>BSBM01000130.1:5005000-5627500 GCA_027924585.1 Larix kaempferi
ACGAAAAACAAACCGCACAAGAGTATAAGAATACCTACAAGCTAAAAAAAAAGGTTGATTGATTATGTTCAGACCATGATATGGTGGACCAACCCTTGACCATGTCGTTTTAAGGATTCACTGACTTTCGTAATTTAAAAATAATATAAAATTAACTTTTAAAATTTTGGAAAAATAGCCCCGCAGAAGATTTGTCTGTTGCCTGTGCCTGTACATATATTTTTCCTCATAAATTGACAATTTACATAACAAATTGGTGGACCAACAAAAACATGTGCATTATGTTTTAGAGAAAAAATAACATACCAGTCTTAAAATGATGACATTTTGCGGTGGTTATACCACTTTTCCATAAATAAAAGTTATATATTCCGGAAGGTGATCTGTTTTTCTACGTTTCATCTTTTTACACCTAATTCGAAAACGTTTTGTGGGTACCTCTAATAATTCATTTTAGTGATAATATTTTTGTTTTTCCAGCATGTCATTGCAACTAATGTGTCATAATTGGATATCATTACCTTGCACTAGCCCTTTACTATAGTTTGTTATATATATATAGGAGTTGTCTAAAAAATTGACAATTTAGCTGGGAACATAGCTTTTCACCAAAATCCAGTGTTTTTTATTTTGCAAAATCTGAATTTGACTGTGTTTTAATGGTAATTTTGATGTTAGAAATGGATTCAACACCATCAAAACCCTTGGGGCACCCAAAATTTAAAAGCTAGAGATTTGTAACCAGGATTTATCAATTTTTTTGTTTTTTCAAAATCGTGCCTTTGAAATCATAAAACTTTTAAACGACATGTGTGTGTGTGTGTGTGTATATATATATGAGTTAGAATAACTTATCTAAAAATACTTCTAAATAACTGAACTGGGTAGGTCCACGTACCACCCTACTATAAGCCTTTCATAGGAAAAATATAAATTCTGCCTCATTAGGAACCCCTCGAAGCTGATCCATGATATTACTAGGATAGTAAACTTAGGGTTTTCATAGTAATATTTTCAACTAGAACCACTCATATTACCTTCCCACCTAACACCTCCTAGTGCTCTTCAAGGTGTGCATAGAAAGCATTTTACATTGGCCAGATCCTGCTTAGGTCATTTTATCAATATTTAAAATTGCTTTCAATCCTATTACCTGCCTCATATAACACCAACATGTGCTTTTCAAAATGCTCATAGAGAGTTTATTATCTAAAAGAATTTTTCTTAGTTTCTTTTCATCCAACCAACCAAGTGACACCTATCATTAAATTTGTGGAGTTTCAAGGCTAAACTTTTGGAGAGAAGGTTTATATTACTTTAGTGTTTAGGGAAAATAATTGCTTGACATCCCAACCTAAAAATTTGCTAGCTCAAAACCAAGTCATAAATTTAAATTACATCTACCATGCTAATAACTAATTGATTACTTCATATTTAAGGGTAATATTATAGGGTATTATGCAATAGAGAAAATAGATTCATGTGCATCATGACAATAAATTCACATCATACTTCATTAAACTAACGAGAAATTCAATTTTTGAAATTACAAAAATATAAATATAAATGTATTTTAATAAATAAAAAATTAATATAAAATTACTTTGGAAGTAGTCTAAAACTAATAAGAAATCAATGGTTTGATTGTGATGTGGAAACTATAGTTGATGCTTTGGTGGGGACTAATAAAGTAGAAAAGGTTCTTATAGAGTGTATTAAATCCTCTTTAAAGATTTGAAACGTCAATGTTGAAAAGGGCTTGAAGAGGAAGCCCAATGATGCTTATTTGGCGATTTTCAAAGTTTTAATATAATAAAGTTTAGGAAATTTGATAGGCATGTCAAACCATTCTTAAAAAGTGCTAATGCTTATTTGGCAATTTTCAAAGTTTTAATATAATAAAGTTTAGGAAATTTGATGGGCATATCGAACCATTTTTAAAAAGTGCTAGATGAACACATTTGAAACTTCACAGTATTTATTTTTTCAAACAGAAAATAAAAATAAAAATTTCTTGCTATTGTAATAAATCAAAGAAGTAGTTGTCCATATACAAGAGTGATCCTCGAGTGAAATTGACCTCCGAGTCATAGTCTAAATGAACAAGAGAGTGTCAAGCATTACAATGTTTCAAAATATTAGAAAAACAGAAAAACCATCCTGTTCGTTTATAAAATCAAGCAAAAAACATAGCATGCTCCAACTACGAGGCATAGACAAAAAACAAGATGCAGCTATCTGCAATGAAGCCACATAACCATTAAAAAAACAAAGGAAAAGAGTCCTTGTATGCAAGACACTGACCAATGTATTCTTCAATCGCTAACACTCCTTCAAGAGTATCCACAACAATTTTTTATAAGGAGTCATCTTCCAAATTGAAGCATCTGTAAATATGAGCAAAAGTGATCTTGGAGAATGCTGAAGATATCCCTTTTGTTCGATGGCACCAATAGTTCAGAGCCATAACCTGGAGATTGTATAAACCATTTTTCCATTGTATTATAACCTTGGAATCTCCGAATACTTGAAGATCATCAATCCCAATCCTATGAGTAAATTCTAACAAATCCCAACAAGCCATAAGTTTTGCTTTGATGTTTGATCCTACACCACTCCCCATCCATAATTTAAAGTAATGAGCTTCATTTTTTTTAGGATCACACCAGACCCACATGATCCATTCTAAGAGACTCCATCAAACTATCTAATGGCAGAATTGTAAACAAAGATAGGGGGATATAATTATCTAGCGTTTTTATGAGCCACCTCTGTTGAGAATTTCTTGTAATAGCATAAGGATTTGATGCAACGGGATTGATAATTTGGAATGATATTTTAAAAAAGAGCCAGATTTCTTACTTTCCAAATTGACGAGCAAACAAAAATTGGCAATTTTTTATGAACATGAACCCTCTTTCTCCATCTGGTGAAGTTTGCTTCTAGGATCAGGGATTCCCAATTATATGCAATTCCCAAAGAATTACATACCTCCTACCAAAAAAGTTTGCAAAAATGACATGAAATAAAAAGGTGATGAACAGTTTCCTCCTCTTTTTGGATAAAATACAATGAGCAGGGCCATACCATCCTCTTTTCCTAATATTGTCCCAGGTCAATAAGGAATTTTCTAGGGACATCCAAAAGAAACATTTTAATTTGTGAGGAATGTTCCAGCACCATAATTGATCAAACCACCATTTGGAGAGATCGTGTTAAGATTCAATATGCTAAGATAGAAAATAGCAGCATTACATTCCATTTCTCAATAATAGCATATACAGGATCACTGAAGAAACAACAAGCATAGCATAAACACAAGAGACAGAGATTTATCCTGGGAAACCCTCATGGGGTAGAAAACCCAGCAAAGCTTCCTCAATATAGATGACC
Organism: Larix kaempferi; assembly: GCA_027924585.1. Classification (NCBI taxonomy): domain Eukaryota; kingdom Viridiplantae; phylum Streptophyta; class Pinopsida; order Pinales; family Pinaceae; genus Larix; species Larix kaempferi. The sequence continues at coordinate 5,008,394 of BSBM01000130.1, forward strand.
AGTAATATACAAAGATGAAACCCTGAGACATGATCTCCTCCTCCACAATAGCATACCTCTCCTCCACAAGTGCGCTATCCTCAAGTGAGTGAATGTGTATAATGAGGAACACACCTCCTCTATTTATACACTACTCTGATATGTATTTTACACAAGTACATGTAGGCTCGTATTTAACCATTAGGTTAAATACCCCATTATAACTGACTGGGCCGACCCCCACATGGTGGGTCTAATAACCCTTTGACCCACATAACACATACAGGGCCGACCCCCACTAGGTAAGTCTAATAACCCAAGTTACCACATTCCAACGGAGGAATAAACATCTCCGGATATACAATAAGATCTTCACGGAGGAATGAAACATCTCCGGAATAATAAAGTACAAATATAATATTCTTTGAAGTTACAATATCTCAACACTCCCCCTTAACGAGAAGGATATTATAACAGCATCTGCATGAGCAAGGAGTCATCAACATCATACATGATACATCTATAAATCATTGGAAGCTTTCTCAACATCATCAGTAACTCAAGCAGTTACTGGAACATCTTCAATACTGGAACATCAACATCTTCAGTACTGAGTCTTTATCTTCTGCAGCACTCGAACAACTACAGCAACATCAACATTTGGATCCTCACGATCATCAGCATCATCATCTCACGATCATCAGCATCGTCATCACATGATCATCAGCATCATCATCAGCATCACGGTCATCAGCATCGTCATCACACGATCATCAGCATCGTCATCACATGATCATCAGCATCGTCATCACACGATCATCAGCATCATCATCACACGATCATCAGCATCGTCATCACATGATCAGCAGCATCATCATCTAGATCATCATGATCAGCAGCATCGTCATCAAGATCATCACGATCAGCAGCATCATCATCTATATCATCACGATCAACATCATCGTCATCTAGATCATCACGATCAACAACATCGTCATCTAGATCATCACGATCAACAACATCATCAATACAAGTATAAATATCATTAATACAAGTATCCTCATCAATACAAGTATACACATCATCAATACAAGTATCCTCATCAATACAAGTATACACATCATCAATACAAGTATCCTCATCAATACAAGTATACACATCAGCAATACAAGTATCCTCATCAATACAAGTATACATATCATCAATACAAGTATACATATCATCAATACAAGTATCCTCATCAATACAAGTATACACAATAGCAGCATACCCTGCAACACACAAGATCCAATTACGGGATGATCAATCCCTCTCACTTTAGGACATAGGTCCAAGTATGATACAATCCTGATCCGCTTACGGGATGATCAGTCCCTCTCGGTTTAAGACAACTCTCATGTCTATGGATGATGCAATCCAGATCAACTTACAGGATGATCAATCCTTATCACTTTAAGACACCTCACCATGTCTAGGGACGAGGCAATCCCAATCTATTTACAAGATGATTAGTCCTTATCACTTTAAGACATCTCACCATGTCTAGGGACGAGGCAATCCCAATCTATTTATAGGATGATCAGTCCTTATCACTTTAAGACATCTCACCATGTCTAGGGACGAGGCAATCCCAATCTATTTACAGGATGATTAGTCCTTATCACTTTAAGACATCTCACCATGTCTAGGGATGAGGCAAACCCAATCTATTTACAGGATGATTAGTCCTTATCACTTTAAGACATCTCACCATGTCTAGGGACGAGGCAATCCCAATCTATTTACAGGATGATTAGTCCTTATCACTTTAAGATATCTCACCATGTCTAGGGACGAGGCAATCCCAATCTATTTACAGGATGATTAGTCCACTCAATCTCATTTAGGACTATCCTTCCTTTCGAAATTACTGGATTTACTGTCCAAGGATGATTTAATCCACTCAATTCATTTAGGACTATCCTTCCTTTCGGAATTACTGGATTTACTGTCCAAGGATGATTTAATCCACTCAATTCATTTAGGACTATCCTTCCTTTCGGAATTACTGGATTTACTGTCCAAGGATGATTTAATCCACTCAATTCATTTAGGACTATCCTTCCTTCTGGAATTACTGGATTTACTGTCCAAGGATGATTTAATCCACTCAATTCATTTAGGACTATCCTTCCTTTCGGAATTACTGGATTTACTGTCCAAGGATGATTTAATCCACTCAATTCATTTAGGACTATCCTTCCTTTCGGAATTACTGGATTTACTGTCCAAGGATGATTTAATCCACAACCGTACATTTAGGACCACGTCCAAGGATGACTCAATCCTCAACCGTACATTTAGGACCACGTCCAAGGATGACTCAATCCTCAACCGTACATTTAGGACCACGTCCAAGGATGACTCAATCCTCAACCGTACATTTAGGACCACGTCCAAGGATGACTCAATCCTCCACCGTACATTTAGGACCTACGTCCAAGGATGACTTAATCCTCAACCGTACATTTAGGACCTATGTCCAAGGATGACTTAATCCTCCACCGTACATTTAGGACCTACGTCCAAGGATGACTTAATCCTCAACCGTACCTTTAGGACCTACGTCCAAGGATGACTTAATCCTCCACCGTACATTTAGGACCTACGTCCAAGGATGACTTAATCCTCAACCGTACATTTAGGACCTACGTCCAAGGATGACTTAATCCTCAACCGTACATTTAGGACCTACGTCCAAGGATGACTTAATCCTCAACCGTACATTTAGGACCTACGTCCAAGGATGACTTAATCCTCCATCGTACATTTAGGACCTACGTCCAAGGATGACTTAATCCTCAACCGTACATTTAGGACCTATGTCCAAGGATGACTTAATCCTCAACCATCCACCAAGGACTTCATTCTCGAAGACATACGTCTACGGCTCTCTTTAGGACTGAAGTCCAGGGATGATCCAATCCCCTCAAGTCCACCAAGGACTTCATTCTCGAAGACATACGTCTACGGCTCTCTTTAGGACTGAAGTCCAGGGATGATCCAATCCCCTCAAGTCCACCAAGGACTTCATTCTCGAAGACATACGTCTACGGCTCTCTTGAGGATGATGCAATCCTATCATGTCCACCAAGGACTTCATTCTCGAAGACATACGTCTACGGCTCTCTTTAGGACTGAAGTCCAGGGATGATCCAATCCCCTCAAGTCCACCAAGGACTTCATTCTCGAAGACATACATCTACGGCTCTCTTTAGAACAAGTGTTCAAGGATGATACAATCCCTCTTCTTTCTCGGAGACACTTGTCTACGGCTCACTTTAGAACTTGTGTTCAAGGATGATGCAATCCTCACATGTATTCTCATCAATTATTATCGATCCTGGGAACCCATACAGAACTTGATTCACACTTCTTCTTTAATTACACCACTAAGCGAATGGTCTTATCTAGCCACTTGGAGCAAACATCTCATCATGATTCTCTTCTTCTTTCTAAGAGAATCTTCTAGCCACAAGCCTTCTATAGTGTGTTTGATTTGAAAATCTTTTTTTTTGTTGTTTAACATCCATCGCTTGTTCAGTGTTCATCATTCATCATGATCTTTCCTACAAATCAAAATTAAGTACATGATTAGTAATACTTCATAATCATCAAATCATATTGACATGATAACCTATTATGCATACAGATATCATTTACATAGTTATGCAACTATTTTGACCAATACTTTGGCACAACACTTTCCCATATCCTGTATGTATACAGTGGCTATCTAGATGCCTTCCATCTCTACCAGAACATACTATCGAGAGTGTGCACAGCTCTTAGCATGTCAGCAAAGAGGTTTCATTCTAGACAAGCAACAATGGAATGTTTGTCCAACTTACCAATCATATGCATATTAGTAGTATACTGTTCAATGCTCTATGAATGTTTACACTTAGCATCATATATTCTAGGAATACAAATATGCATACAACCTATTACAGGCAATATCATTTACTATTTCAAATAACAACTCAAATACTTATCTTTTATGTTTGTGTGGTTGCCTCCCGCTTGATCTTCTGTATGTCTTTTGAACTTCTATTCATTCTGTACCACTGTGCATGTTCAAGTGTCATCCTCATGATCTCGTAAGTAGAACAAATATTATGGATGAGTCTTTGTCTTCATGTTTTCATGGTCATGGAACCTGATTTGTCTTTTGTGATGTACCTGTATCTTGTTAGCAGACAACATCAACCTCACAAAACATCATAATGCATTAGTACAATCATATAGCCCTAATAAATGAATGTCTTTGATCATTCACATGCATTCATACTGTTACTAGGGTGATAAGACAATTCTAACATTAATCAAGATTGTACTAATAAATAATATGAAGACAAACACGTCATGAACTTAATCAAGAATTAGATTTCAAGACATACCTGAGGCTCCTTAAGTCATACCTGTCGAGACTTCTTGTAGTCTTCTTATGTAAGGCCTTAGCCTCAACTCCCCCTGAAACTTGATCTGGAGCTTGATTAGGGTTTGCTAGAGAAACCCTAAAAATTCAATCTTTGACTTACACACTTCTGAATGGATGAAAGAATATGTCTTGCTGAGCTGATCAAACTAGCATACTTCAATTTTGAAATTTCCAAAATTTGACCCCTCAAAATTGCCTTTGAAACTTCTGGATCTTCTGGGCAGGATCCCGAACTAGGGTTTGATGAAGCCCACCCTTCTGCCCAAACAAAAGGTTCGATCCAAGGCTCTAAACTCTTATTTTTCTTAGGAGCTTTCAGCCGTGGTTACAGACTTCAAAAATTCCAACTTTTGCTGAAGCCCTAATTTTCCATCTTTCCGATCAAAATCCCGAACTGGGGTTTGATCAAGCCCGGTCTTCCACCCAACCAAAAAATTCGATCTTGGTCTCTAAATTTCGATTTTATTGAGTAGCATTCAGCCGTGGACTCCGATTCCAAAAATTCTAACTTTCTCCGAAACCCTAAATTCCGGAAGCCATGAATAAAGGTGCTCCAAAAATAATTCTGTTTTGACAGAAATATGCACCTGATTGTTTCTGCTATAAATATGAAATTTTTACTCCACAGGGTCTAAAACCCTTTTTCTGCAGTAGCTTGACCTTTCATCTTTCCATCCTGACAGGTCTGACCTCAATTGGGTTTTCTGAGAGAAAGTTATGCCAAGTGTCGCAATGTGACCTGTTTATGGGATAAAACAGGAGACGAACTTGTACGGCATGCCACGTGTCACTGTTTGAACTTCGGCCTCTGAAATTTTTTCCTGAGATATCTTGACCTGTTATCTTTCCATCCTAACATGTCTGACCTCAATTGGACTCTCTGAGAGAGAGTTATGCCAAGTGTCGCAACGTGACCTGTTTATGGGATAAAATAGGAGAGCGCACTTGTACGGAGTGACACGTGTCACTGATTCACCTTCGGCCTCTGACAAAGTTTTTTGAGATAGTAAAGTCTGTTTACTACCTGTCACTTTTTACGAAATTTCATTTGGAGCTTCCTAGCCCAAGTTATGACCTTTTTGCCAAGGTCACCTGATTTTGACTGAGATCTGGAAGAGGCAGAAACCCTAACTTGTACTGATCATAACTCACAAAGTACAATGAATCTGAGGGTTCCCTTTGGACACAAGGTACCTGGGGATGTTATCTTCGACCTGTAAACTTTTCAGATCCTGAACCTTCTCCAAAATGGATTTATGGCGAAAGTTCCACGATGACTGGTTTTTTTCTATGAAAAACCCTAACCTTCAAATTGTCATAAGTAAAGCAAGTGTCGTAAGTGCCATATCTTGCCTTCCTTCAGGTTAGCTCTGATACCATGTTAAGATTCAATATGCTAAGATAGAAAATAGCAGCATTACATTCCATTTCTCAATAATAGCATATACAGGATCACTGAAGAAACAACAAGCATAGCATAAACACAAGAGACAGAGATTTATCCTGGGAAACCCTCATGGGGTAGAAAACCCAGCAAAGCTTCCTCAATATAGATGACCAGTAATATACAAAGATGAAACCCTGAGACATGATCTCCTCCTCCACAATAGCAGACCTCTCCTCCACAAGTGCGCTATCCTCAAGTGAGTGAATGTGTATAATGAGGAACACACCTCCTCTATTTATACACTACTCTGATATGTATTTTACACAAGTACATGTAGGCTCGTATTTAACCATTAGGTTAAATACCCCATTATAATTGACTGGGCCGACCCCCACATGGTGGGTCTAATAACCCTTTGACCCACATAACACATACAGGGCCGACCCCCACTAGGTAAGTCTAATAACCCAAGTTACCACATTCCAACGGAGGAATAAACATCTCCGGATATACAATAAGATCTTCACGGAGGAATGAAACATCTCCGGAATAATAAAGTACAAATATAATATTCTTTGAAGTTACAATATCTCAACAGATCGTATACCTCTTGTATAGTAAGTGCATTATAGGATTCCTTAGTAAATATCTCACCTGAAGACTTATCCCAACTCCAGACTAATTTTTCAATGTTATCACTAAGTCTTATCCTAGATCTATTTAATGCATTGATATATGTGGACCATTCCGCAACTCATTGACCATGTAGACGGGAAAATTTGAAGTAATAAACCAATATGAGGGAGAGGGCCTTAACCAATTAGGCCTGAATTGATTCAATGTGATAAAACCAAACTTTGCCATGTAATCAAGAAAATCAAGGGACAAAATGTAAACACCTTTACCCCTGATGAAAGGGTCAATTCCAACAACAATATTTTATCCATTTCCCACTTTCCATGAAATCCATCTATTGATACCATTGAAAATAGAGAGGAAACCCATCCTCATAGTAGAGACCCTAATAGAGGATTTCTCAGCTTTCCTAAACCAATATAACATTGAAAGATTCTTCATGTATTTTGCTTTTAAAACTCTGCTCCACAGACCCTTGTCAGGGAGACCCCACCGAAATCTAATCATGCATAGAGCCTTATTGAAAAGATTTAAATGATTTATGTCCCAACCTCCATAAGCTTTTGGCCTTGCCAAAAATTCCCATTTTAGCAAGTGAAATTTACAATTGTTGCTAGAACTAGACCATAAGAACTAGAACATTTTCTTTTTTAGCAGATTTAAAATATCTTGAGGAATTCTAAACAAAGAAAACCAATAGGAAGGGATCCCCACAAGAACTGATTTTATCAGGGTTAGTCTTCCATCAATAGATAAAAACTTGTAAGACCAGTTACTGATTTTCTTCTCAAACTAAATCTTTACTAGCTAGAACCAATTGTCATTTTTGTAATTATTGGGCTTAAGATGGTAACCCAAATACTTAAAACCTTCATCCATAATTTCCATTTTAAACAGAAAAAGGGTAATAACTTATGCAAGGTGATCTTCATCCACCCTATTTCTGTAGATTTTTTTTGGATGACTCACTTCCATACCTGTTGCAGAACAAAAACAAGTAATTATATCATAAAAAGAGGTCCATTCTTCCACCGATCCCTTCCCAAAAAGAAATAAATCGTCAACAAATAATAAGTTAGTGATTTGTAAAAGAGAAGAAAATTTTATCCCATATAATTTTCCATTTCTTTTTGCATCATCTATCATTCGATTGAGACCTTCAATCACCAACAAGAAGAGTATGGGAGAGAGAGGACACCCCTGACACAAACCTCTATAACTTTGGAAAATTTTAGTAGGACGACCATTAACTAAAACAACAAAACATGCTGAGGAAATACATAACATAATCCAACTTATAACATATAGGAGCAAACCAATCTGAATCAGCACCAGTCTTAAAAAGTCCCAATTCACCTTATCATAAGCTTTCACGAGGCCCTTCTTCAAAATCAGTGCATTTAGCCTTTTAGTTTTGATTGAGTGAAGACATTCATGAGTTACACCTATAACATCTAGAATTTGTATGTTTTCTAAGAATCCAAATTGTTCTTTGAAAACAACTTTATCTAAAATCGATCTGAGCCTATTAGAGATGATTTTAGTGATCAACTTGTAGACAAAGTTGCACAATGAGATAAATGTAAAATCCTAAAAAAGTTGAACTTTTTCACATTTTGAAATAAGGGCGATTAAAGCTAAATGGAAAGATCCATAACCAAAAGCCTGAAATCTAGAAAACTCAACCTTCTCCAAGCAATTCTTCACCTTAAATCTAGAAAAATCAACCACCTCCAAGCAATTCTTCACCGACTAGGTCAAAACAAACCAATGAAACTTCACAATATTTAATTTTAAGAGAGAGCCCAATGACTCTTATTTGAGGATATTCAAAATTTCAATATAAAGTTTAAGAATTTTGATGGAGGCATATTGAACAATTTTTTAAAAGGGCTTGATGTATACATTGGAATGTTTCAAAAGATTCGAAATATTCATGTTGAACATCAAGCTGTTTTTCAAATTCATAATTAAATTGAAGCTCGTTATTTCTATAAATTGAATCCGAATGTTCTTGCTCAAATTCATAATTAAATTGAAGTTTGTTATTTCTATAAATTGATTTATAATCCTAATGTTCTTTGTCAAATTCATAAATTGAAGTTGTTATTTCTGTAAATTGAATCGTAATGTTCTTTGTATCATGAATGCTTTCTAATTTACGGCATCGTTCGTTTGATCTGAGAAGGTTCATTGCGCTGATCAAGAGTGGCAGCGGTAGCCTGAAGTAAAAATAAATATTTATTATCTTTGTGGGAGAGAAATATTCTAGTAACGGATATGGAAGTAGAAATCTGGCAATGGCTTCCGGAGGATTTGTTGTTCATGATTTTAGCGAGGCTACCCATTAGGGTTCTTGGAAAAATGAGGTGTGTCTGTAAAAAGTGGAATTATTTTCTATCTTCCCGTGATTCCTTCCACGTAATTTCTCCAAACTGGTCATTGCAATCCACCCCCGGTGTTAGCACCTATTTAATTTTTGTAGCAAAGAACTGAAAGTGAAAGATGGGAGGTTAAAAAAATACCTCATGGAAGCTGGAGCACTCCACATCCTTGATGACTAGGTGCTAGGGCAAGAAAAGAAGAGGTCTAGAAGGACCCAACGCAATAAAAATGGAATAATTTATAAGTATGGGTATTAATATACAAGTGAAATCAAGTGAAAAGGTAAGAAAGACCCTAAGTCCTATAGTCCGCATATAAATATGGGAAGGTTAAGCGCCATGCTAATAGACACCGTTGATCGGGCGTAGGCGCGAGATCAAAAGCTCCTGTTGATGATCGCATGGACGAGCTACAAGGAAGAAAGGGGGTAAGCAAGTGCGATGGGATTTTCCCGCCGGATAGATGTCAACGCCAAAAAGAATCGCAAGGAGGAAAAGCAGTGAAAAAATTATTTCAAGCCCATGCGATGGTGCGGTGGTTGGACAAGAAGTTAAAAATCTGTGGCGGAGAAATCCCTGCCTCAAATCGGATGGTGCGCAATACAAGTGGTTTGCCAGTGCATAGGTCCCCCCAGATCGAAGGTTCGGATAACAAGAAGAGCCACATCAATGGCTAGCAGAGTTTGGAGATGCGTGGAAGATAATAGGGAAGTTCCCACCAGCCGACGAAGGAGCTAAAAGTTAAATGGAGCCTAAGGAAGCACAGTGGATGCGCATTGGAGAAGAGATGGATGGTTCTCGTGGATGGTTGCATCAAGAAATAGTACGCTGGATAGCAGCGGGGTGGATGCAATGGACTTTCCCACCAGACAGGTGTTAGCTCCAGAACCTGTCACACGGAGGAAAGACGGTATAACAAACCATTTTTGGTGCATGCGATACCATTTCATAAATGCTTACGGGTGAGATGAGCGGCCCAGATGAAAGCTAGCTGGATGATCCAAAGGTGGAAAGGAATGGGTGGTAAAATCAGTAGGTAAAGGGAAGCCAGATCCGATGGCAGGAAGTGAGCATGTGGGAGATCAATGGTCGAGATGAAAGGACAGTTGGCCAATGAAGCCAGAGGTTATGGAAACATGGTTATATATATTAGAATGCTCGTAAAAGTTGACATTTTGTTTTATTCCTCTAGAGTCTGTCTGGGTTGGAAGGGTTTTCTAGGAGATGAGGTTTTAGTCCTGGTACAGAAACTCGGTTGCCGACTACCAAAAATTTCAGCAGAAGCATGAAGGTCCTGCATCTGCATCTAGGCATGGGGGGTTCTGGAGGTCCTAAATCATGTTCGACCCAGACCCGATTGGTCTGTGAGGTAGTTATCCCTCAGAGCCCCAGCTTCTTGAGCCTAGGGGTTTCCCCAAAAATGACAGTGGTCACCCTGTTTTGCCAAAATCCATCTGAAGTTCGTTGGACCTTCTTAACTGCCCGCCTCGGGCCTGACCTCGACATTGGATATAGTTCCCATGGCCTGTTGATCGTTCGAAATAATTGTTACTCTGTCTGAAGGAAAAGGTGGGTCAATACCAAGCCCCAATATGGGAGTTTTTCTGACCAAAGGTACCCATCCACAGATGAGAGTTCCCCCTGGTACTAGTAACTTCAGGCCTCGGATCGCGATGAGGAGAGAGGATTGAGGTAAATAAGCAGGTAAGACATAAACCTCAGCCATACTGGTGTGGAGGTGAAACTCTGAAGAAGTTATAAGCATCCTAAAGGGTGGTGAAGGAAGTCGGTTACGAGAGCATCCCCGGAGATCAATTTTGGTTTTTCTGTTAGCAGTCAACTGGGACAGTTACCATGTTACCCTCCATCATCTGGTACATGATAGGGGCTTATGGTAATGACGTTGATAAACGTGAAAGGGCCAGAGTAGCCTATATTGAGAGTAGAAAGAAAAGTCACTTGTGCGGAATAGCGGATAGCCCGAGAAGTGGCGGAAGTGATGTGACCCATGTCATTCAGCATAATAGGGAGGTTGAGGCAAAGTGTTACGAAAAAGGACAGAGCCAGGGGGATAAGATGCTCAGAAAGCATCTTTTCTGCCATCGAAGTGATTGCAAGCACGACTGGGAGCCACCTCAGCATCATCCATCTATTTCTGCTGTCTATCTGGAGGCTTTTACCATGCGTGTTTCAGGTAAGCTCAGCCCTAAGGCATCATTGTTACTTGATTGAGGAGTCTGATCAAGATATCATAGCGATTATGGTAGGGCGTAGCTGCTATCATCGTCACAACAGTTATGGATATGGTTATTTCGTCCGTTATGCGAGGCCAGTATGGGAAAAGAAGGGTACACATGGAAGTTTGGCTCATCCTTTAGTTGAAACCAGGTCATGGAGAAAATTTAGGAATTTGGAGTGGTTTTCATGCTCGAACAAGAATGGTCTGAAGTGAAGGAAGAGCTTATTCCTTCATCGCATATGAGGTTCTACCACTTGGATTCCAGCTCTGAGAGTGAGTAGGATCCTGAAAGGAGATAGGTACCCGAAAGAGTCCGATGTCCGAGGAAGGAGGAAATCCCCAAAAAGGCCGGAGGCACCCAACAAGACACAGAGATAATCGATGATATCGTGCTCCCCACTAAGGAAATGACACCTCCTTCCATTATCGAAGAATCTTAGGCTGATGACTCCCTGAAGATAGAGGACTTTTTCGATCCGCAAGGCCGATTGAAGAATTCGGAGTAAGGTGGTGCCATACTAGTAAATGTCTTGTTTCCCATCCGAATCAATCTGTTTTGGATGTGACACGTATGTAACACTTCAAGTGTAAAGCTGTAGAGGTGGCAGTGTATTCCATTTTACTTCCCAGAAGCTGATATCTTAGCCAAGGGCCTATATATGTGATGTAATCTAATGAAAAAGGGTTGAAAACTTTTTGAAACTTTGTGTATCGTTCTGTAAGAAGCTTATGACCTATTTTGAATAACGTTTCGCAGAGCCGAGCTAGTGTTTTGTTCAGGGATTCTTGTGTAATTGGTCTGGTAGTCTGTCCTTCTTTTTCCCATGTTAATTGTGTTTCTTTCATCGTTATTCCAGTCTGTAATATTTCTTCATGCTTGGTGCAGTGTAGTAGTTAAGTGGAATTCATATATATTATGCTCTGCTTATCTCATTCCAAGTATTCCACCATTTATTTTCTGCTAAAGTTGGTATAGGATTCATCTATGTATGCCTTATATCAATGGACTATTCTTTTCTCTTCTGTTTCTCCAATTAAAAATCTCTTTGATTAAGATGACTCCATTGCCCAAATAGAGATTCATATGTTTCAGCCAAACACATTTAAATCATTTTGTTCCAGCAGAAATATGATCTTCTGCGTATGTTGTAAATGAATATCTTGAATGATGAATACTGGTGTATGTTTTCATTGTTGATGCCTCTGATTATTTCTAGTTTCATGAGTTTATAGAGAGAGCCCTCTCTATTTGTGTTGGTTCAGTAACACAGGATAAAGATTGGTTAGTGGTTACCCCGAAGTAACTTCTCTCACAACTGGGCGGTCATTTTGGGTGTTAACAAATTGGCGTCGTTGTTGGGGACAAGATTGTCTTATCATCCCTGGGAAAAAAACAAAGGTTTCAGATCTAAAGGCTGATGGTGAACAACAGTTGCACATCGAGAAGGTTGTATCATTCACCTGGCGACTCCACTCAGCGAAATTCCAGTATGAAGGTGACTCCACTGGGAAGATGAGTAACCTTGTATCGAAATTGAGATGTTGAAAGGTTCATGGCGACTCCACTGGTGCATTGTCTCACAGGACAATATTCCCACTCTGAAATGAGAATTTGCAGACTTCACTGGAGAACGAGCTCAGCTGCCTTAGACATGGGAGAATAATGATTCAGGTATCAAAGCATGAATCTCTTCAAGGAAATCTTGTTCTTATGTATCAGTCTCTTTCTGCCTTTAGGTATATATATATAGAAAATTTTGTTCCAACGAAGAGCTCTAGGTTTTGAGAGACCCTCCTTTGTATATCCATCTCTAGATCTTACAAATGTATATTCTCCTTTAACCCATAGAGATGATCCCATCTCTTCTTCTAAACCGTATAAGGTTCATATCCAGCCTTATAAATCCCACAGGAGTGAGGCTGAAGATGTTCTCCCTGAACATACTACTTTTCCTTCTAGATCTCATATGAGATATGGTCCTCTAAAGCTGCCCCCCGTTCTTTATGACTATCCTCCCAAATACCACAAATACCTTCCTAGATTTGAAGGAGGGTTCGAAAGCCTCACTGCTGAGAAACATCTTCAAGACTTTGAACATTTTATGGATGTTTTTGAAGTAGAGCATGATGATGTTTTTATGAAGGCTTTCGCCCAATCTTTCCAAGGGGAGGTGAAGCAATAGTTTAGCCATTTGAAGTCTGAATCTATAGATACATGGCAGGGGTTTTCTGATGTTTTCTTGGAATTTTGGGGTAGGAGAAGGTCATGGGACCTAGTTCTTTTAGAGTTCTACTCGATGAGAATGCAGGAAGGGGAGGTCGTGTCCAACTTGTTGTTGCAGCAACACCCCTCCCCAAAATTTTGTACATGTTGGGGCCCCTCCTGTTTTTTTTTGTACAAAGTCTGTTTGAGAAGACATCCCAGGCGTCCGCTCTGTTTTCAACATAAAATTTTCCTTCCCTGCTGAGCTGCTTGCCGTCAATCCGTCCATGTTCTCCCCATTAAGCCAAAAGATGACTTAGTTTTGCCCAAACGTTTTTGAAGTAATCCGGACTTTGTCCCGAAACAGCGGGAGTCAAACGTCCAACCTTTCCGAGAGGAGGACCTAGATTTCCTTTGTCAAAATCCGCGAGAGCCATTGGGCAAAACCACCCGAAACGGCGGAAGCTTTCGATCAAGTCTTCCGCGACCACGGAAAGGTTCGCGTTGTTCTCCCGAAACGGCAAAGAATTCAACAAAGCCATCCGAAACGGCGGAACAATTCAGCTCTGTCTTCCGAAACGGCGGAAGCCATTCGGATAAACTCGCCGAAATAACACAAAACAGTTCATCATTTTCTTCCGAAGTAAAAGCACTTGGAAAATTTTCAATCGTTGCTTCTGTGGAACGGTTCAAGCTCCGAAACAACTTAGTTCCCGAAACGGCGGAGCCTTTCACTCGAACCTCCCGAAATGGCGGGGCTCATTCACCTTAGTCTCCCGAAAAGGACTTAGATTTTCTTTCGATGAGAAGACTGCGGGAACAAAGGACTTAGAGAATGTTTAGTTTCAACCTTCCGCAACGACGGGAGTTTAAGTGAGCCCACCCGAAACGGCGGGAGTTTTCAGGGAACCCTTCCGCAACCGCGGGAGCCCTCGTAAAATCCTTCCGCAACGGCGGGGGAATTCAAGGAACCCTTCCGAAACAGCGGAAGCCGCCGCGGTATCTTTCCAAAAGAAAATAAGCGGGAACGTTTTATGAAACCCTTCCGCAACGGCGGGGGAATTCATGAAAACGTCCCGAAACGGCGGAAGCCATTTGGATAAGTCCCGCGGAGAAATTCACGATTGCCTTCCGAAACCATGAAAAGACTTAGAATTTTCTCAAGAAGCTGTCGCGGAAGCCTTCAGCTTTTGCTCCCGAAACGCGGAAGCCTCCGGGCTACCCTTCCGAAACAGCGGAGGCCAATCGCTTACCCCGTTCGGCGAAAGGACTCCGAAACGATCCCGGGCGAATTTGCGGAAAATATAAGTTTTGCTTCCGAAACGGCGGAAGCCTTTCCCAAAAGCTTTCCGAAACCAACGGGAGCCTTCGCCGAACCTTCCCGAAAAAATCAACGAAACTTTGAATTTCTGGACCACAGAAGCTTTCGCAAAAGTCTTCCGAAAATACCGGGAGCATTCGCTATATCGTTCCGAAAAAGCGGAAGCTTTGGCGTTACCCGTCCGCTACACGACGGTCTCTCGCGGAAGGCTTCAAGTTTCCTTTCCGCATTAAGCCCCGAAACGTCGGAAGCTTTCACTGAACCCTTCCGCAACGGCGGATGCAATTCGCAAACTGGCCCCGCAAGTGACGGTCGCACGGAAACCGAGGTGCTTTGACGTGACCGCTACGCGCGGCGAATTTAAACCCCGCTTTAACCACGCCACCTACCCAATTAAGTGCTCACACGTGCCATTCTTTATAAAATATACCGCGGGGGGCTCGACCAATGCACCATTGTTTTGAACCGGCCAGCGACGTGTGATACCGTGCAAATCGCTCCAGCTCACCTCGCGCATCCGTGCTCGCAGCCACCTTGCTCAAGCAATCCCCACGGTGCCAGGTAGGATCTTAACTCTGATTTCCACCACTGAATTGTCCTTTTGGGGAAAATAATGGGTTTTAGTGGGATTGTGACGGGCAAAACACCCGTCAAGGGCTATGTTTTGCCCGTCAGGTACAGTGAACGGAGTTTCCATTTTACAAAATCATTTTAGGCCTTCGTGAAAGCGTTATATTTTATTTTGGTGGGTGTGGGCGGTTAACCATGCCCTGTTTTGTTTTAAACCCCGGGCCGCGCCCCTCGTCGTGGGTTAAGTTGACAAAACCCTATAGGCTTTCCATGTCCCTGACCGTGAACCCTGGGCCCTTTTCCATAAACCCCAGTCCCTACACGCGAAGCCGAAACCCGTAAGCGGTTAAGCTACGAAAGTCGAAACTTGAAGCCGCCCTAGCTCTCCCCGTCAGTTTGTCCCCGGCACCGTTACCTTCGCTCAGACTAAAGCCTCCCGTAGTGACTCGGCAAGTGGCCGCGTGTGACGATAGCATCCATAGCCCTCACCGAGTCAACCCGCCTCTTCCCCGCCTTCGACCTCTCCAACCGCAGCCATAGCGAAAGACCTCTCCTTCCGCGAGGCGGAACCGGAAGCCGATTGCTTCCGCGAATCACCTATCGGTCCAATAAGACCAATAGCGTCCGCAACATAGCTTATCCCGCACTCATCTTTTTAAGAGCTTCAAATGTTTCAATGTGTGTCTTATAATTGAAATAATGTTTTACTTCCTATATATATGCTTCGTTGATTTATCTCATTAAGACAATGTTGCTCTCTGCTGAAACCATACAACCTGTTGCTCAAACTCATGATGAATTGTATATGGATGTTATCAGGGATAATTCAATATGCCGAAACCCAGTAAGAAGAAGGCGAGGATGACAGAAAAGAAACCTGCTCCTCCTAAGATTGAAACCTCGCTCCAAGACACCAGGTGCACCACTGGTGTCCCTCCAGAAATCAGATGGGATGACATATACAGAATGATCAGGGACCAAGAGATCCCAGATATGTTGCTGGAGGAGGCACCGATCTATCAAAATATCAGAGCCTCATGCATAACTAGAGCCGCTACCCGCCCTGAGCTGTTCCCCTGTGCTGAAGTGATCGGGTGGATACTCCAACATGCAGATGCTGATGGGAGAGTGATAAATGATAGCGGGAACATGGCTATCGCCTCATTTCAACCCGCGTATCTGGCGGCAGCCTACAGGTTTCCCCGTGTCCAGCAAGCTCTGACCGATGAATGGTTAAGCCAGATGGACAATGTCGAGATGGCCAAAAAGCTACTGGTGCAAGGGAAACATTTGAGGAAGAAAGAGAGGGAGGAGTATGACGTACAGAATCTAAGAGCTCCTTATAGGTTGATCGCCCTGATGCTGTGTAGAATCTTCGGCATGCCCGATGGCACAGTATACAAGATTCAGTGGGTCCCTATCATTCACTATGTGGCATTTAAGGGGACAGTGTTTGACTGGGCCACCATCTTGTCAGATAGTCTGGCCTCAATGATAAGTGCTGCTAAGCCCGGGCTGGCCTCGAAGAAGGCTGAATTCTTCATGTCCTCATACCTGATAGATTGTATCTTGGCCAAGATAGAGTTCCCCAGATTGGGGTGTACATGGGATAGGGCCACAGCCCCGGTCTACACTACATTCAAGATGTTGTGGGCTCAGAATTACAAGCCCAGCTACAAACTCATTTGTGAGGGGTTCATCATGCCCCTATACGAGAAAATGTTCAAGGAAGAACCAAGTTGCCTGTCCCAAAACGCTTTGGAAGTCCTTGAGGATTATGGGGATTTCTACTTTTCAGAACAAGGTACCTACTTGAGAATGTTCGGAGGGACTAAGCCCCCATACATATTGCCGCAGTATGCCACAGACTATGTGGTGCTCAAGGAAGCAGTAAGACAACTCTTCTTGGATGGGATTGGAGCATTCCTCCACAAGCTACACAAGGCTTCCTTTCCCCCCCTACCTTTCTGCATAGGTGCTTACAAGTTTTCAGGGGTGGCCTCTGCCGATGAATTTGTTCAAGAGTTGAGGGCCTTCCATTTCGGTGAGGTCATCTTCCACAGGAACGACAGAAAGGGTAAAGTGGCCGAGCATTGCAAGGGGAACTATGCGAACTTCGAATATTCCCACTACCCCGATGCCGAGGAGGAAGCTTTCAGAGGCATCAGCAACATGGCTGAGCTACGGATCTGTCGCCAAAGTACTGGAGCGAGCTCTAGCTCAACCAAAACCCAGAAGACCATCCAGCAAAAGGAGAAAGAAGCCAAGGATGCCCGAGCTCAGGAAGAGCTCAGATTAAGAGAAGAGGCAAGGTTGCAAAAGGAAGCCGAGGAGGCAAGAAAGCTACAAGAGGCTGAGAATGAAAGACTGCGGAAGGAGGCTGAGAAAGCCCAAAAGCAGAAAGAAGCAGAAATTGAGCGAGCTGAAGCAAGGAAGAAGGCGGAAGAAGAATTGAGGACAAGGGAAAATACCGAAACAAGTGGGTCCGGTGCGCAGGACATGGAGATAGACACCTCTCAGGCAGGTGGCTCTAGTACCCAAAAGGAAGGGACAGACCCCGCTCAGGAAGTCCGGACCCCACCTATGGAAGAAGACATAGACATCATAAACCGACCAATTGTACCGTACACTCCATCTGGGAAGCGTACGGTGTCCAAATGGAATGAGTTTGTCTATGATAAGAAAAGAAAAACAATGGTCCTCCAATCAGAAGAGAGGATTAAAAGTCCCTTCCATGACGACATAGTTACTCACCGAGAGGTCGCTGTCATGCAGAACACAGATGCGGATCCCATTGCCATGGCCTCCGCAGTTATAGCAACAGCACAAGCATCATTTGCCAATGTAGGGGTTATAGTCAAAGAAAATATATTGACAAAGAAAAGAGCACGTACCTTGCAACGAAATGTGGCTAATGAGCAAGCCCAGAGAGACCTGATAGTGAATAAATACAATTGCTTGTACGCCGAGCATAAGGAGTTGGCGAATAAGTACAGCTACCTGGAGGAGGAAAAGGACCAGCTAGCACTCCAGATAATGATTGCAGAAGCGGAGAAGAATGGAGCAGAAGAAAAGGCTTCCCAGCTAGAAACAGACAAGCAGGCATTAACTGAACGTTTAGAGCAAGCGGAAAGCAGAACCTTGGATATGTCCCCCTTCCACGAGCTGTCATGCAATATACTACAGCAAGTGCATGGCTCTCAAGAGCTAATCACTGATGAGGTATGCAAACTCAAGGCCATGACGGTCAGGCTAAAGGAGGTTAATGCGGAAGCCCACAGGCTCAAGGCTAAGAATACCCGTGTCAAAGCAAATGTCATAAGTCAGATGGCATGGAGGGAAGGGAAAGGAGGTTTTCCCCCCTCATCTTCCTTTTAAGACAGTGGAAGATTTTAATGAAGATATAGCCTTGTTGGAGTTTGGCCGGAACTGTGCCAATAAGCTGATGGCCAGTGTGCAGAAGACCACAGAGAGAATCAACAACCTGTACCAAAAGCTCAAAGGAGTCCACGATAACTGCTCATTGAGTTTCCCTCAGACCCTAGAAGATTTCCCGGGAAAGGAGCAGCGGTTATCTCAACTAAAAGAAGAGCTAGGCGTCCAGATGGAGTATGTAAAAAGCATTGATGTTCTTGCCATGGATGATCTCCAACATTACATCGGTTCATCAACACTTCACAATCATCTGTTGAAGGAAACATATCAAGTTGCTGAAGCGGGAGTACAAAGCATTAAAATAGAGCTCGGGAAGAATGTAACTTCTCAGAAAATCCTGTTTCCTGCTGCAGCAAACATAATCATAAGGGATACAGGTGTGTGGCACAGCTACATAGAAGAGGAGGTCAGGAAAGCTGCAGCAGCAGCAGAAACATCAGTGGATCCGGCAGCCCCGCTCCCAGCAGCATCTTCCCCAGCAATGGCAGAAAATTTGGCCAGTCCCGTTCCCCCTTCCCAATTAAGAGCAGCATCAGCAGGGGATTCGAGGTCCTCTTCCCAGGAAGCACCAGTGACAATCAATTTGGGCGACCCTTTGCCATCGGAAGCTCACGCACAGGAATGAAGCAAACCGAATTCAGCTGGACGACTCCCTTCAGACAGACACGTGCCCAGCAGGGAACGCTCGGATGTTAATAAATTTTCTGTTATGTACATTTTGAACATGTAAGGCTTAAGCCATGGGACAGCTGTCCCTAATTTTGTCAAAACATTTTTGTAAAAGGAATGGCCATTTTGGTAGTCGATTTTAGTAGAAATTCCTGTAAAAGACAGAGGGGGAATGCTAGGTGTCAGCCCAGAGGGCAAATTTGTAACTATAAATAGGAGCTAGAAGAGATTAGATAGAACGGGGACTTTTGGCAGGGAATGAAAATTTTGGGCGAATGATATGAGCTATCTTGTATCGGCTCTGTAAATTGAATTTTCTAATAGAAGCCACAGGAGATGGACGTTTTGCTTGGAATGTTGGGTTGCTGTATGTTGGACTATTCTAATGACTGCAATTCTGCAATGTGAGATCATTCTTGACTTCTGAATTATTTCTTTGTATTAATGATTTTGCTCTTATCTATGCATGCGTTCTCTCTATTTCATGGACAATGAATGCGTTCCATATTAAATCAGGAGCTACCTGCTGATACTTTTACCATTGCTGTAGATTTTTCTTCTAGAACGAATGGCTAACTGTTCTTTCTTCAGGATAATTCGTATGGCTCATTGTTCATGCTTTTAATTGCTCCTTGCAGGGATCTTTTAGTTTAATTCCAGTTTCGTTCTATCTAGAGCTGTTTCTTTATTCTTGTTACTTAGATCAAACAATTTTGATTTCTTCTGTTCATAAGCAATAAATTCGTTCTGTAGGTTCAGTGTAGATCTGTTTCCTTAATCCTGTAGCTTTTCTCTGTTTTTTTTTTTGAGCAACAGATGCGTTCCATTTTAAATGAGAAGCTATCTTCTCAAGATCCTCATCTTGCTGTAGCTTTGACCGTGAGAAATAATAGTTATCTGTTCGTTGCTTATGATATCTGTTACAGCTGATTGCTCTCCCCTTAAGCGTGTTCCCCTGCAGGGATAGGTAGATGTGTTCCTGTTTCTAAATTTAAATCTGTTTCAGTTGCATTTAGACTAAGTATAATTTAGGCATGTGCATCTCATATAAAACACATAAAATCCAAAAGAAAGGTGGATCGGGCCATAACCGGTAAAATCGGATTTAAAGTCCAAAACCACGGTTGCCGGAACCGCTAACCGGACGGATTCCCTACACCAAACGGGAGATAGTCTAATTGGGACCGTCTCTCGGGGAGAATCCCTTTCTGATTGATGCTACGATATCTGGGGCATCAACAGTTTTTGGCGCTAGAAGGAGGGCCTGAAGTGCATGGCTGATAGAGGAAAATCTTCCACGGTCATAGATAACACTGAAAACCCGCTTGAAGAAAACTTTTCAAACAGCCCAGATCTTGGATTAACAGACCAAGAACGCCTCGTTTCTGACCCTGAGCCTCAGGAAGCTTTATACGCTGTTCCTTTTGCAGAAATAGAGGACTTGAGAAGACATACTAGATCTTACGTTAGACAGCTAGGTGGGTTAAACGCTGTCAACTTCCTCCCTAAGAAAACTACACCCAGAAAGAAGCCGCAATATACCCGTGATTCGATCCTCGTTCAGAGTTTTGAAGAACTGGTAAATCTAACGTTGGAAGAAATCTCCGGCACTCTTAACAAGTCAGACCAAGAAAATCTCGAAGAAATTACCACTCCCAAAAGTACTCCACCGAATTCACCTTACAATTCTCCACCAGGGTCTCCACGTCCGAACCCAAACATGGCTGTACCTGCCTGGAGAGCAAGGGGAGCGCTGAACTTAGCTGGACCATTCCATAATCTCCCTAAAAATCCAGAAAAGGTCTTGCCTAAGTACGATCCAGGGAAGGCCATTTCGGCAGAGGATCACCTCAAGAGTTTTTACTTAGCTCTGAACCTTTTAAATGTACAACATGAAGACGTAGTCTGCAGGTTGTTTCCGTATACATTCGAGCCTAAGGTATCATCTTGGTACTTTAGCCTTCAACCCAGCTCAATCTCTAGTTGGGATGATTTCGAAAAGTGTTTCCTCAAGAAATACGGGAACCAAAAAACTGTAGCCACGCTTATGAAAGAGCTCTTATCCATGAGAATGGAGAAGAAGGAAAAGGTTCAAGACTTTAATCAAAGATTCACAACGCTGTTAAATAACTTTAGTGAAACTAACAAACCCACAGAAGAGTCTTTGATTGAATACTACACAACAGCTCTTGAAGGTCCAATCGCAATGTTTGTAAAACGATCCAAGAAAACGACCCTAATAGAGAATTTTGAGGAAGCTCGAAAGGTAGAGGAAGAGGCTGATAGCATAGCTAAACATGCCTTAGATGTGGAAACAAAACCAGCAGCTAGCAAGAAACCTTTGCTCCTCACGAGAGGCAAAGAAGAGCCATCTACGGATATGGAAAACGTAGTTAAGATGATGCAGAAGTTATCTAACAAAATCGTAGATCTTGAAAAGGACAAGGCTGCTAATACATCTAGGAAACCTTTCAAGCCATTCTATAAGAGAAGGGAAGACGGGGAACAGTCTCACCCACCAATGAACACTGCCCCTGTTCTAAATTTGAATGAGATTGGGATGGAGAATTTCTGCACCTTTCACCAAGAACCACACTCGGAGAAGAGCTGCCCTCAATGGATCAATTCCATGAGCTTGGTCATGAACCAAATGTTAGATTCTCAGATCCCAGACCAGGATGATCCTCCAGAAGAGTCAGGCCCTGAGTTAGAGGAACCAACCCCGGACACTACTATGGTATTGTGGGATTGGATACCTATGACTGAATTAGTAGAAGAAGATTACGCAGACAGCTCTCCCTCTACCATAAATGTTGCTACTCGCAGCAAGGGCCCAACTGCGGATCCTGTCCCATCCACCTCTTCCCATAAGCCTAAGATTACAAAGGATCCGCCCAGGAGGCATATACCAATCATCCCACCACAGCCCAAAGTAAACCAGACAGCGGCCAAACAGCCAAGTGCTGATAACACAGTTCAGCCGCCTAAGGAGACCTTGAACAAAACAGATCAGTCCACTCGAATTGGGAATGAATCCGATATAGGGTATGATATTATCGAAGATATCAAGAAAGTTAAAGCAAACGTATCAATATTTGACATGTGTAGCTTGCCCCATCAACGAGACAAACTACTTCATGTTTTACAACCAAAACCCAGCGCTACATTAACAGATTCTCAAGACAATCCTGAAATTAACGAAGCTAGCATCGGTGGGAAATCCAAATCCCAAACATTGCCATTTCTGCTGACATTCGAAATTTTTAATCACAATGTGCATAACTGTCTGGTAGACTCCGGAGCTTCTTCAAACGTCATGCCACTTTCAATTTGTAAGAAAATTAATGGGCAGCCCGTACCATCTCCAGCTCAAATCATACAATTAGACAGGACTGCTGTCAAGGTTATAGGGGAGATGAAAGATGTTCTAATTAGACTGTCAGCCGACCCTAGAGTTTGCCAATTCATTGACATAATGGTGGTCGATATTCCTGAAGCTTATGGGCTGATTCTGAGTAGGGATTGGTCTACCAAGTTGAGCGGCTACTTTGCTACCGATTGGTCTCATCTATGGCTGCCTTATCAGAACAGGCAGAATCAGATTAAAATTCTTAGGGAACCTCATATGAAACAAAACATAACCCAGCTAGAAGAAAAGAATGAGGCTGTAGCTTTCTCTTCCTCGGTCCTGGGAAATTACTTCTTGGAAATGGATCCGGGTAACTATCAATCTGAAACCTTTTGCCATGAATCAGACAAACAGTCCGATCTCCTTCATTTTTCTCGGACTGATGAGGTTGATTGTAACATAGTCAATTTAGTTGCTAACGTAGACCACAAAGAAACTAACTTAGTTGAATCTAAAGATACCTTTTGGACATTATACTTTGATGGTTCTAAAACTCTGGAAGGATCCGGAGCCGGTTGTGTTCTAATGGATCCAAAGAAGAACAAGTATTTTTTGTCTTGTAGATTAGAATTCGATTGTACTAACAATACCGCTGAATATGAAGCTTTGGTGCATGGTTTAAAGAAGGCCATTGGCTTAAATGTTAAGTACCTGAAGGTTTTTGGTGACTCCGAGATAGTAGTTAGACAGGTAAGAAACACCATTCATTGCCTCTCACCGCACTTGAAAGGTTACCAGGCTGAGGTATGGGATTTAATCATGTATTTTGACGCTTTCAATATAAAATCAATTCCTAGGTTGCAAAATTCTGCTGCCGATTTGTTAGCAACATCTGCTTCTAGATTGGTGCCGACAAATAATAAATGCTCGATTGAATTGATTTTCAGGCCTTCCATTCCCGATAACATCACAAACTTCAGAATCTTCGATGATGACGAGCAGATTATCAGCTTCCTGACAAATGAAGACAGTTTTCAAGGAGCTGCAATAGATGAGGAAGAACATGATGATGATTTGATGAAGAAGGAAGAGGAGAAGGGAAATTTCATGCCAAAAGGGGTAAGGTCCCTCGAAATGCTTTTCGATCTTCAAAATAAATTCAAAAGACCAGCTAATACCAAAACTAACAGCTCATCAATGCAACATGAGTTGGTTAATTTGGGTACCGAGGCAGAACCAAAATTTGTCAACCTTGGCAAATGCTGTTCACCAGGAGAAAGAGAAAGGTTCATTAAGTTGTTTAAACAGTACAAGGATGTTTTTGCATGGACCTATGAAGATCTGAAAACATATGACGTCCGCATCATTCAGCATGTTATACCAATGAAAGCGGGTGTCAAACCATTTCAGCAGCAGTTAAGGAGGATGCATCCCACTCTTGAACCGCTGATCCAAAAGGAATTAAAGAAACTCCTGGACGCAAAGATAATCTTCAAAGTTAGGCATTCCGAATGGGTTGCAAACTTGGTTCCCGTGAGGAAGAAATCAGGAGAGATTAGGATATGTGTAGATTTCAGAAATCTAAACAAAGCCTCAGATAAAGACAACTACCCCGTGCCTTCAATGGAGCAAATCCTACAAATGGTATCTGGATCTGAATTGTTTTCTCTCCTCGATGGGTTCTCTGGCTATAATCAAGTGTTAGTAGCTGAAGAAGATCGTCTCAAGACTACCTTCAGGACTAAGTGGGGAACGTTCGCTTACAGGAGAATGCCGTTTGGTCTGATAAATGCTGGAGCTACATTCCAAAGGGCGATGGATATTGCCTTCCGAGGATTGGGTGGGCAATGCGTTGTTGTTTACTTAGATGATGTTACAGTCTTTTCGAAGAAAAGGGAAGATCATGTTGTTCATCTGAGACATATCTTTGATCGTTGCCGGAAGTATGGTATTTCCTTAAATCCCAAGAAGAGCGTGTTCGCTGTACCCGAAGGTAAGCTATTGGGTCATATCATCTCCAAAGAGGGAGTGTCAATCGACCAGGAAAGAGTCCAAGCTATTAATAAGATTCCGATGCCTCACAACAAAAAATCTATGCAGTCTTTCATGGGCACCATTAATTTTGTCCGCAGATTTGTTCCGGATTTTGCACAAATTGTTAAGCCATTGCAACAGATGGTTAAACAAAGCATGCAATTTAAGTGGACAGATTTGGAGAAGGACGCATTTAGAGATATCAAGACAGCTGTAGCCAAAGCTCCTTCCTTAAGAAGTCCAGATTTTGATAAAGATTTCATCTTGTATACCTTCGCTTCGGATGATTCTCTCGCAGCTGTACTCACGCAAAAGGTGGAGTTGGGGGACGAATACCCAATTTCATTTATGAGCACTGGTCTGCAAGGGGCTGAGCTGAATTACCCCGTAGTGGACAAGCATGCCTACGCGGTCTTCAAAGCAGTCAAGCAATTTAGGCCATACATTTTGAAGAACAGAACTAAAGTCATAGTTCCCCACCCAGCTGTTAGATCCCTTTTCGTTCAAAAGGAATTGGGAGAGAGGAGAGGAAACTGGGTCACAGCTCTGCAGGAGTATGATTTGGAATTTAAACCTGCTACAATCATCAAAGGACAAGGTCTATGCAAGTTACTGGCGGGAAACTCGACTGATGAAGAGCACCATTGGAGAAATGAAGCCGAGCTCAATTCGGTTGAGGTATGCCATATCTTCACAGCTCCCCAGTCATGGTATAGAGATCTAGTGCACTACTTGCAGCAGGGATATCTACCCGAGCACTGGAATTCTAAACAAAGAAGGGCACTCCGATTGAAATCGGCACCCTATCAAATCATTGATGGGATTCTTTTTAGAAAGAATTATGACGGAGTCCTTCTTAGATGTTTGGAAAAGGAGGATGCAAACAAAGTTGTCAAAGAATTGCATGATGGCCCCGCAGGTGGCCATTATTCAGGAGAGACGACAGCACACAAGATATTGAGAGCTGGTTATTACTGGCCCACTCTGTTTCGAGATGCCCACACGTACGCACGAAACTGTGATGCATGTCAAAGAAGCACTGGGAAGTTACCTAAGGCCGCAGGCCCATTGCAGCCTGTCATCATCTCTGAACCTTTTGAGCAATGGGGCATAGATGTTATCGGGGAAATAAATCCAAATTCTTCCTTGCAACACCGATACATTCTGACAGCTACCGACTATTTCACCAGATGGACGGAGGCCATCCCGCTGCGCAAGATCAATGAAGATGCAGTTATCAGCTTCTTGAAAGAGAACATCATAACCAGGTTTGGGGTTCCAATTTCCCTTGTTTTTGATAATGCTACTTATTTTTCATCTTGCAAGATAAATGAATTTGTTTATGAATGGGGAATTAAGTTGCATTATTCAGCCAATTACTACCCTCAGGGAAACGGATTAGCTGAATCCTCAAACAAGAATCTGATTCGAATCCTTAAGAAAACAGTGATAGAAAACCAGAGAAGTTGGCATGTGGCTCTCCCAAATGCCTTATGGGCAGATAGGGTAACCCCGAAGAATGCTTTAGGTGTCTCCCCTTTCACTCTTGTCTATGGCAAGGAAGCCATACTTCCCCCAAACATCTTGCTGCCATCCTTGCAATTGTCCCAAGCCTCTCGGGGTTCTGGTAGCCAAGCCTTACAATCCAGGATAAACACCCTGCTTCGACTGGAAGAAGCCCGACACAAAGCTAAAGACCGATTTCATCAACACCAGGACATAGTTAAGAGATGGTTCGACAAGAGGAAATCCGGAAAGAGGGACTTTGAAGTTGGGGATTTAGTCCTGAAATGGGACCATAATCACGAAGGCAAAGGAATGCACACGAAATTTCAACATCTATGGGTAGGCCCGTACCAAATTTCTGCAAAATTGGGCCCATCCACTTATAAATTGACAAATCTCGAGGGAGAGGAAGTAGCCCTTCCACTCAATGGCCTCGCCCTGAAACAGTACTTCGCGTGAGTCTCCGTGAGACTTCCTGTACATAAATAAAGTTGTCTGTTCGCTTTCGCTTTTAGCTGTTTTATTTTTCGGCCATGTTGTTTCCTGTTTTGTTATTTGAGCTTTTCAATAGGTTTTGTTTTCTGAAGCACCCGTTTGAGTTTCCCGTTGAAGATAGCTTTCTCAAAGAAAACCTGCAACCCATGAGTCTGGAACCTTGCTCAGTAAACCCGGCCCGCTGTGCTCTCGCTGAAATAATCAAAAAGCGGGAGGCCTACCCTGCTAGTCACACTAATCCTGTTCAATAGCAGAGACCCATGGCCATCTTCACTACTATCGTTGGGCTCCACCCACTCTCACACTTCAAAGGCATCTCAAGAAAGGTTACCTAAGTTGGACCCATGGAAAGTGGCACTTCTCGAAGACACGGGGTATTGAAATGACTCCATGCTGCTGATTTAAAAGCCAAAATGGCCTACATTCAAGAGTCTGTTTTCCAGGGATTCTCGCCTCAATTAAAGCATGGCTGAGACAAAACAAAAGGGACATGTAAAATCAAGAAGGCTGTCCAAAAGGCCCAGCTCAAAATAGGCTCCTCTCCATCCGTGAAGTTTGATCAAATCAATAAAACCTCTAACTCACACAAAAGGACATTATGGATTGAGGAGCCCAAATCAAAGATCGGTCCAAAAGAAAATATCCCTGGAAGGCTCAAACAGCTAAGCTTTCCAAAATACAAGCATCCCAAAGGATGCCAGCAGCATGGGAATGAGGAACAAGAACAATAGTGTCCATGAGGAAGTGTTGCAAATCCTGTGGAGTCCGGCAGTAGTGACCATTTGAGGGATGACCCTCCTAAAATGAATCTCATATGCTGGCCCTCTGAGAGTGGTGAAGATGCCTCGGTCGAAGCTCCCCTTTCCCAATGACTAGCAGGAAAAGTGCTCCTTTCCCCGCATGAGTCTAAAATGCTCAGCTGAGTAGTGCACCCGAGACGGATGTTTTAATGAAGTTCCGGACCATGTAGGGTATTTTTTCAGAGATCTGTGTTCGCCAGCGACTCGCCATTGTTGTTGCAGCAACACCCCTCCCCAAAATTTTGTACATGTTGGGGCCCCTCCTGTTTTTTTTTGTACAAAGTCTGTTTGAGAAGACATCCCAGGCGTCCGCTCTGTTTTCAACATAAAATTTTCCTTCCCTGCTGAGCTGCTTGCCGTCAATCCGTCCATGTTCTCCCCATTAAGCCAAAAGATGACTTAGTTTTGCCCAAACGTTTTTGAAGTAATCCGGACTTTGTCCCGAAACAGCGGGAGTCAAACGTCCAACCTTTCCGAGAGGAGGACCTAGATTTCCTTTGTCAAAATCCGCGGGAGCCATTGGGCAAAACCACCCGAAACGGCGGAAGCTTTCGATCAAGTCTTCCGCGACCACGGAAAGGTTCGCGTTGTTCTCCCGAAACGGCAAAGAATTCAACAAAGCCATCCGAAACGGCGGAACAATTCAGCTCTGTCTTCCGAAACGGCGGAAGCCATTCGGATAAACTCGCCGAAATAACACAAAACAGTTCATCATTTTCTTCCGAAGTAAAAGCACTTGGAAAATTTTCAATCATTGCTTCTGCGGAACGGTTCAAGCTCCGAAACAACTTAGTTCCCGAAACGGCGGAGCCTTTCACTCGAACCTCCCGAAATGGCGGGGCTCATTCACCTTAGTCTCCCGAAAAGGACTTAGATTTTCTTTCGATGAGAAGACTGCGGGAACAAAGGACTTAGAGAATGTTTAGTTTCAACCTTCCGCAACGACGGGAGTTTAAGTGAGCCCACCCGAAACGGCGGGAGTTTTCAGGGAACCCTTCCGCAACCGCGGGAGCCCTCGTAAAATCCTTCCGCAACGGCGGGGGAATTCAAGGAACCCTTCCGAAACAGCGGAAGCCGCCGCGGTATCTTTCCAAAAGAAAATAAGCGGGAACGTTTTATGAAACCCTTCCGCAACGGCGGGGGAATTCATGAAAACGTCCCGAAACGGCGGAAGCCATTTGGATAAGTCCCGCGGAGAAATTCACGATTGCCTTCCGAAACCATGAAAAGACTTAGAATTTTCTCAAGAAGCTGTCGCGGAAGCCTTCATCTTTTGCTCCCGAAACGCGGAAGCCTCCGGGCTACCCTTCCGAAACAGCGGAGGCCAATCGCTTACCCCGTTCGGCGAAAGGACTCCGAAACGATCCCGGGCGAATTTGCGGAAAATATAAGTTTTGCTTCCGAAACGGCGGAAGCCTTTCCCAAAAGCTTTCCGAAACCAACGGGAGCCTTCGCCGAACCTTCCCGAAAAAATCAACGAAACTTTGAATTTCTGGACCACGGAAGCTTTCGCAAAAGTCTTCCGAAAATACCGGGAGCATTCGCTATATCGTTCCGAAAAAGCGGAAGCTTTGGCGTTACCCGTCCGCTACACGACGGTCTCTCGCGGAAGGCTTCAAGTTTCCTTTCCGCATTAAGCCCCGAAACGTCGGAAGCTTTCACTGAACCCTTCCGCAACGGCGGATGCAATTCGCAAACTGGCCCCGCAAGTGACGGTCGCACGGAAACCGAGGTGCTTTGACGTGACCGCTACGCGCGGCGAATTTAAACCCCGCTTTAACCACGCCACCTACCCAATTAAGTGCTCACACGTGCCATTCTTTATAAAATATACCGCGGGGGGCTCGACCAATGCACCATTGTTTTGAACCGGCCAGCGACGTGTGATACCGTGCAAATCGCTCCAGCTCACCTCGCGCATCCGTGCTCGCAGCCACCTTGCTCAAGCAATCCCCACGGTGCCAGGTAGGATCTTAACTCTGATTTCCACCACTGAATTGTCCTTTTGGGGAAAATAATGGGTTTTAGTGGGATTGTGACGGGCAAAACACCCGTCAAGGGCTATGTTTTGCCCGTCAGGTACAGTGAACGGAGTTTCCGTTTTACAAAATCATTTTAGGCCTTCGTGAAAGCGTTATATTTTATTTTGGTGGGTGTGGGCGGTTAACCATGCCCTGTTTTGTTTTAAACCCCGGGCCGCGCCCCTCGTCGTGGGTTAAGTTGACAAAACCCTATAGGCTTTCCATGTCCCTGACCGTGAACCCTGGGCCCTTTTCCATAAACCCCAGTCCCTACACGCGAAGCCGAAACCTGTAAGCGGTTAAGCTACGAAAGTCGAAACTTGAAGCCGCCCTAGCTCTCCCCGTCAGTTTGTCCCCGGCACCGTTACCTTCGCTCAGACTAAAGCCTCCCGTAGTGACTCGGCAAGTGGCCGCGTGTGACGATAGCATCCATAGCCCTCACCGAGTCAACCCGCCTCTTCCCCGCCTTCGACCTCTCCAACCGCAGCCATAGCGAAAGACCTCTCCTTCCGCGAGGCGGAACCGGAAGCCGATTGCTTCCGCGAATCACCTATCGGTCCAATAAGACCAATAGCGTCCGCAACATAGCTTATCCCGCACTCATCTTTTTAAGAGCTTCAAATGTTTCAATGTGTGTCTTATAATTGAAATAATGTTTTACTTCCTATATATATGCTTCGTTGATTTATCTCATTAAGACAATGTTGCTCTCTGCTGAAACCATACAACCTGTTGCTCAAACTCATGATGAATTGTATATGGATGTTATCAGGGATAATTCAATATGCCGAAACCCAGTAAGAAGAAGGCGAGGATGACAGAAAAGAAACCTGCTCCTCCTAAGATTGAAACCTCGCTCCAAGACACCAGGTGCACCACTGGTGTCCCTCCAGAAATCAGATGGGATGACATATACAGAATGATCAGGGACCAAGAGATCCCAGATATGTTGCTGGAGGAGGCACCGATCTATCAAAATATCAGAGCCTCAGGCATAACTAGAGCCGCTACCCGCCCTGAGCTGTTCCCCTGTGCTGAAGTGATCGGGTGGATACTCCAACATGCAGATGCTGATGGGAGAGTGATAAATGATAGCGGGAACATGGCTATCGCCTCATTTCAACCCGCGTATCTGGCGGCAGCCTACAGGTTTCCCCGTGTCCAGCAAGCTCTGACCGATGAATGGTTAAGCCAGATGGACAATGTCGAGATGGCCAAAAAGCTACTGGTGCAAGGGAAACATTTGAGGAAGAAAGAGAGGGAGGAGTATGACGTACAGAATCTAAGAGCTCCTTATAGGTTGATCGCCCTGATGCTGTGTAGAATCTTCGGCATGCCCGATGGCACAGTATACAAGATTCAGTGGGTCCCTATCATTCACTATGTGGCATTTAAGGGGACAGTGTTTGACTGGGCCACCATCTTGTCAGATAGTCTGGCCTCAATGATAAGTGCTGCTAAGCCCGGGCTGGCCTCGAAGAAGGCTGAATTCTTCATGTCCTCATACCTGATAGATTGTATCTTGGCCAAGATAGAGTTCCCCGGATTGGGGTGTACATGGGATAGGGCCACAGCCCCGGTCTACACTACATTCAAGATGTTGTGGGCTCAGAATTACAAGCCCAGCTACAAACTCATTTGTGAGGGGTTCATCATGCCCCTATACGAGAAAATGTTCAAGGAAGAACCAAGTTGCCTGTCCCAAAACGCTTTGGAAGTCCTTGAGGATTATGGGGATTTCTACTTTTCAGAACAAGGTACCTACTTGAGAATGTTCGGAGGGACTAAGCCCCCATACATATTGCCGCAGTATGCCACAGACTATGTGGTGCTCAAGGAAGCAGTAAGACAACTCTTCTTGGATGGGATTGGAGCATTCCTCCACAAGCTACACAAGGCTTCCTTTCCCCCCCTACCTTTCTGCATAGGTGCTTACAAGTTTTCAGGGGTGGCCTCTGCCGATGAATTTGTTCAAGAGTTGAGGGCCTTCCATTTCGGTGAGGTCATCTTCCACAGGAACGACAGAAAGGGTAAAGTGGCCGAGCATTGCAAGGGGAACTATGCGAACTTCGAATATTCCCACTACCCCGATGCCGAGGAGGAAGCTTTCAGAGGCATCAGCAACATGGCTGAGCTACGGATCTGTCGCCAAAGTACTGGAGCGAGCTCTAGCTCAACCAAAACCCAGAAGACCATCCAGCAAAAGGAGAAAGAAGCCAAGGATGCCCGAGCTCAGGAAGAGCTCAGATTAAGAGAAGAGGCAAGGTTGCAAAAGGAAGCCGAGGAGGCAAGAAAGCTACAAGAGGCTGAGAATGAAAGACTGCGGAAGGAGGCTGAGAAAGCCCAAAAGCAGAAAGAAGCAGAAATTGAGCGAGCTGAAGCAAGGAAGAAGGCGGAAGAAGAATTGAGGACAAGGGAAAATACCGAAACAGGTGGGTCCGGTGCGCAGGACATGGAGATAGACACCTCTCAGGCAGGTGGCTCTAGTACCCAAAAGGAAGGGACAGACCCCGCTCAGGAAGTCCGGACCCCACCTATGGAAGAAGACATAGACATCATAAACCGACCAATTGTACCGTACACTCCATCTGGGAAGCGTACGGTGTCCAAATGGAATGAGTTTGTCTATGATAAGAAAAGAAAAACAATGGTCCTCCAATCAGAAGAGAGGATTAAAAGTCCCTTCCATGACGACATAGTTACTCACCGAGAGGTCGCTGTCATGCAGAACACAGATGCGGATCCCATTGCCATGGCCTCCGCAGTTATAGCAACAGCACAAGCATCATTTGCCAATGTAGGGGTTATAGTCAAAGAAAATATATTGACAAAGAAAAGAGCACGTACCTTGCAACGAAATGTGGCTAATGAGCAAGCCCAGAGAGACCTGATAGTGAATAAATACAATTGCTTGTACGCCGAGCATAAGGAGTTGGCGAATAAGTACAGCTACCTGGAGGAGGAAAAGGACTAGCTAGCACTCCAGATAATGATTGCAGAAGCGGAGAAGAATGGAGCAGAAGAAAAGGCTTCCCAGCTAGAAACAGACAAGCAGGCATTAACTGAACGTTTAGAGCAAGCGGAAAGCAGAACCTTGGATATGTCCCCCTTCCACGAGCTGTCATGCAATATACTACAGCAAGTGCATGGCTCTCAAGAGCTAATCACTGATGAGGTATGCAAACTCAAGGCCATGACGGTCAGGCTAAAGGAGGTTAATGCGGAAGCCCACAGGCTCAAGGCTAAGAATACCCGTGTCAAAGCAAATGTCATAAGTCAGATGGCATGGAGGGAAGGGAAAGGAGGTTTTCCCCCTCATCTTCCTTTTAAGACAGTGGAAGATTTTAATGAAGATATAGCCTTGTTGGAGTTTGGCCGGAACTGTGCCAATAAGCTGATGGCCAGTGTGCAGAAGACCACAGAGAGAATCAACAACCTGTACCAAAAGCTCAAAGGAGTCCACGATAACTGCTCATTGAGTTTCCCTCAGACCCTAGAAGATTTCCCGGGAAAGGAGCAGCGGTTATCTCAACTAAAAGAAGAGCTAGGCGTCCAGATGGAGTATGTAAAAAGCATTGATGTTCTTGCCATGGATGATCTCCAACATTACATCGGTTCATCAACACTTCACAATCATCTGTTGAAGGAAACATATCAAGTTGCTGAAGCGGGAGTACAAAGCATTAAAATAGAGCTCGGGAAGAATGTAACTTCTCAGAAAATCCTGTTTCCTGCTGCAGCAAACATAATCATAAGGGATACAGGTGTGTGGCACAGCTACATAGAAGAGGAGGTCAGGAAAGCTGCAGCAGCAGCAGAAACATCAGTGGATCCGGCAGCCCCGCTCCCAGCAGCATCTTCCCCAGCAATGGCAGAAAATTTGGCCAGTCCCGTTACCCCTTCCCAATTAAGAGCAGCATCAGCAGGGGATTCGAGGTCCTCTTCCCAGGAAGCACCAGTGACAATCAATTTGGGCGACCCTTTGCCATCGGAAGCTCACGCACAGGAATGAAGCAAACCGAATTCAGCTGGACGACTCCCTTCAGACAGACACGTGCCCAGCAGGGAACGCTCGGATGTTAATAAATTTTCTGTTATGTACATTTTGAACATGTAAGGCTTAAGCCATGGGACAGCTGTCCCTAATTTTGTCAAAACATTTTTGTAAAAGGAATGGCCATTTTGGTAGTCGATTTTAGTAGAAATTCCTGTAAAAGACAGAGGGGGAATGCTAGGTGTCAGCCCAGAGGGCAAATTTGTAACTATAAATAGGAGCTAGAAGAGATTAGATAGAACGGGGACTTTTGGCAGGGAATGAAAATTTTGGGCGAATGATATGAGCTATCTTGTATCGGCTCTGTAAATTGAATTTTCTAATAGAAGCCACAGGAGATGGACGTTTTGCTTGGAATGTTGGGTTGCTGTATGTTGGACTATTCTAATGACTGCAATTCTGCAATGTGAGATCATTCTTGACTTCTGAATTATTTCTTTGTATTAATGATTTTGCTCTTATCTATGCATGCGTTCTCTCTATTTCATGGACAATGAATGCGTTCCATATTAAATCAGGAGCTACCTGCTGATACTTTTACCATTGCTGTAGATTTTTCTTCTAGAACGAATGGCTAACTGTTCTTTCTTCAGGATAATTCGTATGGCTCATTGTTCATGCTTTTAATTGCTCCTTGCAGGGATCTTTTAGTTTAATTCCAGTTTCGTTCTATCTAGAGCTGTTTCTTTATTCTTGTTACTTAGATCAAACAATTTTGATTTCTTCTGTTCATAAGCAATAAATTCGTTCTGTAGGTTCAGTGTAGATCTGTTTCCTTAATCCTGTAGCTTTTCTCTGTTTTTTTTTTTGAGCAACAGATGCGTTCCATTTTAAATGAGAAGCTATCTTCTCAAGATCCTCATCTTGCTGTAGCTTTGACCGTGAGAAATAATAGTTATCTGTTCGTTGCTTATGATATCTGTTACAGCTGATTGCTCTCCCCTTAAGCGTGTTCCCCTGCAGGGATAGGTAGATGTGTTCCTGTTTCTAAATTTAAATCTGTTTCAGTTGCATTTAGACTAAGTATAATTTAGGCATGTGCATCTCATATAAAACACATAAAATCCAAAAGAAAGGTGGATCGGGCCATAACCGGTAAAATCGGATTTAAAGTCCAAAACCACGGTTGCCGGAACCGCTAACCGGACGGATTCCCTACACCAAACGGGAGATAGTCTAATTGGGACCGTCTCTCGGGGAGAATCCCTTTCTGATTGATGCTACGATATCTGGGGCATCAACACAACTTTAACAAAAGGTTCACAAACTTCTACTATGATATGCCGAAGGAAACTCAACGCTTAGAGAATGCTGCTAAGTTACACTATGTATCTATCTTTCCTCCCAATTTATCTTTTCTTCTTTTGGAGAGAAGGTCTTCCAATTTACAACATATATTTCTTGATGCATTGGAGGTTGAAGACAACCTTAGAATGTCTAGAAAATGATCAAGCCAAGTTAATGATGAAAGCATTGAAGAGAAATCAAGATTCGAAAGGAGGCATGAACATAGAGAACTTGCCTGGCATTCCAGCTTTTCCCATGATAAATGGAGAGGTGATCAACCCTCTATTGTACTAGAAGAAGGTAATTTTGATTTGTTCTATGTAGAGTACAATTAGCCGGCTGAAATTTTCGATAATCATGATTTCAAAGAAAATCTTGGTCCATCTAAGTATGATGAGTATGAAGAAGTCTGCTTGGGTATTTTTCCAGCCGAGAATGTTACAAGTTCCAGGGCAGTTAGTGAAGAAAATATGATCACTATCCATGATCAAACCTATGAAAATAAACAGGCTGAAAGTAATTGTTTACCCTTCTGTTATTCTTCATTTGAGCTGATAAAGCAAAGAATCAGGGCTTCTAATTAAAAACAAAAATCTAAGATGGAAAGCTCTATAATTTTTTTTGAAATTAATGATAAAGAAGAAGGGAAAAGGTGCAATCAGTCCCAAGAAGCAAGAGTTTGCCACAAAGAAGAGGAGTTCGTTTCAAGAGTCTGCTGCATTTGATGAAGAAGATCAAGTTTTAAATTCTGAGGTTTCGGATGAAAGTGGTGCTGGCTTTCATATACCTCTTTCCAAGTTGGATGAGAATTTTCTTCAGCCTTGCTAGTTGTCATATCTTTCAGAAGAGCATGAGGGTGGTCAGATAGGTTTTTCATCATGTCATTTGATTTCAAAATATTTTTGTCAAGAAGGAGTTGTTTTCTTTAATACATTGGAAAACCATGAGGGTAT
This sequence comes from Larix kaempferi, assembly GCA_027924585.1. Lineage (NCBI taxonomy): Eukaryota > Viridiplantae > Streptophyta > Pinopsida > Pinales > Pinaceae > Larix > Larix kaempferi. Next base: position 5,044,196 of record BSBM01000130.1, read on the forward strand.
TCCTTTTGAGAACAAAGAAGGGTTTCAGTCCTATCAGACTAACGTACATGTGATTGAATGTCCAATATCTCTTGTAAATCAGAGTTTTTCATCTATCAAGTTATATAAGGAAACAAGTCTGCATGATAGTATTGATGTTTCATATGAATGCTACCAAGAGAAGTTGACCCATGTACTTAATATGAAGGACAAAAGAGATGAGTATACTTTTACAAGTCTTTGTAAAATTCAGTTTGGAAGATTACAAATGGAATTACAGTCTGAGCTGCATTTTTGTGACCTAGAGAATGTGAACAATCAGAAAGAACCTGTTGCAAATGCTCTTATGATGGGTCATAAAGAAATAGGAATCTTTCATTTTCTTGAAGACCCTTTCGCTAGTTTGTTGGAACCATTAAAGAAGATGGAGTTTGTATTGTTCAAAAAAGCAGGAACTAAAAAGGATCTTCAGTTAGGGTTATCATTTTCTAATTTCTTTTCCTGGGCCGGAGGGGTTGAAGGTGAAATTCGGTCAAGAAGCCATTTGCTTGACTGGCTTCATTGGAAGTGCGAGATTACCTGACTCGGCCTTTATAATCTAAAAATAGGGTAGGAGCAGTTGTATATAAATAAGCTCGAAGGTGAAGAATTTTCGTCAATTTTGGTTTTAATATTTGAGCAGTGTGTGTGTTCTACATTTTCAGGAAGTTTCAATATGTTTTTCAGTTTCGGCTTTTCGGTTGCAGTTTTCGGATGAAGGTTTGGTCACAGGTTGTGGGTTGCAGTTGTCAAGGTTTGGGAAATCTACCCAATGGATCAGGCACTTAGTATATGGAGTTCTTTGCTACCTCGCTGAGAGGATAGCATCCCTGGCTGGAGCTAGTTGTTAGCACCTATTTAATTTTTGCATCAAAAAACTGAAAGTGAAAGATTGGAGGCTAAACAACTACCCGATGGAAGCTGGGAGCACTCCAGATCCTCGATGAACAGGTGCTAGGGAAAGAAAAGAAGAGGTCTAGAAGGACCCACCGCAATAAAAATGGAATAATTTCGAAGTATGGGTATTAATATACAAGTGAAATCAAGTGAAAAGGTAAGAAAGACCCTAAGTCCTATAGTCCGCATATAAATATGGGGAGGTTAAGCACCGTGCTAATAGACACCGTCGATCGGGTGCAGGCGCGAGATCAACGGTTCCTGTTGATGATCACATGGCTGAGCTGCAAGGAAGAAAGGGGGTAAGCAAGTGTGATGGGCTTTTCCCGTCGGACAGATGTCAACGCTAGAAAGCATCGCAGGGAGGAAAAGTAGCGGAAAAAGCAATTTCAAGCCCATGCGATGGTGTAGTGGTGGGAAAGGAAGTTAAAAATTTATGGCGGAGAAATCCCCGACTCAAATCGGACGATGCACGATACAGGTGGTTCTCCAGTGCATAGGTCCCCACAGATCGAAGGTTCGGATAACAGGAAGAGCCACATCAACGGCTAGCGGAGGTTGGAGATGCGCGGAAGATAATAGGGAAGACTCCAATGTGGATGCGCATTGGAGAAGATATGGATGGTTCTCGTGGATGGTCGCATCAAGAAATAGCACACTAGATAGTGGCATGGTGGATGCGATGGACTTTCCCGCTAGACAGGTGTCAGCTCAAGAACCTGTCGCGTGGAGGAAAGACGGTATAACAAACCATTTTTGTTGCATGCGATACCATTTCGTAAATGCTTACGGGTGAGATGAGCGGCCTAGATGAAAGCTAGCTAGATGATCCAATGGTGGAAAGGAATGGGTGGTCAAATTAGTAGGTAAAGGCAAGCCAAATATGACGACGGGAAGTGAGCACATGGGAGATCAATGGTCGAGATTAAAGGACAGTTGGCCAATGAAGCCGAAGGTTAAGGAAACATGGTTATATATATTAGAATGCCCGTAAAAGTTGACATTTTTTTTTATTCCTTTGGACTCTATCTGGGTTCTAAGGGTTTTTTGGGAGATGGGGTTTTAGTCCTGGTACAGAAACTCGGTTTCCGACCGCCAAAAATTTCAGCAGAAGCATGAAGGTCTTGCATCTGCATCTAGGCACGGGGGGTTCCGGAGGTCCTAAATCGTGTTCGACCTAGATCCGATTGGTCTGTGAGGTAGTTATCCCTTGGGGCCCCAACATCTTGAGCCTATGGGTTTCCCCAAAAATGACAAGGGTTGCCTTGTTTCGCCAAAATCTGTCAAAAGGTCGTTGGACCTTCTTAACTGCCCACCTCAGGCCTGACCTCGACATTGGATATAGTTCCCATGGCTTGTTGATCGTTCGAAATAATTGTTAGTCTATTCAAAGGAAAATGTGGGTCAATACCAAGCCCAATATGGGAGAGTTTCTAACCAAAGGTACCCATCCACAGATGAGAGTCGCCCCCGGTACTAGTGACTTCAGGCCTTGGCTCCCGATGAGGATAGAGTATTGAGGTAAATAAGAAGGTAAGAAATTGACCTCAGCCATACCGGTGTAGAGGTGAAACTGTCAAGAAGTTATAAGTGTCCTAAAGGGTGGTGAAGGAAGTCGGTTAAGAGAGCATCCCCAGAGATCAATTTTGGTTTTTCTGTTAGCTGTTGACTGGAAAAGTTACCATATCACCCTCCATCATCTGGTACGTGCCAAGGGATTATGGTAATGACGTTGATAAATGTGAAAGGGCCGGAGTAGCCTATATTGAGAGTAGAAAGAAAAGTCACTTGTGCAGACTAGCGGATAGCTCGAGAAGTGGCGGAAGTGATGTGACCCATGTCATTCGGCATTATAGGGAGGTTGAGGGAAAGTGGTATGACAAAGGACAGAGCCAGCATGATAAGATGCTCAAAAATCACCTTTTCTGCCATCGAAGTGATTGCAGGAATGACTGGGATCCACCTCAGCATCGTCCATGTATTTTTGCCATCTATCTGGAGGCTTTTACCACGCGTGTATCAGGTCAGCTTAGGCGTGAGGCATTATTGTTAGTTGATTGAGGATTTTGATCAAGTTACCATAGCGATTATGGCTACGCGTAGCTACTGTCATTGTCACAGCAGTTATGGATATGGTTATTTCATCCGTTATGCGAGGCCAGTATGGGAAAAGAAGGGCACACATGGCAGTTTGGCTCATCCTTCATTTGAAACCAGGTCATGGAGAAAATTTAGGAATCCGGAGTGGTTTTCATGCTCGAACAAGAATGGTCCGAAGTGAAGGAAGAGCCTATTCCTTCGTCGCCTACGAGGTTCTACCACGTGGAGTCCATCTCTGATAGTGAGGAGGAGCCCAAAAGGAGACAGGTACCCGAAAGAGTCCGATGTCCGAGGAAGGCAGAAATTCCCAAAAAGGTGGGAGGCACCCAACAAGACATGGAGACCATCCATGATCTCGTGCTCCCCACTAAGGAAATGACACCTCCTTCCACTACCGAAGAATCTCAGGCTAACGGCTCCCTGAATATAGAGGAATTTTTCAATCTGCAAGGCTGATTAAAGAATTCAGAGTAAGGTGGTGCCATACTCGTAAATGTTTGATGAAGAAGATCAAGTTTTAAATTCCGAGGTTTCAGATGAAAGTGGTGCTGGCTTTCATATCCCTCTTTCCAAGTTGGATGAGAATTTTCTTCAGCCTTGCTAGTTGTCATATGTTTCAGAAGAGGATGAGGGTGGTCAGATAGGTTTTTCATCATGTCATTTTATTTCAAAATATTTTTGTCAAGAAGGAGCTGTTTTCTTTAATACATTGGAAAACCATGAGGGTATTCCTTTTGAGACCAAAGAAGGGTTTCAGTCCTATCAGACTGATGTACATGTGATTGAATGTCCAATATCTCTTGTAAATCAGAGTTTTTCATCTATCAAGTTATATAAGGAAACAAGTCTGCATGATAGTATTCATGTTTCATATGAATGCTATCATGAGAAGCTGACCCATGTACTTAATATGAAGGACAAAAGAGATGATTATACTTTTCAAAGTCTTTCTAAAATTCAGTTTGGCAGATTACAAATGGAATTACAGTCTGAGCTGCATTTTTGTGACCTAGAGAATGTGAACAATCAGAAATAACCTGTTGCAGATGCTCTTATGATGGGTCATAAAGAAATATGAATCTTTCATATTCTTGAAGACCCTTTCGCTAGTTTGTTGGAACCATTAAAGAAGATGGAGTTTGTATTGTTCAAAAAAGAAGGAACTAAAAAGGATCTTCAGTTAGGGTTATCATTTGCTAAGTTCTTTTCCCGGGCTGGAGGGGTTGAAGGTGAAATTTGGTCAAGAAACTATTTGCTTGTCTGGCTTCATTGGAAGTGCGAGATTACCTGACTCAGCCTTTATACTCTGCAAATAGGGAAGACCCCACCAGCCGATGGAGGAGCTAAGAGTTAAATGGAGCCTGAGGCCGTACCGTGGATGCGTGTTGGAGAAGATATGGATGGTTCTCATGGATGGTCGCATCAAGAAATAGCACGCTGGATAGCAGTGGGGTGGATGCGATGGAATTTCCCGTTAGACAAGTGTCAGTTCCAGAACTTGTCACGCGGAGGAAAGACGGTATAACAAACAATTTTTGGTGCATGCGATACCATTTCGTAAATGCTTACAGGTGAGATGAGCAGCCCAGATGAAAGCTAGCTAGATGATCCAACGGTAGAAAGGAATGGGTGCTCAAATTAGTAGGTAAAGGGAAGCCAGATCCGACGACGGGAAGTGAGCACGTGGGAGATCAATGGTCGAGATTAAAGGACAGTTGGCTAATGAAGCCGAAGGTTATGGAAACATGGTTATATATATTAGAATGCCCGTAAAAGTTGACATTTTTTTTATTCCTCTGGACTCTATCTGGGTTGGAAGGGTTTTCTGGGAGATGGGGTTCTAGTCCTGGTACAGAAACTCGGTTGCCGGACGCTAAAAATTTCAGTAGAAGCATGAAGGTCCTGCAACTGCATCTAGGAATGGGGGGTTTCGGAGGTCCTAAGTCGTGTTTAACCGAGACCCAATTGGTCTATGAGGTAGTTATCCCTCAGGGCCCTAGCTTCTTGAGCCAAGGGGTTTCCCCAAAAATGATAGTGGTCGCCCTGTTTCACCAAAATCCGTCTGAAGGTCGTTGGACCTTCTTAACCTCCCGCCTCGGGCTTGAACTTGACATTGGATATAGTTCCCATGGCCTATTGATCATTCAAAATAATTGTTAGTTTGTACGAAGGTGAAGGTGGGTCAATACCAAGCCCCAATATGGGAGAGTTTCTAACCAAAGGTACCCATCCACAGATGTGAGTTCCCCCCGGTACTAGTGACTTCAGCCCTCGACTCCCGATGAGGAGAGAGGATTGAAGTAAATAAGTAGGTAAGACATCGACCTTAGCCATACCAGTGTGGAGGTGAAACTCTCAAGAAGTTATAATCGTCCTAAAGGGTGGCGAAGGAAGTCGGTTAAGAGAGCATCCCCAAAGATCAATTTTGGTTTTTCTGTTAGCAGTCGACTAGGACAGTTACCATGTCACCCTCCTTGCTCTGGTACGTGCCAGGGGCTTATGGTAATGACGTTGATAAACGTGAAAGGGCTGGAGAATCCTATAATGAGAGTAGAAAGAAAAGTCACTTGTGCGGACTAGCGGATAGCCCGAGAAGTGGAAGAAGTGATATGACCCACGTCATTCGGCATAATAGGGAGGTTGAGGCAAAGTGTTACAACAAAGGACAGAGCCAGGGTGATAAGATGCTCAGAGGGCACATTTTCGGCCACCAAAGTGATTGCAGGAACGACTGGGAGCCACCTCAGCATCGTCCATCTGTTTCTGTCGTCTATTTGGAGGCTTTTGCCATGCATGTATCAGGTCAGCTCAGGCCTGAGGCATCATTGTTACTATATTGAGGATTATGATCAAGTTATCATAGCGATTATGGCCACGTGTAGCTGCTGTCATCGTCATAGCAGTTATGGATATGGTTATTTCATCCGTTATGCGAGGCCAGTATGGGGAAAGAAGTGTACACATGGCAGTTTAGCTCATCCTTCAGTTGAAACCAGGTCATGGAGAAAATTTAGGAATCCAGAGTGGTTTTCATGCTCGAACAAGCATGGTCCGAAGTGAAGGAAGAGCCTATTCCTTCATCGCCTATGAGGTTCTACCACATGGAGTCCAGCTCTGATAGTGATCAAGAGCACGAAAGGAGACAGGTACCCGAAAGAGTTCGATGTCTGAGGAAGGCGGAAATTCCCGAAAAGGCGGGAGGCACCCAGCAAGACACAGAGATCATCCATGATCTCGTGCTCCCCCACTGAGGAAATGACACCTCCTTCCACTACCGAAGAATCTCGGGCTGACGGCTCCTTGAAGATAGAGGACTTTTTCGATCTGTAAGGCCGACTAAAGAATTCGAAGTAAGGTGGTGCCATACTCGTAAATGCCTTGTTTCCCGTCTGAATCAATCTGTTTTGGATGTGACACATATGTAATATTTCAATTGTAAAGTTGTAGAGGTGGCAGCGTATTTCGTTTTACTTCCCAGAAGCTGATATCTTAGCCAAGGGCCTATATATGTGATGTAATCTAATGAAAAAGGGTTGAAATTTTTTTGAAACTTTGTGTATCGTTCTTTAAGAAGCTTATGAGCTATTTTGAATAAATTTTCACAGAGCCGAGCTGGTGTTTTGTTCAAGGATTCTTGTGTAATTGGTATGTTAGTCTGTCCTTCTTTTTCCGATGTTAATTGTGTTTCTTTCATCGTTATTCCGGTCTGTAATATTTCTTCATACTTGGTGCAGTGTAGTAGTTAAGTGGAATTCATATATATTATGCTATGCTTATCTCATTCCAAGTATTCCACCATTTATTTTCTGCTAAAGTTGGTATAGGATTCATCTGTGTATGCCTTATATCAATGGACTGTTCTTTTCTCTTCTGTTTCACCAATTAAAAATCTCTTTGACTACTAGTTGTTTACTACCTCGCCCCTGTGTGAATGCATTTGCAGAGCCTCTGTGAATAAATTTTCAATATTTTGATGAAGATGACTCCATTGCCCAAATAGAGATTCATATGTTTCAGCCAAACACATTTAAATCATTTTGTTCCAGCAGAAATATGATCTTCTGCATATGTTGTAATTGAATATCTTGAATGATGAATACTGGTGTATGTTTTCATTGTTGACGCCTCTAATTATTTCCAGTTTCATGAGTTTATAGAGAGAGCCCTCTCTGCTTGTGATGGGTCAGTAACACAGGCTAAAGATTGGTTAGTGGTTACCTTGAAGTACCTTCTCTCACAACCGGGGGGTCATTTTGGGTGTTAATACCTGGGTTTGTGATTCAGATCTAGTGGGATAGGAAGGGTTCATGCATTTACAAAGTTCCTTTTCTCAAGAGCATCTTTTGGTGTCATACAAAAGGGGATTGGAAGGATCTTTACATGGGCATTCCTGGAACTGGGATTTGGAGACATCTCCATCGACCTCCTATATCTCATTTCAATTTCAATGGAATAACTTTTTATAATTCTATTGGGCGTTGCACTCTGCTGCTCGACTTAGTTCAAGGTCAATTTCACAATAAAAGAATCCAATACGTATTTATGATTCAGAATACAATGCGTGGATTGCAGTTTCCATGATGGTGCCTGACCATATTCGGCCTTGTGGAAAGGCTATTTTTTCTAACGGGAAGTTTTGCTGGGAAACCTTCAATACTAGCAGCCGCATCATAGCCTTCAATATTGCTGACGGATGTTGGACATAAATCCCAGGGCCTGAGGGATACAGATGCATTTTTCCTAGAAGGTTCCGTGGATACGATGGGCAAGTGGTGCTACTACACCGGAAGGTATTTGATTGTCTTCTCTTGTGGAAGTTGATTGAAGCAGAAAAATATGAAATATGGTGTGAGTTAGATGAAAGATGTTTGACGTCCTTATTATCTTTTGTGGCAGTGAACAACGGTGGGTTTATGGTAAACTCTAAGGGGAAATTGATCGTCGGAAAACTGAGATTACCAGGGCATCGTGCATCGCAAGAACCACTTCAAAGATCTGGGTCAGCCTTCGAATTCAACAAGCTCTGGTAGCCTTAGTCCTTAATTTTATAATGATCTCAGACAGTTGGGTTGGTAATTGTTATTTATGATCATTTATTGATATTTATTGAAATTGAACGGCATTTTTTAATAAATATTTTTCTTTTTGTTTATATATATGAGCTTGGTCCAAGACTTCACATCAAAAGGATGCCTAGCCTACCAGAAGGATGCCTAGCTTTTCGGCTTCACTTCGACGCAGCCCTAGGCCCAGTAATTGAACTTCTTTAATCTTTATTCATTAACACAAAAAGAAGTTAGATAAATTATGAAAATATTTGGATATTTATCTATGTTTTGTAAGTATATCAGATTTTTTCCAAGTATTGTGATAAACATTATCGGAAAATCCTATCAACCTTTTGAATGGGATTTATATCTTGAACTTCCATGGTTTTGTAACCTGCTCATTATATTATGGAGATCCAATGAGAAACATGTACCTAAATGAAAATATATGTACTATGTTGAAATTCAAATTTGTAATTTATTTAACAAAACCCTAATATGAATAATCCAAGAGATGAAACCCTAATCTTAAATTTCAATATGCTCCAATATTATCACAAAACCCTATAGACCCCAAGAGAGATATTAAAGTACAAATGAAGAGCCAAGAGAGAGAACATGTAATAAACCTAATTGGTTATTACAATTGTATTTATTATTAGATTAGGATAATTGATTATTAATTATTAAATGACATGTCTATTCCCGCTAGGCCATATTTAATATCGGCCATTCCTATGTAATATTCATCAATTATATTATAAATATATATATATTATCTATTAAGATAATCATGTAAGCTTGGTAGCTTACAATTGGTATCAGAGCTACGATCTACACCCACGACAAAAGAAGTAACTATGACTCTAGATTTACCAAGTCAAGAGGAACAACGGACTACTGTGACTCCTAGGTATTCAAGTAGGGATAAATATAAAATCGCTACTACCCCCAAGAAGGAAAGGAAGCGTGGTCGACCGACTCCTTATATGCCCCCCCAAGAAAAGATCCATACCACCAGACACTAAGTGGGATAGGAAAAGACATCCCTACTACAAACCTCAAAATGTGATACTTAGTAAAAAGTATGCTCGCCTACCAGAAGTTCGTTGTGGCTTCTTACAAGGTAGGGAAGTAAGGCACATTAACACACCAGTTGAAAAACCTATAAAATTGTCTAGTAAACTCTAGAACAAGGACTTGTTAAGGAAGTCGATGATAAGGACGATAAAACAGAAGAGGTAGAAGACAAGGATATGGAAGATCAAGATGATATTGACAATCATAATACCAATATCAATTGTAAAGTAAATAATGATGTCGTAAAAATCGAGGAAGTCAATAAAATCAATGTTAACAACAATTATGAGAGAATTGAATTTGTAGAAGAATGAAATAATGAAAATAAAAGTGTCGAATATGACCTTAGTCATGATAGTGTAGAAAAATGAATCCCGGAAGATGCTGCGACAAATGATGAGATGAACTTTCTCTCAGTAGTCGCAAATCAAGATGTCCTAGAATCTCAATATCAAAAGGTTCCCAGGGAACAACTAAAGACAAGCTCGTCATCCAATGAAGTAAGAACATTATTACTAATTGCTGCTACATATGATAAAACCATATCAAAGCATGCAGAAATATCAGAAATCTACATCAACTTAGAAGAGCAAAAGAACACCATTAGATTAGAAGCTCAGAAAAATGCTCCATATAGTCGTTATGCATTTATCTACAGAATCATATGCATGAGAAGATTTGAATGGAAGTGCGACCAATTATTTCAAGAATTGCTAAACCATGGCACCGTTATTCGTGTCAAGAATTCCAGCTGCAGCAAACTCATAGAAGATTCGTGGACGAATATTTTCAGAGCGGGATGACTTGTAATAAACCTAATTGGTTATTACAATTGTATTTATTATTAGATTAGGATAATTGATTATTAATTATTAAATGACATGTCTATTTATGAATAGACATGTCTATTCCCATTAGGCCATATTTAATATCGGCCATTCCTATGTAATATTCATCAATTCAATTATAAAAATATATATATTATCTATTAAGATAATCATGTAAGCCTGGTAGCTTACAGAACATGACTCACATGCACTTCCTATAGATCACACTTTAGAAAAGTGTGAATATGAATAATATATAGATCATCATCTCCAACATCTTATTCTTCACCATATTAAACCCTAATAACAAGATAAATCTCCAACAAGGATGTCCTCCTCCCAGGTATAACTTATCCTAGGGTTTCCTTGTGAACCCGAGTGAATCACACCAAGAATACTAGTAATTTACTATAAGAGTTTAGACGCACCTTAGTGGGCCTAATGGTTAAAAACATGTGTTATCTTTGGGGAGGTCAAAGGTTCAAAACCAGCGGCGGGTAGGGTTGCTCATTGGCCCGTTGCGACAAGGCTAGAAGGGTAGGAAACCCCTGGGATAGAGGCTCACCCCGGTGGGCTTTGGGATGTCTCAGCCCCTGTTGAGTCACAAGTTACTTGTATATTTGGCTTGAGAGTTGTTGCATGGGCTAATTCACTTACAAGCAACCTAGAAACAGACATGTTGGGTGCAACACTCAAAGTTTACACATGTCAATCTCAAAGGTTATGTCATACACAATAATGGATTTGAGGTGATGTAAATACACAAGGTGTGTCCACACCACTCTATGAAAAGATCATATGGACTCCATTTCTCCTCCTATGCCACATCTGCTCCATTGGGTCCACGCTCCCTACATGAACATAATCACAATGCACATGTCCTCAACAACTCCAAGTCTCCATTTACGCCCCAAAAGATTGACAATACTCTTCCTAGTAGGGAGTTCACCAGTAATGTCTTCCTCTCCATGTGGTCATCATGAAATGCGTTCACCAAGATGTGAAGAGAACTCCAATGTTTTAGGGGAGATTTCAAGTAAACAATCATTTAGATCAAAAGGCCACTCAACAAGTTATGTCCAATATGTAAATTCATCATAAACCATCTTCCTTATACCAATCCATATAAAATAATCTAAGAAATGAACATACACCATATAACCCAAAACCCATAAAACATTTATAAAACATAATATAAATACCTAGATAGTAACTCAATAAACTAACATTTTTATTGTTGCCTCTACTGCTCTAAAGTTTTACCCTAAATCATATGCTATAGGAATCAAGTCTCTATCCTTAATTCAATTCTCGATGAATAACAATTGGTTTGATATCAAATAAAATCCTAATAACTTTAATACATCAAGATTTGTCTCTTACACATCATCTTTATATTAAATATTATAAATAAGGGTCTATTAATCAAAAGGGCCCTTGCCATGATTCTCGTACTACATTGATTAAAAATGACACTTCGTAGTTGATCCAATCATTAACAAATATATTCTCACACTTAAAACTTCTAAGTCATGTGATTACACTTAAAAATTCTAAGTCATAGTCATGTGATTACCAATAAAGATGCATTATTTAATTACTACATTTTTTATGTTCTTTTGTCCATAAATCATGGCATCAAACACGATCTCGTAACTCAAAATTTCTTTTCATACTTTCTCTTATATTCTAGTCAATGTCAAGCTTCAAAATTGATGGAGCACAACGTGAGGACACCTAGGTATGCCTACCACGAGTTATTCAGGGTATGTCATCACTTTATTTGACTCTAAGTGACTAATCTAAGCCACAAAATTATCCATAAAGGGAAAATGGATACCTCAAGAGCTAACAGTTTCCATAAAGGGGACATGAATAACGCAAGAACTATTGAAGATGATAGGCCCCTCTTTATAATTCAAATTTTAAGGATTATTCTTTTTCATTGATTTGAAAGATTTTTTTAACGATTTATAGGTTATACATTTTTTGTTAATTATTTTAATCTCCAAAATAATGGAGTAGTTTAAATGTTATATATCATATTGAAATTTGGTTATATCATTTTTTTATCAAAATGTAATTCTTCATTATTGAAAGTGCATTTTTTAATACATAAATAGATTCACCACCCTCAAATACCCATGTTACACCTTGACAATGCAATCTTAACAACTAATATATGCAATTTGAAATTCTCAATTTTCTTCTTGACTCATTTGATATCACCACTCCACATCTCCTCTTATCAATTCTCTAAACTCTTCATTGAAGATGATATCCCTATGAGCCTCTTCACCCTTCTTCCCTCCAACAATGACACAAGCTTCCATGGACATAACATAAAAACTAGACTCTCCTTTCTTTCGAGTTTTCCCTCCAAATCAAAGTGTATCCTCTGTATGTGACTTTATGAGATAGCATGTGTGTCAAGCTAAAATTAATGATATGCATGAATTATATATTTTTTGAAATTGTCACATGCATGACATCTAAATGTAGACCCACCAACATTTTGTTATCCCGTTATGGAGATAACACATCATTTTCACTTGAAGCTTCAAAAGAAACAATTTGCTTAGCAACATAACCTGCCGCAGTAGGAAAACAATTATTTGAAAAATTATAAGCACAATGCCCTTCCAAACATCGTATTATGGTTATATGCATTGGAGAATGTAGCCTGCGTTGGGATTAATGGTTTAAATTGCAGTTGCTTTTCAATTGCAGTTTTGTTTTTTCAATTGCTTATTTTGTTTTTTCAATTGTTCATTCTACAGGTTATTAAACCATTTTTCAATTATTCATTTTGTTGGGTAATTCTGGTTGTCATTATCATAAACGTCATGGGGGCAGTGGTGCCAATGATGAATATGATATTAATGATTACCGAGGTTATGTAAATAATCATCACGACGGTCACGATGATAATGATAATAGTGGAGATGATATGGACGAGGAAGATCATCGTAACAATTTAGATTTTGATTCTTTCGTGCTTAATTTAGGACGTTTGATGGCTGAGTGTGTGGAGAGTGGGCATGGTGATTATTTTTGTAATGATGATGATGATGACGACGATGACAATGACAACGACGACGATGATGACAATGAAAATGACGACGATGATAATGACGATGGCGATGGCGATGACGAATATTGATCTAAATTGTAATAGAAATAACCGATAGAAATAACCAAGAGGATAGCAATGACAATGATATAAACATTAGCTACTATATGTAACCACTCAAATTTAATCTCAAATATTAGACATAGTTTTTTTTTAAATAAACAATGTGTTCATCACTTCCATTATCTTCAAATATTTATTCCTTATAGCATATTTCAATATTTATTCTTTGATAATTTCCTTATAGCATTTTATGATTTTATTCCTAATAGTCCTATTCCTAAATTCTTCTATAATTCTTATTAATTTTAATATACTGGAAACATATATATTTCAATGGTTCATTAGCCTTGTAACCACAGGTCTCCTAATAAAGGATTTATTTAAAAATCCTAACAACATATGTCAAATCATATATTAGGACTTAAAATTTTAATAATTCCAATCTATTTTCCAAGGTTTGTACCTTTTATTTTTACTAGCAATACCATGATTGCCATACTATGATTTGGACCTTTATTACCATATATATGTATTTGTTTAACCATTGTCCTTTTCTCCTCAGCATGCTTGGGAGATTATTGGTTTTAATTATATTGTTAATACCATTATTGCTACCTCACCATTGTATTGATTATTATTGCAATATGTGTATTTTTTTAACCTCGTGTACCTGTTTAACCTCCTTCCTTTTCATCCCCACCTTGGTTGGATTATTGTTTAACCTAATCTTTTGGTTGATTCTTGTAGCACGTGTTTGATTAATCTTCTTTGGCACTGAAAGGCCATGCAGATGGTAGCTTGGCTAGCACCTTGTGCTAATGCCTAATGTTTTTTACAAGTATAACATGGACCAATTCGCAAAGGGAGGTTTCCTAGCAATTTGTTTTGCAGAAGGCGGCATAAGTAGGCTAGAACCAAAGGTAAGAGTTTTCAAGTTTTGAAAACTATGTGCATCAATACACACAGATCATTACACACAAGGAGGGAAACTAGCCTTGGTGCTAAGGGTTTTCATAGTAATATTTTTCAACTAGAACCACTCATATTACCTTCCCACCTAACACCTCCTAGTGCTCTTCAAGGTGTGCATAGAAAGCATTTTACACTGGCAAGATCCTGCTTAGGTTCTTTTATCAATATTTAAAACTGCTTTCAATCCTATTACCTGCCTCATATAACACCAACATGTGCTTTTCAAAATGCTCATAGAGAGTTTATTATCTAAAAGAAGTTTTCTTAGATTATTTTCATCCAACCAACCAAGTGACACCTATCATTAAATTTGTGGAGTTTCAAGGCTAAACTTTTGGAGAGAAGGTTTATATTAATTTAGTGTTTAGGAAAAATAATTGCTTGACATCCCAACCTAAAAATTTGCTATCTCAAAACCAAGTCATAAATTTAAATTACATCTACCATGCTAATAACTAATTGATGACTTCATATTTAAGGGTAATATTACAGGGTATTATGCAATAGATAAAATAGATTCATGTACATCATGACAAGAAATTCACATCATACTTCATTAAACTAATGAGAAATTCAATTTTTGAAGTTACAAAAATATAAATATAATTGAATTTTAATAAATAAAAAAATTAATATAAAATTACTTTGGAAATAGTCTAAAACTAATAACAAATCAAATGGTTTGATTGTGGTGTGAAAACTATAGTCGATGCTTCGGTGGGGACTAATAAAGTAGAAAAGGTTCTTATAGAGTGTATTAAATCCTTTCTAAAGATTTGAAATGTCAATGTTGAAAAGGACTTGAAGAGGGAGCCCAATGATGCTTATTTGGCGATTTTCAAAGTTTTAATATAATACAGTTTAGGAAATTTGATAGGCATGACGAACCATTTTTTAAAAGTGCTAATGCTTATTTGGAAATTTTCAAAGTTTTAGATGAACACATTTGAAACTTCACAGTATTTATTTTTCAAAAAAGAA
Source organism: Larix kaempferi (assembly GCA_027924585.1). Classification (NCBI taxonomy): domain Eukaryota; kingdom Viridiplantae; phylum Streptophyta; class Pinopsida; order Pinales; family Pinaceae; genus Larix; species Larix kaempferi. Next base: position 5,059,255 of record BSBM01000130.1, read on the forward strand.
AAAAACAATTCTTGCCATTATAATAAATCAAAGAAGTAGTTGTCCATATACAAGAGTGACCTTGAGTGAAATTGAACTCCCAGTCATAGTCTAAATGACCAAGAGAGTGTCAAGCATTACAATGTTTCAAAATCTTAGAAAAACAGAAAAACCATCCTATTCGTTTATAAAATCAAGCAAAAACCATAACATGCTCCAGCTACGAGGCATACACAAAAAACATGATGCATCTATCTGCAACGAAGCCACATAACCATTAAAAAAACAAAGGAAAAGAGTCCTTGTATGCAAGACACTGACCAATGTATTCTTCAATCGCTAACACTCCTTCAAGAGTATCCACAACAATTTTTTATAAGGAGTCATCTTCCAAATTGAAGCATCTGTAAATATGAGCAAAAGTGATCTTGGAGAATGCTGAAGATATCCCTTTTATTGGATGGCACCATTAGTCCAGAGCCATAACCTCCAGATTATATAAACCATTTGTCCATTGTATTATATTAACCTAGGAATCTCCAAATACTTGAAGATCATCAATCCCAATCCTCTGAGCAAATTCTAGCAAATCCCAACAAGCCATAAGTTTTGCTTTGATGTTTGATCCTACACCACTCCCCATCCATAATTTAAAGTAATGAGCTTCATTGTTTTATAGGATCACACCAGACCCACATGATCCATTCTAAGAGACTCCATCAAACTATCTAATGGCGGAATTGTAAACAAAGACAAGGGGATATAATTATCTAGCCTTTTTATGAGCCGCCTCTGCTGAGAATTGCTTGTAATAACATAAGGATTTGATGCAACGGGATTGATAATTTGGAATGATATTTTAAAAAAGAGCCAGATTTCTTACTTTCCAAATTGACGAGCAAACAAAAATTGGCAATTTTTTATGAACATGAACCCTCTTTCCCCAATGTGGTGAAGTTTGCTTCTAGGATCAAGGATTCCCAATTATATGCAATTCCCAATGAATTACATACCTCCTACTAAACAAGTTTGCAAAAATGACATGAAATAAAAAGGTGATGAACAGTTTCCTCCTCTTTATTGCATAAAATACAATGACCAGGGGCATACATCCTCTTTTCCTAATATTGTCCCAGGTCAATAAGCAATTTTCTAGGGACATCCAAAAGAAACATTTTAATTTGTGAGGAATGTTCCAGCACCATAATTTATCAAACGACCATTTGGAGAGATCATATACCTCTTGTATCGTAAGTGCCTTAAATGCTTCCTTAGTAAATATCTCACCTGGAGACTTATCCCAACTCCAGACTAATTTGTCAATGTTATCACTAAGTCTTATCCTAGATCTATTTAATGCACTGATATATGTGGACCATTCCGCAACCCATTGACCATGTAGACGTGAAAATTTGAGGTAATAAACCAATATGAGGGAGAGGGACTTAACCAATTAGGCATGAATTGATTGAATGTGATATGCCAAACTTTGCCATGTAATCAAGAAAATCAAGGGACAAAATGTAAACACCTTTACCCCCGATGAAAGGGTCAATTCCAACAAGAATATTTTCTCCATTGTCCACTTTCCATAAGATACATCTATTGATACCATTGAAAATAGAGAGGAAACCCGTCCTCATAGTAGAGACCCTAACAGAAGATTTCTCAGCTTTCCTAAACCAATATAACATTGAAAGAATCTTCAAGTACTTTGCTTTTAAAACTCTGCTCCAGAGACCCTTGTCCGGGAGACCCCACCGAAAGCTTTTCATGCATAGAGCCTTATTGAAAAGATTTAAATTATTTATGTCCCAACCTCCATAAGCTTTTGGCCTTGCCAAAACTTCCCATTTTAGCAAGTGAAATTTACAACTGTTGCTAGAACTAGACCATAAGAACTAGAACATTTTCTTTTCTAGCAGATTTAAAATATGTTGAGGAATTCTAAACAAAGAAAACCAATATGAGGGATCCCCTGGTAATGGTGACTTCAGGCCTCGTCTCCCGATGAGGAGAGAGAATTGAGGTAAATAAGTAGGTAAGACATCGACCTCAGCCATACCGGTGTCGAGGTGAAACTCTCAAGAAGTTATAAGCGTCCTAAAGGGTGTGTTGGAGCCAAGGCCGCAGCTATGGTAAAAGCTGCGAATTTTGAGGAAAAAGCACAAGTATGGAAGAGTGCTAAATTTTGAATAAACGCCAATTTTGGGACAAAAGCAGACGGTGCGCAGTACGGTGCCAGATGGATAATCTCAGCGTAGATTACGGACCGGAAATCGCGGAGCTCGCACGCACGTCAGAAGAGAATGAAGGTAGCCGAGAGGAAAGCCCGGCTACCACAATGAATGAAGCAATGGAGTAGAGGGCTCAGCTACCCTCATTAAGGCTGAATACAGAAGTTATGGTTGCTCGGACCAAGGAGGAGCAACGGACCAAAGCATTGAAGGCGAAGGACAAGGCGCCCATACCCGTAAGCTGTGCCGGAAATCATGGAGCCTGCAGGAAGCGGCGACATGACTGCAAGCGGCGCCTACAGTACACCTAGCCATGTGCGTGGTTAGGGTTTTTGGGGATTACTGCTGGGAAAGGCCCACAGTTTTGTAAAGGTGTGACCGCCATGGCCACCTATATATATGTATAATTGTAATGGGTAGATGTTAGTTAGTTAGATAGATAGCTAGTCAGTGAGCTGGTAAATTAGTGAGTCAGTTAGCTAAGCCTGTGAGTGAGCTAGCTAAGATAGTAGATACTGGATGTAAGAAGGATTGATCGAGTTGATCATCCTCTGTTACGATCTTGTTGATTGTTTTCTACCGTGTTGCTAGAAAACAGGAGTTAGAGCTGGTTAGTAGTGAAGCTATCCTTGAGTTGCAGACAGTCAGAGTCGACGTCTGAACTATTGTAATCTCTGAAGAGGAAGAGAATAGATCGAGAGAAGGGCTCCCAGCTGTGTGCGTGGAGTTTCCTGGAAAGATCTAAGGCTGCAGCTGTGTGCGCAGCATATTGTATAAGTCTATCATTTTCTGGTTAATATAAGATACTCCCGTGGACGTGGTTTTCCCCGTGGAGGTGGATTTCATATTTCTCGTTGTTGCGATGTTGTGATTGAAGTGATTGCTTGTTTTAGTTTACTAACAGCAAATACAGGAATATTGCATTATCTTTATGAATGTGTTGAGTAATTCCTTGGAGCTTCCTTGGGGACTATAATCGTTAAGGGTCGAAGGAATCGGTAAGACACGTCGCCGCAGCGATAGGAGAACGTGTTGCTGCGACGGGCGCGCTAGCAAAGCGACGCTTAGAATATCGGCGCAGAGGATAATAGGTCCTAGCGCAGGAGTGGAAGTACCGCGCAGTTAAGCTGCTGAGCAGGAGCTTGAGAGCTGTTGCGCTCATAAGTCTGACGAGGGGTCAGACATTCACCTGAGAGGAATCGTCGAGGGGGGAAAGAACAGTCTCCGCGTCGCCCGGGTTAAGGAAATCTGATTCCTTATCCCCCCCATAGCCACTTCGGGTGAGACCTCGAGCTGCTGCGCAGCTCGTTGCCGAGAGGGCCAGTGCGCCAAGGGGTTTTGTTGCTGCGCTTCATTAAAACCCGGGTCTGTCCAAAAAGCAGCCAACAAATGGTTCCGTTGCCGCGTGACTGAGACTTGCTATTTTTACGACGTAGAAGATTGTTGCTGAAGCCAACAAATGGTTCTGTTGCCGTGTGAATGAGACTTGTTATTTCAGCGACACACGAGATTGAGGCGAAACCCAGAGAAAGAAGGAGCCAACAAATGGTTCCGTTGCCTTAAGACTTCTTGATCACATCACTTCCGTTGCTTTGAACCCTGTTGGTGAGCCAACAAATGGTTCTGTTGCCTTGAGACTTGCTCAGCTAACAAATGTGTTACTGGAATCCTACAGCTACAGAAATTCAGGAGTGGTTCGATTTAAAGGCTAACGAGTTCGCTGAACAAGAAAATAGAAGCTCTAGGCTCCAGCCAGAAGAATGGTTGCAGAAGTATGTCTATACTGACCTTCACGAAATTTTCTTTGTCACATTTGCACTTGAGTTACATACTTGGATAGCCAAGTTAGCAGATACTAGACCCACTGTGCATATTGATCGACCAGTCGCTTGGACCCCTGAGCTAGTCAGTATTTTGAAGCGGGTAGATAATTCTATGTCCCGCGCAGTAGACTTTTGGTTGAATAGTCTGCTGGAAGGGTTCGTCACTGAGTTTGCAGTGGATACAAGAAAGAGTTTCAGTGAAGCTGAGAGGAGTTTCTTTCAAGCACCTAGAGGTAAGTTCTTAAATTCTTTGAACTTATGGATTAAAATGCTTCTGTATGAAAAAGCAAACTATGTATAGCTTCAGATGAATAGCATAGACAAGTAATGTCCATAGACTCTGATAGTGACCCTGAAGTTATTGGTTGCACTCGTAGTGGAAAACAGTATAAAGTAGGCCTTGACCAACATTCTTTTGAGTCGAGCCCAGAAGACAGTCAAGTCCCTAGAGCAATCCACATAGAAAGACAAGGGAGCGTTCATATCCCTTACCACCCTTTTACACCGCAAAAGCCAGACAAAGCTCAGTATAATCCCGCAGTAACACCTTCTAGTAGCCCACATGGTACTTCTAGTACCTCTGTACCACCTTTGTTCAACCAGCCCAGAAGAACTGCTACAGCACCTCCACCTCAACCTAGCGCAAGCAAGATGGGTGATGACATGAAACTACCAACTTTTAGAGGAACAGGGATAGAAGAACCTGAGCAGCACTGGTTCCTATGTGAAGCCATTTGGACAATTAAGCAAATTAATGATGATGCTGTTAAACTGGTTCAGTTAGCAACCACACTAAGAGAAAGAGCCTTAACTTGGTTCATGAAATACTCAGCAGCACAGAATAGAACGCTTGCTGATGTAAGAAACGCAATGATTAGAGAATTCAAGAAACCTAAATCAGAATCACAGTGTATAACAGAGCTCAAAGACATCAAGCAGTTACCTACAGAGTCAGTATGGGACTTTGACCAAAAGTTCAAAGCCTTGATAGATCAAGTAAGCTTTGAGTTTGCACCACAACAGCATAAGGAATGGTTCATTGCTGCGCTGCTTCCACACATTAGACTTCCTCTTATGCAACAGAATCTCACTACTTAGGAACAAGCTCTAGAGATGGCTATGAAACTAGAAGCTTCACCAATTGCTGGAACAAGCAACGATGTTGCGCAGTTGCAGAACCAATTAGCAAACTTAACCCTGCAAGTGCATGATATTAAGAAAGGAAAGGATGTTAAGGAAGAAATATGGTGTACAAAATGTAAAGCACAAGGTCATTCAAAGGACCACTGTCCCGTTTTCATAGAGTATATTGCAACTGGAGCACCTAACCCTTTACCACAGCCACAGGGGCCTTGGTGTGAAATCTATAGAACTAGAGGTCATAGACCACAAGAATGTCACTTACTTCAGAAATATGTACAAACTCCAAAGAATCTATATTGTAATTTCTGTAAATCAGTAGGCCATGATGAAAACAATTGCAGAGCATATGACCTTATGATGCAAAGGAAACACGATGTTTATAGAGTACAATCAGAAGCACAAGGACCCGTAGCAGGTCCACAGTATGACCAAACTCGCGACGGCCGAACAGGAAATTATAGAGGCCGCGGACGTGCAACAAATTTTGGCCGCGGAAGAGGTCAGATCACTTGTTATAATTGTGGAGCGCAAGGTCATTTTGCGAGAGATTGCCAAAACCCTACAACCCTTTGCAGATATTGCAAATCTTATGATCATATCATTGAAGAATGCCCTCAATTGATGACTAAAATGCAAGCAAAGACGCCACAGGTCAACCAAAATATTCAATTGATTGGAGCAGAAAAAATGGAACCAGACCGTACAGTTAATATCGTGACGTGCAGTGGAACAACCACTGGTGCGCCAGAGTCGGGAACTGGAAAGCAAGCAACGCAATGGGTGCGCCGCGCTAATATTAAACCAGCCCCACTTAATCTGCAGAAGCAAAAAGAAGCATTCAAGCAAGCCCAAGAGTATTTCTCAGATCTCAGAGCTTCAAGTTCTGTCGCAACTCCGCATAATGATATTAGATCGCAAGTGCTAAGATAAGACAACCTGGTACAAGAACAGGCCACTACATCCGGAAGGCCCGATGAAGAAGATGCACTAGGCACTGTCCATACTTTCCTAAGGAACTGCTTAAAGTTGTTGCGCAATGAAAAAGAAACTATGGAACTTCAACACCTATTGGATAAATGTCAACAATCTGCTTCGACGAACACGCCGCAGCGTGCTATTCACCAGATTGGGAGTCACACTAGAACTGGAAAAGAGATGAGGCTCACAGCGCAGATTGGAGCATTTGAGATGGACGAAGTCATTTTAGATTTGGGCTCAGAAGTTAATGTTCTCACCATGCAGACATGGGAACAGATGGGAAGTCCTCAACTTTCAAGATCCCCCATCCAGCTAAGACTCACGAACCAGCAACGAGTCTCTCCATTGGGCAGATTACCTAATGTACCTATTGATATCGAGGGAGTAAGAAGTTCTGCAGACTTTGAAGTAATCAAAATTCTGGATGATAGTAAACCTTACCCAGCACTTTTAGGTATAGACTGGGCATTTGATAATTTGGCTGTCATTAATTTGAAGAAAAGACAGATGACCTTCGAAGACGACCAGATTAGGGTCATTGCACCGCTTGATCCTATTCAAGGACCAAGGTATATAGAACCCATTCGGGCAGAAGAAGAAGCGCGCCAAATGGAAAGTTTGTATCAGATGAATGCTAGTCAGAGTGACTATGTCAATCCCACAGTAGATGGCCATATCAGCTGGCGATGCGATAGCTCGTGCACATCAGACTCAGATGCAGGATTGGAAAACTGGCAGAATCGCTTACATGAGGTTTCTACAAGACATTGCGCCATGATGACTAAATCCATTCGATGGATTGGAACAGAATTGACTGACACTCCAATTTTTGATGGTTTAACTGAAGTAAGCGAATTCATACAGGCATATGAACAACAGCTTCCAGAACAGCAGCGCATACAGGCATTAGATGTATCACTGCGCGCTACACCCGCAAGATGGTGGGGTGCGCATAAAGAGAATATTCACACATGGCAAGACTGTCGCAGATTGATACTGCGCAGATTCTAGGACACTACAGCAGAAATGTCGCGCAAATATGAGGGACAGAGTGACCCCAGGTCACACATTGAAGCATGCATTCAGCAATGGTCGGATATTCCGGACGATGAGTGGGTTCACCTATTCATCCACACATTGGACACAGTTCCAAGGAACTGGTATACTGAAACAGAATTGCGCAGAGGCACCCTTACTTGGCCTCTTATGATAGAAAGTTTTCAACTTACCTTCAGCTTTGAGTCAGAGCATCCAAGTATTGATCAGGCTCTGAAGTGTATTAAAAAGAAGGTATTTGAACCATGTCTATTACCAGAATATTCCCAACCAGATTGGGCTGTTCAGATAGAACATGCCCTGGAATGCTATAATTTCACCACTGGAGAAGAGGAGGATGATCCTCGCAACATCAATATCCCAGAATCAGAAGGGACGCGCAATGTTGAAGGTCCTCAGCTTGATATCCCTGCCATTACAGAACACATCAAGCTCAAAAAGGTTAACATTGGTACAGAAGCCGAACCCAAGTTTGCTTCTATAGGAGACTATTGGGATGATGAAACTGTTGGGCATATCTCAGATTTATTACGTGACTACCAGGATATCTTTCCTACCAAGTTCACAGAAATGAAAGGCATCCTAGGAGACTTAGGAGTGATGCGCATACCCCTGAAACCAGATGCCAAGCCAGTAAAGCAGCGCCCATACAGGTTGAACCCGCGCTATAAAGAAAAAGTCAAAGAAGAAATTGACAAGATGCTCGCAGCAGGTATTATTGAGCCAGTACAAGAAAGTGATTGGATTAGCCCTATGGTTGTACAAGAGATGAAGACAAAAGGTGAAATAAGAATTTGCGTGGACTTGCGCAAACTCAATGACGCATCAGCGCATGATCCATTTCCTACTCCCTTTACAGATGAAGTGCTTGATAATGTTGGAGGACAAGAGGCTTACTCCTTCACTGACGGATTTTCGGGATACCATCAGATCAGAATCCATCCAGACGACCACCATAAGACTACTTTTGCGACTGAATGGGGCTCATTCCAGTACACGGTAATGCCCTTTGGTCTTAAGAACGCACCTGCTATCTTCTCTAGAGTCGTTGTTGCTGTTTTTAAAGAATTTATTCACAAGTTCTTAGAAGTCTATTTTGATGAATGGACTGTATTTGGTTTATTAAAGAATCATATAGCGAACCTGCGAATGATGTTAGAAAAATGTAGACAGCATCAGATTTCCCTTAACTTGAAAAAATGTATCTTCTGTGCTCCTTTTGGTATTTTGTTGGGTCATATTGTATGCAGACAAGGACTCCTGATGGATCCTGCGAAGGTTGCCATCATTGCTAATTTACCTGCGTCCAACTCAGTCAAACAATTGCGCACTACATTGGGACATACAGGATACTACAGAAAATTTATCAAAGGTTATGCAAAGATCACAGCACCTATGGAAAGATTGCTGAAAAAGGATTCGAAATTCCAATGGACAGAAGAATGCCAACAGAGCTTGGACACACTTAAAGACAAGATGATCAGTGCGCCAATTCTAGTTTTCCCAGACTGGAATAAACCCTTTCATGTTCATGTCGATGCTTCTTCCATAGCATTGGGGATCGTACTTACACAACCGGGAGAAGGAGGTATCGATCACCCCATTGCTTACTCTAGCCGGAAGCTGTCCACAGTCGAGAAGAACTACACTACTACAGAGAGAGAAGGACTAGCTATGGTGTACGCCCTACAGAAGTTCAGACACTACTTACTGGGCGCACATTTTAAAATGTATACTGACCATTCTGCTTTGAAATACTTGGTCAATAAGCCAGTGTTAGGGGGAAGAATTTGCAGATGGCTACTGCTCTTTCAAGAATATGATTTTGAGGTTATTGTAAAGCCAGGTAGATTGAATGCAGGACCTGACCACTTATCTAGGATCGAGTCAGGAGAAGAACCTACAAATCTGGAGGACAATCTGCCTGATGCACAGCTATTTTTTGTTCAAGCAGCAGATGAATACTATTCTGATATCCTTGAGTTTCTCACCACTGGACAAGCACCAGTTGAGTTTACAATCCAGCAGAAGAAACAACTTGTCGTCAAAGCCGCAGACTTCACTTTGATAGTAGGCCAGCTTTATAAGTTGGGCCCCAATGAAGTCTTGCGCAAATGTATTCTACCGCATGAAAAGAACTCTATCATCGCAGAAGCACACTCAGGCACCGCAGAAGGCCATTTCACAGGAAAGCCGACTGCTCAGAAGATCTTAGCCGCAGGTCTTTGGTGGCCGACATTGCATCAGGATACTAAGGAATTATGCAAATGTTGCGATGTGTGCCAGCGAATAGGAAAACCTTCAAGAAGAGATGAGATGCCGCTAAGACCTCAGATAACACTGCGTGCTTTTGATAAATGGGCCATTGATTTTGTAGGTCCTATCAACCCACCAGGAAAGAGAACCGGCGCAAGATACATCATTACAGCTACTGAATACCTCACCCGATGGGCTGAGGCTAAGCCAGTAAAGAACTGCGACGCTGCCACGGCCACCCAGTTCATTTTTGAGAATATTATCACTAGATTTGGATGTCCACTAATTCTAATGAGTGATTAGGGTACACATTTCCTCAATGAGACTATAGAAGCCCTTACTGAAGAATTCCAAATTAGTCACCATAAGAGTACACCCTACCATCCTCAAGCTAATGGCACGGTGGAGGCATTCAATAAAATTCTTGAGAATGCCCTGACGAAGATCTGTAATCAACAAAAAGATGATTGGGACCTTAGAGTCACAGCTGTATTATGGGCTTACAGAACCACATGCAAGAAATTAACAAGCCACACACCTTTCAGTTTGGTGTATGGACAAGAAGCAGTTATGCCTATGGAATACATTATTCCCAGTCTCAGAATTACGCAAATTACAGAAATGACTGATACGGATACCATGAGTGAAAGACTTTCACAATTGCTTGCCTTAGAGGAAGACAGACTCTTAGCTGGATTCCATCAACAGGTACAGAAGGAAAGACAGAAAGCGTGGCATGACAGGCATATTAAGAATAAAGTCTTTCAGGAACGAGACTTGGTACTCCTATATGATAGTAAATTCATCAAGTTTCCAGGCAAGTTTCGTGTACACTGGTTAGGCCCTTTTCAGGTGATAAAAATAACGGAAGGAGGAGCAGTTCAGCTTGCGAAGCTGAATGGAGAAGTACTGCCTACAAAGATCAACGGGAGTCGGCTCAAGCTTTACCGCGACGGCCACTCCACCCTGTCGACTTAAATAGTTGATCAGAGATGCAGATGTCCAGTGTAGTTGAAAGAGGCATCACATTATCAGTCTACACGGAAGTCGCGAGACCCTCAGTCTCTGGCTTCCCGCGCAGTTCCGTGAAACATCCGCGCATACCGAATAATAATTTGGGATTGAGCGAGCTTATATTTGCGCTCTTGCGAGGTTTTCGCCGGGTCGTTGAACCGTCGCTCTTGCGAAGTTCCCTGTGTCAATTTGCTGCTTGAAGAAATTCTTGTTGTGGACCCCTATAGGCACAGTTACCTAAGTTGAAATGACCCGCCGAAAAATTTGAATTACAGCAGTTATGTAGCCGCGTCTGAGAATAAATGAAGGATAAGCCCGCCATTTAAGTGTAGCCGCTCTGACAGATTCGGCTTGATCTCCGTAAGATTTGCATTTAACTCATGTGCCGAAAAGCTTTAGCTTCTCCCGGAAGGCTGTCAGAGCCCGTCCATCACAGTAAATGCACCACAGAGGCGAGGGGGATAGAACGATTGTCAAATCATGCAAAGCCACCTACAGCTAGTAGCCCCACTTGCCCGCATTTACTATCACCTTTGGCTATAAATACCCCATACTTGTATATTTTCGGGTTACTTTCCTCGAGCTGTATAGTCTTGTTTGAGAATCTAAGCCATTGTTTTCAGAGCCGAGTTGTGCAGAGTGCTTCCTTTGTTGTCAGCGTTCATATCCCACGCTGTTCCGCTGTTTCTGTCCAAGTTCTTGTTACCTATACCCGTTCACGACGGAGAACCTGTCGACTGAAGAAGTTGTTCGTCAATTCCTGCGCCGAGGCCTAGATTTCGGCATGACTACCCCCGTGACCGCTTCGACTTATGTACACCCTGGTTATCATGATCCCAGACAATCTCCGGCCACAAGAGCGTCTCAGCCACAGCCAGAAGAGCCCGTTCCAGAGCCGTTGGCCACTATGGTGAATTATATTCCGCCGCGTCCAGACGATGCACCAGAGGTGCATATTCCGAAAAATGCAAAGTATCCGCTTCCGTTACCTCCACTACCGGCTGGAGTGCGCATAGAAGGGTCCTTGCTCGGACACCTTCCGCTGGTCAAGTTCTCTGATTTCAACCTGGGAGACTATAAAATGTATCCTCAGTTCCAGCTAGATCGATATCTGATGGTAGTGCATAATCCCACCAGAAAGGTTGACGAATTCATCCCGAAAGGATTTTCAGCAAATCTTGAGCGCCCTGGACTCCTGAACCTGTTAAAGCTACCGCATTTCGGGCGAAGCAATGAAGTGAACGCAGTTGTTAAGACACTGCTATCCTGCGTTCATGGAGGTTACCTTTGGCTGGGGAGGCCAATCGATGTAAATGTCGATTTGATTCACCGTATTATCGGCCTATCTAAGGTTGGTAAAGATCCCAATATTCATTTTGTGGGAAAAGACAAGGATAGAAAATTGGCTGCACAGCTGGTGCAGAAATATAACCTTACAAGAGGAGGTCGGGCTTATGACCTCACTATAGTAGAAGACGAAGCACTCAGATTTACAGGAAGTCTGCTCGCAGGCAGACTTCTCACAAAGTGCAGACCAAAGGAAGTTACTGGAGCTGTCGTGGAACTCGCCATCGCAGCTGCGGAGGGAGAACAGTACAACTGGTCCCTCTTCCTCCTCAATTCTTTTTTGGAAGACTGCCGGAATGTCCAAGATAACCCCGGTCAGTTGTTCCATTTTTCTTGGCTTTTAATTTTATGTGCTCTCGTCGGGTGGAAGGAGCCCCCGAACACTCAGTTCCTTCCGCGCCGCGCAGGAGAACCTGCCGGAATCCGCTATGTTAACCTTTGGGAATCTGCTAATCCCGCAAAGCGCAAGATGAACCGCGCTGTATTTTGTGAATACTACTATCTCCTCAGAGATACCATTCAGGAAATGCCAAGGCTGAGTGAGGAGACAGCGAAAATATATGACGGAAAGTTGGCCTTTACTGCCGACTTGCATCAACTTTACCTCCGTCCCTGCGGCATTCAAGAGGAATGGGCCGTAGGCCTTTACAGGATGACCACCAAAGATGTCGAAGAAACTATCAAATCTTGGTCAGATGAATGGAGGTAAGCCACCGACATCGCATCCGCGATGCCGCCCGCCGCTGCGCAAGAGAAGGATAAGGGCAAGGAAGGCCCCGAGCAAAGAAGTGATGAAGGCTCGACAGAACCAGCAACCAAGAGACAAAAGGTGTCGCATCCCTCTGAGGCCATTCCCTCGGGGATCGACCAGTATTTGAAAGAGTAATTTCGCGAGCTGCGGAACACGCACGCTCACATCAGAAGTGCTCTAGACCTGCAGTTTGTGGAAATAAAGGGTCTCACAGGAAGGATTGCGCAGACTCATGCGCCAGCATCTACTTCGCAGGAGCCACAAGAAATTCCAAGTACCGAGCGAGTTGAAGAACTCGTAGAAAGGCATACTGTCGTGCATATTCCGCCTACAAGCATGACACTTCCGGATCCGCTAGCTGCACTACACGTAAGCGCAGTTGGACCCGTTGAAATCAATTTGTCCCTAATTCCTATAGAAACTCTACAGCTAGTACATGAGAAAGTTTCTGTTGAGTTGAGAGCTAGAGAGCTCTCTACATTCCAGGAAAATCAACGACTGCAATCGCAGGAGATAGAGCGGAAGGAAAGCCATAAGAATATCTCCGAGAAACTCACACTTTATGAGGCGCAAGACATTGGCATAAGAAACGCAGTGGATGAGATTGCCCAGGAGTTGCCGGCTTGCGAGATTCAACCAGACCTCCCTCTGGTTGAGGAAGTTCAAATTATTGGAGGAAGGGTGAAAACCCTGGAGCACGAAATAGTTGCTATGGCTGAGGACCATAGAACCCAGATTGCCGAGCTGGAAGCTCGTGTTGCTGCGCAGTTTACAGATGATGCGCAGGAACAATTTGAAGCCCTGAGCAGAGCTTCCACACAAATGAAAGACAAAATACAGGAAGCCGAGAACATGATGAGCCAAGCTATGGAAGCTTGGACGGAGCTTGAGAAGCTCCCTTTTAAAGTTGGTCTTTTGGAACAGGTGCAAGCCGCAGAACAGTCCCTAACTGTTTTGACTGAAGAAGCTAAGGCCTTAACAGGCTTACCAAAAATGAAGAAAATGAGTGAAGTGCGCAGAATGCAACAGCAACTGCACAAGCTCAGAACTGAAGATGAGAAGCTCACCAACAGCATTCAGCCATTTATGGATGAGTATGCTGATATCGTTGGCCAAGTCGAGGCAAAAATCAAAGAAATTGCTGAATCTCAAGAGGTGATTGATGCCATAACTAAAGAAGAAGCCACTGCAGAAACGGTGCAGACAGCTGTGGAGTGTGTCGATGAATTGGACTCCGCTATTGCGCAGTGGAAGAAAACATTCGCGGAGACCCAAGCAAAAGCAGATGCGCAAGTAAAGCGACCACGCGCTAGTGCGAGTGGCTCGAGGGTGAGCCACAAGTAAGTGTTAGGGGCCTGTTGGAGCCAAGGCCGCAGCTATGGTAAAAGCTGCGAATTTTTAGGAAAAAGCACAAGTATGGAAGAGTGCTAAATTTTGAATAAACGCCAATTTTGGGACAAAAGCAGACGGTGCGCAGTACGGTGCCAGATGGATAATCTCAGCGTAGATTACGGACCGGAAATCGTGGAGCTCGCACGCACGTCAGAAGAGAATGAAGGTAGCCGAGAGGAAAGCCCAGCTACCACAATGAATGAAGCAATGGAGTAGAGGGCTCAGCTACCCTCATTAAGGCTGAATACAGAAGTTATGGTTGCTCGGACCAAGGAGGAGCAACGGACCAAAGCATTGAAGGTGAAGGACAAGGAGCCCATACCCGTAAGCTGTGCCGGAAATCATGGAGCCTGCAGGAAGCGGCGACATGACTGCAAGCGGCACCTACAGTACACCTAGCCATGTGCGTGGTTAGGGTTTTTGGGGATTACTGCTGGGAAAGGCCCACAGTTTTGTAAAGGTGTGACCGCCATGGCCACCTATATATATGTATAATTGTAATGGGTAGATGTTAGTTAGTTAGATAGCTAGCTAGTCAGTGAGCTGGTAAATTAGTGAGTCAGTTAGCTAAGCCTGTGAGTGAGCTAGCTAAGATAGTAGATACTGGATGTAAGAAGGATTGATCGAGTTGATCATCCTCTGTTATGATCTTGTTGATTGTTTTCTACCGTGTTGCTAGAAAACAGGAGTTAGAGCTGGTTAGCAGTGAAGCTATCCTTGAGTTGCAGACAGTCAGAGTCGACGTCTGAACTATTGTAATCTCTGAAGAGGAAGAGAATAGATCGAGAGAAGGGCTCCCAGCTGTGTGCGTGGAGTTTCCTGGAAAGATCTAAGGCTGCAGCTGTGTGCGCAGCATATTGTATAAGTCTATCATTTTCTGGTTAATATAAGATACTCCCGTGGACGTGGTTTTCCCCGTGGAGGTGGACTTCATATTTCTCGTTGTTGCGATGTTGTGATTGAAGTGATTGCCTATTTCAGTTTACTAACAGCAAATACAGGAATATTGCATTATCTTTATGAATGTGTTGAGTAAGTTCTTGGAGCTTCATTGGGGACTATAATCGTTAAGGGTCGAAGGAATCGGTAAGACACGTCGCCGCGGCGATAGGAGAACGTGTTGCTGCGATGGGCGCGCTAGCAAAGCGACGCTTAGAATATCGGCGCAGAGGATAATAGGTCCTAGCGCAGGAGTGGAAGTACGGCGCAGTTAAGCTGCTGAGCAGGAGCTTGAGAGCTGTTGCGCTCATAAGTCTGACGAGGGGTCAGACATTCACTTGAGAGGAATCGTCGAGGGGGGAAAGAACAGTCTCCGCGTCGCCCGGGTTAAGGAAATCTGATTCCTTAGCCCCCCCATAGCCACTTCGGGTGAGACCTCGAGCTGCTGGGCAGCTCATTGCCGAGAGGGCCAGTGCGCCAAGGGGTTTTGTTGCTGCGCTTCATTAAAACCCGGGTCTGTCCAAAAAGCAACCAACAGGGTGGTGAAGGCATTCGGTTAAGAGAGCATCCTCGGAGACCAATTTTGGTTTTTCTGTTAGCAGGCGACTGGGACAGTTACCATGTCACCCTTCATGGTCTGGTACGTGCCAGGGGCTTATGGTAATGACGTTGATAAACGTGAAAGGGCCGGAGCATCCTATATTGAGAGTAGAAAGAAAAGTCACTTGTGCGGACTAGCGGATAGCCCGAGAAGTGGCGGAAGTGATGTGACCCACGTCATTCGGCATAATAGGGAGGTTGAGGAAAAGTGTTAAGACAAAGGATAGAGCCAGGGGGATAAGATGCTCAGAAAGCACCTTTTCTGCCATCGAAGTGATTGCAGGCACGACTGGGAGCCACCTCAGCATTGTCCATCTATTTCTGCTATCTGTCTGGAGGCTTTTACCACACATGTTTCAGGTCAGCTCAAGCCTAAGGCATCATTGTTACTTGATTGAGGAGTCTGATCAAGTTATCATACCAATTATGGACGTGCATAGCTGCTGTCATCATCACAGTAGTTATGGATATGGTTATTTCGTCCGTTATGCGAGGCCATTATGGGAAAAGAAGGGTACACATGGTAGTTTGGCTCATCCTTCAGTTGAAACCAGGTCATGGAGAAAATTGAGGAATTCGGAATGGTTTTCGTGCTCGAACAAGCATGGTCCGAAGTGAAGGAAGAGCCTATTCCTTCATCGCATATGAGGGTTTACCATGTGGAGTCCAACTCCGATAGTGAGGAGGATCCTGAAAGTAGACAGGTACCCGAAAGAGTCCGACGTCCGAGGAAGGCATAAATTCTCAAAAAGGCAGGAGGCACCCAGCAAGACATGGAGATAATCCATGATCGCCACTGAGGAAATGACACCTCCTTCCACTACCGAAGTATCTCGGGCTGACGAATCCCTGAAGATAGAAGACTTTTTCGATCTGCAAGGCCGATTGAAGAATTCAGAGTAAGGTGGTTCCATACTCGTATATGTCCTGTTTCCCATCTGAATCAATCTGTTTTAGATGTGACACATATGTAACATTTTAAGTGTAAAGCTGTAGAGGTGGCAACGTAATCCGTTTTACTTCCCAGAAGCTGATATCTTAGCCAAGGGCCTATATATGTGATGTAATCTAATGAAAAAGGGTTAAAAACTTTTTGAATCTTTGTGTATTGTTCTGTAAGAAGCTTATGAGCTATTTTGAATAAAGTTTCGCAAAGCCGAGCTGGTGTTTTGTTCAGGGATTCTTGTGTAATTGGTCTGGTAGTCTGTCCTTCTTTTCCCGTGTTAATTGTGTTTCTTTCATCGTTATTCCAGTCTGTAATATTTCTTCATACTTGGTGCAGAGTAGTAGTTAATCGGAATTCATATATATTATGCTCTGCTTATCTCATTCCAAGTATTCCACCATTTATTTTCTGCTAAAGTTGGTATAGGATTCATTTGTGTATGCCTTATGTATAGGATTCAAGGAAATCTTGTTCTTATGTATCAGTCTCTTTCTTCCTTTAGGTATATATATCAAGAAAATTTTGTTCCAACGAAGAGCTCTAGGTTCTGAGAAACCCTCCTTTGTATATCCATCTCTAGATCTTACAAATGTATATTCTCGTTTAACCCCTAGTGCTGATCCCATCTCTTCTTTTGAACCGTATAAGATTCATATCCAGCCTTATAAATCCAACAGGAGTGAGGCTGAAGATGTTCTCCCTGAACATACTCCTTTTCCTTCCAGATCTCATCTGAGATATGGTCCTCTAAAGCTGCCCCCCGTTCTTTATGACTATCCTACCAAATACCACAAATACCTTCCTAGATTTGAAGGAGGGTCGGAAAGCCTCACTGCTGAGAAACATCTTCAGGACTTTGAACATTTTCTGGATCTTTTTGAAGTAGAGCATGATGATGTTTGTATGAAGGCTTTCGCCCAATCTTTCCAAGGGGAGGTGAAGCAATGGTTTAGCCATTTGAAGTCCGAATCTATAGATACATGGCAGGGGTTTCTGATGTTTTCTTGGAATTTTAGGGTAGGAGAAGGTCATGGGACCTAGTTCTTTCAGAGTTCTACTCGATGAGAATGCAGGAAGGGGAGGTCATGTCCAACTTTAACAGAAGGTTCACAAACATCTACTATGATATGCCGAAGGAAATTCAGCCCTTAGAGAATGCTGCTAAGTTACACTATGCATATATCTTTCCTCCCGATTTATCTTTTCTTCTTCTGGAGAGAACGTCTTCCAATTTACAGCATATGTTTCTTGATGCATTGGAGGTTGAAGACAACCTTAGGATGTCTGGAAAACCATCAATCCAAGTTAATGATGAAAGGATTGAAGAGAAATCAAGATTCGAAAGGAGGCATGAACAGAGAGAACTTGCCTGGAATTCCAATTTTTCCCATGATAAATGGAGAGGTGATCAACCCTGTGTTGTACCAGAAGAAGGTAATTATAATTTGTTCTATGTAGAGTACAATTAGCCGGCTGAAACGATAATCGTGATTTCAAAGAAAATCTCGATCCACCTAAGTATGATGAGTATGAAGAAGACTGCTTGGGTATTTTTCTAGCCGAGAATGTTACAAGTTACAGGGCAGTTAGTGGAGAAAATCTGATCACTATCCATGATCAAAACTCTGAAAATAAACAGGCTGAAAGTAATTGTTTACCCTTATGTTATTCTTCATTTGAGCCGATAAAACAAAGAATCAGGGCTTCTAATTAAAAACAAAAATCTAAGATGGAAAGCTCTATAATTTTTTTTGAAATTAATGATAAAGAAGAAGGGCAAAGGTGCAATCAGTCCCAAGAAGCAAGAGTTTGCCACAAAGAAGAGGAGTTCGTTTCACCTGGTTTTATTGAAAAAACTGAGGATATTTCTGCTGCGTTTGATGAAGAAGATCAAGTTTTAAATTCCGAGGTTTCGGATGAAAGTGGTGTTGGATTTCATATCCCTCTTTCCAAGTTGGATGAGAATTTTCTTCAGCCTTGCCAGTTGTCATATGTTTCAGAAGAGGATGAGGGTGGTCAGATAGGTTTTTCATCATGTCATTTGATTTCAAAATATTTTTGTCAAGAAGGAGCTGTTTTCTTTAATACATTGGAAAACCATGAGGTTATTCCTTTTGACACCAAAGAAGGGTTTCAATCCTATCAGACTGATGTACATGTGATTGAATTTCCAATATCTCTTGTAAATCAGAGTTTTTCATCTATCAAGTTATATAAGGAAACAAGTCTGCATGATAGTATTGATGTTTCATATGAATGCTATCATGAGAAGTTGATCCATGTACTTAATATGAAGGACAAAAGAGATGAGTATACTTTTCAAAGTCTTTCTAAAATTCAGTTTGGCAGATTACAAATGGAATTACAGTCTGAGCTGCATTTTTGTGACCTAGAGAATGTGAACAATCAGAAAGAACCTGTTGCAGATGCTCTTATGATGGGTCATAAAGAAATAGGAATCTTTCATATTCTTGAAGACCCTTTCGCTAGTTTGTTGGAACCATTAAAGAAGATGGAGTTTGTATTGTTCAAAAAAGAAGGAACTAAAAAGGATCTTCAGTTAGGGTTATCATTTGCTAAGTTCTTTTCCCGGGCTGGAGGGGTTGAAGGTGAAATTCGGTCAAGAAACTATTTGCTTGTCTGGCTTCATTGGAAGTGCGAGATTACCTGACTCGGCCTTTATACTCTGCAAATAGGGTAGGAGCAGTTGTATATAAATAAGCTCGAAGGTCAAGCATTTTCGTCAATTTCGGTTTTAATATTTGCGCAGTGTGTGTGTTCCCCATTTTCAGGAAGTTTCAATATGTTTTTTAGTTTCGGCTTTTCGGTTGCGGTTTTCGGATGAAGGTTTGGTCACAGGTTGTGGGTTGCAGTTGTCAAGGTTTGGGAAATCTACCCAATGGATCAGGCACTTAGTCTATGGAGTTATTTGTTATCTCACTCGGAGGATAGCATCCCTGGCTGGAGCCATTTGTTAGCACCTATTTAATTTTTGCACCAAAAAACTGAAAGCGAAAGATGGGAGGTTAAACAACTACCTGATGGAAGCTGGGAGCACTCCACATCCTCAATGACCAGGTGCTAGGGCAAGAAAAGAAGAGGTCTAGAAGGACCCAACACAATAAAAGTGGAATAATTTCTAAGTATGGGTATTAATATAGAAGGGAACTCAAGTGAAAAGGCAAGAAAGACCCTAAGTCCTATAGTCCGCATATAAATATGGGGAGGTTAAGCATCATGCTAATAGACACTGTCGATCGGGTGTAGGCACGAGATCAACAGCTCCTGTTGATGATCGCATGGTTGAGCTGCAAGGAAGAAAGTGGTAAAGCAACTACGATGGGCATTTCCCGCCGAACAGATGTCAACTCCAGAAAGCATCGCAAGGAGGCAAAGCAGCGGAAAAAGCAATTTCAAGCCCATGCGATGGTGCAGTGGTGGGACAAGAAGTTAAAAAAATACGGCGGAGAAATCCCCGCCTCAAATCAAACGATGCGCGATACAGGTGGTTCGCCAGCGCATAGGTCCCCCCAGATCGAAGGTTTGGATAACAGGAAGAGCCACATCCACGAGTAGTGGAGGTTGGATATGCGCGGAAGATAATAGGGACGACCCCACCAGCCGATGGAGGAGCTAAGAGTTAAATGGAGCCTAAGGCCGCACCGTGGATGCGCATTGGAGAAGATATGGATGGTTCTCGTGGATGGTCACATCAAGAAATAGCACGCTGGATAGCAGCGGGGTGGATGCGATGGAATTTCACGCTAGACAAGTGTCAGCTCCAGAACCTGTCGCGCGGAGGAAAGACGGTATAAAAAACAATTTTTCGTGCATGCGATACCATTTCGTAAATGCTTACGGGTGAGATGAGCGGCCCAGATGAAAGCTAGCTAGATGATCCAACGGTAGAAAGGAATGGATGCTCAAATTAATAGGTGAAGGGAAGTCAGATCCGACGACGGGAAGTGAGCACGTGGGAGGTCAATGGTCGAGATTAAAGGACAGTTGGCCAATGAAGCCGGAGGTTATGGAAACATGGTTATACATATTAGAATTCCCGTAAAAGTTGACATTTTTTTTTTTCCTCCGGACTCTCTCTGGGCTGGAAGGGTTTTCTGGGAGATGGGGTTCTAGTCCTGGTACAGAAACTCGGTTGCCAGACGCCAAAAATTTCAGTAGAAGCATGAAGGACCTGCAACTGCATCTAGGAACGAGGGGTTTCGGAGGTCCTAAGTCGTGTTTGACCCAGAACCGATTGGTCTATGAGGTAGTTATCCCTCGGGGCCCTAGCTTCTTGAGCCAAGGGGTTTCCCCAAAAATGATAGTGGTCGCCCTGTTTCGCCAATATATGTACTAAGTATATGTACTAAGTATGTTGAAATTCAAATTTGTAATTTATTTAACAAAACCCTAATATGAATAATCCAAGAGATGAAATCCTAATCTTAAATTTCAATATGCTCCAATATTATCACAAAACCCTAGAGACCCCAAGAGAGATATTAAAGTACAAATGAAGAGCCAAGAGAGAGAACATGTAATAAACCTAATTGGTTATTACAATTGTATTTATTATTAGATTAGGATAATTGATTATTAATTATTAAATGACATGTCTATTTATGAATAGACATGTCTGTTCCCGTTAGGCCATATTTAATATCGGCCATTCCTATGTAATATTCATCAATTATGATATAAAAATATATATATTATCTATTAAGATAATCATGTAAGCCTGGTAGCTTACAATTGGTATCAGAGCTACGATCTACACCCACGGCAAAAGAAGTAACTATGACTCTTGATTTACCAAGTCAAGAGGAACAACGGACCACTGTGACTCCTAGGTATTCAAGTAGGGATAAATATAAAATCGCTACTACCCCCAAGAAGGAAAGGAAGCGTGGCCGACCGACTCCTTATACCCCCCCAGAAAAGATCCATACCACCAGACACTAAGTGGGATAGGAAAAGACCTCCCTACTACAAACCTCAAAATGCGATACTTAGTAAAAAGTATGCTCGCCTACCAGAAGTTCATTGTGGCTTCTTACAAGGTAGGGAAGTAAGGCACATTAACACGCCAGTTGAAAAACCTATAAAATTGTCTAGTAAACTATAGAACAAGGACTTGTTAAGGAAGTCGATGATAAGGACAATAAAATAGAAGAGGTAGAAGACAAGGATATGGAATATCAAGATGATATTGACAATCATAATACCAATATCAATTGTAAAGTAAATAATGATGTCGTAAAAATCGAGGAAGTCAATAAAATCAATGTTAACAACAATTATGAGAGAATTGAATTTGTAGAAGAATGCAATAATGAAAATAAAAGTGTCGAATATGACCTTAGTCATGATAGTGTAGAAAAACGAATCCTGGAAGATGCTGCGACAAATGATGGGATGAACTTTCTCTCAGTAGTCGCAAATCAAGATGTCCCAGAATCTCAATATCAAAAGGTTCCCAGGGAACAACTAAAGACAAGCTCGTCATCCAATGAAGTAAGTACATTATTACTAATTGCTGCTACAGATGATAAAACCATATCAAAGCATGCAGAAATATCAGAAATCTACATCAACTTAGAAGAGAAAAAGAACACCATTAGATTAGAAGCTCAGAAAAATACTCCATATAGTCGTTATGCATTTATCTACAGAATCATATGCATGAGAAGATTTGAATGGAAATGCGACCAATTATTTCAAGAATTGCTAAACCGTGGCACCGTTATTTGTGTCAAGAATTCCAGCTGCAGCACACTCATAAAAGATTCGTGGACGAATCTTTTCAGAGCGGGATGACTTGTAATAAACCTAATTGGTTATTACAATTGTATTTATTATTAGATTAGGATAATTGATTATTAATTATTAAATGACATGTCTATTTCTGAATAGACATGTCTGTTCCCGTTAGGCCATATTTAATATCGGCCATCCCTATGTAATATTCATCAATTCAATTATAAAAATATATATATTATCTATTAAGATAATCATGTAAGCCTGGTAGCTTACAGAACATGACTCACGTGCACTTCCTATAGATCACACTTTATAAAAGTGTGAATATGAATAATATATAGATCATCATCTCCAACATCTTATTCTTCACCATATTAAACCCTAATCACAAGATAAATCTCCAACAAGGATGTCCTCCTCCCAGGTATAACTTATCCTAGGGTTTCCTTGTGAACCCGAGTGAATCACACCAAGAATACTAGTAATTTACTATAAGAGTTTAGACGCACCTTAGTGGGCCTAATGGTTAAAAACATGTGTTATCTTTGGGGAGGTCAAAGGTTCAAAACCAGCGCCGGGTAGGGTTGCTCATTGGCCCGTTGCGACAAGGCTAGAAGGGTAGGCAACCCCTGGGATAGAGGCTCACCCCGGTGGGCTTCGGGATGTCTCAGCCCCTGTTGAGTCACAAGTTACTGGTATATCTGGCTTGCGAGCTTTTGCATGGGCTAATTCACTTACAAGCAACCTAGAAACAGACATGTTGGGTGCAACACTCCAAGTTTACACCTGTCAATCTCAAAGGTTATGTCATACACAATAATGTATTTGAGGTGATGTAAATACACAAGGTGTGTCCACACCACTCTATCACAAGATCATATGGACTCCATTGCTCCTCGTATGCCACATCTGCTCCATTGGGTCCACCCTCCCTACATGAACATAATCACAATGCACATGTCCTCATCAACTCCAAGACTCCATTTACGCCCCAAAAGATTGACAACACTCCTCCTAGTAGGGCGTTCACCAGCAATGTCTTCCTCTCCATGTGGTCATCATGAAATGCGTTCACCAAGATGTGAAGAGAACTCCAATGTTTTAGGGGAGATTTCAAGTAAACAATCATTTAGATCAAAAGGCCACTCAACAAGTTATGTCCTATATGTAAATTCATCATAAACCATCTTCCTTATACCAATCCATATAAAATCATCTAAGAAATGAACATACACCATATAACCCAAAACCCATAAAACATTTATAAAACATAGTTT
Organism: Larix kaempferi; assembly: GCA_027924585.1. Lineage (NCBI taxonomy): Eukaryota > Viridiplantae > Streptophyta > Pinopsida > Pinales > Pinaceae > Larix > Larix kaempferi. The sequence goes on from BSBM01000130.1 coordinate 5,082,753, forward strand.
AAATACCTAGATAGTAACTCAATAAACTAACATTTTTATTGTTGCCTCTACTGCTCTAAAGTTTTACCCTAAATCATATGCTATAGGAATCAAGTCTCTATCCTTAATTCAATTCTCGATGAATAACAATTGGTTTGATATCAAATAAATCCTAATAACTTTAATACATCAAGATTTGTCTCTTACACATCATCTTTATATTAAATATTATAAATAAGGGTCTATTAATCAAAAGGGCCCTTGCCATGATTCTCGTACTACATTGATTAAAAATGACACTTTGTAGTTGATCCAATCATTAACAAATATATTCTCACACTTAAAACTTCTAAGTCATGTGATTACACTTAAAAATTCTAAGTCATAGTCATGTGATTACCAATAAAGATGAATTACTTAATTACTACAATTTTTATGTTCTTTTGGCCATAAATCATGGCATCAAACATGATCTCGTAACTCAAAATTTATTTTCATACTTTCTCTTATATTCTAGTCAATGTCAAGCTTCAAAATTGATGGAGCACAACGTGAGGACACCTAGGTATGCCTACCACGAGTTATTCAGGGTATGTCATCACTTTATTGGACTCTAAGTGACTAATCTAAGCCCCAAAATTATCCATAAAGGGAAAATGGATACCTCAAGAGCTAACATTTTCCATAAAGGGGACATGAATACCGCAATAACTACTGAAGATGATAGGCCCCTCTTTATAATTCAAATTTTAAGGATTATTTTTTTTCATTGATTTGAAAGATTTTTTTAACGATTTATAGGTTATACATTTTTTGTTAATTATTTTAATCTCCAAAATAATGGAGTAGTTTAAATGTTATATATCATGTTGAAATTTGGTTATATCATTTTTGTATCATAATGTAATTCTTCATTATTGAAACTGCATTTTTTAATACATAAATAGATTCACCACCCTCAAATACCCATGTTACACCTTGACAATGCAATCTTAACAACTAATATATGCAATTTGAAATTCTCAATTTTCTTCTTGACTCATTTGATATCACCACTCCACATCTCCTCTAATCAATTCTCTAAACTCTTCATTGAAGATGATATCCCTATGAGCCTCTTCACCCTTCTTCCCTCCTACAATGACACAAGCTTCCATGGACATAACATAAAAATTAGACTCTCCTTTCTTTCGAGTTTTCCCTCCAAATCAAAGTGTATCCTCTGTATGTGACTTTACGAGATAGCATGTGTGTCAAGCTAAAATTTATGATATGCATGAATTATATATTTTTTGAAATTGTCACATGCATGACATCTAAATGTAGACCCACCAACATTTTGTTATCCCGTTATGGAGATAACACATCATTTTCACTTGAAGCTTCAAAAGAAACAATTTGCTTAGCAACATAACCTGCCGCAGTAGGAAAACAATTATTTGAAAAATTATAAGCACAATGCCCTTCCAAACATCGTATTATGGTTATATGCATTGGAGAATGCAGCCTGCGTTGGGATTAATGGTTTAAATTGCAACTGCTTTTCAATTGCAGTTTTGTTTTTTCAATTGCTTATTTTGTTTTTTCAGTTGTTCATTCTACAGGTTATTAAACCATTTTTCGATTATTCATTTTGTTTTTTCAATTGTTCATTCTACAGGTTATTAAACCAGAGCAATTGTAACTGCTACTGGTAATTGCATCGAAGAATGCAACCTGCCCACACAATCATTGCCGCTCGTGCAGTTCCCATGTTAAATTTAAGAATTAACACATGTATCTAAGATGATATTTGGCAGAACTTGGTGCATGCAAATGTCAAAATTAGCAAATCACGCCCTAAAAACGAAAATGTTCTCAAACAAATCCACAAACCTTGAAATAGTTTTTGTAGACTTAGAATGTTAGCAAAGTAAATAGTGGTGGACTTGGATGTTAGCAAACGCAGCAATGGTGGACTAGCATCAACTGGGGATGTGAGGTTCAACTTGTCAAGCAACATTCCATGCAAGGTCTGGGAGCGCGTTGGGCCAGTGTGGTTTCCACTCTTTGCATGGCAGCGAAGTTGCAACTGCAAGTGAAAACTCTCTGACCTTTTGCTTTTAGCTACAACCATCCAAATGGACGCTTTACATTTGAAGTGGTGGTCATCTGTACTTTGCAGCTGATTTCTAACTCGTCGCTCCGTATAGCGCACTTTCTTGGCACACTTCAGAAATGGAACACTCCGCGGACAAAGGTGAACAAAGGTGAGTTTGCATGCTAAGTCTCTAGCTCTTATCTATGATGGTACCTTTTCTTCTTATTTTCTTCTACCGCTGGTGGACTTGTAGCTCTGAAATGCTTCATAATTTGCTTTCAATCCTGTTTGGCTTCCCCCTTCTGTATGTGAAGAGTACACCGTGTTTGGCCGGTTTAATTCTCATATAGGCATCTATAAATAATCATTCCCGTTTGCTTCTGAACGAACCTCTTCCCTGGTTTGATCCTTCCTGGTCCTTCCCATGCATGTATAAATCCATCCACTTCTGTAATGGTGACTAGGACTCACATTGAGGAGATTATGCAAGAAGCAACAAACCCAAACCACGAACACAATGATTATATATAAACTAATTCCATCTCGATCCGTAATCGAATAGACATCACGACTCTTTGGACGGTTTTCTACGAGTATAAAATCTCTAGTCAAACACCGAAATCATATTGAAAAGGAAGTGAGTTGTATTGGCTATTGTGAGGGAGCAATCAGAGTCAAAGTAGTGTGATTTCATAGGATAAGGTCTCGGCTTGTGCTGTTTTGTTTGTTGCATTCAATGGATTTTAATTCTGGGCCTCCGTCTCCGTTGAGCAGTAGCAATACCTATTCTCGGTCTCCTTCTCCGTCCAGCAGCAGCAGTATCCGTAGCAGTAGCAGTGATGGTTTTGACCGCCATCTAGAACCGTCGGTTTCTAAGAGAGAGGATGGTGGGTTGGGTAATTCTGGTTGTCATTATCATAAACGTCATGGGGGCAGCGGTGCCAATGATGAATATGATAATAATGATTACCGAGGTTATGTAAATAATCATCACGACGGTCGCGATGATAATGATAATAGTGGAGATGATATGGACGAGGAAGACCATCCTAACAATTTAGATTTTGATTCTTTCGTGCTTAATTTAGGACGTTTGATGGCTGAGTGTGTGGAGAGTGGGCATGGTGATTATTTTTGTAATGATGATGATGATGATGACGACGACAATGACAACGACGACGATGATGACAATGACAATGACGACGATGACAATGACGATGACGAGGACGATGGCGATGGCGATGACGACTATTGATCTAAATTGTAATAGAAATAACCGATAGAAATAAGCAAGAGGATAGCAATGACGATGATATAAACATTAGCTACTATATGTAACCACTCAAATTTAATCTCAAATATTAGACATACTTTTTTTTTAAATAAACAATGTGTTCATCACTTTCATTATCTTCAAATATTTATTCCTTATAGCATATTTCAATATTTATTCTTTGATAATTTCCTTATAGCATTTTATGATTTTATTCCTAATAGTCCTATTCCTAAATTCTTCTATAATTCTTATTAATTTTAATATACTGGAAACATATATATTTCAATGGTTCATTAGCCTTGTAACCACAGGTCTCCTAATAAAGGATTTATTTAAAAATCCTAACAACATATGTCAAATAATATATTAGGACTTAAAATTTTAATAATTCCAATCTATTTTCCAAGGTTTGTACCTTTTATTTTTACTAGCAATACCATGATTGCCATACTATGATTTGGACCTTTATTACCATATATATGTATTTGTTTAACCATTGTCCTTTTCTCCTCACCATGCTTGGGAGATTATTGGTTTTAATTATATTGTTAATACCATTATTGCTACCTCACCATTGTATTGATTATTATTGCAATATGTGTATTTTTTTAACCTCGTGTACTTGTTTAACCTCCTTCCTTTTCATCCCCACCTTGGTTGGATTATTGTTTAACCTAATCTTTTGGTTGATTCTTGTAGCACGTGTTTGATTAATCTTCTTTGGCACTGAAAGGCCATGCAGATGGTAGCTTGGCTAGCACCTTGTGCTAATGCCTAATGTTTTTTACAAGTATAACATGGACCAATTCGCAAAGGGAGGTTTCCTAGCAATTTGTTTTGCAGAAGGTGGCATAAGTAGGGCGGACCCAAAGGTAAGAGTTTTCAAGTTTTGAAAACTATGTGCATCAATACACACAGATCATTACACCCAAGGAGGGAAACTAGCCTTGGTGCTAAGGGTTTTCATGGTAATATTTTTCAACTAGAACCACTCATATTACCTTCCCACCTAACACCTCCTAGTGCTCTTCAAGGTGTGCATAGAAAGCATTTTACACTGGCAAGATCCTGCTTAGGTTCTTTTATCAATATTTAAAATTGCTTTCAATCCTATTACCTGCCTCATATAACACCAACATGTGCTTTTCAAAATGCTCATAGAGAGTTTATTATCTAAAAGAAGTTTTCTTAGATTATTTTCATCCAACCAACCAAGTGACACCTATCATTAAATTTGTGGAGTTTCAAGGCTAAACTTTTGGAGAGAAGGTTTATATTAATTTAGTGTTTAGGAAAAATAATTGCTTGACATCCCAACCTAAAAATTTGCTATCTCAAAACCAAGTCATAAATTTAAATTACATCTACCATGCTAATAACTAATTGATGACTTCATATTTAAGGGTAATATTACAGGGTATTATGCAATAGATAAAATAGATTCATGTACATCATGACAAGAAATTCACATCATACTTCATTAAACTAATGAGAAATTCAATTTTTGAAATTACAAAAATATAAATATAATTGAATTTTAATAAATAAAAAAATTAATATAAAATTACTTTGGAAATAGTCTAAAACTAATAACAAATCAAATGGTTTGATTGTGGTGTGAAAACTATAGTCGATGCTTCGGTGGGGACTAATAAAGTAGAAAAGGTTCTTATAGAGTGTATTAAATCCTTTCTAAAGATTTGAAATGTCAATGTTGAAAAGGACTTGAAGAGGGAGCCCAATGATGCTTATTTGGCGATTTTCAAAGTTTTAATATAATAAAGTTTAGGAAATTTGATAGGCATGACGAACCATTTTTTAAAAGTGCTAATGCTTATTTGGCAATTTTCAAAGTTTTAGATGAACACATTTGAAACTTCACAGTATTTATTTTTCAAAAAAAAAAAAACAATTCTTGCCATTATAATAAATCAAAGAAGTAGTTGTCCATATACAAGAGTGATCCTTGAGTGAAATTGAACTCCCAGTCATAGTCTAAATGACCAAGAGAGTGTCGAGCATTACAATGTTTCAAAATCTTAGAAAAACAGAAAAACCATCCTATTCGTTTATAAAATCAAGCAAAAACCATAACATGCTCCAGCTACGAGGCATACACAAAAAACATGATGCAGCTATCTGCAACGAAGCCACATAACCATTAAAAAAACAAAGGAAAAGAGTCCTTGTATGCAAGACACTGACCAATGTATTCTTCAATCGCTAACACTCCTTCAAGAGTATCCACAACAATTTTTTATAAGGAGTCATCTTCCAAATTGAAGCATCTGTAAATATGAGCAAAAGTGATCTTGGAGAATGCTGAAGATATCCCTTTTGTTCGATGGCACCATTAGTCCAGAGCCATAACCTCCAGATTGTATAAACCATTTGTCCATTGTATTATATTAACCTAGGAATCTCCAAATACTTGAAGATCATAAATCCCAATCCTCTGAGCAAATTCTAGCAAATCCCAACAAGCCATAAGTTTTGCTTTGATGTTTGATCCTACACCACTCCCCATCCATAATTTAAAGTAATGAGCTTCATTGTTTTATAGGAACACACCAGACCCACATGATCCATTCTAAGAGAATCCATCAAACTATCTAATGGCGGAATTGTAAACAAAGACAAGGGGATATAATTATCTAGCCTTTTTATGAGCCGCCTCTGCTGAGAATTGCTTGTAATAACATCAGGATTTGATGCAACGGGATTGATAATTTGGAATGATATTTTAAAAAAGAGCCAGATTTCTTACTTTCCAAATTGACGAGCAAACAAAAATTGGCAATTTTTTATGAACATGAACCCTCTTTCCCCAATGTGGTGAAGTTTGCTTCTAGGATCAAGGATTTCCAATTATATGCAATTCCCAATGAATTACATACCTCCTACTAAACAAGTTTGCAAAAATGACATGAAATAAAAAGGTGATGAACAGTTTCCTCCTCTTTATTGCATAAAATACAATGACCAGGGGCATACATCCTCTTTTCCTAATATTGTCCCAGGTCAATAAGCAATTTTCTAGGGACATCCAAAAGAAACATTTTAATTTGTGAGGAATGTTCCAGCACCATAATTTATCAAACGACCATTTGGAGAGATCATATACCTCTTGTATCGTAAGTGCCTTAAATGCTTCCTTAGTAAATATCTCACCTGGAGACTTATCCCAACTCCAGACTAATTTGTCAATGTTATCACTAAGTCTTATCCTAGATCTATTTAATGCACTGATATATGTGGACCATTCCGCAACCCATTGACCATGTAGACGCGAAAATTTGAGGTAATAAACCAATATGAGGGAGAGGGCCTTAACCAATTAGGCCTGAATTGATTCAATGTGATAAGCCAAACTTTGGCATGTAATCAAGAAAATCAAGGGACAAAATGTAAACACCTTTACCCCCGATGAAAGGGTCAATTCCAACAAGAATATTTTCTCCATTGTCCACTTTCCATAAGATCCATCTATTGATACCATTGAAAATAGAGAGGAAACCCGTCCTCATAGTAGAGACCCTAACAGAGGATTTCTCAGCTTTCCTAAACCAATATAACATTGAAAGAATCTTCAAGTACTTTGCTTTTAAAACTCTGCTCTAGAGACCCTTGTCCGGGAGACCCCACTGAAAGCTTTTCATGCATAGAGCCTTATTGAAAAGATTTAAATTATTTATGTCCCAACCTCCATAAGCTTTTGGCCTTGCCAAAACTTCCCATTTTAGCAAGTGAAATTTACAACTGTTGCTAGAACTAGACCATAAGAACTAGAACATTTTCTTTTCTAGCAGATTTAAAATATCTTGAGGAATTCTAAACAAAGAAAACCAATATGAGGGATCCCCCGGTAATGGTGACTTCAGGCCTCGGCTCCCGATGAGGAGAGAGGATTGAGGTAAATAAGTAGGTAAGACATCGACCTCAGCCATACCGGTGTCGAGGTGAAACTCTCAAGAAGTTATAAGCGTCCTAAAGGGTGGTGAAGGCATTCGGTTAAGAGAGCATCCTTGGAGACCAATTTTGGTTTTTCTGTTAGCAGGCGACTGGGACAGTTACCATGTCACCCTTCATGGTCTGGTACGTGCCAGGGGATTATGGTAATGACGTTGATAAACGTGAAAGGGCCGGAGCATCATATATTGAGAGTAGAAAGAAAAGTCACTTGTGCGGACTAGCGGATAGCCCGAGAAGTGGCGGAAGTGATGTGACCCACGTCATTCGGCATAATAGGAAGGTTGAGGAAAAGTGTTAAGACAAAGGATAGAGCCAGGGGGATAAGATGCTCAGAAAGCACCTTTTCTGCCACCGAAGTGATTGCAGGCACGACTGGGAGCCACCTCAGCATTGTCCATCTATTTCTGCTGTCTGTCTGGAGGCTTTTACCACACATGTTTCAGGTCAGCTCAAGCCTAAGGCATCATTGTTACTTGATTGAGGAGTCTGATCAAGTTATCATACCGATTATGGACGTGCATAGCTGCTGTCATCATCACAGTAGTTATGGATATGGTTATTTCGTCCGTTATGCGAGGCCATTATGGGAAGAGAAGGGTACACATGGCAGTTTGGCTCATCCTTCAACTGAAACCAGGTCATGGAGAAAATTGAGGAATTCGGAATGGTTTTCGTGCTCGAACAAGCATGGTCCGAAGTGAAGGAAGAGCCTATTCCTTCATCGCATATGAGGGTTTACCATGTGGAGTCCAACTCCGATAGTGAGGAGGATCCTGAAAGTAGACAGGTACCGGAAAGAGTCCGACGTCCGAGGAAGGCATAAATTCTCAAAAAGGCAGGAGGCACCCAGCAAGACATGGAGATAATCCATGATCACCACTGAGGAAATGACACCTCCTTCCACTACCGAAGTATCTCGGGCTGACGACTCCCTGAAGATAGAAGACTTTTTCGATCCGCAAGGCCGATTGAAGAATTCAGAGTAAGGTGGTTCCATACTCGTATATGTCATGTTTCCCATCTGAATCAATCTGTTTTAGATGTGACACATATGTAACATTTTAAGTGTAAAGCTGTAGAGGTGGCAACGTAATCCGTTTTACTTCCCAGAAGCTGATATCTTAGCCAAGGGCCTATATATGTGATGTAATCTAATGAAAAAGGGTTAAAAACTTTTTGAATCTTTGTGTATTGTTCTGTAAGAAGCTTATGAGCTATTTTGAATAAAGTTTCGCAGAGCCGAGCTGGTGTTTTGTTCAGGGATTCTTGTGTAATTGGTCTGGTAGTCTGTCCTTCTTTTCCCGTGTTAATTATGTTTCTTTCATCGTTATTTCAGTCTGTAATATTTCTTCATACTTGGTGCAGAGTAGTAGTTAATCGGAATTCATATATATTATGCTCTGCTTATCTCATTCCAAGTATTCCACCATTTATTTTCTGCTAAAGTTGGTATAGGATTCATTTGTGTATGCCTTATGTATAGGATTCAAGGAAATCTTGTTCTTATGTATCAGTCTCTTTCTGCCTTTAGGTATATATATCAAGAAAATTTTGTTCCAACGAAGAGCTCTAGGTTCTGAGAAACCCTCCTTTGTATATCCATCTCTAGATCTTACAAATGTATATTCTCGTTTAACCCCTAGTGCTGATCCCATCTCTTCTTTTGAACCGTATAAGATTCATATCCAGCCTTATAAATCCAACAGGAGCGAGGCTGAAGATGTTCTCCCTGAACATACTCCTTTTCCTTCCAGATCTCATCTGAGATATGGTCCTCTAAAGCTGCCCCCCGTTCTTTATGACTATCCTACCAAATACCACAAATACCTTCCTATATTTGAAGGAGGGTCGGAAAGCCTCACTGCTGAGAAACATCTTCAGGACTTTGAACATTTTCTGGATCTTTTTGAAGTAGAGCATGATGATGTTTGTATGAAGGCTTTCGCCCAATCTTTCCTAGGGGAGGTGAAGCAATGGTTTAGCCATTTGAAGTCTGAATCTATAGATACATGGCAGGGGTTTCTGATGTTTTCTTGGAATTTTAGGGTAGGAGAAGGTCATGGGACCTAGTTCTTTCAGAGTTCTACTCGATGAGAATGCAGGAAGGGGAGGTCATGTCCAACTTTAACAGAAGGTTCACAAACATCTACTATGATATGCTGAAGGAAATTCAGCCCTTAGAGAATGCTGCTAAGTTACACTATGCATATATCTTTCCTCCCGATTTATCTTTTCTTCTTCTGGAGAGAACGTCTTCCAATTTACAGCATATGTTTCTTGATGCATTGGAGGTTGAAGACAACCTTAGGATGTCTGGAAAACCATCAATCCAAGTTAATGATGAAAGGATTGAAGAGAAATCAAGATTCGAAAGGAGGCATGAACAGAGAGAACTTGCCTGGAATTCCAATTTTTCCCATGATAAATGGAGAGGTGATCAACCCTGTGTTGTACCAGAAGAAGGTAATTATAATTTGTTCTATGTAGAGTACAATTAGCCGGCTGAAACGATAATCGTGATTTCAAAGAAAATCTTGATCCACCTAAGTATGATGAGTATGAAGAAGACTGCTTGGGTATTTTTCTAGCCGAGAATGTTACAAGTTACAGGGCAGTTAGTGGAGAAAATCTGATCACTATCCATGATCAAACCTCTGAAAATAAACAGGCTGAAAGTAATTGTTTACCCTTATGTTATTCTTCATTTGAGCCGATAAAACAAAGAATCAGGGCTTCTAATTAAAAACAAAAATCTAAGATGGAAAGCTCTATAATTTTTTTTGAAATTAATGATAAAGAAGAAGGGCAAAGGTGCAATCAGTCCCAAGAAGCAAGAGTTTGCCACAAAGAAGAGGAGTTCGTTTCACCTGGTTTTATTGAAAAAACTGAGGATATTTCTGCTGCGTTTGATGAAGAAGATCAAGTTTTAAATTCTGAGGTTTCGGATGAAAGTGGTGTTGGATTTCATATCCCTCTTTCCAAGTTGGATGAGAATTTTCTTCAGCCTTGCCAGTTGTCATATGTTTCAGAAGAGGATGAGGGTGGTCAGATAGGTTTTTCATCATGTCATTTGATTTCAAAATATTTTTGTCAAGAAGGAGCTGTTTTCTTTAATACATTGGAAAACCATGAGGTTATTCCTTTTGACACCAAAGAAGGGTTTCAATCCTATCAGACTGATGTACATGTGATTGAATTTCCAATATCTCTTGTAAATCAGAGTTTTTCATCTATCAAGTTATATAAGGAAACAAGTCTGCATGATAGTATTGATGTTTCATATGAATGCTATCATGAGAAGTTGATCCATGTACTTAATATGAAGGACAAAAGAGATGAGTATACTTTTCAAAGTCTTTCTAAAATTCAGTTTGGCAGATTACAAATGGAATTACAGTCTGAGCTGCATTTTTGTGACCTAGAGAATGTGAACAATCAGAAAGAACCTGTTGCAGATGCTCTTATGATGGGTCATAAAGAAATAGGAATCTTTCATATTCTTGAAGACCCTTTCGCTAGTTTGTTGGAACCATTAAAGAAGATGGAGTTTGTATTGTTCAAAAAAGAAGGAACTAAAAAGGATCTTCAGTTAGGGTTATCATTTGCTAAGTTCTTTTCCCGGGATGGAGGGGTTGAAGGTGAAATTCGGTCAAGAAACTATTTGCTTGTCTGGCTTCATTGGAAGTGCGAGATTACCTGACTCGGCCTTTATACTCTTCAAATAGGGTAGGAGCAGTTGTATATAAATAAGCTCGAAGGTCAAGCATTTTCGTCAATTTCGGTTTTAATATTTGCGCAGTGTGTGTGTTCCCCATTTTCAGGAAGTTTCAATACGGTTTTTTAGTTTCGGCTTTTCGGTTGCGGTTTTCGGATGAAGGTTTGGTCACAGGTTGTGGGTTGCAGTTGTCAAGGTTTGGGAAATCTACCCAATGGATCAGGCACTTAGTCTATGGAGTTATTTGTTATCTCACTCGGAGGATAGCATCCCTGGCTGGAGCCAGTTGTTAGCACCTATTTAATTTTTGCACCAAAAAACTGAAAGCGAAAGATGGGAGGTTAAACAACTACCTGATGGAAGCTAGGAGCACTCCACATCCTCAATGACCAGGTGCTAGGGCAAGAAAAGAAGAGGTCTAGAAGGACCCAACGCAATAAAAGTGGAATAATTTCTAAGTATGGGTATTAATATAGAAGGGAACTCAAGTGAAAAGGCAAGAAAGACCCTAAGTCCTATAGTCCGCATATAAATATGGGGAGGTTAAGCACCGTGCTAATAGACAATGTCGATCGGGTGTAGGCACGAGATCAACAGCTCCTGTTGATGATCGCATGGTTGAGCTGCAAGGAAGAAAGTGGTAAAGCAACTATGATGGGCATTTCCCGCCGAACAGATGTCAACTCCAGAAAGCATCGCAAGGAGGCAAAGCAGCGGAAAAAGCAATTTCAAGCCCATGCGATGGTGCAGTGGTGGGACAAGAAGTTAAAAAAATACGGCGGAGAAATCCCTGCCTCAAATCAGACGATGCGCGATACAGGTGGTTCGCCAGCGCATAGGTCCCCCCAGATCGAAGGTTTGGATAACAGGAAGAGCCACATCCACGGGTAGTGGAGGTTGGATATGCGCGGAAGATAATAGGGAAGACCCCACCAGCCGATGGAGGAGCTAAGAGTTAAATGGAGCCTAAGGCCGCACCGTGGATGCGCATTGGAGAAGATATGGATGGTTCTCGTGGATGGTCACATCAAGAAATAGCACGCTGGATAACAGCGGGGTGGATGCGGTGGAATTTCACGCTAGACAAGTGTCAGCTCCAGAACCTGTCGCGCGGAGGAAAGACGGTATAACAAACAATTTTTTGTGCATGCGATACCATTTCGTAAATGCTTACGGGTGAGATGAGCGGCCCAGATGAAAGCTAGCTAGATGATCCAACGGTAGAAAGGAATGGATGCTCAAATTAATAGGTAAAGGGAAGTCAGATCCGACGACGGGAAGTGAGCACATGGGAGATCAATGGTCGAGATTAAAGGACAGTTGGCCAATGAAGCCGGAGGTTATGGAAACATGGTTATACATATTAGAATTCCCGTAAAAGTTGACATTTTTTTTTTCCTCCGGACTCTATCTGGGTTGGAAGGGTTTTCTGGGAGATGGGGTTCTAGTCCTGGTACAGAAACTCGGTTGCCAGACGCCAAAAATTTCAGTAGAAGCATGAAGGACCTGCAACTGCATCTAGGAACGAGGGGTTTCGGAGGTCCTAAGTCGTGTTTGACCCAGAACCGATTGGTCTATGAGGTAGTTATCCCTCGGGGCCCTAGCTTCTTGAGCCAAGGGGTTTCCCCAAAAATGATAGTGGTCGCCCTGTTTCGCCAATATATGTACTAAGTATATGTACTAAGTATGTTGAAATTCAAATTTGTAATTTATTTAACAAAACCCTAATATGAATAATCCAAGAGATGAAATCCTAATCTTAAATTTCAATATGCTCCAATATTATCACAAAACCCTAGAGACCCCAAGAGAGATATTAAAGTACAAATGAAGAGCCAAGAGAGAGAACATGTAATAAACCTAATTGGTTATTACAATTGTATTTATTATTAGATTAGGATAATTGATTATTAATTATTAAATGACATGTCTATTTATGAATAGACATGTCTGTTCCCGTTAGGCCATATTTAATATCGGCCATTCCTATGTAATATTCATCAATTATATTATAAAAATATATATATTATCTATTAAGATAATCATGTAAGCCTGGTAGCTTACAATTGGTATCAGAGCTACGATCTACACCCACGGCAAAAGAAGTAACTATGACTCTTGATTTACCAAGTCAAGAGGAACAACGAACCACTGTGACTCCTAGGTATTCAAGTAGGGATAAATATAAAATCGCTACTACCCCCAAGAAGGAAAGGAAGCGTGGCCGACCGACTCCTTATACCCCCCCCAGAAAAGATCCATACCACCAGACACTAAGTGGGATAGGAAAAGACCTCCCTACTACAAACCTCAAAATGCGATACTTAGTAAAAAGTATGCTCGCCTACCAGAAGTTCGTTGTGGCTTCTTACAAGGTAGGGAAGTAAGGCACATTAACACGCCAGTTGAAAAACCTATAAAATTGTCTAGTAAACTATAGAACAAGGACTTGTTAAGGAAGTCGATGATAAGGACGATAAAACAGAAGAGGTAGAAGACAAGGATATGGAATATCAAGATGATATTGACAATCATAATACCAATATCAATTGTAAAGTAAATAATGATGTCGTAAAAATCGAGGAAGTCAATAAAATCAATGTTAACAACAATTATGAGAGAATTGAATTTGTAGAAGAATGCAATAATGAAAATAAAAGTGTCGAATATGACCTTAGTCATGATAGTGTAGAAAAACGAATCCTGGAAGATGCTGCGACAAATGATGGGATGAACTTTCTCTCAGTAGTCGCAAATCAAGATGTCCTAGAATCTCAATATCAAAAGGTTCCCAGGGAACAACTAAAGACAAGCTCGTCATCCAATGAAGTAAGTACATTATTACTAATTGCTGCTACAGATGATAAAACCATATCAAAGCATGCAGAAATATCAGAAATCTACATCAACTTAGAAGAGAAAAAGAACACCATTAGATTAGAAGCTCAGAAAAATACTCCATATAGTCGTTATGCATTTATCTACAGAATCATATGCATGAGAAGATTTGAATGGAAATGCGACCAATTATTTCAAGAATTGCTAAACCGTGGCACCGTTATTTGTGTCAAGAATTCCAGCTGCAGCACACTCATAGAAGATTCGTGGACGAATCTTTTCAGAGCGGGATGACTTGTAATAAACCTAATTGGTTATTACAATTGTATTTATTATTAGATTAGGATAATTGATTATTAATTATTAAATGACATGTCTGTTCCCGTTAGGCCATATTTAATATCGGCCATTCCTATGTAATATTCATCAATTCAATTATAAAAATATATATATTATCTATTAAGATAATCATGTAAGCCTGGTAGCTTACAGAACATGACTCACGTGCACTTCCTATAGATCACACTTTATAAAAGTGTGAATATGAATAATATATAGATCATCATCTCCAACATCTTATTCTTCACCATATTAAACCCTAATCACAAGATAAATCTCCAACAAGGATGTCCTCCTCCCAGGTATAACTTATCCTAGGGTTTCCTTGTGAACCCGAGTGAATCACACCAAGAATACTAGTAATTTACTATAAGAGTTTAGACGCACCTTAGTGGGCCTAATGGTTAAAAACATGTGTTATCTTTGGGGAGGTCAAAGGTTCAAAACCAGCGGCGGGTAGGGTTGCTCATTGGCCCGTTGCGACAAGGCTAGAAGGGTAGGCAACCCCTGGGATAGAGGCTCACCCAGGTGGGCTTCGGGATGTCTCAGCCCCTGTTGAGTCACAAGTTACTGGTATATCTGGCTTGCGAGCTGTTGCATGGGCTAATTCACTTACAAGCAACCTAGAAACAGACATGTTGGGTGCAACACTCCAAGTTTACACATGTCAATCTCAAAGGTTATGTCATACACAATAATGTATTTGAGGTGATGTAAATACACAAGGTGTGTCCACACCACCCTATCACAAGATCATATGGACTCCATTGCTCCTCGTATGCCACATCTGCTCCATTGGGTCCACCCTCCCTACATGAACATAATCACAATGCACATGTCCTCAACAACTCCAAGACTCCATTTACGCCCCAAAAGATTGACAACACTCCTCCTAGTAGGGCGTTCACCAGCAATGTCTTCCTCTCCATGTGGTCATCATGAAATGCGTTCACCAAGATGTGAAGAGAACTCCAATGTTTTAGGGGAGATTTCAAGTAAACAATCATTTAGATCAAAAGGCCACTCAACAAGTTATGTCCAATATGTAAATTCATCATAAACCATCTTCCTTATACCAATCCATATAAAATCATCTAAGAAATGAACATACACCATATAACCCAAAACCCATAAAACATTTATAAAACATAGTTTAAATACCTAGATAGTAACTCAATAAACTAACATTTTTATTGTTGCCTCTACTGCTCTAAAGTTTTACCCTAAATCATATGCTATAGGAATCAAGTCTCTATCCTTAATTCAATTCTCGATGAATAACAATTGGTTTGATATCAAATAAATCCTAATAACTTTAATACATCAAGATTTGTCTCTTACACATCATCTTTATATTAAATATTATAAATAAGGGTCTATTAATCAAAAGGGCCCTTGCCATGATTCTCGTACTACATTGATTAAAAATGACACTTTGTAGTTGATCCAATCATTAACAAATATATTCTCACACTTAAAACTTCTAAGTCATGTGATTACACTTAAAAATTCTAAGTCATAGTCATGTGATTACCAATAAAGATGAATTACTTAATTACTACAATTTTTATGTTCTTTTGGCCATAAATCATGGCATCAAACATGATCTCGTAACTCAAAATTTATTTTCATACTTTCTCTTATATTCTAGTCAATGTCAAGCTTCAAAATTGATGGAGCACAACGTGAGGACACCTAGGTATGCCTACCACGAGTTATTCAGGGTATGTCATCACTTTATTGGACTCTAAGTGACTAATCTAAGCCCCAAAATTATCCATAAAGGGAAAATGGATACCTCAAGAGCTAACATTTTCCATAAAGGGGACATGAATACCGCAATAACTACTGAAGATGATAGGCCCCTCTTTATAATTCAAATTTTAAGGATTATTTTTTTTCATTGATTTGAAAGATTTTTTTAACGATTTATAGGTTATACATTTTTTGTTAATTATTTTAATCTCCAAAATAATGGAGTAGTTTAAATGTTATATATCATGTTGAAATTTGGTTATATCATTTTTGTATCAAAATGTAATTCTTCATTATTGAAACTGCATTTTTTAATACATAAATAGATTCACCACCCTCAAATACCCATGTTACACCTTGACAATGCAATCTTAACAACTAATATATGCAATTTGAAATTCTCAATTTTCTTCTTGACTCATTTGATATCACCACTCCACATCTCCTCTTATCAATTCTCTAAACTCTTCATTGAAGATGATATCCCTATGAGCCTCTTCACCCTTCTTCCCTCCTACAATGACACAAGCTTCCATGGACATAACATAAAAATTAGACTCTCCTTTCTTTCGAGTTTTCCCTCCAAATCAAAGTGTATCCTCTGTATGTGACTTTACGAGATAGCATGTGTGTCAAGCTAAAATTTATGATATGCATGAATTATATATTTTTTGAAATTGTCACATGCATGACATCTAAATGTAGACCCACCAACAATTTGTTATCCCGTTATGGAGATAACACATCATTTTCACTTGAAGCTTCAAAAGAAACAATTTGCTTAGCAACATAACCTGCCGCAGTAGGAAAACAATTATTTGAAAAATTATAAGCACAATGCCCTTCCAAACATCGTATTATGGTTATATGCATTGGAGAATGCAGCCTGCGTTGGGATTAATGGTTTAAATTGCAACTGCTTTTCAATTGCAGTTTTGTTTTTTCAATTGCTTATTTTGTTTTTTCAGTTGTTCATTCTACAGGTTATTAAACCATTTTTCGATTATTCATTTTGTTTTTTCAATTGTTCATTCTACAGGTTATTAAACCAGAGCAATTGTAACTGCTACTGGTAATTGCATCGAAGAATGCAACCTGCCCACACAATCATTGCCGCTCGTGCAGTTCCCATGTTAAATTTAAGAATTAACACATGTATCTAAGATGATATTTGGCAGAACTTGGTGCATGCAAATGTCAAAATTAGCAAATCACGCCCTAAAAACGAAAATGTTCTCAAACAAATCCACAAACCTTGAAATAGTTTTTGTAGACTTAGAATGTTAGCAAAGTAAATAGTGGTGGACTTGGATGTTAGCAAAAGCAGCAATGGTGGACTAGCATCAACTGGGGATGTGAGGTTCAACTTGTCAAGCAACATTCCATGCAAGGTCTGGGAGGGCGTTGGGCCAGTGTGGTTTCCACTCTTTGCATGGCAGCGAAGTTGCAACTGCAAGTGAAAACTCTCTGACCTTTTGCTTTTAGCTACAACCATCCAAATGGACGCTTTACATTTGAAGTGGTGGTCATCTGTACTTTGCAGCTGATTTCTAACTCGTCGCTCCGTATAGCGCACTTTCTTGGCACACTTCAGAAATGGAACACTCCGCGGACAAAGGTGAACAAAGGTGAGTTTGCATGCTAAGTCTCTAGCTCTTATCTATGATGGTACCTTTTCTTCTTATTTTCTTCTACCGCTGGTGGACTTGTAGCTCTAAAATGCTTCATAATTTGCTTTCAATCCTGTTTGGCTTCCCCCTTCTGTATGTGAAGAGTACACCGTGTTTGGCCGGTTTAATTCTCATATAGGCATCTATAAATAATCATTCCCGTTTGCTTCTGAACGAACCTCTTCCCTGGTTTGATCCTTCCTGGTCCTTCCCATGCATGTATAAATCCATCCACTTCTGTAATGGTGACTAGGACTCACATTGAGGAGATTATGCAAGAAGCAACAAACCCAAACCACGAACACAATGATTATATATAAACTAATTCCATCTCGATCCGTAATCGAATAGACATCACGACTCTTTGGACGGTTTTCTACGAGTATAAAATCTCTAGTCAAACACCGAAATCATATTGAAAAGGAAGTGAGTTGTATTGGCTATTGTGAGGGAGCAATCAGAGTCAAAGTAGTGTGATTTCATAGGATAAGGTCTCGGCTTGTGCTGTTTTGTTTGTTGCATTCAATGGATTTTAATTCTGGGCCTCCGTCTCCGTTGAGCAGTAGCAATACCTATTCTCGGTCTCCTTCTCCGTCCAGCAGCAGCAGTATCCGTAGCAGTAGCAGTGATGGTTTTGACCGCCATCTAGAACCGTCGGTTTCTAAGAGAGAGGATAGTGGGTTGGGTAATTCTGGTTGTCATTATCATAAACGTCATGGGGGCAGCGGTGCCAATGATGAATATGATAATAATGATTACCGAGGTTATGTAAATAATCATCACGACGGTCGCGATGATAATGATAATAGTGGAGATGATATGGACGAGGAAGACCATCCTAACAATTTAGATTTTGATTCTTTCGTGCTTAATTTAGGACGTTTGATGGCTGAGTGTGTGGAGAGTGGGCATGGTGATTATTTTTGTAATGATGATGATGATGATGACGACGACAATGACAACGACGACGATGATGACAATGACAATGACGACGATGACAATGACGATGACGAGGACGATGGCGATGGCGATGACGACTATTGATCTAAATTGTAATAGAAATAACCGATAGAAATAAGCAAGAGGATAGCAATGACGATGATATAAACATTAGCTACTATATGTAACCACTCAAATTTAATCTCAAATATTGGACATACTTTTTTTTTAAATAAACAATGTGTTCATCACTTTCATTATCTTCAAATATTTATTCCTTATAGCATATTTCAATATTTATTCTTTGATAATTTCCTTATAGCATTTTATGATTTTATTCCTAATAGTCCTATTCCTAAATTCTTCTATAATTCTTATTAATTTTAATATACTGGAAACATATATATTTCAATGGTTCATTAGCCTTGTAACCACAGGTCTCCTAATAAAGGATTTATTTAAAAATCCTAACAACATATGTCAAATAATATATTAGGACTTAAAATTTTAATAATTCCAATCTATTTTCCAAGGTTTGTACCTTTTATTTTTACTAGCAATACCATGATTGCCATACTATGATTTGGACCTTTATTACCATATATATGTATTTGTTTAACCATTGTCCTTTTCTCCTCACCATGCTTGGGAGATTATTGGTTTTAATTATATTGTTAATACCATTATTGCTACCTCACCATTGTATTGATTATTATTGCAATATGTGTATTTTTTTAACCTCGTGTACTTGTTTAACCTCCTTCCTTTTCATCCCCACCTTGGTTGGATTATTGTTTAACCTAATCTTTTGGTTGATTCTTGTAGCACGTGTTTGATTAATCTTCTTTGGCACTGAAAGGCCATGCAGATGGTAGCTTGGCTAGCACCTTGTGCTAATGCCTAATGTTTTTTACAAGTATAACATGGACCAATTCGCAAAGGGAGGTTTCCTAGCAATTTGTTTTGCAGAAGGCGGCATAAGTAGGGCGGACCCAAAGGTAAGAGTTTTCAAGTTTTGAAAACTATGTGCATCAATACACACAGATCATTACACCCAAGGAGGGAAACTAGCCTTGGTGCTAAGGGTTTTCATGGTAATATTTTTCAACTAGAACCACTCATATTACCTTCCCACCTAACACCTCCTAGTGCTCTTCAAGGTGTGCATAGAAAGCATTTTACACTGGCAAGATCCTGCTTAGGTTCTTTTATCAATATTTAAAATTGCTTTCAATCCTATTACCTGCCTCATATAACACCAACATGTGCTTTTCAAAATGCTCATAGAGAGTTTATTATCTAAAAGAAGTTTTCTTAGATTATTTTCATCCAACCAACCAAGTGACACCTATCATTAAATTTGTGGAGTTTCAAGGCTAAACTTTTGGAGAGAAGGTTTATATTAATTTAGTGTTTAGGAAAAATAATTGCTTGACATCCCAACCTAAAAATTTGCTATCTCAAAACCAAGTCATAAATTTAAATTACATCTACCATGCTAATAACTAATTGATGACTTCATATTTAAGGGTAATATTACAGGGTATTATGCAATAGATAAAATAGATTCATGTACATCATGACAAGAAATTCACATCATACTTCATTAAACTAATGAGAAATTCAATTTTTGAAATTACAAAAATATAAATATAATTGAATTTTAATAAATAAAAAAATTAATATAAAATTACTTTGGAAATAGTCTAAAACTAATAACAAATCAAATGGTTTGATTGTGGTGTGAAAACTATAGTCGATGCTTCGGTGGGGACTAATAAAGTAGAAAAGGTTCTTATAGAGTGTATTAAATCCTTTCTAAAGATTTGAAATGTCAATGTTGAAAAGGACTTGAAGAGGGAGCCCAATGATGCTTATTTGGCGATTTTCAAAGTTTTAATATAATAAAGTTTAGGAAATTTGATAGGCATGACGAACCATTTTTTAAAAGTGCTAATGCTTATTTGGCAATTTTCAAAGTTTTAGATGAACACATTTGAAACTTCACAGTATTTATTTTTCAAAAAAAAAAAAAACAATTCTTGCCATTATAATAAATCAAAGAAGTAGTTGTCCATATACAAGAGTGATCCTTGAGTGAAATTGAACTCCCAGTCATAGTCTAAATGACCAAGAGAGTGTCAAGCATTTCAATGTTTCAAAATCTTAGAAAAACAGAAAAACCATCCTATTCGTTTATAAAATCAAGCAAAAACCATAACATGCTCCAGCTACGAGGCATACACAAAAAACATGATGCAGCTATCTGCAACGAAGCCACATAACCATTAAAAAAACAAAGGAAAAGAGTCCTTGTATGCAAGACACTGACCAATGTATTCTTCAATCGCTAACACTCCTTCAAGAGTATCCACAACAATTTTTTATAAGGAGTCATCTTCCAAATTGAAGCATCTGTAAATATGAGCAAAAGTGATCTTGGAGAATGCTGAAGATATCCCTTTTGTTCGATGGCACCATTAGTCCAGAGCCATAACCTCCAGATTGTATAAACCATTTGTCCATTGTATTATATTAACCTAGGAATCTCCAAATACTTGAAGATCATCAATCCCAATCCTCTGAGCAAATTCTAGCAAATCCCAACAAGCCATAAGTTTTGCTTTGATGTTTGATCCTACACCACTCCCCATCCATAATTTAAAGTAATGAGCTTCATTGTTTTATAGGAACACACCAGACCCACATGATCCATTCTAAGAGAATCCATCAAACTATCTAATGGCGGAATTGTAAACAAAGACAAGGGGATATAATTATCTAGCCTTTTTATGAGCCGCCTCTGCTGAGAATTGCTTGTAATAACATAAGGATTTGATGCAACGGGATTGATAATTTGGAATGATATTTTAAAAAAGAGCCAGATTTCTTACTTTCCAAATTGACGAGCAAACAAAAATTGGCAATTTTTTATGAACATGAACCCTCTTTCCCCAATGTGGTGAAGTTTGCTTCTAGGATCAAGGATTCCCAATTATATGCAATTCCCAATGAATTACATACCTCCTACTAAACAAGTTTGCAAAAATGACATGAAATAAAAAGGTGATGAACAGTTTCCTCCTCTTTATTGCATAAAATACAATGACCAGGGGCATACATCCTCTTTTCCTAATATTGTCCCAGGTCAATAAGCAATTTTCTAGGGACATCCAAAAGAAACATTTTAATTTGTGAGGAATGTTCCAGCACCATAATTTATCAAACGACCATTTGGAGAGATCATATACCTCTTGTATCGTAAGTGCCTTAAATGCTTCCTTAGTAAATATCTCACCTGGAGACTTATCCCAACTCCAGACTAATTTGTCAATGTTATGACTAATTCTTATCCTAGATCTATTTAATGCACTGATATATGTGGACCATTCCGCAACCCATTGACCATGTAGACGCGAAAATTTGAGGTAATAAACCAATATGAGGGAGAGGGCCTTAACCAATTAGGCCTGAATTGATTCAATGTGATAAGCCAAACTTTGGCATGTAATCAAGAAAATCAAGGGACAAAATGTAAACACCTTTACCCCCGATGAAAGGGTCAATTCCAACAAGAATATTTTCTCCATTGTCCACTTTCCATAAGATCCATCTATTGATACCATTGAAAATAGAGAGGAAACCCGTCCTCATAGTAGAGACCCTAACAGAGGATTTCTCAGCTTTCCTAAACCAATATAACATTGAAAGAATCTTCAAGTACTTTGCTTTTAAAACTCTGCTCCAGAGACCCTTGTCCGGGAGACCCCACTGAAAGCTTTTCATGCAGAGAGCCTTATTGAAAAGATTTAAATTATTTATGTCCCAACCTCCATAAGCTTTTGGCCTTGCCAAAACTTCCCATTTTAGCAAGTGAAATTTACAACTGTTGCTAGAACTAGACCATAAGAACTAGAACATTTTCTTTTCTAGCAGATTTAAAATATCTTGAGGAATTCTAAACAAAGAAAACCAATATGAGGGATCCCCCGGTAATGGTGACTTCAGGCCTCGGCTCCCGATGAGGGGAGAGGATTGAGGTAAATAAGTAGGTAAGACATCGACCTCAGCCATACCGGTGTCGAGGTGAAACTCTCAAGAAGTTATAAGCGTCCTAAAGGGTGGTGAAGGCATTCGGTTAAGAGAGCATCCTTGGAGACCAATTTTGGTTTTTCTGTTAGCAGGCGACTGGGACAGTTACCATGTCACCCTTCATGGTCTGGTATGTGCCAGGGGCTTATGGTAATGACGTTGATAAACGTGAAAGGGCCGGAGCATCATATATTGAGAGTAGAAAGAAAAGTCACTTGTGCGGACTAGCGGATAGCCCGAGAAGTGGCGGAAGTGATGTGACCCACGTCATTCGGCATAATAGGAAGGTTGAGGAAAAGTGTTAAGACAAAGGATAGAGCCAGGGGGATAAGATGCTCAGAAAGCACCTTCTCTGCCACCGAAGTGATTGCAGGCACGACTGGGAGCCACCTCAGCATTGTCCATCTATTTCTGCTGTCTGTCTGGAGGCTTTTACCACACATGTTTCAGGTCAGCTCAAGCCTAAGGCATCATTGTTACTTGATTGAGGAGTCTGATCAAGTTATCATACCGATTATGGACGTGCATAGCTGCTGTCATCATCACAGTAGTTATGGATATGGTTATTTCGTCCGTTATGCGAGGCCATTATGGGAAGAGAAGGGTACACATGGCAGTTTGGCTCATCCTTCAGTTGAAACCAGGTCATGGAGAAAATTGAGGAATTCGGAATGGTTTTCGTGCTCGAACAAGCATGGTCCGAAGTGAAGGAAGAGCCTATTCCTTCATCGCATATGAGGGTTTACCATGTGGAGTCCAACTCCGATAGTGAGGAGGATCCTGAAAGTAGACAGGTACCGGAAAGAGTCCGACGTCCGAGGAAGGCATAAATTCTCAAAAAGGCAGGAGGCACCCAGCAAGACATGGAGATAATCCATGATCGCCACTGAGGAAATGACACCTCCTTCCACTACCGAAGTATCTCGGGCTGACGACTCCCTGAAGATAGAAGACTTTTTCAATCCGCAAGGCCGATTGAAGAATTCAGAGTAAGGTGGTTCCATACTCGTATATGTCATGTTTCCCATCTGAATCAATCTGTTTTAGATGTGACACATATGTAACATTTTAAGTGTAAAGCTGTAGAGGTGGCAACGTAATCCGTTTTACTTCCCAGAAGCTGATATCTTAGCCAAGGGCCTATATATGTGATGTAATCTAATGAAAAAGGGTTAAAAACTTTTTGAATCTTTGTGTATTGTTCTGTAAGAAGCTTATGAGCTATTTTGAATAAAGTTTCGCAGAGCCGAGCTGGTGTTTTGTTCAGGGATTCTTGTGTAATTGGTCTGGTAGTCTGTCCTTCTTTTCCCGTGTTAATTATGTTTCTTTCATCGTTATTCCAGTCTGTAATATTTCTTCATACTTGGTGCAGAGTAGTAGTTAATCGGAATTCATATATATTATGCTCTGCTTATCTCATTCCAAGTATTCCACCATTTATTTTCTGCTAAAGTTGGTATAGGATTCATTTGTGTATGCCTTATGTATAGGATTCAAGGAAATCTTGTTCTTATGTATCAGTCTCTTTCTGCCTTTAGGTATATATATCAAGAAAATTTTGTTCCAACGAAGAGCTCTAGGTTCTGAGAAACCCTCCTTTGTATATCCATCTCTAGATCTTACAAATGTATATTCTCGTTTAACCCCTAGTGCTGATCCCATCTCTTCTTTTTAACCGTATAAGATTCATATCCAGCCTTATAAATCCAACAGGAGTGAGGCTGAAGATGTTCTCCCTGAACATACTCCTTTTCCTTCCATATCTCATCTGAGATATGGTCCTCTAAAGCTGCCCCCCGTTCTTTATGACTATCCTACCAAATACCACAAATACCTTCCTAGATTTGAAGGAGGGTCGGAAAGCCTCACTGCTGAGAAACATCTTCAGGACTTTGAACATTTTCTGGATCTTTTTGAAGTAGAGCATGATGATGTTTGTATGAAGGCTTTCGCCCAATCTTTCCAAGGGGAGGTGAAGCAATGGTTTAGCCATTTGAAGTCCGAATCTATAGATACATGGCAGGGGTTTCTGATGTTTTCTTGGAATTTTAGGGTAGGAGAAGGTCATGGGACCTATTTCTTTCAGAGTTCTACTCGATGAGAATGCAGGAAGGGGAGGTCATGTCCAACTTTAACAGAAGGTTCACAAACATCTACTATGATATGCCAAAGGAAATTCATCCCTTAGAGAATGCTGCTAAGTTACACTATGCATATATCTTTCCTCCTGATTTATCTTTTCTTCTTCTGGAGAGAACGTCTTCCAATTTACAGCATATGTTTCTTGATGCATTGGAGGTTGAAGACAACCTTAGGATGTCTGGAAAACCATCAATCCAAGTTAATGATGAAAGGATTGAAGAGAAATCAAGATTCGAAAGGAGGCATGAACAGAGAGAACTTGCCTGGAATTCCAATTTTTCCCATGATAAATGGAGAGGTGATCAACCCTGTGTTGTACCAGAAGAAGGTAATTATAATTTGTTCTATGTAGAGTACAATTAGCCGGCTGAAACGATAATCGTGATTTCAAAGAAAATCTCGATCCACCTAAGTATGATGAGTATGAAGAAGACTGCTTGGGTATTTTTCTAGCCGAGAATGTTACAAGTTACAGGGCAGTTAGTGGAGAAAATCTGAACATTATCCATGATCAAACCTCTGAAAATAAACAGGCTGAAAGTAATTGTTTACCCTTATGTTATTCTTCATTTGAGCCGATAAAACAAAGAATCAGGGCTTCTAATTAAAAACAAAAATCTAAGATGGAAAGCTCTATAATTTTTTTTGAAATTAATGATAAAGAAGAAGGGCAAAGGTGCAATCAGTCCGAAGAAGCAAGAGTTTGCCACAAAGAAGAGGAGTTCGTTTCACCTGGTTTTATTGAAAAAACTGAGGATATTTCTGCTGCGTTTGATGAAGAAGATCAAGTTTTAAATTCCGAGGTTTCGGATGAAAGTGGTGTTGGATTTCATATCCCTCTTTCAAGTTGGATGAGAATTTTCTTCAGCCTTGCCAGTTGTCATATGTTTCAGAAGAGGATGAGGGTGGTCAGATAGGTTTTTCATCATGTCATTTGATTTCAAAATATTTTTGTCAAGAAGGAGCTGTTTTCTTTAATACATTGGAAAACCATGAGGTTATTCCTTTTGACACCAAAGAAGGGTTTCAATCCTATCAGACTGATGTACATGTGATTGAATTTCCAATATCTCTTGTAAATCAGAGTTTTTCATCTATCAAGTTATATAAGGAAACAAGTCTGCATGATAGTATTGATGTTTCATATGAATGCTATCATGAGAAGTTGATCCATGTACTTAATATGAAGGACAAAAGAGATGAGTATACTTTTCAAAGTCTTTCTAAAATTCAGTTTGGCAGATTACAAATGGAATTACAGTCTGAGCTGCATTTTTGTGACCTAGAGAATGTGAACAATCAGAAAGAACCTGTTGCAGATGCTCTTATGATGGGTCATAAAGAAATAGGAATCTTTCATATTCTTGAAGACCCATTCGCTAGTTTGTTGGAACCATTAAAGAAGATGGAGTTTGTATTGTTCAAAAAAGAAGGAACTAAAAAGGATCTTCAGTTAGGGTTATCATTTGCTAAGTTCTTTTCCCGGGATGGAGGGGTTGAAGGTGAAATTCGGTCAAGAAACTATTTGCTTGTCTGGCTTCATTGGAAGTGCGAGATTACCTGACTCGGCCTTTATACTCTGCAAGTAGGGTAGGAGCAGTTGTATATAAATAAGCTCGAAGGTCAAGCATTTTCGTCAATTTCGGTTTTAATATTTGCGCAGTGTGTGTGTTCCCCATTTTCAGGAAGTTTCAATATGTTTTTTAGTTTCGGCTTTTCGGTTGCGGTTTTCGGATGAAGGTTTGGTCACAGGTTGTGGGTTGCAGTTGTCAAGGTTTGGGAAATCTACCCAATGGATCAGGCACTTAGTCTATGGAGTTATTTGTTATCTCGCTCGGAGGATAGCATCCCTGGCTGGAGCCAGTTGTTAGCACCTATTTAATTTTTGCACCAAAAAACTGAAAGCGAAAGATGGGAGGTTAAACAACTACCTGATGGAAGCTAGGAGCACTCCACATCCTCAATGACCAGGTGCTAGGGCAAGAAAAGAAGAGGTCTAGAAGGACCCAACGCAATAAAAGTGGAATAATTTCTAAGTATGGGTATTAATATAGAAGGGAACTCAAGTGAAAAGGCAAGAAAGACCCTAAGTCCTATAGTCCGCATATAAATATGGGGAGGTTAAGCGCCGTGCTAATAGACACTATCGATCGGGTGTATGCACGAGATCAACAGCTCCTGTTGATGATCGCATGGTTGAGCTGCAAGGAAGAAAGTGGTAAAGCAACTACGATGGGCATTTCCCGCCGAACAGATGTCAACTCCAGAAAGCATCGCAAGGAGGCAAAGCAGCGGAAAAAGCAATTTCAAGCCCATGCGATGGTGCAGTGGTGGGACAAGAAGTTAAAGAAATACGGCGGAGAAATCCCCGCCTCAAATCAGACGATGCGCGATACAGGTGGTTCGCCAGTGCATAGGTCCCCCCAGATCGAAGGTTTGGATAACAGGAAGAGCCACATCCACGGGTAGTGGAGGTTGGATATGCGCGGAAGATAATAGGGAAGACCCCACCAGCCGATGGAGGAGCTAAGAGTTAAATGGAGCCTAAGGCCGCACCGTGGATGCGCATTGGAGAAGATATGGATGGTTCTCTTGGATGGTCACATCAAGAAATAGCACGCTGGATAGCAGCGGGGTGGATGCGATGGAATTTCACGCTAGACAAGTGTCAGCTCCAGAACCTGTCGCGCGGAGGAAAGACGGTATAACAAACAATTTTTTGTGCATGCGATACCATTTCGTAAATGCTTACGGGTGAGATGAGCGGCCCAGATGAAAGCTAGCTAGATGATCCAACGGTAGAAAGGAATGGATGCTCAAATTAATAGGTAAAGGGAAGTCAGATCCGACGACGGGAAGTCAGCACGTGGGAGATCAATGGTCGAGATTAAAGGACAGTTGGCCAATGAAGCCGGAGGTTATGGAAACATGGTTATACATATTAGAATTCCCGTAAAAGTTGACATTTTTTTTTCTCCTCCGGACTCTATCTGGGTTGGAAGGGTTTTCTGGGAGATGGGGTTCTAGTCCTGGTACAGAAACTCGGTTGCCAGACGCCAAAAATTTCAGTAGAAGCATGAAGGACCTGCAACTGCATCTAGGAACGAGGGGTTTCGGAGGTCCTAAGTCGTGTTTGAACAAGAACCGATTGGTCTATGAGGTAGTTATCCCTCGGGGCCCTAGCTTCTTGAGCCAAGGGGTTTCCCCAAAAATGATAGTGGTCGCCCTGTTTCGCCAATATATGTACTAAGTATATGTACTAAGTATGTTGAAATTCAAATTTGTAATTTATTTAACAAAACCCTAATATGAATAATCCAAGAGATGAAATCCTAATCTTAAATTTCAATATGCTCCAATATTATCACAAAACCCTAGAGACCCCAAGAGAGATATTAAAGTACAAATGAAGAGCCAAGAGAGAGAACATGTAATAAACCTAATTGGTTATTACAATTGTATTTATTATTAGATTAGGATAATTGATTATTAATTATTAAATGACATGTCTATTTATGAATAGACATGTCTGTTCCCGTTAGGCCATATTTAATATCGGCCATTCCTATGTAATATTCATCAATTATATTATAAAAATATATATATTATCTATTAAGATAATCATGTAAGCCTGGTAGCTTACAATTGGTATCAGAGCTACGATCTACACCCACGGCAAAAGAAGTAACTATGACTCTTGATTTACCAATTCAAGAGGAACAACGGACCACTGTGACTCCTAGGTATTCAAGTAGGGATAAATATAAAATCGCTACTACCCCCAAGAAGGAAAGGAAGCGTGGCCGACCGACTCCTTATACCCCCCCCAGAAAAGATCCATACCACCAGACACTAAGTGGGATAGGAAAAGACCTCCCTACTACAAACCTCAAAATGCGATACTTAGTAAAAAGTATGCTCGCCTACCAGAAGTTCGTTGTGGCTTCTTACAAGGTAGGGAAGTAAGGCACATTAACACGCCAGTTGAAAAAACTATAAAATTGTCTAGTAAACTATAGAACAAGGAATTGTTAAGGAAGTCGATGATAAGGACGATAAAACAGAAGAGGTAGAAGACAAGGATATGGAATATCAAGATGATATTGACAATCATAATACCAATATCAATTGTAAAGTAAATAATGATGTCGTAAAAATCGAGGAAGTCAATAAAATCAATGTTAACAACAATTATGAGAGAATTGAATTTGTAGAAGAATGCAATAATGAAAATAAAAGTGTCGAATATGACCTTAGTCATGATAGTGTAGAAAAACGAATCCTGGAAGATGCTGCGACAAATGATGGGATGAACTTTCTCTCAGTAGTCGCAAATCAAGATGTCCTAGAATCTCAATATCAAAAGGTTCCCAGGGAACAACTAAAGACAAGCTCGTCATCCAATGAAGTAAGTACATTATTACTAATTGCTGCTACAGATGATAAAACCATATCAAAGCATGCAGAAATATCAGAAATCTACATCAACTTAGAAGAGAAAAAGAACACCATTAGATTAGAAGCTCAGAAAAATACTCCATATAGTCGTTATGCATTTATCTACAGAATCATATGCATGAGAAGATTTGAATGGAAATGCGACCAATTATTTCAAGAATTGCTAAACCGTGGCACCGTTATTTGTGTCAAGAATTCCAGCTGTAGCACACTCATAGAAGATTCGTGGACGAATCTTTTCAGAGCGGGATGACTTGTAATAAACCTAATTGGTTATTACAATTGTATTTATTATTAGATTAGGATAATTGATTATTAATTATTAAATGACATGTCTATTTCTGAATAGACATGTCTGTTCCCGTTAGGCCATATTTAATATCGCCCATCCCTATGTAATATTCATCAATTCAATTATAAAAATATATATATTATCTATTAAGATAATCATGTAAGCCTGGTAGCTTACAGAACATGACTCACGTGCACTTCCTATAGATCACACTTTAGAAAAGTGTGAATATGAATAATATATAGATCATCATCTCCAACATCTTATTCTTCACCATATTAAACCCTAATCACAAGATAAATCTCCAACAAGGATGTCCTCCTCCCAGGTATAACTTATCCTAGGGTTTCCTTCTGAACCCGAGTGAATCACACCAAGAATACTAGTAATTTACTATAAGAGTTTAGACGCACCTTAGTGGGCCTAATGGTTAAAAACATGTGTTATCTTTGGGGAGGTCAAAGGTTCAAAACCAGCACCGGGTAGGGTTGCTCATTGGCCCGTTGCGACAAGGCTAGAAGGGTAGGCAACCCGTGGGATAGAGGCTCACCCCGGTGGGCTTCGGGATGTCTCAGCCCCTGTTGAGTCACAAGTTACTGGTATATCTGGCTTGCGAGCTGTTGCATGGGCTAATTCACTTACAAGCAACCTAGAAACAGACATGTTGGGTGCAACACTCCAAGTTTACACCTGTCAATCTCAAAGGTTATGTCATACACAATAATGTATTTGAGGTGATGTAAATACACAAGGTGTGTCCACACCACTCTATCACAAGATCATATGGACTCCATTGCTCCTCGTATGCCACATCTGCTCCATTGGGTCCACCCTCCCTACATGAACATAATCACAATGCACATGTCCTCAACAACTCCAAGACTCCATTTACGCCCCAAAAGATTGACAACACTCCTCCTAGTAGGGCATTCACCAGCAATGTCTTCCTCTCCATGTGGTCATCATGAAATGCGTTCACCAAGATGTGAAGAGAACTCCAATGTTTTAGGGGAGATTTCAAGTAAACAATCATTTAGATCAAAAGGCCACTCAACAATTTATGTCCAATATGTAAATTCATCATAAACCATCTTCCTTATACCAATCCATATAAAATCATCTAAGAAATGAACATACACCATATAACCCAAAACCCATAAAACATTTATAAAACATAGTTTAAATACCTAGATAGTAACTCAATAAACTAACATTTTTATTGTTGCCTCTACTGCTCTAAAGTTTTACCCTAAATCATATGCTATAGGAATCAAGTCTCTATCCTTAATTCAATTCTCGATGAATAACAATTGGTTTGATATCAAATAAATCCTAATAACTTTAATACATCAAGATTTGTCTCTTACACATCATCTTTATATTAAATATTATAAATAAGGGTCTATTAATCAAAAGGGCCCTTGCCATGATTCTCGTACTACATTGATTAAAAATGACACTTTGTAGTTGATCCAATCATTAACAAATATATTCTCACACTTAAAACTTCTAAGTCATGTGATTACACTTAAAAATTCTAAGTCATAGTCATGTGATTACCAATAAAGATGAATTACTTAATTACTACAATTTTTATGTTCTTTTGGCCATAAATCATGGCATCAAACATGATCTCGTAACTCAAAATTTATTTTCATACTTTCTCTTATATTCTAGTCAATGTCAAGCTTCAAAATTGATGGAGCACAACGTGAGGACACCTAGGTATGCCTACCACGAGTTATTCAGGGTATGTCATCACTTTATTGGACTCTAAGTGACTAATCTAAGCCCCAAAATTATCCATAAAGGGAAAATGGATACCTCAAGAGCTAACATTTTCCATAAAGGGGACATGAATACCGCAATAACTACTGAAGATGATAGGCCCCTCTTTATAATTCAAATTTTAAGGATTATTTTTTTTCATTGATTTGAAAGATTTTTTTAACGATTTATAGGTTATACATTTTTTGTTAATTATTTTAATCTCCAAAATAATGGAGTAGTTTAAATGTTATATATCATGTTGAAATTTGGTTATATCATTTTTGTATCATAATGTAATTCTTCATTATTGAAACTGCATTTTTTAATACATAAATAGATTCACCACCCTCAAATACCCATGTTACACCTTGACAATGCAATCTTAACAACTAATATATGCAATTTGAAATTCTCAATTTTCTTCTTGACTCATTTGATATCACCACTCCACATCTCCTCTTATCAATTCTCTAAACTCTTCATTGAAGATGATATCCCTATGAGCCTCTTCACCCTTCTTCCCTCCTACCATGACACAAGCTTCCATGGACATAACATAAAAATTAGACTCTCCTTTCTTTCGAGTTTTCCCTCCAAATCAAAGTGTATCCTCTGTATGTGACTTTACGAGATAGCATGTGTGTCAAGCTAAAATTTATGATATGCATGAATTATATATTTTTTGAAATTGTCACATGCATGACATCTAAATGTAGACCCACCAACATTTTGTTATCCCGTTATGGAGATAACACATCATTTTCACTTGAAGCTTCAAAAGAAACAATTTGCTTAGCAACATAACCTGCCGCAGTAGGAAAACAATTATTTGAAAAATTATAAGCACAATGCCCTTCCAAACATCGTATTATGGTGATATGCATTGGAGAATGCAGCCTGCGTTGGGATTAATGGTTTAAATTGCAACTGCTTTTCAATTGCAGTTTTGTTTTTTCAATTGCTTATTTTGTTTTTTCAGTTGTTCATTCTACAGGTTATTAAACCATTTTTCGATTATTCATTTTGTTTTTTCAATTGTTCATTCTACAGGTTATTAAACCAGAGCAATTGTAACTGCTACTGGTAATTGCATCGAAGAATGCAACCTGCCCACACAATCATTGCCGCTCATGCAGTTCCCATGTTAAATTTAAGAATTAACACATGTATCTAAGATGATATTTGGCAGAACTTGGTGCATGCAAATGTCAAAATTAGCAAATCACGCCCTAAAAACGAAAATGTTCTCAAACAAATCCACAAACCTTGAAATAGTTTTTGTAGACTTAGAATGTTAGCAAAGTAAATAGTGGTGGACTTGGATGTTAGCAAACGCAGCAATGGTGGACTAGCATCAACTGGGGATGTGAGGTTCAACTTGTCAAGCAACATTCCATGCAAGGTCTGGGAGCGCGTTGGGCCAGTGTGGTTTCCACTCTTTGCATGGCAGCGAAGTTGCAACTGCAAGTGAAAACTCTCTGACCTTTTGCTTTTAGCTACAACCATCCAAATGGACGCTTTACATTTGAAGTGGTGGTCATCTGTACTTTGCAGCTGATTTCTAACTCGTCGCTCCGTATAGCACACTTTCTTGGCACACTTCAGAAATGGAACACTCCGCGGACAAAGGTGAACAAAGGTGAGTTTGCATGCTAAGTCTCTAGCTCTTATCTATGATGGTACCTTTTCTTCTTATTTTCTTCTACCGCTGGTGGACTTGTAGCTCTGAAATGCTTCATAATTTGCACAAAGGTGAACAAAGGTGAACAAAGGTGAGATAACACATCATTTTCACTTGAAGCTTCAAAAGAAACAATTTGCTTAGCAACATAACCTGCCGCAGTAGGAAAACAATTATTTGAAAAATTATAAGCACAATGCCCTTCCAAACATCGTATTATGGTTATATGCATTGGAGAATGCAGCCTGCGTTGGGATTAATGGTTTAAATTGCAACTGCTTTTCAATTGCAGTTTTGTTTTTTCAATTGCTTATTTTGTTTTTTCAGTTGTTCATTCTACAGGTTATTAAACCATTTTTCGATTATTCATTTTGTTTTTTCAATTGTTCATTCTACAGGTTATTAAACCAGAGCAATTGTAACTGCTACTGGTAATTGCATCGAAGAATGCAACCTGCCCACACAATCATTGCCGCTCGTGCAGTTCCCATGTTAAATTTAAGAATTAACACATGTATCTAAGATGATATTTGGCAGAACTTGGTGCATGCAAATGTCAAAATTAGCAAATCACGCCCTAAAAACGAAAATGTTCTCAAACAAATCCACAAACCTTGAAATAGTTTTTGTAGACTTAGAATGTTAGCAAAGTAAATAGTGGTGGACTTGGATGTTAGCAAACGCAGCAATGGTGGACTAGCATCAACTGGGGATGTGAGGTTCAACTTGTCAAGCAACATTCCATGCAAGGTCTGGGAGCGCGTTGGGCCAGTGTGGTTTCCACTCTTTGCATGGCAGCGAAGTTGCAACTGCAAGTGAAAACTCTCTGACCTTTTGCTTTTAGCTACAACCATCCAAATGGACGCTTTACATTTGAAGTGGTGGTCATCTGTACTTTGCAGCTGATTTCTAACTCGTCGCTCCGTATAGCGCACTTTCTTGGCACACTTCAGAAATGGAACACTCCGCGGACAAAGGTGAACAAAGGTGAGCAGTAGCAATACCTATTCTCGGTCTCCTTCTCCGTCCAGCAGCAGCATCCGTAGCAGTAGCAGTGATGGTTTTGACCGCAATCTAGAACCGTCGGTTTCTAAGAGAGAGGATGGTGGGTTGGGTAATTCTGGTTGTCATTATCATAAACGTCATGGGGGCAGCGGTGCCAATGATGAATATGATAATAATGATTACCGAGGTTATGTAAATAATCATCACGACGGTCGCGATGATAATGATAATAGTGGAGATGATATGGACGAGGAAGACCATCCTAACAATTTAGATTTTGATTCTTTCGTGCTTAATTTAGGACGTTTGATGGCTGAGTGTGTGGAGAGTGGGCATGGTGATTATTTTTGTAATGATGATGATGATGATGACGACGATGATGACAATGACAATGACGACGATGACAATGACGATGACGAGGACGATGGCGATGGCGATGACGACTATTGATCTAAATTGTAATAGAAATAACCGATAGAAATAAGCAAGAGGATAGCAATGACGATGATATAAACATTAGCTACTATATGTAACCACTCAAATTTAATCTCAAATATTAGACATACTTTTTTTTTAAATAAACAATGTGTTCATCACTTTCATTATCTTCAAATATTTATTCCTTATAGCATATTTCAATATTTATTCTTTGATAATTTCCTTATAGCATTTTATGATTTTATTCCTAATAGTCCTATTCCTAAATTCTTCTATAATTCTTATTAATTTTAATATACTGGAAACATATATATTTCAATGGTTCATTAGCCTTGTAACCACAGGTCTCCTAATAAAGGATTTATTTAAAAATCCTAACAACATATGTCAAATAATATATTAGGACTTAAAATTTTAATAATTCCAATCTATTTTCCAAGGTTTGTACCTTTTATTTTTACTAGACATGTCTATTTATGAATATTAAATGACATGTCTATTTATGAATAGACATGTCTGTTCCTGTTAGGCCATATTTAATATCGGCCATTCCTATGTAATATTAATCAATTCAATTATAAAAATATATATATTATCTATTAAGATAATCATGTAAGCCTGGTAGCTTACAGAACATGACTCATGTGCACTTCCTATAGATCACACTTTATAAAAGTGTGGATATGAATAATATATAGGTCATCATCTCCAACATCTTATTCTTCACCATATTAAACCCTAATCACAAGATAAATCTCCAACAAGGATGTCCTCCTCCCAGGTATAAATTATCCTAGGGTTTCCTTGTGAACCCGAGTGAATCACACCAAGAATACTAGTAATTTACTATAAGAGTTTAGACGCACCTTAGTGGGCCTAATGGTTAAAAACATGTGTTATCTTTGGGGAGGTCAAAGGTTCAAAACCAGCGGCGGGTAGGGTTGCTCATTGGCCCGTTGCGACAAGGCTAGAAGGGTAGGAAACCCCTGGGATAGAGGCTCACCCCGGTGGGCTTCGGGATGTCTCAGCCCCTGTTGAGTCACAAGTTACTGGTATATCTGGCTTGCGAGCTGTTGCATGGGCTAATTCACTTACAAGCAACCTAGAAACAGACATGTTGGGTGCAACACTCCAAGTTTACACATGTCAATCTCAAAGGTTATGTCATACACAATAATGTATTTGAGGTGATGTAAATACACAAGGTGTGTCCACACCACTCTAGCACAAGATCATATGGACTCCATTGCTCCTCTTATGCCACATCTGCTCCATTGGGTCCACCCTCCCTACATGAACATAATCACAATGCACATGTCCTCAACAACTCCAAGACTCCATTTACGCCCCAAAAGATTGACAACACTCCTCCTAGTAGGGCGTTCACCAGCAATGTCTTCCTCTCCATGTGGTCATCATGAAATGCGTTCACCAAGATGTGAAGAGAACTCCAATGTTTTAGGAGAGATTTCAAGTAAACAATCATTTAGATCAAAAGGCCACTCAACAAGTTATGTCCAATATGTAAATTCATCATAAACCATCTTCCTTATACCAATCCATATAAAATCATCTAAGAAATGAACATACACCATATAACCCAAAACCCATAAAACATTTATAAAACATAGTTTAAATACCTAGATAGTAACTCAATAAACTAACATTTTTATTGTTGCTTCTACTGCTCTAAAGTTTTACCCTAAATCATATGCTATAGGAATCAAGTCTCTATCCTTAATTCAATTCTCGATGAATAACAATTGGTTTGATATCAAATAAATCCTAATAACTTTAATACATCAAGATTTGTCTCTTACACATCATCTTTATATTAAATATTATAAATAAGGGTCTATTAATCAAAAGGGCCCTTGCCATGATTCTCGTACTACATTGATTAAAAATGACACTTTGTAGTTGATCCAATCATTAACAAATATATTCTCACACTTAAAACTTCTAAGCAATGTGATTACACTTAAAAATTCTAAGTCATAGTCATGTGATTACCAATAAAGATGAATTACTTAATTACTACAATTTTTATGTTCTTTTGGCCATAAATCATGGCATCAAACATGATCTCGTAACTCAAAATTTATTTTCATACTTTCTCTTATATTCTAGTAAATGTCAAGCTTCAAAATTGATGGAGCACAACGTGAGGACACCTAGGTATGCCTACCACGAGTTATTCAGGGTATGTCATCACTTTATTGGACTCTAAGTGACTAATCTAAGCCCCAAAATTATCCATAAAGGGAAAATAGATACCTCAAGAGCTAACATTTTCCATAAAGGGGACATGAATACCGCAATAACTACTGAAGATGATAGGCCCCTCTTTATAATTCAAATTTTAAGGATTATTTTTTTTCATTGATTTGAAATATTTTTTTAACGATTTATAGGTTATACATTTTTTGTTAATTATTTTAATCTCCAAAATAATGGAGTAGTTTAAATGTTGTATATCATGTTGAAATTTTGTTATATCATTTTTGTATCAAAATGTAATTCTTCATTATTGAAAGTGCATTTTTTAATACATAAATAGATTCACCACCCTCAAATACCCATGTTACACCTTGACAATGCAATCTTAACAACTAATATATGCAATTTGAAATTCTCAATTTTCTTCTTGACTCATTTGATATCACCACTCCACATCTCCTCTTATCAATTCTCTAAACTCTTCATTGAAGATGATATCCCTATGAGCCTCTTCACCCTTCTTCCCTCCTACAATGACACAAGCTTCCATGGACATAACATAAAAATTAGACTCTCCTTTCTTTCGAGTTTTCCCTCCAAATCAAAGTGTATCCTCTGTATGTGACTTTACGAGATAGCATGTGTGTCAAGCTAAAATTTATGATATGCATGAATTATATATTTTTTGAAATTGTCACATGCATGACATCTAAATGTAGACCCACCAACATTTTGTTATCCCGTTATGGAGATAACACATCATTTTCACTTGAAGCTTCAAAAGAAACAATTTGCTTAGCAACATAACCTGCCGTAGTAGGAAAACAATTATTTGAAAAATTATAAGCACAATGCCCTTCCAAACATCGTATTATGGTGATATGCATTGGAGAATGCAGCCTGCGTTGGGATTAATGGTTTAAATTGCAACTGCTTTTCAATTGCAGTTTTGTTTTTTCAATTGCTTATTTTGTTTTTTCAGTTGTTCATTCTACAGGTTATTAAACCATTTTTCGATTATTCATTTTGTTTTTTCAATTGTTCATTCTACAGGTTATTAAACTAGAGCAATTGTAACTGCTACTGGTAATTGCATCGAAGAATGCAACCTGCCCACACAATCATTGCCGCTCGT
Source organism: Larix kaempferi (assembly GCA_027924585.1). NCBI lineage: Eukaryota > Viridiplantae > Streptophyta > Pinopsida > Pinales > Pinaceae > Larix > Larix kaempferi. The sequence goes on from BSBM01000130.1 coordinate 5,120,549, forward strand.
GCAGTTCCCATGTTAAATTTAAGAATTAACACATGTATCTAAGATGATATTTGGCATAACTTGGTGCATGCAAATGTCAAAATTAGCAAATCACGCCCTAAAAACGAAAATGTTCTCAAACAAATCCACAAACCTTGAAATAGTTTTTGTAGACTTAGAATGTTAGCAAAGTAAATAGTGGTGGACTTGGATGTTAGCAAACGCAACAATGGTGGACTAGCATCAACTGGGGATGTGAGGTTCAACTTGTCAAGCAACATTCCATGCAAGGTCTGGGAGCCCATTGGGCCAGTGTGGTTTCCACTCTTTGCATGGCAGCGAAGTTGCAACTGCAAGTGAAAACTCTCTGACCTTTTGCTTATAGCTACAACCATCCAAATGGACGCTTTACATTTGAAGTTGTGGTCATCTGTACTTTGCAGCTGATTTCTAACTCGTCGCTCCGTATAGAGCACTTTCTTGGCACAGTTCAGAAATGGAACACTCCGCGGACAAAGGTGAACAAAGGTGAGTTTGCATGCTAAGTCTCTAGCTCTTATCTATGATGGTACCTTTTCTTCTTATTTTCTTCTACCGCTGGTGGACTTGTAGCTCTGAAATGCTTCATAATTTGCTTTCAATCCTGTTTGGCTTCTGTAATGTCCCCAGCTTAACCCTATTGCATTAATATTGTAAATGATGTAAATATTGTTATTTAGTCATGGTGAGGAGCTCAAGGACAAGGCCCCACCATTGATTCATCGTTCTATGTATCGGCAATTAGAATAGATGCATAGAGTTCTTGTGCTAGCGGTGCACAATGTAAAATCGGACATCATGTAAATATGCAATTTTAATGGAAAAACCCACAACCAGCTACGCAATGCAACAAAGAGATGGGGGCATGATCTTTACAAGGAATAGGGAGGGAAAATAACCAAACCCTTGAGCCATGGTGTTAAGCCATTTCATTGAGGAAACCCATGAACTCTCAACTACCCATTTGGTCTCATGCACCCAATCATTTAATTCTTCCAAGAATTGGTTGAGGAATTAATGCGTTGGGATGGGAGAGGTATGGCTGTCAATTTTCATGTATAGGCAAGACAGCAACCTGGGAAATCGAGTTTTGTCTTGCTGGGCAAGAAAACCCCCACGAAATTGGTCCGAAGCCATTCTTCACCCATGGCATTCATCCTCTCACGCAGCTGAGCTTGTTGGGGTTTTATCCTTCACGTTTTTCTCAATTCCCCTGCATGTTCCCATGCTGGTAACTCGTTTTTGCATAAACAGTAGCCTGGGAGAGAAGGGCCACGATTTGGGGACTGTATGGAGGTCGTTTTTCCCCCCGAATGTCCAAGGATGTTTTTCTAAAAATGGATTTGACTTCCCTGGGTTGTTTCCCAATCTTCCCATTTCATTTTTGTGTGTTCCCACGTTTTTCTGAGCTGGTAGAAACCCCATCCTTGGTTTGAACCTGTGAGCAGGGATTCAGGAGTGGAAGAGGACAGATTTGGCTTGATGAGCCAATTAAGTATCCATAGCTCAATGGGTGAGCCACTAGCTAGTAATTCACCTCTGTCCATCTCTTAATAGCCTGAGAAACCCAATTGCTGATTGGCTTGGCTGATTCTGGTATATCTTCGGCTATGTGAGAGCCTGCTTTCCCCTTTTTCCTTGTGGATATCATGCCCAGCTCGGGGGTGGCAGTGGTGCTGAGAGATCGAGGAGCACACTGGCCTACGGTTGGGTGGAACGTTGCAGAAGCGTAGCTGGTTGCTCAGGGATTACCTGATTTAAGATAAGTATTCTCATTTGCAAATTTGATATTGCTTAAATTGATGATATGGCATAAAAATCGGGAATGTATGATGGATGTGTATTGAAATTACTTCCGCTGTGTTTTAAAATAATTCTGCATATTCATATGTATTTTATATTATATGAATGCTTACATAATAGTTCATGGGGCTAGATGCCCGGTTTAACGTCACGATCCTCTCCATCTAGCTGGTATGATGGGAGGGGACGTGACAGCTTCCCCCTTCTGTATCTGAAGAGTACACCGTGTTTGGCCGGTTTAATTCTCATATAGGCATCTATAAATAATCATTCCTGTTTGCTTCTGAACGAACCTCTTCCCTGGTTTGATCCTTCCTGGTCCTTCCCATGCATGTATAAATCCATCCACTTCTGTAATGGTGACTAGGACTCACATTGAGGAGATTATGCAAGAAGCAACAAACCCAAACCACGAACACAATGATTATATATAAACTAATTCCATCTGGATCCGTAATCGAATAGACATCACGACTCTTTGGATGGTTTTCTACGAGTATAAAATCTCTACTCAAACACTGAAATCATATTGAAAAGGAAGTGAGTGGTATTGGCTATTGTGAGGGAGCAATCAGAGTCAAAGTAGTGTGATTTCATAGGATAAGATCTCGGCTTGTGCTCTTTTGTTTGTTGCATTCAATGGATTTTAATTCTGGGCCTCCGTCTCCATTGAGCAGTAGCAATACCTATTCTCGGTCTCCTTCTCCGTCCAGCAGTAGCAGTGATGGTTTTGACCGCCATCTAGAACCGTCGGTTTCTAAGAGAGAGGATGGTGGGTTGGGTAATTCTGGTTGTCATTATCATAAACATCATGGGAGCAGCGGTGCCAATGATGAATATGATAATAATGATTACCGAGGTTATGTAAATAATCATCACGACGGTCGCGATGATAATGATAATAGTGGAGATGATATGGACGAGGAAGACCATCGTAACAATTTAGATTTTGATTCTTTCGTGCTTAATTTAGGACGTTTGATGGCTGAGTGTGTGGAGAGTGGGCATGGTGATTATTTTTGTAATGATGATGATGATGATGACTACGACAATGACAATGACGACGATGATGACAATGACAATGACGACGATGACAATGACGATGACGAGGACGATGGCGATGGCGATGATGACTATTGATCTAAATTGTAATAGAAATAACCGATAGAAATAACCAAGAGGATAGCAATGACGATGATATAAACATTAGCTACTATATGTAACCACTCAAATTTAATCTCAAATATTAGACATACTTTTTTTTTAAATAAACAATGTGTTCATCACTTTCATTATCTTCAAATATTTATTCCTTATAGCATATTTCAATATTTATTCTTTGATAATTTCCTTATAGCATTTTATGATTTTATTGCTAATAGTCCTATTCCTAAATTCTTCTATAATTCTTATTAATTTTAATATACTGGAAACATATATATTTCAATGGTTCATTAGCCTTGTAACCACAGGTCTCCTAATAAAGGATTTATTTAAAAACCCTAACAACATATGTCAAATAATATATTAGGACTTAAAATTTTAATAATTCCAATCTATTTTCCAAGGTTTGTACCTTTTATTTTTACTAGCAATACCATGACTGCCATACTATGATTTGGACCTTTATTACCATATATATGTATTTGTTTAACCATTTTCCTTTTCTCCTCACCATGCTTGGGAGATTATTGGTTTTAATTATATTGTAATACCATTATTGCTACCTCACCATTGTATTGATTATTATTGCAATATGTGTATTTTTTTAACCTCGTGTACTTGTTTAACTTCCTTCCTTTTAATCCCCACCTTGGTTGGACTATTGTTCAACCTAATCTTTTGGTTGATTCTTGTAGCACGTGTTTGATTAATCTTCTTTGGCACTGAAAGGCCATGCAGATGGTGGCTTGGCTAGCACCTTGTGCTAATGCCTAATGTTTTTTACAAGTATAACATGGACCAATTCGCAAAGGGAGGTTTCCTAGCAATTTGTTTTGCAAAAGGCGGCATAAGTAGGGCGGATCCAAAGGTAAGAGTTTTCAAGTTTTGAAAACTATGTGCATCAATACACACAGATCATTACACACAAGGAGGAAAACTAGCCTTGGTGATAAGGGTTTTCATAGTAATATTTTTCAACTAGAACCACTCATATTACCTTCCCACCTAACACCTCCTAGTGCTCTTCAAGGTGTGCATATAAAGCATTTTACACTGGCAAGATCCTGCTTAGGTTCTTTTATCAATATTTAAAATTGCTTGCAATCCTATTACCTGCCTCATATAACACCAACATGTGCTTTTCAAAATGCTCATAGAGAGTTTATTATGTAAAAGAAGTTTTCTTAGATTATTTTCATCCAACCAACCAAGTGACACCTATCATTAAATTTGTGGAGTTTCAAGGCTAAACTTTTGGAGAGAAGGTTTATATTAATTTAGTGTTTAGGAAAAATAATTGCTTGACATCCCAACCTAAAAATTTGCTATCTCAAAACCAAGTCATAAATTTAAATTACATCTACCATGCTAATAACTAATTGATTACTTCATATTTAAGGGTAATATTATAGGGTATTATGCAATAGATAAAATAGATTCATGTACATCATGACAAGAAATTCACATCATACTTCATTAAACTAATGAAAAATTCAATTTTTGAAATTACAAAAATATAAATATAATTGAATTTTAATAAATAAAAAGTTAATATAAAATTACTTTGGAAATAGTCTAAAACTAATAAAAAATCAAATGGTTTGATTGTGGTGTGAAAACTATAGTCGATGCTTCGGTGGGGACTAATAAAGTAGAAAAGGTTCTTATAGAGTGTATTAAATCCTTTCTAAAGATTTGAAATGTCAATGTTGAAAAGGACTTGAAGAGGGAGCCCAATGATGCTTATTTGGCGATTTTCAAAGTTTTACTATAATAATGTTTAGGAAATTTGATAGGCATGACGAACCATTTTTTAAAAGTGCTAATGCTTATTTGGCAATTTTCAAAGTTTTAATAAAATAAAGTTTAGGAAATTTGATGGGCATAGATGAACACATTTGAAACTTCACAGTATTTATTTTTCAAAAAAAAAATAAAAATTCTTGCCATTATAATAAATCAAAGAAGTAGTTGTCCAGATACAAGAGTGATCCTTGAGTGAAATTGAACTCCCAGTCATAGTCTAAATGACCAAGAGACTGTCAAGAATTACAATGTTTCAAAATCTTAGAAAAACAGAAAAACCATCCTATTCGTTTATAAAATCAAGCAAAAACCATAACATGCTCCAGCTACGAGGTATACACAAAAAACATGATGCAGCTATCTGCAACGAAGCCACATAACCATTAAAAAAACAAAGGAAAAGAGTCCTTGTATGCAAGACACTGACCAATGTATTCTTCAATCGCTAACACTCCTTCAAGAGTATCCACAACATTTTTTTATAAGGAGTCATCTTCCAAATTGAAGCATCTTTAAATATGAGCAAAAGTGATCTTGGACAATGCTGAAGATATCCGTTTTGTTCGATGGCACCATTAGTCCAGAGCCATAACCTCCAGATTGTATAAACCATTTGTCCATTGTATTATATTAACCTAGGACTCTCTAAATACTTGAAGATCATCAATCCCAATCCTCTGAGTAAATTCTAGCAAATCCCAACAAGCCATAAGTTTTGCTTTGATGTTTGATCCTACACCACTCCCCATCCATAATTTAAAGTAATGAGCTTCATCTTTTTATAGGATCACACCAGACCCACATGATCCATTCTAAGAGACTCCATCAAACTATCTAATGTTGGAATTGTAAACAAAGACAAGGGGATATAATTATCTAGCCTTTTTATGAGCCACCTCTGCTGAGAATTGCTTGTAATAACATAAGGATTTGATGCAACGGGATTGATAATTTGGAATGATATTTTAAAAACGAGCCAGATTTCTTACTTTCAAAATGGACGAGCAAACAAAAATTGGCAATTTTTTATGAACATGAACCCTCTTTCCCCAATGTGGTGAAGTTTGCTTCTAGGATCAAGGATTCCCAATTATATGCAATTCCCAATGAATTACATACCTCCTACTAAACAAGTTTGCAAAAATGACATGAAATAAAAAGGTGATGAACAGTTTCCTCCTCTTTATTGATTAAAATACAATGACCAGGGGCATACATCCTCCTTTCCTAATATTGTCCCAGGTCAATAAGCAATTTTCTAGGGACATCCAAAAGAAACATTTTAATTTGTGAGGAATGTTCCAGCACCATAATTAATCAAACCACCATTTGGATAGATCATATACCTCTTGTATCGTAAGTGCCTTAAATGCTTCCTTAGTAAATATCTCACCTGAAGACTTATCCTAACTCCAGACTAATTTGTCAATGTTATCACTAAGTCTTATCCTAGATCTATTTAATGCACTGATATATGTGGACCATTCCGCAACCCATTGAACATGTAGACGCGAAAATTTGAGGTAATAAACCAATATGGGGGAGAGGGCCTTAACCAATTAGGCCTGACTTGATTCAATGTGATAAACCAAACTTTGCCATGTAATCAAGAAAATCAAGGGACAAAATGTAAACACCTTTACCCCCGATGAAAGGGTCAATTCCAACAAGAATATTTTCTCCATTGCCCACTTTCCATGAGATCTATCTATTGATACCATTGAAAATAGAGAGGAAACCCATCCTCATAGTAGAGACCCTAACAGAGGATTTCTCAGCTTTCCTAAGCCAATATAACATTGAAAGAATCTTCAAGTACTTTGCTTTTAAAACTCTGCTCCACAGACCCTTGTCCAGGAAACCCCACCAAAATATTTTCATGCATAGAGCCTTATTGAAAAGATTTAAATTATTTATGTCCCAACCTCCATAATATTTTGGCCTTGCCAAAACTTCCTTTTTTGGCTAGTGAAATTTACAACTGTTGCTAGAAGTAGACCATAAGAACTGGAACATTTTCTTTTCTAGCAGATTTAAAATATCTTGAGGAATTCTAAACAAAGAAAACCAATATGTAGGGAGCCCTCGGTACTAGTGACTTCAGGACTCGGCTCCCGATGAGGAGAGAGGATTGAGGTAAATAAGCAGGTAAGACATCGACCTGAGCCATACCGGTGTCGAGGTGAAACTCTCAAGAAGTTATAAGTATCCTAAAGGGTGGTTAAGGCATTTGGTTAAGAGAGCATCCTCGGAGACCAATTTTGTTTTTTCTATTAGCAGGCGACTGGTACAGTTACCATGTCACCCTCCATGGTCTGGTACGTGCTAGGGGCTTATGGTAATGACGTTGATAAACGTGAAAGGGCCGGAGCATCCTATATTGAGAGTAGAAAGAAAAGTCACTTGTGCGGACTAGCGGATATCCCGAGAAGTGGCGGAAGTGATGTGACCCATGTCATTCGGCATAATAGGGAGGTTGAGGAAAAGTGTTAAGACAAAGGACAGAGCCAGGGGGATAAGATGCTCAAAAAGCACCTTTTCTGCCACCGAAGTGATTGCAGGCACGACTGGGAGCCACCTCAGCATTGTCCATCTATTTCTGTTGTCTATATGGAGGCTTTTACTATGCAAATTTCAGGTCAGCTCAAGCCTAAGGCATCATTGTTACTTGATTGAGGAGTCTGATCAAGTTATCATAGCGATTATGGACGTGCATAGCTGCTGCCATCGTCACAGTAGTTATGGATATGGTTATTTCATCCGTTATGCGAGGCCATTATGGGAAAAGAAGGGTACACATGGCAGTTTGGCTCATCCTTCAGTTGAAACCAGGTCATGGAGAAAATTGAGGAATTCAGAATGGTTTTCGTGCTCGAACAAGCATGGTCCGAAGTGAAGGAAGAGCCTATTCCTTCATCTCCTATGAGGGTTTACCATGTGGAGTCCAACTCCGATAGTGAGGAGGGTCCTGAAAGGAGACAGGTACCCGAAAGAGTCCGACGTCCGAGGAGGGAAGAAATTCCCAAAAAGGCGAGAGGCGCCCAGCAAGATAAAGATAATCCATGATCTCTTGATCGCCACTGAGGAAATGACACCTCCTTCCACTACCGAAGAATCTCCGGCTGACGACTCCCTGAAGATAGAAGACTTTTTCGATCCGCAAGGCCGATTGAAGAATTCAGAGTAAGGTGGTTCCATACTCGTATATGTCCTGTTTCCCATCTGAATCAATCTGTTTTAGATGTGACACATATGTAACATTTTAAGTGTAAAGCTGTAGAGGTGGCAACGTAATCCGTTTTACTTCCTAGAAGCTGATATCTTAGCCAAGGTCCTATATATGTGATGTAATCTAATGAAAAGGGGTTAAAAACTTTTTGAATCTTTGTGTATCGTTCTGTAAGAAGCTTATGAGCTATTTTGAATAAAGTTTCGCAGAGCCGAGCTGGTGTTTTGTTCAGGGATTCTTGTGTAAATGGTCTGGTAGTCTATTATTCTTTTCCCATGTTAATTGTGTTTCTTTCATCATTATTCCAGTCTGTAATATTTCTTCATACTTGGTGCAGAGTAGTAGTTAATCGGATTTCATATATATTATGCTCTGCTTATCTCATTCCAAGTATTCCACCATTTATTTTTTGCTAAAGTTGGTATAGGATTCATTTGTGTATGCCTTATGTATAGGATTCAAGGAATTCTTGTTCTTATGTATCAGTCTCTTTCTGCCTTTAGGTATATATATCAAGAAAAAAAATTTCCAACGAAGAGCTCTAGGTTCTGAGAGACCCTCCTTTGTATATCCATCTCTAGATATTACAAATGTATATTCTCCTTTAACCCCTAGTGCTGATCCCATCTCTTCTTTTGAACCGTATAAGATTCATATCCAGCCTTATAAATCCCACAGGAGTGAGGTTGAAGATGTTCTCCCTGAACATACTCCTTTTCCTTCCAGATATCATCTGAGATATGGTCCTCTAAAGCTGCCCCCCGTTCTTTATGAATATCCTACCAAATATCACAAATACCTTCCTATATTTGAAGGGGGGTCCGAAAGCCTCATTGCTGAGAAACATCTTCAAGACTTTGAACATTTTCTAGATCTTTTTTAAGTAGAGCATGATGATGTTTGTATGAAGGATTTTGCGCAATCTTTCCAAGGGGAGGTGAAGCAATGGTTTAGCCATTTGAAGTCCGAATCTATAGATACATGGCAGGGGTTTCTGATGTTTTCTTGGAATTTTAGGGTAGGAGAAGGTCATGGGACCTAGTTCTTTCAGAGTTCTACTCGATGAGAATGCAGGAAGGGGAGGTCATGTCCAACTTTAACAGAAGGTTCACAAACTTCTACTATGATATGCCGAAGGAAATTCAGCCCTTAGAGAATGCTACTAAGTTACACTATGCATATATCTTTCCTCCCGATTTATCTTTTCTTCTTCTGGAGAGAACGTCTTCCAATTTACAGCATATGTTTCTTGATGCATTGGAGGTTGATGATAACCTTAGGATGTCTGGAAAACCATCAATCCAAGTTAATGATGAAAGGATTGAAGAGAAATCGAGATTCGAAAGGAGGCATGAAGAGAGAGAACTTTCCTGGCATTCCAATTTTTCCCATGATAAATGGAGAGGTGATCAACCCTGTGTTGTACCAGAAGAAGGTAATTATAATTTGTTCTATGTAGAGTACAATTAGCCGGATGAAATTTACGATAATCGTGATTTCAAAGAAAATCTCGGTCCACCTAAGTATGATGAGTATGAAGAAGACTGCTTGGGTATTTTTCCAGCCGAGAATGTTACAAGTTCCAGGGCAGTTAGTGAAGAAAATCTGATCACTATCCATGATCAAACCTCTGAAAATAAACAGGCTGAAAGTAATTGTTTACCCTTCTGTTATTCTTCATTTGAGCTGATAAAACAAAGAATCAGGGCTTCTAATTAAAAACAAAAATCTAAGATGGAAATCTCTATAATTTTTTCTTAAATTAATGATAAAGATGAAGGGCAAAGGTGCAATCAGTCCCAAGAAGCAAGAGTTTGCTACAAAGAAGAGGAGTTCGTTTCAACTGGTTTTATTGAAAAAACTGAGGATATTTCTGCTGCGTTTGATGAAGAAGATCAAGTTTTAAATTCCGAGGTTTTGGATGAAAGTGGTGATGGCTTTTATATCCCTCTTTCCAAGTTGGATGAGAATTTTCTTCAGCCTTGCCAGTTGTCATATGTTTCAGAAGAGGATGAGGGTGGTCAGATAGGTTTTTCATCATGTCATTTGATTTCAAAATATTTTTGTCAAGAAGGAGTTGTTTTCTTTAATACATTGGAAAACCATGAGGGTATTCCTTTTGAGACCAAAGAAGGGTTTCATTCCTATCAGACTGATGTACATGTGAAAGAATGTGCAATATCTCTTGTAAATCAGAGTTTTTCATCTATCAAGTTATATAAGGAAACAAGTCTGCATGATAGTATTGATGTTTCATATGAATGGTATCATGAGAAGCTGACCCATGTACTTAATATGAAGGAAAAAAGAGATGAGTATACTTTTCAAAGTCTTTCTAAAATTCAGTTTGGCAAATTACAAATGGAATTACAGTCTGAGCTGCATTTTTGTGACCTAGAGAATGTGAACAATCAGAAAGAACCTGTTGCAGATGCTCTTATGATGGTTCATAAAGAAATAGGAATCTTTCATATTCTTAAAGACCCTTTCGCTAGTTTGTTGGAACCACTAAAGAAGATGGAGTTTGTATTCTTAAAAAAAGAAGGAACTAAAAAGGATCTTCGGTTAGGGTTATCATTTGCTAAGTTCTTTTCACGGGCTGGAGGGGTTGAAGGTGAAATTCGGTCAAGAAACCATTTGCTTGTCTGGCTTCATTGGAAGTGCGATATTACCTGACTTGGCCTTTATACTCTGCAAATAGGGTATGAGCAGTTGTATATAAATAAGCTCGAAGGTCAAGCATTTTCTTCAATTTCGGTTTTAATATTTGAGCACTGTGTGTGTTCCCCATTTTCAGGAAGTTTCAATATGTTTTTTACTTTCGGCTTTTCGATTGCGGTTTTCTGATGAAGGTTTGGTCACAGGTTGCGGGTTGCAGTTGTCAAGTTTTGGGAAATCTACCCAATGGATCAGGCACTTAGTCTATGGATTTCTTTGCTACCTCGCTTGGAGCATAGCATCCCTGGTTGGAGCCAGTTGTTAGCACCTATTTATTTTTTGCACCAAAAAACTTAAAGTGAAAGATGAGAGGTTAAACAACTACCTGATGGAAGCTGGGAGCACTCCACATCCTCAATGACGAGGTACTAGGGAAAGAAAAGAAGAGGTCTAGAAGGACCCAACACAATAAAAGTGGAATAATTTCTAAGTATGGGTATTAATATAGAAGTGAATTCAAGTGAAAAGGTAAGAAAGACCCTAAGTCCTATAGTTCGCATATAAATATGGGGAGGTTAAGCGTCGTGCTAATAGACACTGTCGATCGGGTGCAAGCGCGAGATCAACAGCTCCTATTTATGATCGCATGGCTGAGCTACAAAGAAGAAAGGGGGTAAGCAACTACGATGGGAATTTCCCGCCGAATAGATGTCATCTCCAGAAAGCATCGCAAGGGGGAAAAGCAGCAGAAAAATAAATTTCAAGCCCATGCGATGGTGCAGTGGTGGGACAGGAAGTTCAAAATATGTGACGGAGAAATCCCCGCCTCAAATCGGACGATGCGCGATACAGGTGGTTCGCCAGCGCATAGGTCCCCCCAGATCAAAGGTTCAGATAACAGGAAGAGCCACATCCACAGGTAGCGGAGGTTGGATATGCGCGGAAGATAATAGGGAAGACCCCACCAGCCGATGGAGGAGCTAAGAGTTAAATGGAGCCTAAGGCCGCACCGTGGATGCGCGTTGGAGAAGATATGGATGGTTCTCGTGGATGGTCGCATCAAGAAATAGCACGCTGGATAGTAGCGGGGTGGATGCGATGGAATTTCCTGCTAGACAAGTGTCATCTCTAGAACCTGTTGCGTGGAGGAAAGACGGTATAAAAAACCATTTTTGGTGCATGCGATACCATTTCGTAAATGCTTACGGGTGAGATGAGTGGCCCAGATGAAAGCTAGCCAGATGATCCAACGGTAGAAAGGAATGGGTGCTCAAATTAGTAGGTAAAGCGAAGCCAGATCCAACAACGGGAAGTGAGCACGTGGGAGATCAATGGCCGAGATTAAAGGACAGTTGGCCAATGAAGCCGGAGGTTATGGAAACATGGTTATATATATTAGAATGCCCGTAAAAGTTGAAATTTTTTTTTATTCCTCCAGACTCTATCTGGGTTGGAAGGGTTTTCTGGGAGATGGGGTTCTAGTCCTGGTACAAAAACTCGGTTGTCGGACGCCAAAACTTTCAGTAGAAGCATGAAGGTCCTGCAACTGCATCTAGGAACGAGGGGTTTCGGAGGTCCTAAGTCGTGTTTGACCCAGACCCGATTGGTCTATGTTAAAATTCAATATGCTAAGACAGAAAATAGCAGCATTACATTCCATTTCACAATAATGGCATATACAAGATCACTGAAGAAACAACAAGCATAGCATAAACACAAGAAACACAGATTTATCCTGGGAAACTCTCATGGGGTAGAAAACCCAGTAAAGCTTCCTCAATATAGATGACCAGCAATATACAAAGATGCAAACCAAAGACATGATCTCCTTCTCCACCATAGCAGACCTCTCCTCCACAAGTGCGCCTCTCTTAAGTGAGTGAGTGTGTCAAATGAGGAACATACCTCCTCTATTTATACACTACACTGACATGTATTTTACACAAGTACATGTAGGCTCGTATTTAACCATTAGGTTAAATACCCTATTATAACTGACTGGGCCGACCCCCACATGGTGGGTCTAATAACCCTAGTTACCACAACCAATTCGGAGGAATAAACATCTCCGGATTCATAGTATAATCACATCGGAGGTATGGAACATCTCCGGAATAAATAATATACAAATATAATATTCTTAGAAGTTACAATATTCAACACTCCCCCTTAACGAGAAGGATATTATAACAACAACCGCAGGAGCAACGAGTCATACATCATACACGATACATCTATAAATCATTGGAAGCTTTCTCAACATCATCAGTAACTCAACCAGTTACTGGAACATCTTCAATACTGGAACATCAACATCTTCAGTACTGAGTCTTTATCTTCTGCAGTACTCAAACAACTACAGCAACATCAATATCTGAATCCTCACGATCGTCAGCATCGTCATCACACGATCATCAGCATCGTCATCACACGATCATCATCATCATCATCACACAATCATCAGCATCGTCATCATACGAATATCAGCATCGTCATCATACGATCAACAGCATCGTCATCAGCATCATCATCACACGATCATCAGCATCGTCATCACACGATCATCAGCATCGTCATCACACGATCATCAGCATCGCCATCATATGATTAGCATCGTCATCACACGATCATCAGCATCATCATCACACGATCATATTACAGGATGATCAATCCTGCTCTCTTTAGGACATAGGTCCATGGGTGATACAATCCAGATCAAGTTCCAGGATGATCAATCCTTATCTCTTTAAGACAAGTCTCATGTCTAGGGACAATCTAATCCCAACCACAGTGCCAGTCCTTTTTCATACTGGATGTGACCTAGATCAGATCTAGGATTTACCGCCACAGAGCCAGTCCTCTTTCATACTGGATGCGTTACGTCTACAGAGCCAGCCCTGTTTCATGCTGGATGTATCACATCTACAGAGCCAGCCCTGTTTCATGCTGGATGTATCACATCTACAGAGCCAGCCCTGTTTCATGCTGGATGTATCACATATACAGAGCCAGCCCTATTTCATGCTGGATGTATCACATCTACAGAGCCAGCCCTGTTTCATGCTGGATGTAACCTAGAACAATTCTAGGATTTGTCACGTACATTTTGAACCGAGGTCCAGGGACGATCCAGTCCTATCATGTACCTTTTGAACCGAAGTCCAGGGACGATCCAGTCCTATCATGTACCTTTTGAACCGAAGTCCAGGGATGATCCAGTCCTATCATGTACCTTTTGAACCGAAGTCCAGGGACGATCCAGTCCTATCATGTACCTTTTGAACCGAAGTCCAGGGACGATCCAGTCCTATCATGTACCTTTTGAACCGAAGTCCAGGGACGATCCAGTCCTAACATTCAATTCTCGGAGACCTCATGTCTACGGCTCAATTCAAAGGACCATAGTCCGAGGACGATCCAATCCCCTTACCTGTTCATTCAGGATTTAGTTCTCGGAGACATCATGTCTACGGCTCAATTCAAAGGACTAAAGTCCGAGGATGATCCAATCCCCTTACCTGTTCATTCAGGATTTTGTTCTCGGAGACATCATGTCTACGGCTCTCTTTAGGAATGAAGTCCAGGGATGATCCAATCCCCTCAAGTCCACCAAGGACTTCATTCTCGAAGACATACGTCTACGGCTCTCTTTAGGACTGAAGTCCAGGGATGATCCAATCCCCTCAATTCCACCAAGGACTTCATTCTCGAAGACATACGTCTACGGCTCTCTTTAGGACTGAAGTCCAGGGATGATCCAATCCCCTCAAGTCCACCAAGGACTTCATTCTCGAAGACATACATCTACGGCTCTCTTTAGGACTAAAGTCCAGGGATGATCCAATCCCCTCAAGTCCACCAAGGACTTCATTCTCGAAGACATACGTCTACGGCTCTCTTTAGGACTGAAGTCCAGGGATGATCCAATCCCCTCGTATGTCAATCATGGGTACAAGTATCTTCATCCATACAAGTACATCAAGGCATCATGTATCCTCATCATCAAAACATGTATATCAAAACATGTATCCTCATCATCAAAACATGTATATCAAAACATGTATCCTCATCAATAGCATCAAATACATATATCATTAAAGGCATATATACATCTATCATCAAAAGCATGTATTCTCACTAATACATCTATCATCAAAAGCATGTATACTCACTAATACATCTATCATCAAAAGCATGTATACATCTATCATCAAAAGCATGTATTCTTACTAATACATCTATCATCAAAAGTAAAAATATAAGGGTCCTAAAAATAATTCTAAGTAACTAAGTGCAGTAAATAGGTAACCTCATCATTGATGAGACAGACTTGTTATCAGATACTATGCTACTCCCCCTTTCGAGGAGAGTTCTTTTGAACTATACCAAGCTTGTCTCGAAAGTATTCAAACTTCACTCGAGACATAGGTTTAGTCAAGATATCAGCAATCTGATCCTCAGTGCTTATATATTCGAGCTTGATAACTCCTCTTTGCACCATATCTCATATATAGAAGAATCAGATCTCTATGTGTTTTGAATTATCGTGGAACACATGATTTTCAGTCATCTTAATGCAGCTTTGATTGTCACACATAATCACAGTGGGATCCATTTCTAAGTCAAACACTCCTTATAAAAGCTTCTGAAGCCATACTGCTTCACAGCTGGCAGAGCAGACAGCCATAAATTCTGCTTCAGCAGTACTGAGAGCCATACTAGATTGTTTCTTGCTGAACCATGAGATCATGGCAGATTCAAGACTATAACATCCACTTGATGTACTCTTTCTGTCTGATAAACTTCCTGCCTAATCAGAATCTGAGTAACCATGTAAACGGAGTTCATGACCTCCAAGATAATATAGACCAAAAATCTAATGTACCTTTTAGGTACCTCACTACATGCTTTGTAGCTATTAAGTGCACCTTTCTAGGTTCTACTAGATACTGACTTAGGGTATTTACAGCAAAGCATATATCTGGCCTAGTATTTGTTAAATACATCAATGACCCAATGATTTGTCTATATAGGGTTAGGTCCACTAAATACGATGAGTCATTAACTAACAACTTCAAGTTGGAGTCCATGGGAGTGGCCATGGCTTTATACTCCAACATATCAAATCTTTTTAGAAACTTCACAGCATACTTACCTTTATTTAAAAGATTCATTTTGTATATTGCCATACTTCTAGACCTAAGAAGTAGTGCATTAATCCGAGATCTTTCATTTTCATTTCTGCAGCCATTTTCATGACCTGTTTCTCATTCCTTGTCAGAAAGAGATCATAGTCATACAATAATGGTATGATAGGTTCATCATCCACAACCTTAAGGTAAAGGTTAGGAACAGCTTTAATTATGGTAAAGCCCAAGCTTTGTCATGAAGCTGTCAATTTTCCATTATTCACACTCAGCATTGAGTGATCTTCTGCATATCTATCTGTGCCATCTCTCGTCAGATGGGTCTACTAATATGAGCCTCAAAATCATTCGAACTCTGTGGTGAGTTCCTTCTTGCATCCATGTCATATGTGTTTAGAACCCATATTCAACCTTGTAGCAAAGGTTGAGATCCACATCACCCATGATGATCATTAAGCTCATCAATTGACTACAGATCCTGGGAACCCATACAGAACCTGATTACATTATTAAGAGAATGGTCTTATCTAGTCCCTTGGAGCAAAACATCTCATCATGATTCTCTTCCTCTTTCTAAGAGAATCTCTTAACCACAAGCTTTCTATAGTGTGTTTGATTTGTAAATCTTTTGTTGAACATCCATCGCTTGTTCAGAGTTCATCATTCATCATGATCTTTCCTACAAATCAAAATTAAGTACATGATTAGTAATACTTCATAATCATCAAATCAGATTGATATGATAACCTATTATGCATACAGATATCATTTACATAGTTATGCAACTATTTTGACCAATACTTTGGCACAACACTTTCCCATATCCTGTATGCATACAGTGGCTATCTAGATGCCTTCCATCTCTACCAGAACATACTATCGAGAGTGTGCACAACTCTCAGCATGTCAGCAAAGAGGTTTCATTCTAGACAAGCAATAATGGAATGTTTGTCCAATTTACCAATCATATGCATATTAGTAGTATACTGTTCAATGCTTTATGAATGTTTACACTCAGCATGATATATTCTAGGAATAAAAATATGCATACACGCAATATCATTTACTATTTCTAATAACAACCCAAATACTTATCTTTTATGTTTGTGTGGTTGCCTCCCACTTGATCTTCTGTATGTCTTCTGAACTTCTATTCATTCTGTACCACTGTGCATGCTCAAGTGTACACTAGTGTCATCCTCATGATCTCATACACAAACATACATTCATTAGTATATTCTCAATATTATCAAAACATTCTAATTCTAAATAATCTTGAATATGTACAGTCATGATCATTAGTATTCAGGGTTTCAAGGAAGTCTTCTTTTACTCATGCATATTCTTGTTTGATCTAGTTCGTTAAATCATCAACCAAGATAAGAGACATAATATGCATAAACCCTTGATTACTAACCAATCATACCAAGTATACTTACACAAGGTAAGATTCTAACATGACATAGGAAAACATACCTGGATTAGTATACCTGCTAGTTATGTACAACATACCTAAACAATCTCTTCAATGATTTAGAGATCCTGAGCTAGAACCTGCATGTCTCGTAGGTTAAACATGATATAACAAAGTCATACATACCTCGTGAGTCTTTGTCTTCATGTTGTCATGGTCATGAAACTTGAATTGTCTTTTGTGATGTACCTGTGTCTTGTTAGCAGACAACATCAACCTCACACAACACCATAATGCATAAGTACAATCATATGGCCCTAATCAATGAATGTCTTCGATCATTCACATGCATTCATATTGTTACTAGGGTGATAAGACAATTAATAACATTAATCAAGATTGTACTAATAAATAACATGAAGACAAACACATTATGAACTTTAATCAAGAATCAGATTTCAAGGCATACCTGAACCTCCTTAAGTCATACCTGTCGAGACTTTTTTTTTTGTTTGTAGTCTTCTTATGTAAAGCCTTAGCCTCAACTCCCCTTGAAACTTGATCTGGAGCTTGATTAGGGTTTGCTAGAGAAACCCTAAAAATTCAATCTTTGACTTTCACACTTATGAATGGATGGAAGAATGTGTCTTGCTGAGCTGATCAACCTAGCATTCTTCAATTTTGAAATCTCCAAAATTTGACCCCTCAAAATTGCCTTCGAAACTTCTGGATCTTCTGGACAGGAACCCGAACTAGGGTTTGATGAAGCCCACCCTTCTGTCCAATCAAAAGGTTCGATCCAAGGCTCTAAAATCTTATTTTTTTGAGGAGCTTCCAGCCGTGGACTCTGATTCCAAAAATTATAACTTTCTCCGAAACCTTAAATTCCGGAAGCCATGAATAAAGGTGCTCCAAAAATAATTCTGTTTTGACAGAAATATGCACCTGATTGTTTCCGCTATAACTCTGAAATTTCTGCTCCACAGGGTCTGAAAACGTTTTTTACAGTAGCCTGACCTGTCATCTTTCCATCCTGATAGGTCTGACCTCAATTGGATTTTCTGAGAGAGAGTTATGCCAAGTGTCGCAACGTGACCTGTTTATGGGAAAAAACAGGAGAGCGAACTTGTACGGCGTGCCACGTGTCACTGTTTGAACTTCGGCCTTTGAAAAATTTTCCTAAGATAGCTCACCCCGTTATATTTCCATCCTGACAGGTCTGACCTCAATTGGACTCTCTGAGAGAGAGTTATTCCAAGTGTCGCAACGTGACCTATTTATGGGATAAAACAGGAGAGCGAACTTGTACGGCGTGCCACATGTCACTGGTTCACCTTCGGCCTCTGAACAAATTTCATGAGATAGTACAATCTGTGTACTACCTGTCACTTTTTACGAAATTTCATTTGGAGCTTCCTAGCCCAAGTTATGACCTTTTTTCCAAGGTCACCTGATTTTGACTGAGATCTGGAAGAGGCAGAAACCCTAACGTGTACTGATCATAACTCATAAAGTACAACGAATCGGAGGGTTCCCTTTGGACACAAGGTACCTGGGGATGTCATCTACGACCTGTAAACTTTTCAGATCCTGAAACTTCGTATAAATGGATTTATAGCGAAAGGTCCACGATGACTGGTTTTTGCTATATAAAACCCTATCCTTCAAATTGTCGCAAGAGAAGCAAGTGTCGTAAGTGCCATACATTGCCTTCCTTCAGGTTAGCTCTGATACCATGTTAAAATTCAATATGCTAAGACATAAAATAGCAGCATTACATTCCATTTCACAATAATGGCATATACAAGATCACTGAAGAAACAACAAGCATAGCATAAACACAAGAAACACAGATTTATCCTGGGAAACCCTCATGGGGTAGAAAACCCAGTAAAGCTTCCTCAATATAGATGACCAGCAATATACAAAGATGCAAACCAAAGACATGATCTCCTTCTCCACCATAGCAGACCTCTCCTCCACAAGTGTGCCTCTCTTAAGTGAGTGAGTGTGTCAAATGAGGAACATACCTCCTCTATTTATACACTATACTGACATGTATTTTACACAAGTACATGTAGGCTCGTATTTAACCATTAGGTTAAATACCCTATTATAACTGACTGGGCCGACCCCCACATGGTGGGTCTAATAACCCTAGTTACCACAACCAATTTGGAGGAATAAACATCTCCGGATTCATAGTATAATCACATCGGAGGTATGGAACATCTCTGGAATAAATAATATACAAATATAATATTCTTAGAAGTTACAATATTCAACAGTCTATGAGGTAGTTATCCCTCGGGGCCCTAACTTCTTGAGCCAAGGGGTTTCCCCAAAAATTATAGTGGTCGCCCTGTTTCGCCAAAATCCGTCTGAAGGTCGTTGGACCTTCTTAACCTCCCGCCTCGTGCCTGAACTTGACATTGGATATAGTTCCCATGGCCTGTTGATCGTTCAAAATAATTGTTAGTCTGTCTGAAGGCGAAGGTGGTTCAATACCAAAACCCCAATATGGGAGAGTTTCTAACCAAAGGTACCCATCCACATATGAGAGTTCCGCCCGGTACTAGTGACTTCTGGCCTCGACTCCCGATGAGGAGAGAGGATTGAGGTAAATAAGCAAGTAAGACATCGACCTTAGCCATACCGGTGTGGAGGTGAAACTATCAAGAAGTTATAAGCATCCTAAAGGGTGGTGAAGGCAGTCGGTTAAGAGAGCATCCCCGGAGATCAATTTTGGTTTTTCTGTTAGCAGTCGACTAGGACAGTTATCATGTAACCCTCCTTCCTCTAGTACGTGCCAGGGGCTTATGGTAATGACGTTGATAAACGTGAAAGGGCCAGAGAATCCTATAATGAGAGTAGAAAGAAAAGTCACTTGTGCGGACTAGCGGATAGCCCGAGAAGTGGCGGAAGTGATGTGACCCACGTCATTCGGCATAATAGGGAGGTTGAGGAAAAGTGTTACAACAAAGGACAGAGCCAGGGTGATAAGATGCTCAGAAGGCACATTTTCAGCCACCAAAGTGATTGCAGGAACGATTGGGAGCCACCTCAGCATCGTCCATATGTTTCTGTCATCTCTTCTGAGGCTTTTGCCATGCATGTATCAGGTCAGCTCAGGCCTGAGGCATCATTGTTACTTGATTGAGGATTCTGATCAAGTTATCATAGCGATTATGGCCATGCGTAGCTGCTGTCATCATCATAGCAGTTTTGGATATGGTTATTTCATCAGTTATGCAAGGCCAGTATGGGGAAAGAAGGGTACACATGGCAGTTTGTATCATCCTTCAGTTGAAACCAGGTCATGGATAAAATTTAGGAATCGAGAGTGGTTTTCATGCTCGAACAACATGGTCCGAAGTGAAGGAAGAGCCTATTCCTTCGTCACCTATGAGGTTCTACCACCTGGAGTCTAGCTCTGATAGTGACCAACATCCCGAAAGGAGATAGGTACCCGAAAGAGTCCGATGTCCGAGGAAGGCGGAAATTCCTGAAAAGGCGGGAGGAACTCAGCAAGACACAGAGATCATCCATGATCTCGTGTTCCCCACTGAGGAAATGACACCTCCTTTCACTACCGAAGAATCTCGGTCTGACGGCTCCCTAAAGATAGAGGACTTTTTCAATCTGTAAGGTCGATTAAATAATTCGGAGTAAGGTGGTGCCATACTCGTAAATGCCCTGTTTCCCGTCCGAATCAATCTATTTTGGATGTGACACGTATGTAATATTTCAATTGTAAAGTTGTAGAGGTGGCAGTGTATTCCGTTTTACTTCCCAGAAGCTAATATCTTAGCGAAGGGCCTATATATGTGATGTAATCTAATGAAAAACGGTTGAATTTTTTTTGAAACTTTTTGTATCGTTCTGTAAGAAGCTTATGAGCTATTTTGAATAAATTTTCGCAGAGCCGAGCTGGTGTTTTGTTCAAGGATTCATGTGTAATTGGTCTGGTAGTCTGTCATTCTTTTTCCGATGTTAATTGTGTTTCTTTCATCATTATTCCAGTCTGTAATATTTCTTCATACTTGGTGCAGTGTAGTAGTTAAGTGGAATTCATATATATTATGCTATGCTTATCTCATTCCAAGTATTCCACCATTTATTTTCTGCTAAAGTTGGTATAGGATTCATCTGTGTATGCCTTATATCAATGGACTGTTCTTTTCTCTTCTGTTTCAATAATTAAAAATCTCTTTGACTACTAGTTGTTTACTACCTCGCCCCGGTGTGAATGCATTTGCAGAGCCTCTGTGAATTAATTTTCAATATTTTGATGAAGATGAATCCATTGCCCAAATAGAGATTCATATGTTTCAGCCAAACACATTTAAATCATTTTGTTCCAGCATAAATATGATCTTCTGCGTATGCTGTAATTGAATCTATTGAATGATGAATACTGGTGTATGTTTTCATTGTTGACGCCTCTGATTATTTACAGTTTCATGAGTTTATAGAGAGAGCCCTCTCTGTTTGTGATGGGTTAGTAACACAGGATAAAGACTGGTTAGTGGTTACCCCGAAGTACCGTCTCTCACAACCGGGGGGTCATTTTGGGTCTTAATACCTGGGTTTGTGATTCAGATCTAGCGGGATAGGAAGGGTTCATGCATTTACAAAGTTCCTTTGCTCAAGAGCATCTTTTGGTGTCATACAAAAGGGGATTGGAAGGATCTTTACATGGGCATTCCTGGAACCGGGATTTGGAGACATCTCCCTCGACCTCCTATATCTCATTTCAATTTCAATGGAATAACTTTTGATAATTCTAATGGGCGTTGCACTCTGCTGCTCGACTTAGTTCAAGGTCAATTTCACAATAAAAGAATCCAATGCGTATTTATGATTTGGAATCCAATGCGTGGATTGCAGTTTCCATGATGGTGCCTGACCATATTCAGCCTTGTGGAAAGGCTATTTTTTCTAATGGGAATTTGTGTTGGGAAAACTTCAATACCAGCAGCCTCATCATAGCCTTCAATATTGCTGATGGATGTTGGACATAAATCCCAGGGTCTGAGGGATATAGATGCATTTTTCCTAGAAGGTTCCGTGTATACGATGGGCAAGTGGTGCTACTACACCGGAAGGTATTTGATTGTCTTCTCTTGTGGAAGTTGACTGAACTAGAAAAATATGAAATATGGTGTGAGTTAGGTGAAAGATGTTTGACGTCCTTATTATCTTTTGTGGTAGTGAATAGCGGTGGGTTTATGGTCAACTCCAAGGGGAAATTGATCGTCGAAAAACTGAGATTACCAGGGCATCGTGCGTCGCAAGAACCACTTCGAAGATCTGGGTCAGCCTTCGAATTCAACAAGCTCTGGTAGCCTTAGTCCTTAATTTTATAATGATCTCAGACAGTTGGGTTGGTAATTGTTATTTATTACCATTTATTGATATTTATTGAAATTGAACAACGTTTTTTAATAAATATTTTTCTTTTTGTTTATATTTATGAGCCTGGTCCGAGACTTCACATCAAAAGGATTCCTAGCCTACCAGAAGGATGCCTAGCTTTTCAGCTTCACTTCGATGCAGGCCTAGGCCCAGTAATTGAAATTCTTTAATGTTTATTCATTAACACAAAAAGAAGTTAGATAAATTATGAAAATATTTGGATATTGATCTATGTTTTGTAAGTATATCAGATTTTTTCCAAGTATTGTGATAAAGATTATAGGAAAATCCTATCAACCTTTTGAATGGGATTTATATCTTGAACTTCCATGGTGTTGTAACCCGCTCATTATATTATGGAGATCCAATTAGAAACATGTACCTAAATAAAAATATATGTACTAAGTATGTTGAAATTCAAATTTGTAATTTATTTAACAAAACCCTAATATGAATAATCCAAGAGATGAAACCCTAATATTAAATTTCAATATGCTCCAATATTATCACAAAACCCTATAGACCCCAAGAGATATATTATAGTACAAATGAAGAGCCAAGAGAGAGAACATGTAATAAACCTAATTGGTTATTACAATTGTATTTATTATTAGATTAGGATAATTGATTATTAATTATTAAATGACATGTCTATCTATGAATAGACATGTCTATTCCTGTTAGGCCATATTTAATATCGGCCATTCCTATGTAATATTCATCAATTCAATTATAAAAATATATATATTATCTATTAAGATAATCATGTAAGCCTGGTAGCTTACAAGTGGTATCAGAGCTACGATCTACACCCACGACGGAAGAAGTAACTATGACTCTCGATTTACCAAGTCAAGAGGAACAAGGGACTATTGTGACTCCTAGGTATTCAAGTAGGGATAAATATAAAATCGATACTACCCCCAAGAAGGAAAGGAAGCGTGGCCGACTGACTCCTTATACCCACCGCAGAAAAGATCCATTCCACCAGACACCAAGTGGGATAAGAAAAGACATCCCTACTACAAACCTCAAAATGCGATACTTAGTAAAAAGTATGCTCACCTACAAGAATTTCGTTGTGGCTTCTTACAAGGTAGGGAAGTAAGGCACATTAACACACCAGTTGAAAAACCTATAAAATTGTCTAGTAAGCTCTAGAACAAGGACTTGTTAAGGAAGTCGATGATTGTGATGCACCTGCAACAATTAATTAACAAGAATACGCGAAATAGCAGAAATGACAGAACTCAGAATCACTTTTATATTGATCACAGGCCACTTCGAGGGGGCAACCTCCTTTGAGCAAGCTCAATACAAATAACTTCACCATGCCTTCATAGGTCTCGACACACACTTATATACTAATTCTAGGCGCCAATACTATGGGTCAAAACCATGGGCTGTTACAAACTATGGATCAACAATACTACGGGCGACTTACAAAGCATATGCGCCAACAACAATAACACAAACTATTGATCAACAAATACTACGGGATGACTTACAAAGCATATGCGTCCAACAACAACATACTAACAAAGTAAAGACATGGGTTCCTAACATCCCCTCCCCCTTAAAAAAAGCTTTGTCCTCAAAGCTTTAGATGTGGAAATTGTTGTTGAATTTGAAGGAGTGGTTCCCATGTAGCATCCTCTGGTTGCATGTCGTGCCACTGAATTAAGACCTCTGTGATAGAGCGAGAGTGAAGCTGACGCGTGCGCCGATTGAGGACGGCCTCTGGCTCCAAAAGGATGGATCCTTCATTATCCAGTTCGGGTAAAATCGTTTGTCCACTGATGTTGGTGCCAAGAACTTTCTTCAGACAAGAGACATGAAAGACTCGATGAATGCGGGAAGAAGGAGGAAGTTCCAATTTATAAGCAACGGACCCGATCTTCTGAAGAATCCGATATGGCCCATAGAACTTTGGAGCGAGCTTATGAAGCCCTTTGAGCTTCAAGGATGATTGTTTGTACGACTGGAGACGAAGAAAAACCATATCATCGACTTGAAAAGTGCGCTCAGAATGGTGCTGATCAGCTTGTTGCTTCATGCGATTTCTTGCCATGTGAAGATTGTCCCGCAAAATGCGAAGAATCTGATCGCGGTTTCAAAGGACCGTGTCAACTTCCTGAACTGGTGAACTAGTGGGGGTGTATGGAAGAAGAGCTGGAGGTGCCTGACCATAGACTGCTTCATATGGGGTCATTTTAGAGGCAGTGTGGTAAGAGGTATTGTACCACCATTCAGCGAGAGGGAGCCATTTTGCCCACTGATGTTGTTGTTCCGAGGTGAAGCAACGAAGATAAGTTTCCAAGCATTTATTAACAATTTCAGTCTGACCATCTGTTTGTGGGTGATACCCTGAACTCATCTTCAGTTTGGTTCCAGTGTGTCGAAATAGTTCTGTCCAAAAATGACTGGTGAAAGTCGCATCACGATCCGAGATAATGGAAGAAGGGATCCCATGAAGACGAAAGATCTGGTCCAGAAAAATTTGAGCGACGGAGGAGGCTATATAGGGATGGCTGAGAGCACAAAAATGACTATATTTGGAGAGGCGATCAACCACAACGAGAATCACTCTCTTCCCGCCAGATTTAGGGATCCCTTCAATGAAATCCATAGAAATATCTGTCCAAATCCGTGTGGGTATGGGCAAGGGTTCAAGCAATCCTGGAAGGAGTGTTGTTTCACCCTTATTGCGCTGGCAGGTATCACATTCAGCCACCATCTGTTGAATTGTCCTTTTCATGCCCTGCCAAAAGAAGTTACGCCGTGCTCGTTCATACGCTTTGAGGAACCCAGAGTGGCCTGCCGATGGAGAAGCATGGAGTTCATAGAAGACATCCTGTTGTAGATCTGTGCTCTGGGGAAGCACCAGACGACCCTTGTATCGCAGAGAAGCACCATCCCAAGAGTAATGTGGTACAGCAGAAGGGTTGTTGGTAAAGTGTTGGATGATTTGAGATAAGGAGCAGTCATTGAAATAACCTTGTTGAACAGATTGCAAACAATTTGGAACAGGCATAGAAATAGCTGAAAGAGAACTTTGGGCATCAAATGTGCGAGAAAGAGCATCTGCCACAATATTGTCTTTACCCTTCTTGTAAGTGATCTCAAAGTCATAACCCATGAGTTTGCTAACCCATTTCTGTTGTGCCGGGGAGGAGACACGCTGGTCCAAGAAATATTTCAGACTCTGGTGATCAGTCTTGATGCAGAAATGATTACCTAATAGGTATGGGCGCCACTTCTGAACTGCATGCAAAATAGCCATCATTTCCTTCTCATAGGTAGAGACAGCTAAATTCTTACCTGAAAGGGCTTTGCTGGTGAACGCAATGGGGTGTTCATCTTGAAGGAGAACAACACCAAGTCCATTGCCGCAAGCATCACTCTCAATAGTGAAGGGCTTGGAAAACTTGGGCATAGCTAGCACAGGTGTAGTACATATAGCTTGTTTTAGTTTGTCAAATGCACACTGAGTAGCAAGTGTCCATGTGAAGGCATCTTTTTTCAATAGACCAGTTAATGGAGCTGCAATCTTCCCATAATCCTTGACAAACTTGCGGTAGTAGCCAGTCAACCCCAAAAAACCACGAAGGCTCTTGAGTGTCTGAGGATGCGGCCAATTGTTCATGGCATCGATTTTGGCAGGATCCATGCGAACCCCTTGTGCTGAGATAATGTGCCCGAGATACTCAACTTCCTTCTGTCCAAAAACACATTTAGACTGCTTGGCATGGAGATGATGGTAAGAGAAAAGTTGCATGACAAGATCCAAATGCTGGAGATGTTCATCCCATGTTTTACTGTAGATGAGGATATCATCAAAGAATACCAGAATGAATTTCCGCAAGTAGGGTCGAAATATTTTATTCATTAAGGCCTGGAATGTGGAAGGAGCATTAGTGAGGCCAAAGGGCATGACCAAAAACTCATAATGGCCATCATGTGTGCGGAAAGCTGTTTTAGGGATATCATCCTCATGAACCCGAATTTGATGATACCCAGAACGAAGATCCAACTTGGAGAAAAAGTGAGCCCCATGAAGCTCATCAAGAAGCTCATCAACAACAGGAATTGGAAACTTATCCTTGATGGTGAGGTGATTAAGTGCTCGGAAGTCAATGCAGAGGCGCCATGACCCATATTTTTTGCGGACAAGAATAACTGGAGAAGAAAAGGAACTAGTGCTTGGGCGAATAATACCTTGCTTCAATAAGTCCCAAACGAGCATTTCAATCTCCATTTTTTGGTGAAATGGGTAGCGATAGGGCCTGATGTTGGGAGGAACGCTGCCAGGAAGGAGCTGAATACGATGGTCTTCTGGCCTGGAAGGTGGCAATCCCACTGGTTTAGCAAAGACACCTGTATATCGATCCAGAATTTGTTGTAGATCCAAAGGAGTAGTGGAGACTGCTGATGGTTGCATCTGGATGGAATGGATCTAAGCGATGACACCATGTGAATTCTTCTTGAGGAGTTTTTCCATGCGATGTGAACTGATGATGCTAAGAGAACATGGTTTTAATCCTGTCAATGTGTGCTTTTGTCCATTGAGGGAAAACTGCATCCAAAGTTCAGCAAAATCCCATAAGATAGGGCCAAGTGTGTGTAGCCATTGAGCGCCCAAAACCACATCACATCCGCCTAAGGGCAAGGCAAACATGTCAGAGCGCAAGGTATAATCTCCAATAGAGATACGCACATTTCGACACTTCCCTTTGCAAGGTAAGGTGCCCCCATTGGCAACCATGACTTCAAAGTTGGAACAAGGATGGATAAAACAATCAGCTTGTTTGGCGATCCGAGGGTCAATGAAATTATGAGTGCTCCCATAATCAATGAGTATTGTAAGAGGAAGCTTCTTGAATTAACCCCTGACCCGCATTGTTTAGGGGGTGGTGATTCCAGCTAAAGCATGGAGAGATATCTCTGGCTGGTCATCCTGAGACGGAGGGTCAATAGGCGGTTCCTGAATGTCGACCGGAGCATCTAGTGTGTCTGGATCTTCGTCACCAATTTCAGAGGCAGGCGGAGACTCCACATCCAAGAGATAGAGCTTTTGCTGAACACATCTACGTCCCCGAGTGAATTTTAATCACAATTATAGCAAAGCCCCTTTTCTCTGCGTGCTTGCATCTCTGTTTCAGACAAACGCTTGATAGGAGTCGGTCGAGGAGCCTGCGGTATAGGTGGTCGCTGAGAACCCATATTTCGGAAGGGAACAAAAGTGGGCTTGGAGCGTTGTTGGGATGCAACTTGTCTTCTGCCAACTTAGCCAACCCTAGTGCTTCCATCATTGTGTTGGGACAAAACATTTTGACCTCAGAGCGGATGGCATCCTTTAGACCACTGATAAAACAACTCCGGTAAAAGTCATCAGACAATCCTTCGGTGTGGTTGGCTAGAGTCTCAAATTCAGTTTGATACTCTCACACAGTGCCAGTTTGGCGAAGTTTAGTGAGGGCTCCTGTGAAGTCATCAAAAGCACTAGGACCAAATCATTGCAAAAGGAGCTGGCAAAAGTCTGGCCATTTGGGCTCTGGATGAGCCTTGATGTACCAACGGTACCATTGAAGAGCTTCCTGTTCCAAATGAAAGGATGCCAACGGAACTTTGTTGACATCAAAAGTATTATGCAAACTGAAATACTGTTCTGCATGATAGATCCATCCAGTTGGATCGGTACCATTGAAGCGAGGAAAATCAAGCTTCGGACCATGGAAATTGCTGGAAGAAGATAACCCATTGTTTGTTGAAGACTCGGACTGTCGTTTGTTGTTCATAGCTGAATGTTCAAGATGGAGACCGAGAAATTTTTCATCTAGATCCTAGAGTTTGGATTGGATGGCTGCAAGTGCGTCCTCCATGGTTTTTGCTCCTGCACGGGTGACAACCATAACCAGGAATTTTTTATTATTTATATATATATATATATATATATATATTTTTCGGTTGACTGGGTAGGAAAACAAAAACAGAAGCTACTTTAGTAAAGGAAAATCTGGACTTGGGAAAAAATCAGAAGGGTAATTGGGGTTTGACTAGGTTTTGGACACTGTTGGATAGACGGGGAAGCAAAAATGAGGATTTCTGAAGCGGAGTGCAAGAATGAGAAAATTTGGCAGAGGGGAACAAAGAAGCAGAATTCAGAAAGGAACTCCGTGGTAAAATTTGAAGGTGATTGGGTGAAATCTGAGGAAGTTATGGCAAACCCTAAAAAAAGACAAATGTGGGATTTCGGGCTTTGGGAAGGGGAATTGGGGATAGGGTCCTCAGGACTGAAATATGCAGAATGGGATGGCAGGGGTTCCCCAAAAATTTCAAGGGAAACAGAGTGAAAATAAGGGAGATATGGAGAAAAAACTAAATTTTATACTCTTTTTTTTTCCAGACTGGAGCGGCTACGGCTCGAAAGGGATCTGGAACAGTGCCGAATGGATTGAAAACGGTTGAATCTGGAACGACTTGCAAAATAGATATGAAACGGCGCAACAGTGATCGACAATAGTTCAGCTGAAAGTAGATATGGACCCCAGGTATGTGCGGCTTCCTAACAGTTCAGGTGTTTCACTCGGCCACCAATGCTGTATAACGGCTTGCGTATTGGGGCAGTACCCCTCACTCCATGGCTCAGGTAAAATTGATAACCGCTTTGCCACAAACGACAACTCTTGGTTTACCTCACGGGTGGGAACTAGTCAATCAGGTAGGGGTCGTTGCCCTTTTCGCTGGCAGGTCCTCTCAATGGGCCAGCTACTTCAGGGTTCCTGTGGTACTCCTCACAATGAGTTTTAGGGCTTATGCCCAAGTACTTCCCACAGTTAAGCGGATAGGGATTATTCCCAAATCCGAACCTGCAACAGATGCGAAAAAAAATTTGGCAGAAATTTCACCCAGGGAGCCCAAGAAAGTGCTCTGATACTAGATGTGATGCACCTGCAACAATTAATTAACAAGAATACACGAAATAGCAGAAATGATAGAACTCAGAATCACTTTTATATTGATCACAGGCCACTTCGAGGGGGCAACCTCCTTTGAGAAAGATCAATACAAATAACTTCACCGTGCCTTCATAGGTCTCGACACACACTTATATACTAATTCAAGGCGCCAATACTATGGGTCAAAACCATGGGCCGTTACAAACTATGGATCAACAATACTACGGGGGACTTACAAAGCATATGCGCCAACAACAATAACACAAACTATTGATCAACAAATACTACGGGATGACTTACAAAGCATATGCGTCCAACAACAACATACTAACAAAGTAAAGACATGGGTTCCTAACAATGATAAGGACGATAAAATAGAAGAGGTAGAAGACAAGGATATGGAAGATCAAGATGATATTGACAATCATAATACCAATATCAATTGTAAAGTAAATAACGATGTCGTAAAAATCGAGGAAGTCAATAAAATCAATGTTAACAACAATTATGAGAGAATTGAATTTGTAGAAGAATGCAATAATGAAAATAAAAGTGTCGAATATGACCTTAATCATGATAGTGTAGAAAAATGAAACCCGGAAGATGCTGCGACAAATGATGAGATGAACTTTTTATCAGTAATCGCAAATCAAGATGTCCTATAATTTCAATATCAAAAGGTTCCCAGGGAACAACTAAAGACAAGCTCGTCATCCAATGAAGTAAGTACATTATTACTAATTGCTACTAAAGATAATAAAAGCATATCAAAGCATGCAGAAATATCAGAAATCTACATCAACTTAGAAGAGCAAAAGAACACCATTAGATTAGAAGCTCAGAAAAATACTCCATATAGTTGTTATGCATTTATCTACAGAATCATATGCATGAGAAGATTTGAATGGAAATGCGACCAATTACTTCAAGAATTGCTAAACCGTGGCACCGTTATTCGTGTCAAGAATTCCAGCTGTAGCACACTCATAGAAGATTCGTGAATGAATCTTTTCAGAGCGGGATGACTTGTAATAAACCTAATTGGTTATTACAATTGTATTTATTATTAGATTAAGATAATTGATTATTAATTATTAAATGACATGTCTATTTATGAATAGACATGTCTATTCCCGTTAGGCCATATTTAATATCGGCCATTACTATGTAATATTCATCAATTCAATTATAAAAATATATATATTATCTATTAAGATAATCATGTAAGCCTGGTAGCTTACAGAACATGACTCATGTGCACTTATTATAGATCACACTTTACAAAAGTGTGAATATGAATAATATATAGATCATCATCTCCAACATCTTATTCTTCACCATATTAAACCCTAATCACAAGATAAATCTCCAACAAGGATGTCCTCCTCCCATGTATAACTTATCCTAGGGTTTCCTTGTGAACCCCAGTGAATCACACCAAGAATACTAGTAATTTACTATAAGAGTTTAGATGCACCTTAGTGGGCCTAATGGTTAAAAACATGTGTTATCTTTGGGGAGGTCAAAGGTTCAAAACCAACGGTGGGTAGGGTTTCTCATTGGCCCGTTACGACAAGGTTAGAAGGGTAGGCAACCGCTGGGATAGAGGCTCACCCCAGTGGGCTTCGGGATGTCTCAGCCCCTGTTGAGTCACAAGTTACTGGTATATCTGGCTTGCGGGCTGTTGCATGGGCTAATTCACTTACAAGCAACCTAGAAACAGACATGTTGAGTGCAACACTCTAAGTTTACACATGTCAATCTCAAAGGTTATGTCATACACAATAATGGATTTGAGGTGATGTAAATACACAAGGTGTGTCCACACCACTCTATCACAAGATCCTATGGACTCCATTGCTCCTCCTATGCCACATGTGCTCCATTGGGTCCACCCTCCCTACATGAACAAAATCACAATGCACATGTCCTCAACAACTCCAAGACTCCATTTACGCCCCAAAAGATTGACAACACTCCTAGTAGGACGTTCACTAGTAATGTCTACCTCTCCATGTGGTCATCATGAAATGCGTTCACCAAGATGTGAAGAGAACTCCAATGTTTTAGGGGAGATTTCAAGTAAACAATCAATTAGATCAAAATGCCACTCAACAAGTTATGTCCAATATGTAAATTCATCATAAACCATCTTCCTTATACCAATCCATATAAAATCATCTAAGAAATGAAACCCAAAACACATAAAACATTATAAAACATAGTATAAATACTTAGATAGTAACTCAATAAACTAACATTTTTATTGTTGCCTCTACTGCTCTAAAGTTTTACCATAAATCATATCCTATAGGACTCAAGTCTCTATCCTTAATTCAATTCTCGATGAATAACAATTGGTTTGATATCAAATAAATCCTAATAACTTTAATACATCAAGATTTGTCTCCTACACATCATCTTTATATTAAATATTATAAATAAGGGTCTATTAATCAAAAGGGCCCTTGCCATGATTCTCGTACTACATTGATTAAAAATGATACTTTGTAGTTGATCCAATCATTAAAAAATATATTCTCACACTTAAAACTTCTAAGTCATGTGATTACACTTAAAAATTCTAAGTCATAGTCATGTGATTACCAATAAAGATGAATTACTTAATTACTACAATTTTCATGTTCTTTTGGCCATAAATCATGGCATCAAACATGATCTCGTAACTCAAAATTTATTTTCATACTTTCTCTTATATTCTAGTCAATGTCAAGCTTCAAAATTGATGGAGCACAATGTGAGGACACCTAGGTATGCCTACCATGAGTTATTCAGGGTATGTCATCACTTTATTGGACTCTAAGTGACTAATCTAAGCCCCCAAATTATCCATAAAGGGCAAATGGATACCTCAAGAGCTAACATTTTCCATAAAGGGGACATGAATACCATAAGAACTACTGAAGATGATAGGCCCCTCTTTATAATTCAAATTTTAAGGATTATTCTTTTTCATTGATTTGAAAGATTTTTTTAACGATTTATAGGTTATACATTTTTTGTTAATTATTTTAATCTCCAAAATAATGGAGTAGTTTAAATGTTATATATCATGTTGAAATTTGGTTATATCATTTTTTTATCAAAATGTAATTCTTCATTATTGAAACTGCATTTTTTAATACATAAATAGATTCACCACCCTCAAATACCCATGTTACACCTTGACAATGCAATCTTAACAGCTAATATATGCAATTTGAAATTCTCAATTTTCTTCTTGACTCATTTGATATCACCACTCCACATCTCCTCTTATCAATTCTCTAAACTCTTCATTGAAGATGATATCCCTATGAGCCTCTTCACCGTTTTTCCCTCCTACAATGACACAAGCTTCCATGGACATAACATAAAAATTAGACTCTCCTTTCTTTCGAGTTTTCCCTCCAAATCAAAGTGTATCCTCTGTATGTGACTTTATGAGATAGCATGTGTGTCAAGCTAAAATTTATGATATGCATGAATTATATATTTTTTGAAATTGTCACATGCATGACATCTAAATGTAGACCCACCAACATTTTGTTATCCCGTTATGGAGATAACACATCATTTTCACTTGAAGCTTCAAAAGAAACAATTTGCTTAGCAACATAACCTGCCGTAGTAGGAAAACAATTATTTGAAAAATTATAAGCACAATGCCCTTCCAAACATCGTATTATGGTTATATGCATTGGAGAATGCAGCCTGCGTTGGGATTAATGGTTTAAATTGCAACTGCTTTTCAATTGCAGTTTTGTTTTTTCAATTGCTTATTTTGTTTTTTCAATTGTTCATTCTACAGGTTATTAAACCATTTTTCAGTTATTCATTTTGTTTTTTCAATTGTTCATTCTACAGGTTATTAAAACAGAGCAATTGTAACTGCTACTGGTAATTGCATCGAAGAATGCAACCTATGTAAGCTCTCTTAACGAATATTGACAACTCTTCAACTAATTAAGGAAATAACTGATTTCTCGTTGAGAGCTTCGGGAATGGTCCATAAATCCCTCAACGGTTCTCTATCTTGATCTGTGGAACAATGGACACATATCCAATGGAAGCTTGATGGAAGCTGGGCTATAAAGACTTCTGTTTGGTCCCCAAACTTTCTAACTCAATCTCCTTCAGTTTTTACACCATCAATCCAAAGTGAGCAGAGTTTGGAAGTGCCATACGGAACGGTTGCCTAAAGCAAAGTCTCAAATCAGAGTGTGAGCAGCATCAATGGCTAGAGGTATGATTCTGACGGCATACATTATTAATTCTTTTCGATTCTTTAAAAGTTTATTCCGCATGTAAAGAATCGTAATTTTCTAACAATTGGTATCAGAGCCTAATTTTATCTCTGCCTTGATGTTTGGATTGCTGTGCGTCCATTGGGACATTGCTCATGCGTTATATTGTTTATACATATGCTATTTCCATATGTGACTAAACCGTGGGCCTTTGAGGACCGATTTTACTAAACCGTGAGCCTTGGAGCTCTGTCCAGCCACTCGTGAGTCCATCCTACTTGCTACAAGCTTGTTTGAAGGTAATCGTGACCTGATTAGGGTGACCGCATCCTGCTGCTATATTGTTTGTGAGGGGTGTGAACCCTACAGGTCTGATCTGGTATGTTAAGAGCATTTGCATGGAGGTCATGAGCCTTGTTGAAATGTTTCATCATGCTGAAAGTTTAGTTGTGAAGGTCGTGGCTCTTACAGATCTGAACCTATTTGTTGTAACCCCACTAAAATATGCTATTCTGTGTGGTGTCGCTGTCCTATTCAAGCCTGTAAGGAGGTGCTGCTGTCTCATTTGAGGAGGCCGCTACCTTTTGTGGGTTGTTCTGCTTATCCGTGGACTGTTGGAGTGAAGGCCGCAGCCTTAGGGCTGCATGCTAACTCAGCGCAGAACTTAGAGAAATGAAATAGGAATGATTGTATATTGCCAGGTTAGGAAAATGTAGTAGAAGTGTAATATTAAAAGAAAAAATATATTTTTATCTTCTTGCCACTAGTTGATGTATTCTTTGTTTATGCTATCTAAAAAGATCGCTAAACGATGCCAAAAAGGAACTTCAATGAAAGTGAGAGGAGTATAACTAAATTCTAGAAACAATGGGCTATTAGTTTGTTGCAATTTGTTATGGAAAGAGTGAACAATTACTCGCCAGGCGTGCAACATGATGAAGCTAAAAAAAAAAAAAAGTGCAATAAAAACAAAATTTAAAACTCAACAATAAATAGTAGACTGCATTCTTTCTATCTGAGTTTTATGCACATTTATAAAAGAATTGAAATCAAGAAACTGTTCTTTGGATCTTCGTCGAGATCTTTACAGTTAGCTATTTTCTAACAGTTCATGATGTTAGATAAAGTTTTATAATAGGGTGCTATTAGGATTTTTTCCTAATCAACTTGAATATATATTTCATTTGCATGATGTAATTAGTATCAAGTTAATTTTATGCATAAAAGTAATAATGTATAGTGATCCATATGATTTTTATTGATTAGAGAATAGCCACAGCATCTCTAATTAAATAATGTTATATATTATGATTGATTAGGATCACATAAAGAATATTTAGACATTAATTGTAATTAATTATACTAAATGTAATAAATTTTATCCCACAAGAATTTTTATTATATTTATATAATTAATTAGGATAAAATATTAAATTATTCATAACTTACCCATAGGAATTATGAATTAATAGTTTTATCATAAAGTTCAATTCTATCATAAAGAATTATTGAATCTGCTTGAATTGAAAATTTAGCCCACAGGCAATTTTTATGTCATTAGATTCAATTTTAAGCATGAATTTACATTGGTAACGCATGAAATTTTATTTTTAAGGCCTCAATTTAAAACAAGCATCCCACCAACGGTATTTGAAATTCCATAATGTAATTTCTTCTTTCGGTTTTGTAGAGAACATTATGGATCAATGTATATACCTAAAAGTTAGTGGGAGTAAAATTTGTTTTCTTGTTTTATACGTGGATGACATTTTGCTGGCAACCAATGATAAGGGTATGTTGCATAAGGGAAACAATTTCTCTCTAAAAATTTCGATATGAAGGATATGGGTGAGGCATCTTATGTCATTGGCATTAAGATCCATAGAGATAGATTTCGAGGCATCTTGGGTCTATCTCAGGAAACCTATATTAATAAAATTTTAGAGAGATTTCAGATGAAGGATTGTTCACCAAGTATAGCTCCCATTGTGAAGGAGTTCGTCTCCTATTTTGAGGCTACTTTACATGGTGTATGGCTTAAGAGTTTCATTTCTGGGCTTAGAATTATGGATTCTATCTCTAATCCATTAAGAATGTATTGCGACAATTCAACTGTTGTTTTTATGGCTAAAAACAACAAAAGTGGGAGTCGAAATAAACATATCGACATTAAGTATTTAGCTATAAGGGAACGTGTTAAAGAAAAGAAAGTGGTCATTGAGCACGTCAGCACTGAGTTGATGATCGCTGATCCTTTAACTAAGGGCATGCCATCGTTTAAATTCAAGGATCATGTAATGAATATGGGACTTGGTTCCATTATGTAGTTTCTCATTGTATGGAAAATGTTATTTATTGTGATGTTTTTCTCATACTTATGTGCACCTTAATTTAATTGAGAGAATTCATCTGTATAGGACCAAGAATAAACATAAGGTTTATTCATTAAGAAATTTTTGCCACATAAATTCTAATAAGAATAAATACATAGTAATACATGGAATATAATACTCGTCTTAAGAGGACTTATCGCCATGATTCATGTATCTATTTTTAATATAGATTATCAATGGGTTTTAAGATGATACATTAAGTTTGGAAGTATGGACCAAGTGGGAGAATGTAAGCTCTCTTAACGAATATTGACAACTCTTCAACTAATTAAGGAAATAAATGATTTCTCGTTGAGAGCTCTGGGAATGGTCCATAACTCCCTCAACGGTTCTCTATCTTGATCTGTGGAACAATTGACACATATCTAATAGAAGTGTCATGGAAGTTGGGCTATAAAGACTTATGTTTGGTCCCCAAACTTGCTAACTCAATCTCCTTCAGTTTTTACACCATCAATCCAGAGTGACCAGAGTTTGGAAGTGCCATACGGAACGGTTGCCTTAAGCAAAGTCTCAAATCAAAGTGTCAGCAACATCAATGGATGGAGGTATGATTCTGACGGCATACATTATTAATTCTTTTCGATTCTTTAAAAGTTTATTCCGCATGTAAAGAATCATAATTTTCTAACAACCTGCCACACAATCATTGCCGCTCGTGCACTTCCCATGTTAAATATAAGAATTAACACATGTATCTAAGATGATATTTGGTAGAACTTGGTGCATGCAAATGTCAAAATTAGCAAATCACGCCCTAAAAACAAAAATGTTCTCAAACAAATCCACAAACCTTGAAATAGTTTTTGTAGACTTAGAATGTTAGCAAAGTAAATAGTGGTGGACTTGGATGTTAGCGAACGAAACAATGGTGGACTAGCATCAACTGGGGATGTGAGGTTCAACTTGTCAAGCAACATTCCATGCAAGGTCTGGGAGCGCGTTGGGCCAGTGTGGTTTCCACTCTTTGCATGGCAGCGAAGTTGCAACTGCAAGTGAAAACTCTCTGACCTTTGAAGTGGTGGTCATCTGTACTTTGCAGCTGATTTCTAACTCGTCGCTCCGTATAGAGCACTTTCTTGGCACACTTCAGAAATGGAACACTCTGTGGACAAAGGTGAACAAAGGTGAGTTTGCATGCTAAGTCTCTAGCTCTTATCTATGATGGTACCTTTTCTTCTTATTTTCTTCTACCACTGGTGGACTTGTAGCTCTGAAATGCTTCATAATTTGCTTTCAATCCTATTTGGATTCCCCCTTCTGTATGTGAAGAGTACACTGTGTTTGGCCGGTTTAATTCTCATATAGGCATCTATAAATAATCATTCCAGTTTGCTTCTGAACGAACCTCTTCCCTGGTTTGATCCTTCCTGGTCCTTCCCATGCATGTATAAATCCATCCACTTCTGTAATGGTGACTAGGACTCACATTGAGGAGATTATGCAAGAAGCAACCAACCCAAACCACGAACACAATGATTATATATAAACTAATTCCATCTCCATCCGTAATCGAATAGACATCACGACTCTTTGGACGGTTTTCTACGAGTATAAAATCTCTAGTCAAACACCGAAATCATATTGAAAAGGAAGTGAGTGGTATTGGCTATTGTGAGGGAGCAATCAAAGTCAAAGTAGTGTGATTTCATAGGATAAGGTCTCGGCTTGTGCTGTTTTGTTTGTTGCATTCGATGGATTTTAATTCTGGGCCTCCATCTCCGTTGAGCAGTAGCAATACCTATTCTCGGTCTCCTTCTCCGTCCAGTAGTAGCAGTATCCGTAGCAGTAGCAGTGATGGTTTTGACCCCCATCTAGAACCGTCGGTTTCTAAGAGAGAGGATGGTGGGTTGGGTAATTCTAGTTGTCATTATCATAAACATCATGGGGGCAGCGGTGCTAATGATGAATATGATAATAATGATTACCGAAGTTATGTAAATAATCATCACGACCGTCGCGATGATAATGATAATAGTGTAGATGATATGGACGAGGAAGACCATCGTAACAATTTAGATTTTGATTCTTTCGTGCTTAATTTAGGACGTTTGATGGCTGAGTGTGTGGAGAGTGGGCATGGTGATTATTTTTGTAATGATGATGATGATGATGGCGACGACGACAATGACAACGACGACGATGATGACAATGACAATGAAGAAAATGACAACGACGACAACGAGGACGATGGCGATGGCGATGACGACTATTGATCTAAATTGTAATAGAAATAACCGATATAAATAACCAAGAGGATAGCAATGACGATGATATAAACATTAGCTACTATATGTAACCACTCAAATTTAATCTCAAATATTAGACATAATTTTTTTTTAAATAAACATTGTGTTCATCACTTTCATTATTGTCAAATATTTATTCCTTATAGCATATTTCAATATTTATTCTTTGATAATTTCCTTATAGCATATTTCAATATTTATTCTTTGATAATTTCCTTATAGCATTCTATGATTTTATTCCTAATAGTCCTATTCCTAAATTCTTCTATAATTCTTACTAATTTTAATAAACTGGAAACATATATATTTCAATGGTTCATTAGCCTTGTAACCACAGGTCTCCTAATAAAGGATTTATTTAAAAATACTAACAACATATGTCAAATCATATGTTAATACTAAAATTTTTAATAATTCCAATCTATTTTCCAAGGTTTGTACCTTTTATTTTTACTAGCAATACCATGATTGCCATACTATGATTTGGACCTTTATTACCATATATATGTATTTGTTTAACCATTGTCCTTTTCTCCTCACCATGCTTGGGAGATTATTGGTTTTAATTATATTGGTAATACCATTATTGCTACCTCACCATTGTATTGATTATTATTGCAATATGTGTATTTTTTTAACCTTGTGTACTTGTTTAACCTCCTTCCTTTTCATCCCCACCTTGGTTGGATTATTGTTTAACCTAATCTTTTGGTTGATTCTTGTAGCACGTGTTTGATTAATCTTCTTTGGCATTGAAAGGCCATGGAGATGGTAGCTTGGCTAGCACCTTGTGCTAATGCCTAATGTTTTTTACAAGTATAACATGCACCAATTCACAAAGGGAGGTTTCCTAGCAATTTGTTTTGCAGAAGGCGACATAAGTAGGGCGGACCCAAAGGTAAGAGTTTTCAAGTTTTGAAAACTATGTGCATCAATACACACATATCATTACACACTAATAGGAAAACTAGCCTTGGTGCTAAGGGTTTTCATAGTAATATTTTTCAACTAGAACCACTGATATTACCTTCCCACATAACACCTCCTAGTTCTCTTCAAGGTGTGCATAGAAAGCATTTTACACCAGCAAGATCCTGCTTAGGTTGTTTTATCAATATTTAAAATTGCTTTCAATCCTATTACCTGCCTCATATAACACCAACATGTGCTTTTCAAAATGCTCATAGAGAGTTTATTTTCTAAAAGAAGTTTTCCTAGATTCTTTTCATCCAACCAACGAAGTGACACCTATCATTAAATTTGTGGAGTTTCAAGCCTAAACGTTTGGAGAGAAGGTTTATATTAATTTAGTGTTTAGGAAAAATAATTGCTTGACATCCCAACCTAAAAATTTGCTAGCTCAAAACCAAGTCATAAATTTAAATTACATCTACCATGCTAATAACTAATTGATTACTTCATATTTAAGGGTAATATTATAGGGTATTATGCAATAGATAAAATAGATTCATGTACATCATGACAAGAAATTCACATCATACTTCATTAAACTAATGAGAAATTCAATTTTTGAAATTACAAAAATATAAATATAATTGAATTTTAATAAATAAAAAAATTAATATAAAATTACTTTGGAAATAGTCTAAAAATAATGAAAAATCAAATGGTTTGATTGTGGTGTGAAAACTATAGTCGATGCTTCGGTGGGGACTAATAAAGTAGAAAAGGTTCTTATAGAGTGTATTAAATCCTTTCTAAAGATTAGAAATGTCAATGTTGAAAAGGACTTGAAGGGGCAGCCCAATGATGCTTATTTGGCAATTTTCAAAGTTTTAATATAATAAAGTTTAGGAAATTTGATAGGCATGTCGAACCATTTTTTAAAAGTGCTAATGCTTATTTGGAAATTTTCAAAGTTTTAATATAATAAAGTTTAGGAAATTTGATGGGCATAGATCAACACATTTGAAACTTCACAGTATTTATTTTAAAAAAAAAAAAAAAAATTCTTGCCATTATAATAAATCAAAGTAGTTGTCCAGATACAAGAGTGATCCTTGAGAGAAATTGAACTCCCAGTGATAGTCTAAATGACCAAGAGAGTGTCAAGCATTACAATGTTTCAAAATCTTAGAAAAACATAAAAACCATCCTATCATTTATAAAATCAAGCAAAAACCATAACATGCTCCAGCTACGAGGCATACACAAAAAACATGATGCATCTATCTGCAACGAAGCCACATAACCATTAAAAAAACAAAGGAAAAGAGACCTTGTATGCAAGACACTGACCAATGTATTCTTCACTCGCTAACACTCCTTCAAGAGTATCCACAACAATTTTTTATAAGGAGTCATCTTCCAAATTGAAGCATCTGCAAGTATGAGCAAAAGTGATCTTGGAGAATGCTGAACATATCCCTTTTGTTCGATGGCACCATTAGTCCAGAGCCATAACCTCTAGATTGTATAAACCATTTATCCATTGTATTATATTAACCTAGGAATCTCCAAATACTTGAAGATCATCAATCCCAATCCTCTGAGTAAGTTCTATCAAATCCCAACAACCCATAAGTTTTGCTTTGATGTTTGATCCTACACCACTCCCCATCCATAATTTAAAGTAATGAGCTTCATTGTTTTATAGCATCACACCAGACCCACATGATCCATTCTAAGAGACTCCATCAAACTATCTAATGGCGGAATTGTAAACAAAGACAAGGGGATATAATTATCTAGCCTTTTTATGAGCCACCTATGCTGATAATTGCTTGTAATAACATAAGGATTTGATGCAACGGGATTGATAATTTGGAATGATATTTTAAAAAAGAGCCAGATTTCTTACTTTCCAAATTGACGAGCAAACAAAATTTGGCAATTTTTTATGAACATGAACCGTCTTTCCCCAATGTGGTGAAGTTTGATTCTAGGATCAAGGCTTCCCAATTATATGCAATTCCCAATGAATTACATACCTCCTACTAAACAAGTTTTCAAAAATGACATGAAATAAAAAGGTGATGAACAGTTTCCTCCTCTTTATTGCATAAAATACAATGACCAGGGGCATACATCCTCTTTTCCTAATATTGTCCCAGGTCAATATGCAATTTTCTAGGGACATCCAAAAGAAACATTTTAATTTGTGAGGAATGTTCCAGCACCATAATTTATCAAACCACCATTTGGAGAGATCATATACCTCTTGTATCATAAG
This sequence comes from Larix kaempferi, assembly GCA_027924585.1. Taxonomy (NCBI): domain Eukaryota; kingdom Viridiplantae; phylum Streptophyta; class Pinopsida; order Pinales; family Pinaceae; genus Larix; species Larix kaempferi. Next base: position 5,162,247 of record BSBM01000130.1, read on the forward strand.
TGCCTTAAATGCTTCCTTAGTAAATATCTCACCTGAAGACTTATCCCAACTCCAGATTAATTTGTCAATGTTATCACTAAGTCTTATCCTAGATCTATTTAATGCACTGATATATGTGTACCATTCCGCAACCCATTGACCATTTAGACGTGAAAATTTGAGGTAATAAGCCAATATGAGGGAGAGGGCCTTAACCAATTAGGCCTGAATTGATTCAATGTGATAAACCAAACTTTGCCATGTAATCAAGAAAATCAAGGGACAAAATGTAAACACCTTTACCCCCGATGAAAGGGTCAATTCCAACAAGAATATTTTCTCCATTGCCCACTTTCCATCAGATCCATCTATTGATACCATTGAAAATAGAGAGGAAACCCGTCCTCATAGTAGAGACCCTAACAGAGGATTTCTCAGCTTTCCTAAACCAATATAACATTGAAAGAATCTTCAAGTACTTTGCTTTTAAAACTATGCTCCATAGACCCTTGTCCGGGAGACCCCACCGAAAGATTTTCATGCATAGAGCCTTATTGAAAAGATTTAAATTATTTATGTCCCAACCTCCATAAGCTTTTGGCCTTGCCAAAAATTCCCATTTTAGCAAGTGAAATTTACAACTGTTGCTAGAACTAAACCATAAGAACTGGAACATTTTCTTTTTTAGCAGATTTAAAATATCTTAAGGAATTCTAAACAAAGAAAACCAATAGGTAGGGATCCCCCAGTACTGGTGACTTCAGGCCTCGGCTCCCGATGAGGAGAGAGGATTGAGGTAAATAAGCAAGTAAGACATTGACCTCATCCATACCGGTGTCGAGGTGAAACTCTCAAGAAGTTATAAGCGTCGTAAAGGGTGGTGAATCCATTCGATTAAGAGAGCATCCTCGGAGACCAATTTTGGTTTTTCTGTCAGCAGGCGACTGGGACAGTTACCATGTCACCCTCCATGGTCTGGCAGGTACCAGGGGCTTATGGTAATGACGTTGATAAACGTGAAAGGGCCGGAGCATCCTATATTGAGAGTAGAAAGAAAAGTCACTTGTGCAGACTAGTGGATAGCCCGAGAAGTGGCGGAAGTGATGTGACCCATGTCATTCAGCATAATAGGGAGGTTGAGGAAAAGTGTTAAGACAAAGGACAGAGCTAGGGGGATAAGATGCTCAGAAAGCACCTTTTCTGCCACCGAAGTGATTGCAGGAACGACTGGGAGCCACCTCAGCATTGTCCATCTATTTCTGTTGTCTATCTGGAGGATTTTACCACGCATGTTTCAGGTCAGCTTAGGCCTAAGGCATCATTATTACTTGATTGAGGAGTCTGATCAAGTTATCATAGCGATTATGGACGCGCATAGTTGTTTTCATCGTCACAGTAGTTATGGATATGGTTATTTCATCCGTTATACGAGGCCATTATGGGAAAAGAAGGGTACACATGGAAGTTTGGCTCATCCTTCAGTTGAAACGAGGTTATGGAGAAAATTGAGGAATTCGGAATGGTTTTCGTGCTCAAACAAGCATGGTATGAAGTGAAGGAAGAGCCTATTCCTTCGTCGCCTATGAGGGTTTACCACGTGGAGTCCAACTCTGATAGTGAGGAGGATCCTGAAAGGAGACAGGTACCCAAAAGAGTCCGATGTCCGACGAAGGAAGAAATTCCCAAAAAGGCGGGAGGCACCCAGCAAGACATGGATATAATCCATGATCTCATGATTGCCACTGAGGAAATGATACCTCCTTCCACTACCGAAGAATCTCGAGCTGATGACTCCCTGAAGATAGAAGGATTTTTCGATCCGCAAGGATGATTGAAGAATTCAGAGTAAGGTGGTTCCATACTCGTATATGTCTTGTTTCCCATCTGAATCAATCTGTTTTAGATGTGACACATATGTAACATTTTAAGTGTAAAGTTGTAGAGGTGGCAACGTAATCCATTTTACTTCCCAGAAGCTGATATCTTAGCCAAGGGCCTATATATGTGATGTAATCTAATGAAAAAGGGTTAAAAACTTTTTGAATCTTTGTGTATCGTTCTGTAAGAAGCTTATGAGCTATTTTGAATAAAGTTTCACAGAGCCGAGCTGGTGTTTTGTTCAGGGATTCTTGTGTAATTGGTTTGGTAGTCTGTCCTTCTTTTCCCATGTTAATTGTGTTTCTTTCATCGTTATTCCAATATGTAATATTTCTTCATACTTGGTGCAGAGTAGTAGTTAATCGGAATTCATACATATTATGCTCTCCTTATCTCATTCCAAGTATTCCACCATTTATTTTCTGCTAAAGTTGGCATAGGATTCATCTGTGTATGCCTTATGTATAGGATTCAAGGAAATCTTGTTCTTATGTATCAGTCTCTTTCTCCCTTTAGGTATATATATCAAGAAAATTTTGTTCCAACGAAGAGCTCTAGGTTCTGAGAGACCCTCCTTTGTATATCCATCTCTAGATCTTACAAATGTATATTCTCCTTTAACCCCTAGTGCTGATCCCATCTCTTCTTTTGAACCATATAAGATTCATATCCATCCTTATAAATCCCACAGGAGTGAGGCTGAAGATGTTCTCCCTGAACATACTCCTTTTCCTTCCAGATCTCATCTAAGATATGGTCCTCTAAATCTGCCCCCAGTTCTTTATGACTATCCTCCCAAATACCACAAATACCTTCCTAGATTTGAAGGAGGGTCCAAAAGCCTCACTGCTGAGAAACATCTTCAGGACTTTGAACATTTTCTGGATCTTTTTGAAGTAGAGCATGATGATGTTTGTATGAAGGCTTTCGCCCAATCTTTCCAAGGGGAGGTGAAGCAATGGTTTAGCCATTTGAAGTCCGAATCTATAGATACATGGCAGGGGTTTCTGATGTTTTCTTGGAATTTTAGGGTAGGAGAAGGTCATGGGACCTAGTTCTTTTGAGAGTTGTACTCGATGAGAATGCAGGAAGGGGAGGTCATGTCCAACTTTAACAGAAGGTTCGCAAACTTCTACTATGATATGCCAAAGGAAGTTCATCCCTTAGAGAATGCTGCTAAGTTACACTATGCATATATCTTTCCTCCTGATTTTATCTTTTCTTCTTCTGGAGAGAACGTCTTCCAATTTACAGCATATGTTTCTTGATGCATTGGAGGTTGAATACAACCTTAGGATGTCTGGAAAACCATCAAGCCAAGTTAATGATGAAAGGATTGAAGAGAAATCAAGATTCGAAAGGAGGCATGAACAGAGAGAACTTGCCTGGCATTCCAATTTTTCCCATGATAAATGGAGAGGTGATCAACCCTGTGTTGTACCAGAAGAAGGTAATTATAATTTTTTCTATGTAGAGTACAATTAGCCGGCTGAAATTTACGATAATCGTGATTTCAAAGAAAATCTCGGTCCACCTAAGTATGATGAGTATGAAGAAGACTGCTTGGGTATTTTTCCAGCCGAGAATGTTACAAGTTCTAGGGCAGTTAGTCAAGAAAATCTGATCACTATCCATCATCAAACCTCTGAAAATAAACAGGCTGAAAGTAATTGTTTACCCTTCTGTTATTCTTCATTTGAGCTGATAAAGCAAAGAATCAGGGCTTCTAATTAAAAACAAAAATCTAAGATGGAAAGCTCTATAATTTTTTTTGAAATTAATGATAAAGAAGAAGGGCAAAGGTGCAATCAGTCCCAAGAAGCAAGAGTTTGCCACAAAGAAGAGGAGTTCGTTTCACCTTTATTGAAAAAACTGAGGATATTTCTGTTGTGTTTGATGAAGAAGATCAAGTTTTAAATTCTGAGGTTTCGGATGAAAGTGGTGCTGGCTTTCATATACCTCTTTCCAAGATGGATGAGAATTTTCTTCAGCCTTGCCAGTTGTCATAAGTTTCAGAAGAGGATGAGGATGGTCAGATAGGTTTTTCATCATGTCATTTGATTTCAAAATCTTTTTGTCAAGAAGGAGCTGTTTTCTTTAATACATTGGAAAACCATGAGGGTATTCCTTTTGAGACCAAAGAAGAGTTTCAGTCCTATCAGACTGATGTACATGTGATTGAATGTCCAATATCTCTTGTAAATCAGAGTTTTTCATCTATCAAGCTATATAAGGAAACAAGTCTGCATGATAGTATTGATGTTTAATATGAATGCTATCATGAGAAGCTGACCCATGTACTAAATATGAAGGAAAAAAGAGATGAGTATACTTTTCAAAGTCTTTCTAAAATTCAGTTTGGCAGATTACAAATGGAATTACAGTCTAAGCTGCATTTTTGTGACCTAGAGAATGTGAACAATCAGAAAGAACTTGTTGCAGATGCTCTTATGATGGGTCATAAAGAAATAGGAATCTTTCATATTCTTGAAGACCCTTTCGCTAGTTTGTTGGAACCATTAAAGAAGATGGAGTTCGAATTGTTCAAAAAAGCAGGAACTAAAAAGGATCTTCAGTTACGGTTATCATTTGCTAAGTTCTTTTCCTGGGCTGGAGGGGTTGAAGGTGAAATTCGGTCAAGAAACCATTTGCTTGACTGGCTTCATTGGAAGTGTGAGATTACCTGACTCGGCCTTTATACTCTGCAAATAGGGTAGGAGCAGTTGTATATAAGTAAGCTCGAAGGTCAAGCATTTTCGTCAATTTCGGTTTTAATATTTGAGCAGTGTGTGTGTTCCCCATTTTCAGGAAGTTTCAATATGTTTTTTAGTTTCGGCTTTTCGGTTGTGGTTTTCAGATGAAGGTTTGGTCACAGGTTGCGGGTTGCAGTTGTCAAGGTTTGGGAAATCTACCCAATGGATCAGGCACTTAGTCTATGGAGTTCTTTGCTACCTCGCTCGGAGGATAGCATCCTTGGATGGAGCCAGTTGTTAGCACCTATTTAATTTTTGCACCAAAAAAATGAAAGTGAAAGATGGGAGGTTAAACAACTACCTGATGGAAGCTGGGAGCACTCCACATCCTCAATGACCAGGTGCTAGGGCAATAAAAGAAGAGGTCTAGAAGGACCCAACGCAATAAAAGTGGAATAATTTCTAAGTATGGGTATTAATATAGAAGTGAAATCAAGCGAAAAGGTAAGAAAGACCCTAAGTCCTATAGTCCGCATATAAATATGGGGAGGTTAAGTGCCGTGCTAATAGACACTATCGATCGGGTTCAGGCGCGAGATCAACAGCTCCTATTGATGATCGCATGGCTGAGCTGCAAGGAAGAAAGGGGGTAAGCAACTACGATGGGAATTTACCACCGAACAGATGTCAACTCCAGAAAGCATCGCAAGGAGGCAAAGCAGTGGAAAAGGCAATTTCAAGCCCATGCGATGGTGTAGTGGTGGGACAGGAAGTTAAAAATCTGCGACGGCCTCAAATCGGACGATGTGTGATATAGGTGGTTCGCCAATGTACAGGTCCCCCCAGATCGAAGGTTCGGATAATAGGAAGAGCCACATCCATGGGTAGTAGAGGTTGGATATGCACGAAAGATAATAAGGAAGACTGCACCAGCCGATGGAGGAGCTAAGAGTTAGATGGATCCTAAAGCCGCACCGTGGATGCGTGTTGGAGAAGATATGGATGGTTCTCGTGGATGGTCGCATCAAGAAATAGCACGCTGGATAGTAGCGGGGTGGATGCGATGGAATTTTCCGCTAGACAGGTGTCAGCTCCAGAACCTGTTGCTCGGAGGAAAGACGGTATAACAAAGAATTTTTGGGGCATGCGATACCATTTCGTAAATGCTTACGGGTGAGATGAGTGGCCCAGATGAAAGCTAGCTAGATGATCCAACGGTAGAAAGGAATGGGTGCTCAAATTAGTAGGTAAAGGGAAGCCAGTTCCGACGACGGGAAGTGAGCACGTTGGAGATCAATGGTCGAGATTAAAGGACAGTTGGCCAATGAAGTTAGAGGTTATGGAAACATGGTTATATATATTAGAATGCCCGTAAAAGTTGATATTTTTTTTTATTCCTCCGAACTCTATCTGGGTTGGAAGGGTTTTCTAGGAGATGGGTTCTAGTCCTGGTACAGAAACTCGGTTGCCGGACGCCAAAAATTTCAGTAGAAGCATGAAGGTCCTGCAAACGCATCTAGGAACGGTGGGTTTCAGAGGTCCTAAATCGTGTTTGACCCAGACCCGATTGGTCTATGAGGTAGTTATCCCTCGGGGCCCTAGCTTCTTGAGCCAAGAGGTTTCCCCAAAAATTATAGTGGTCGCCCTGTTTTTCCAAAATCCGTCTGAAGGTCGTTGGACCTTCTTAACCTCCCGCCTCGGGCCTAAACTTGACATTAGATATAGTTCCCATGGCCTGTTGATCATTCAAAATAATTGTTAGTCTGTCCGAAGGTGAAGGTGGGTCAATACCAAGCCCCAATATGGGAGAGTTTCTAACCAAAGGTACCCATCCACAGATGAGAGTTCCCCCAGGTACTAGTTACTTCAGGCCTCGACTCCCGATGAGGAGAGAGGATTGAGCTAAATAAGCAGGTAAGACATCGACCATAGCCATACCGGTGTGGAGATGAAACTCTCAAGAATTTATAAGCGTCCTAAAGGGTGGTGAAGGCAGTCGGTTAAGAGACCATCCTCGGAGATCAATTTTGGTTTTTTCTGTTAGCAGTCGACTAGGACAGTTACAATGTCACCCTCCTTCCTTTGGTACGTTCCAGGGGCTTATGGTAATGACGTTGATAAACGTGAAAGGGCTGGAGCATCCTATAATGAGAGTAGAAAGAAAAGTCACTTGTGCGGACTAGCGGATAGCCCGAGAAGTGGCGAAGTGATGTGACCCACATCATTCGGCATAATAGGGAGATTGAGGCAAAGTGTTACGGCAAAGGATAGAGCCAGGGTGATAAGATGCTCAGAAGGCACATTTTCGACCACCAAAGTGGTTGCAGGAACGACTGGGAGCCACCTCAGCATCGTCCATCTGTTTCTGTCGTCTATCTGGAGGCTTTTGCCATGCATCTATCAGGTCAGCTCAGGCCTGAGGCATCATTGTTTCGTGATTGAGGATTCTGATCAAGTTATCATAGAGATTATGGCCACGCGTAGCTGCTGTCATCATCATAGCAATTATGGATATGGTTATTTCATCCGTTATGCGAGGCCAGTATGGGGAAAGAAGGGTACACATGGCAGTTTGGCTCATCCTTCAGTTGAAACCAGGTCATGGAGAAAATTTAGGAATCAAGAGTGGTTTTCATTCTCGAACAAGCATGGTCCGAAGTGAAGGAAGAGCCTATTCCTTCATCGCCTATGAGGTTCTACCACGTGGAGTCCAGCTCTTATAGTGACCAAGAGACCGAAAGGAGACAGGTACCCGAAAGAGTCCGATGTTCGAGGAAGGAGAAAATTCCCAAAAAGGCGGGAGGCACCCAGCAAGACACTGATATCATCCATGATCTCGTGCTCCCCACTGAGGAAATGACACCTCCTTCCACTACCGAAGAATCTCGGGCTGATGGCTCCCTGAAGATAGAGCACTTTTTCAATCTGTAAGGCCGATTAAAGAATTCGGAGTAAGGTAGTGCCATACTCGTAAATGCCCTGTTTCCCGTCCGAATCAATTTGTTTTGGATGTGACATGTATGTAATATTTCAAGTGTAAAGCTGTTGAGGTGGCAGCGTATTCCGTTTTACTTCCCAGAAGCTGATATCTTAGCCAAGGGCCTATATATGTGATGTAATCTAATGAAAAAGGGTTGAAAACTTTTTGAAACTTTGTGTATCGTTCTGTAAGAAGCTTATGAGCTATTTTGAATAAAGTTTTGTAGAGCCGAGCTGTTGTTTTTTTTCAGGGATTCCTGTGTAATTGTTCTGGTAATCTGTCCTTCTTCTTCCCATGTTAATTGTGTTTCTTTCATCGTTATTCCGGTCTGTAATATTTCTTCATACTTGGTGCGGTGTAGTAGTTAAGTGGAATTCATATATATTATGCTATGCTTATCTACTTCCAAGTATTCCACCATTTATTTTCTGCTAAAGTTGGTATAGGATTCATTTGTGTATGCCTTATATCAATGGACTATTCTTTTCTCTTCTGTTTCACCAATTAAAAATCTCTTTGACTACTAGTTGTTTACTACCTCGCCCCTGTGTGAATTCATTTGCAGAGCGTCTATGAATAACTTTTCAATATTTTGATGAAGATGACTCCATTTCCCAAATAGAGATTCATATGTTTCATCCAAACACATTTAAATCATTTTGTTCCATCAGAAATATGATCTTCTGCGTATGTTGTAATTGAATATCTTGAATGATGAATACTGGTGTATGTTTTCATTGTTGACGCCTCTGATTATTTCCAGTTTCATGAGTTTATAGAGAGAGCCATCTCTGTTTGTGTTGGGTCAGTAACACAGGCTAAAGACTGGTTAGTGGTTACCCCGAAGTACCTTCTCTCACAACCGGGGGGTCATTTTGGGTATTAATACCTGGGATTGTGATTCAGATCTAGTGGGATAGGAAGGGTTCATGCATTTACAAAGTTCCTTTGCTCAAGAGCATCTTTTTGTGTCATACAAAAGGGGATTGGAAGGATCTTTACATGGGCATTCTTGGAACCGGGAGTTGGAGACATCTCCCTCGACCTCCTATATCTCATTTCAATTTCAATGGAATAACTTTTGATAATTCTACTGGGCGTTGCACTCTACTGCTCGACTTAGTTCAAGGTCAATTTCACAATAAAAGAATCCAATGCGTATTTATGATTCAGAATCCAATGAGTGGATTGCAGTTTCCATGATGGTGCCTGACCATATTCGGCCTTATGGAAAGGCTATTTTTTCTAACGGGAAGTTTTGCTGGGAAACCTTCAATACCAGCATCCTCATCATAGCCTTCAATATTGCTGACGGATGTTGGACAGAAATCCCAGGGTCCGAGGGATATAGATGCATTTTTCCTAGAAGGTTCTGTGGATACAATGGGCAAGTGGTGCTACTACACCGGGAGGTATTTGATTGTCTTCTATTGTGGAAGTTGACTGAAGCAGAAAAATACGAAATATGGTGTGAGTTAGGTGAAAGCTGTTTGACATCCTTATTATCTTTTATGGCAGTGAACAGCGGTGGGTTCATGGTCAACTCCAAGGGGAAATTGATCGTCGAAAAACTGATATTACCAGGGCATCGTGCCTCGTAAGAACCACTTCAAAGATCTGGGTCAGCCTTCGAATTCAACAAGCTCTGGTAGCCTTAGTCCTTAATTTTATAATGATCTCAGACAGGTTGGTTGGTAATTGTTATTTATGATCATTTATTGATATTTATTGAAATTGAACGGCGTTTTTTAATAAATATTTTTCTTTTTGTTTATATTTATGAGCCTGGTCCGAGACTTCACATCAAAAGGATGCCTAGCCTACCAGAAGGATGCCTAGATTTTCGGCTTCACTTCGACACAGCCCTAGGCCCAGTAATTGAAATTCTTTAATGTTTATTCATTAACACAAAAAGAAGTTAGATAAACTATGAAAATATTTGGATATTGATCTATGTTTTGTAAGTATATCAGATTTTTTCCAAGTATTGTGATAATCATTATAGGAAAATCCTATCTACCTTTTGAATCGTATTTATATCTTGAACTTCCATGGTGTTGTAACCTACTCATTATATTATGGAGATCCAATGAGAAACATGTACCTAAATGAAAATATATGTACTAAGTATGTTAAAATTCAAATTTGTAATTTATTTAACAAAACCCTAATATGAATAATCCAAGAGATGAAACCCTAATCTTAAATTTCAATATGCTCCAATATTATCACAAAATCCTATAGACCCCAAGAGAGATATTAAAGTACAAATGAAGAGCCAAGAGAGAGAACATGTAATAAACCTAATTGGTTATTACAATTGTATTTATTATTAGATTAGGATAATTGATTACTAATTATTAAATGACATGTCTATTTATGAATAGACATGTCTATTCCCGTTAGGCCATATTTAATATCGGCCATTCCTATGTAATATTCATCAATTCAATTATAAAAATATATATATTATCTATTAAGATATTCATGTAAGCTTGGTAGCTTACAAGTGGTATCAGAGCTACGATCTACACCCACGACAGAAGAAGTAACTATGACTCTCGATTTACCAAGTCAAGAGGAACAAGGGACTATTGTGACTCCTAGGTATTCAAGTAGGGATAAATATAAAATCGCTACTACCCCCAAGAAGGAAAGGAAGCGTAGCCGACCGACTCCTTATACCCCCCCCATAAAAGATCCATACCACCAGACACCAAGTGGGATAAGAAAAGACATCCCTACTACAAACCTTAAAATGCGATACTTAGTAAAAGGTATGCTCGCCTACCATAATTTCGTTGTGGCTTCTTACAAGGTAGGGAAGTAAGGCACATTAACACGCCAGTTGAAAAACCTAAAAAATTGTCTAGTAAACTCTAGCACAAGGACTTGTTAAGGAAGTCGATGATAAGGACGATAAAACAGAAGAGGTAGAAGACAAGGATATGGAAGATCAAGATGATATTGAAAATCATAATACCAATATCAATTGTAAAGTAAATAGCGATGTCGTAAAAATCGAGGAAGTCAATAAAAGCAATGTTAACAACAATTATGAGAGAATTGAATTTGTAGAAGAATGCAATAATGAAAATAAAAGTGTCGAATATGACCTTAATCATGATAGTGTAGAAAAACGAAACCCGAAAGATGTTGCGGCAAATGATGAGATGAACTTTCTATCAGTAGTCGCAAATCAAGATGTCCTAGAATCTCAATATCAAAAGGTTCCCAGGGAACAACTAAAGACAAGCTCGTCATCCAATGAAGTAAGTACATTATTACTAATTGCTGCTACAGATAATAAAACCATATCAAAGCATGCAGAAATATCAGAAATCTACATCAACTTAGAAGAGCAAAAGAACACCATTAGATTAGAAGCTTAGAAAAATACTCCATATAGTTGTTATTTATTTATCTAACGAATCGTATGCATGAGAAGATTTGAATGGAAATGCGACCAATTATTTCAAGAATTGCTAAACTGTGGCACCGTTATTCATGTCAAGAATTCCAACTGCAGCACACTCATAGAAGATTCGGGGACGAATCTTTTTAGAGCAGGATGACTTGTAATAAACCTAATTGGTTATTGCAATTGTATTTATTATTAGATTAGGATAATTGATTATTAATTATTAAATGACATGTCTATTTATGAATAGACATGTCTATTCCCGTTAGGCCATATTTAATATCGGCCATTCGTATGTAATATTCATCAATTCAATTATAAAAATATATATATTATCTATTAAGATAATCATGTAAGCCTGGTAGCTTACAGAAGATGACTCATGTGCACTTCCTATAGATCACACTTTACAAAAGTGTGAATATAAATAATATATAGATTATCATCTCCAACATCTTATTCTTCACCATATTAAACCCTAATCACAAGATAAATCTCCAACAAGGATGTCCTCCTCCCATGTATAACTTATCGTAGGGTTTCGTTGTGAACCCCAGTGAATCACACCAAGAATACTAGTAATTTACTATAAGAGTTTAGACACACCTTAGTGGGCCTAATGGTTAAAAACATGTGTTATCTTTGGGGAGGTCAAAGGTTCAAAACCTGCGGCAGGTAGGGTTGCTCATTGGCCCATTGCGACAAGGATAGAAGGGTAGGAAACCCCTGGGATAGAGGCTCACCCCAGTGGGCTTTGGGATGTCTCAGCACCTGTTGAGTCACAAGTTACTGGTATATCTGGCTTGCAGGCTGTTGCATGGGCTAATTCACTTACAAGCAACCTAGAAACAGACATGTTGAGTGCAACACTCCAAGTTTACACATGTCAATCTCAAAGGTTATGTCATACACAATAATGGATTTGAGGTGATGTAAATACACAAGGTGTGTCCACACCACTCTATCACAAGATCATATGGACTCCATTGCTCCTCCTATGCCACATCTACTCCATTGGGTCCACCCTCCCTACATGAACATAATCACAATGCACATGTCCTCAACAACTCCAAGACTCCATTTACGCCCCAAAAGATTGACAACACTCCTCCTAGTAGGGCGTTAACCAATAATGTCTACCGCTCCATGTGGTCATCATGAAATGCGTTCACCAAGATGCGAAGAGAACTCCAATGTTTTAGGGGAGATTTCAAGTAAACAATCAATTAGATCAAAAGGCCACTCAACAAGTTATGTCTAATATGTAAATTCATCATAAACCATCTTCCTTATACCAATCCATATAAAATCATCTAAGAAATGAACATACACCATATAACCCAAAACACATAAAACATTTATAAAACATAGTATAAATACTTAGATAGTAACTCAATAAACTAACATTTTTATTGTTGCCTCTACTGCTCTAAAGTTTTACCGTAAATGATACGGTATAGGACTCAAGTCTCTATCCTTAATTCAATTCTCGATGAATAACAATTGGTTTGATATCAAATAAATCCTAATAACTTTAATACATCAAGATTTGTCTCTTACACATCATCTTTATATTAAATATTATAAATAAGGGTCTATTAATCAAAAGGGCCCTTGCCACGATTCTCATACTACATTGATTAAAAATAACACTTTGTAGTTGATCCAATCATTAACAAATATATTCTCACGCTTAAAACTTCTAAGTCATGTGATTACACTTAAAAATTCTAAGTCATAGTCATGTGATTACCAATAAAGATGAATTACTTAATTACTACAATTTTCATGTTCTATTGGCCATAAATCATGGCATCAAACATGATGTCGTAACTCAAAATTTCTTTTCATACTTTCTCTTATATTCTAGTCAATGTCAAGCTTCAAAATTGATGGAGCACAACGTGAGGACACCTAGGTATGCCTACCATGAGTTATTCAGGGTATGTCATCACTTTATTGGACTCTAAGTGACTAATCTAAGCCCAAAAATTATCCATAAAGGGCAAATGGATACCTCAAGAGCTAACATTTTCCATAAAGGGGACATGAATACTACAAGAACTACTGAAGATGATAGGCCCCTCTTTATAATTCAAATTTTAAGGATTATTCTTTTTCATTGATTTGAAAGATTTTTTTAACGATTTATAGGTTATACATTTTTTGTTAATTATTTTAATCTCCAAAATAATGGAGTAGTTTAAATGTTATATATCATGTTGAAATTTGGTTATATCATTTTTTTTTATCAAAATGTAATTCTTCATTATTGAAACTGCATTTTTTAATACATAAATAGATTCACCACCCTCAAATACCCATGTTACACCTTGACAATGCAATCTTAACAACTAATATATGCAATTTGAAATTCTCAATTTTCTTCTTGACTCATTTGATATCGCCACTCCACATCTCCTCTTATCAATTCTCTAAACTCTTCATTGAAGATGATATCCCTATGAGCCTCTTCACCCTTTTTCCCTCCTACAATGACACAAGCTTCCATGGACATAACATAAAAATTAGAGTCTCCTTTCTTTAGAGTTTTCCCTCCAAATCAAAGTGTATCCTCTGTATGTGACTTTATGAGATAGCATGTGTGTCAAGCCAAAATTTATGATATGCATGAATTATATATTTTTTGAAATTGTCACATGCATGACATCTAAATGTAGACCCACCAACATTTTGTTATCGCGTTATGGAGATAACACATCATTTTCACTTGAAGCTTCAAAAGAAACAATTTGCTTAGCAACATAACCTGCCGCAGTAGGAAAACAATTATTTGAAAAATTATAAGCACAATGCCCTACCAAACATCGTATTATGGTTATATGCATTGGAGAATGCAGCCTGCGTTGGGATTAATGGTTTAAATTGCAACTGCTTTTCAATTGCAGTAATGTTTTTTCAATTGTTCATTCTACAAGTTATTAAACCATTTTTCAATTATTCATTTTGTTTTTTCAATTGTTCATTCTACAGGTTATTAAACCAGAGCAATTGTAACTGCTACTGGTAATTGCATCGAAGAATGCAACCTGCCCACACAATCATTGCCGCTCGTGCACTTCCCATGTTAAATTTAAGAATTAACACATGTATCTAAGATGATATTTGGCAGAACTTGGTGCATGCAAATGTCAAAATTAGCAAATCACGCCCTAAAAACGAAAATGTTCTCAAACAAATCCACAAACCTTGAAATAGTTTTTGTAGACTTAGAATGTTAGGAAAGTAAATAGTGGTGGACTTGGATGTTAGCAAATGCAACAACGGTGGACTAGCATCAACTGGGGATGTGAGGTTCAACTTGTCAAGCAACATTCCATGCAAGGTCTGGGAGCGTGTTGGGCCAGTGTGGTTTCCACTCTTTGCATGGCAGCGAAGTTGCAACTGCAAGTGAAAACTCTCTGACCTTTTGCTTATAGCTACAACCATCCAAATGGACGCTTTACATTTGAAGTGGTGGTCATCTGTACTTTGCAGCTGATTTCTAACTCGTCGCTCCGTATAGAGCACTTTCTTGGCACACTTCAGAAATGGAACACTCCGCGGACAAAGGTGAACAAAGGTGAGTTTGCATGCTAAGTCTCTAGCTCTTTCTTCTACCGCTGGTGGACTTGTAGCTCTGAAATGTTTCATAATTTGCTTTCAATCCTGTTTGGCTTCCCCCTTCTGTATGTGAAGAGTACACCGTGTTCGGCCGGTTTAATTCTCATATAGGCATCTATAAATAATCATTCCCGTTTGCTTCTGAACGAACCTCTTCCCTGGTTTGATCCTTCCTGGTCCTTCCCATGCATGTATAAATCCATCCACTTCTGTAATGGTGACTAGGACTCACATTGAGGAGATTATGTAAGAAGCAACAAACCCAAACCACGAACACAATGATTATATATAAACTAATTCCATCTCGATCCGTAATCGAATAGACATCACGACTCTTTGGACGGTTTTCTACGAGTATAAAATCTCTAGTCAAACACCGAAATCATATTGAAAAGGAAGTGAGTGGTAGTGGCTACTGTGAGGGAGCAATCAGAGTCAAAGTAGTGTGATTTCATAGGATAAGGTCTCGGCTTGTGCTGTTTTGTTTGTTGCATTCAATGGATTTTAATTCTGGGCCTCCGTCTCCGTTGAGCAGTAGCAATACCTATTCTCGGTCTCCTTCTCCGTCCAGCAGTAGCAGTATCCGTAGCAGTAGCAGTGATGGTTTTGACCCCCATCTAGAACCGTCGGTTTCTAAGAGAGAGGATGGTGGGTTGGGTAATTCTGGTTGTCATTATCATAAACGTCATGGGGGCAGCGGTGCCAATGATGAATATGATAATAATGATTACCGAGGTTATGTAAATAATCATCACGACGGTCGCGATGATAATGATAATAGTGGAGATGATATGGACGAGGAAGTCCATCGTAACAATTTAGATTTTGATTCTTTCGTGCTTAATTTAGGACGTTTGATGGCTGAGTGTGTGGAGAGTGGGCATGGTGATTATTTTTGTAATGATGATGATGATGATGACGACGACGACAATGATAACGATGACGATGATGACAATGACAATGACGACGATGACAATGACGATGACGAGGACGATGGCAATGGCGATGACGACTATTGATCTAAATTGTAATAGAAATAACCAAGAGGATAGCAATGACGATGATATAAACATTAGCTACTATATGTAACCACTCAAATTTAATCTCAAATATTAGACATACTTTTTTTAAAAATAAACAATGTGTTCATCACTTTCATTATCTTCAAATATTTATTCCTTATAGCATATTTCAATATTTATTCTTTGATAATTTCCTTATAGCATTTTATAATTTTATTCCTAATAGTCCTATTCCTAAATTCTTCTATAATTCTTATTAATTTTAATATACTGGAAACATATATATTTCAATGGTTCATTAGCCTTGTAACCACAGGTCTCCTAATAAAGGATTTATTTAAAAATCCCAACAACATATGTCAAATCATATATTTAAAAATCCCAACAACATATGTCAAATCATATATTTAAAAATCCCAACAACATATGTCAAATCATATATTAGGACTTAAAATTTTAATAATTCCAATCTATTTTCCAAGGTTTGTACCTTTTATTTTTACTAGCAATACCATGATTGCCATACTATGATTTGGACCTTTATTACCATATATATGTATTTTTCTAACCATTGTCCTTTTCTCCTCACCATGCTTGGGGATTATTGGTTTTAATTATATTGGTAATACCATTATTGCTACCTCACCATTGTATTGATTATTATTGCAATGTGTGTATTTTTTTAACCTCGTGTACTTGTTTAACCTCCTTCCTTTTCATCCCCACCTAGGTTGGATTATTGTTTAACCTAATCTTTGGGTTGATTCTTGTAGCACGTGTTTGATTAATCTTCTTTGGCACTGAAAGGCCATGCAGATGGTAGCTTGGCTAGCACCTTGTGCTAATGCCTAATATTTTTTACAAGTATAACATGGACCAATTCTCAAAGGGAGGTTTCCTAGCAATTTGTTTTGCAGAAGGCGGCATAAGTAGGGCGGACCCAAGGTAAGAGTTTTCAAGTTTTAAAAACTATGTGGATCAATACACACAAGGAGGAAAACTAGCCTTGGTGCTAAGGGTTTTCATAGTAATATTTTTCAACTAGAACCACTCATATTACCTTCCCACCTAACACCTCCTAGTGCTCTTCAAGGTGTGCATAGAAAGCATTTTACACTGGCAAGATCCTGCTTAGGTTCTTTTATCAATATTTAAAATTGCTTTCAATCCTATTACTTGCCTCAGATAACACCAACATGTGCTTTTCAAAATGCTCATAGAGGGTTTATTATCTAAAAGAAGTTTTCTTAGATTATTTTCATCCAACAAACCAAGTGACACCTATCATTAAATTTGTGGAGTTTCAAGGCTAAAATTTTGGAGAGAAGGTTTATATTAATTTAGTGTTTAGGAAAAATAATTGCTTGACATCCCAACCTAAAAATTTGTTAGCTCAAAACCAAGTCATAAATTTAAATTACATCTACCATGCTAATAACTAATTGATTACTTCATATTTAAGGGTAATATTATAGGGTATTATGCAATAGATAAAATAGATTCATGTACATCATGACAAGAAATTCACATTTTACTTCATTAAACTAATGAGAAATTCAATTTTTGAAATTACAAAAATATAAATATAATTGAATTTTAATAAATAAAAAAATTAATATAAAATTACTTTGGAAATAGTCTAAAACTAATAAAAAAATCAAATGGTTTGATTGTGGTGTGAAAACTATAGTCGATGCTTCGGTGGGGACTAATAAAGTAGAAAAGGTTCTTATAGAGTGTATTAAATCCTTTCTAAAGATTTGAAATGTCAATGTTGATAAGGACTTGAAGAGGGAGCCCAATGATGCTTATTTGGCAATTTTCAAAGTTTTAATATAATAAAGTTTAGGAAATCTCATAGGCATGTCGAACCATTTTTTTAAAGTGCTAATGCTTATTTGGCAATTTTCAAAGTTTTAATATAATAAAGTTTAGGAAATTTTATGGGCATAGATGAACACATTTGAAACTTCACAGTATTTATTTTTTCAAAAAAAAATAATAATAAATTCTTGCCATTACAATAAATCAAAGAAGTAGTTGTCCAGATACAAGAGTGATCCTTGAGTGAAATTGAAATCCCAGTCATAGTCTAAATGACCAAGAGAGTGTCAAGCATTACAATGTTTCAAAATCTTAGAAAAACAGAAAAACCATCCTATTCGTTTATAAAATCAAGCAAAAACCATAACATGCTCCAGCTACAAGGCATACACAAAAAACATGATGCAACTATCTGCAACGAAGCCACATAAACATTAAAAAAACAAAGGAAAAGAGACCTTGTATGCAAGACACTCACTAATGTATTCTTCAATCGCTAACACTCCTTCAAGAGTATCCACAACAATTTTTTATAAGGAGTCATCTTCCAAATTGAAGCATCTGTTAATATGAGCAAAAGTGATCTTGGAGAATGTTGAAGATATCCACTTTGTTCGATGGCACCATTACTCCAGAGCCATAACCTCCAGATTGTATAAACCATTTGTCCATTGTATTATATTAACCTAGGAATCTCCAGATACTTGAAGATCATCAATCCCAATCCTTTGAGTAAATTCTAGAAAATCCCAACAAGCCATAAGTTTTTCTTTAATGTTTGATCCTACACCACTCCCCATCCATAATTTAAAGTAATGAGCTTCATTGTTTTATAGGATCACACCAGACCCACATGATCCATTCTAAGAGACTCCATCAAACTATCTAATGGCCGAATTGTAAACAAAGACAAGGGGATATAATTATCTAGCCTTTTTATGAGCCACCTTTGCTGAGAATTGCTTGTAATAACATAAGGATTTGATGTAACGGGATTGATAATTTGGAATGATATTTTAAAAAAGAGCCAGATTTCTTACTTTCCAAATTGACGTGCAAACAAAAATTGGCAATTTTTTATGAACATGAACCCTCTTTCCCCAATGTGGTGAAGTTTGCTTCTAGGATCAAGGATTCCCAATTATATGCAATTCCCAATGAATTACATACCTCCTACTAGACAAGTTTGCAAAAATGACATGAAATAAAAAGGTGATGAACAGTTTCCTCCTCTTTATTTCATAAAATACAATGACTAGGGGCATACATCCTCTTTTCCTAATATTGTGCCAGGTCAATAAGCAATTTTCTAGGGACATACATCCTCTTTTCCTAATATTGTGCCAGGTCAATAAGCAATTTTCTAGGGACATCCAAAAGAAACATTTTAATTTGTGAGGAATGTTCCAGCACGATAATTTATCAAACCACCATTTGGAGAGATCATATACCTCTTGTATCGTAAGTGCCTTAAATGCTTCCTTAGTAAATATCTCACCTGAAGACTTATCCCAACTCGAGACTAATTTGTCAATGTTATCACTAAGTCTTATCCTAGATCTATTTAATGCACTGATATTTGTGGACCATTCTGCAACCCATTGACCATGTAGACGTGAAAATTTGAGGTAATAAACCAATATGAGGGAGAGGGCCTTAACCAGTTAGGCCTGAATTGATTCAATGTGATAAACCAAACTTTGCCATGTAATCAAGAAAATCAAGGGACAAAATGTAAACACCTTTACCCCCGATGAAAGGGTCAATTCCAACAAGAATATTTTCTCCATTGCCCACTTTCCATCAGATCCATCTATTGATACCATTGAAAATAGAGAGGAAACCCGTCCTCATAGTAGAGACCCTAACAGAGGATTTCTCAGCTTTCCTAAACCAATATAACATTGAAAGAATCTTCAAGTACTTTGCTTTTAAAACTCTTCTCTACAGACCCTTGTCTGGGAGACCCCACCGAAAGCTTTTCATGCATAGAGCCTTATTGAAAAGATTTAAATTATTTATGTCCCAACCTCCATAAGCTTTTGGCCTTGCCAAAACTTCCCATTTTAGCAAGTGAAATTTACAACTGTTGCTAGAACTAGACCATAAGAACTGGAACATTTTTTTTTAGCAGATTTAAAATATCTTGAGGAATTCTAAACAAAGAAAACCAATAGGTAGGGATCCCCCGGTACTGGTGACTTCAGCCCTCGGCTCCCGATGAGGAGAGAGGATTGAGGTAAATAAGCAGGTAAGACATCGACCTCAGCCATACCAGTGTTGAGGTGAAACTCTCAAGAAGTTATAAGCGTCCTAAAGGGTGGTGAAGGCATTCGGTTAAGAGAGCATCCTCGAAGACCAAATTTTGTTTTTATGTTAGCAGGCGACTGGGACAGTTACCATGTCACCCTCCATGGTCTGGTACGTGCCAGGGGCTTATGGTAATGATGTTGATAAACGTGAAAGGGACGGAGCATCCTATATTGAGAGTAGAAAGAAAAGTCACTTTGCGCGGACTAGCGAATAGCCTGAGAAGTGGCTGAAGTGATGTGACCCACGTCATTCGGCATAATAGGGAGGTTGAGGCAAAGTGTTAAGACAAAGGACAGAGCTAGGGGGATAAGATGCTCAGAAAGCACCTTTTCTGCCACCGAAGTGATATATATCTATAAAACTGAAAGAAAAAAAAAAACTTAAATAAGTAGAAGTAAAATAAAAAATAAAATAGTAAAATAAGCCATATTATTAATATTAATATGGCTTGTTAGTTGATGGCCAACCTAGCAAGAATATTTCGTCATTTTTAATATTAATATTATGGTTGTGCAAATATTAATAATAATAAGTATGACTATTTTATAATTATAATTAATAAATTATAAATTATTTATAGTACTAAATTATAAAAACAAAATAGTTTATAATTATGTTTAATAAATTATAAATAATTTATAAATTATAATTATGCTTAATGAATTATAAATAATTTAGAGTAATAGTTAAATATTTTTTAATAATAATTACTTAATTATCATGATAACAACATCTATTTTTATTATTTAATAATTAAATATTTTGTAGCAATAATTATTTCATTAAAACATGTATTATTATTATTTAAGAATTATATATTTTTTAATAATAATTATTTAATTATAATAATAATAACATCTAATATTATTATTATTAAATAACAAATATTAAAATATCTTATAATAATAATAATAATAATAATAATTAAAAATAAAAGTATTATTGTGTACATATACCGTTTTTGTAGACAATACAGTTTAATGTGACATATGTTTTTATAATAATAACATTATTAATATTGATTATACTATTATTATTATTATTATTATTATTATTATTATTATTACTTTAATTAATTTATTATTTTTATTTATAATTATTATAATTATATTTTTTATTTATAATTATTTTTATTATTATAAAATATTTTAAGAAATATAAAATAAGAAAATACGAATATATTTATTTTTTTATTTTTTATATTATAAACAAGAAAATCTAATTATATTTAAATAAGAAAAAAATAACAAATGGAAATAATTTATAATGAGGATGGACAATTATAATAAGAATAATATTAATAATAATGATAATTTATTATTTTATTTCATTCTTTATAATTATTATTATTCTTCTTATTATTATTATTATTTAATTATATTATTATTATTATTATCGTAAAATAATAATAATAATAATTAATAATATTATTATTATTATAAAAAAAAACTATTTTATAGTTATAAAAATAATTATCAAAAACCATATAATTATAATACTTGTAAATGAAAATAAGAAATTAATTTAAATAATAATTAATAAATAATTGTTATTAATTAATTATTAATTATTAATTAAAAAAATTGTAAATGAAAATAAGAAAATATAATTATAACATTAATAAATGAAAATAAGTTATAATGAGGATTGGCAATTCTAATAACAATAATTTTTTTTATTAATATTAGTATGAACTAATTTATTATTTAACATACTTACATGTATGAATAGTACCATTGGTTAGGTGTCATGTATGAATAGTATCATTGGTTATGTGTTGTGATTAATAAATCATATTATTTATTGTGACAATGCAACGTGGCAAGTTTGGTTGACTTTTGGTTTGCTATGGTTGACTATGGTGGACCATGGATGACTATGATCAACCATAAACAAATTAGAAAGAAATTAAGATTATTATTATGGTTTACCATGGTCAACCATGCAACCATGGTTAACCATACAACCATGGTTCACCATGGTCAACCATGGTTGACTAATCTCTTTTTGTATCTCACTATGGTTGACCATGGTTGACATTGGTTAACCATGGTTGTTGATGGTTGACCATGGTTGACATTGGTCAACCATGGTTGACTTTGGTTGATAATGGTTGCCTCTTGGTTTACCATGGTTGACATTGGTTGACCTTTCCTTAACTATTGTTGATCATTGTTGTGTTTTGTGACCATGGTTGACTTTGCTAGGCCATGACTGGATTTGGTTGACATGTCTTTGGTTTACCATGGTTGATGATGGTTGACCATGGTTGACCATGGGTGACTTTGGTTGACCATGGTTGACTTTGATTTACTATGGTTAACTTTAGTTCACCATGGGTTACTATGGTTGACCATGGTTGGTCATGCTTGATAACGTTTGACAATGGTTGACCATGGTGGACTTTGGTTGATCATGGCCAACCATTTGTTGACTATGGTTGAGAATGGATGGTTATGGTTGTCCATGGTTGACTATGCTTGACCATGGTTGGATTTCGTTAATCATGCTTGAATTTTGTTGACCATGGTTGAATTTCATTGACCATGGTTGACTTTGGTTGATCATAGTTGACTTTAGTTGACAATGGTTGACTCTCGTTAACTATGGATTACTTTGGTTGAATATGATTGAGTGTGGTTGACTTTGTTTTACCATGGTTGACATTAGTTGATCATGGTTGAATTTGTTTGACCATGGATGACTTTGGTTGATTTTGGGTCTTACCATGGAACAACCCCAGACTAATGTCAACCAAAGTCAGATAGAAAGAGATATTAGTCAACCATGGTGTAGCATGGTTGACTTTAGTTGATCACGGTTGCTTTGGTTGACCATGTTGACTTTAGTTGACAATGGTTGACATTAGTTGACCATGGTTAACTATGGTTTACTTTGGTTGAATATGGTTGAGCATGGTTGATTATGGTTGACTTTGTTTTACCATGGTTGACATTAGTTGATCCTGGTTGAATTTGTTTGACCATGGATAGCTTTGGTTGAGTTTGGCTTACCATGGTTGACATTAGTTGACTTTGTTTATCCTTTAGCTTACCATGGTTGACGTCAGTTGACTTTACGTGACCTTTTGTTGACTTTGGTTGACCATGGAAAACTATGGTTGGCTTTGGTAGACCATGGTTGACTTTGGTAGACTCTGGTTGACATTGGTTGACTCTTGGTTGACCATCATTGACTTTCATTTACAATGGTAAACTATCGTTGACCATGGTTGACTTCGGTTAACCATGGTTGAATTTCATTGACCATGGTCGACATTGGTTGTCTCTTGGTTTACCATCGTTAACTTTGGTTTACCATGGTTGAATTTGGTTGAATTTTGGTTGACCGTGACTTTTGTTGATCATGGTTGACTTTTGGTTGAGCATGATCGACTTTGTCTAACTTTTGGTTGACCATCGTTAAGTTGGTTAACTATGGTTGATAATAATTGATAATTGATGACCATGCTTGACTTTGGCTATCCATGGTTGACTTAGGTTGACTATGGTTGACCATGGTTTACAATGGTTAACCATTGTTGGCTTTGGTTGACCATGGTTCACTTTGGTTAACTCTTGATACAGGACCCCGTTGACTTTGGTTGACCATGGTTTACTTCGATTGACCGTGGTTGACTTTTGGTTCTCCATGGTTGACTTTAGGTGACCATGGTTAGCATAGGTTAACCATTGTTTACTTCAGTTGTATTTTGTTAACCATGGTTGACTTTGGTTGACCATGGTTGACTTTGGTTTCCCGCGGTTGACTTTGGTTTACCATGGTTGATTGTAGTTAACTTTGGTTGACCATGGTTGACTTTGGTTAGCTATGGTTGAATTTTGTTGACCATGGCTGACTTTGACTAACCATGGTTATCTTTGATTAACTTTTGGTTAATTGTCGTTAACTTTGGTTTACCATGGTTCAATATGGTTGACTATGGTTCAACATGGTTGACTTTGGTTTATCATGGTCAACTGTTGTTGAACATAGTTGACTATGGTTAACCATGGTTGAATATGGTTGACCATGGTTGACATTTGTTTCTCTTAGTTGACCATTGTTCACTTTGATTGACTATAGTTGACTTTGGTTAACTTTGGACGACCATGGTTGACTTTGGTTGGCCATGGTTGACTTTGGTTGACTATAGTTGAGTAACTTTAGTTAACCATGGTTGAATTTTGGCTGAACATGACTTTGGTTCACCATGGTTGAAGTTTGGTTCACCATTGTTGACCATGGTTAAATTTGACTAACCATGGTTCAATTTGACCATGCTTAAATTTGACTAAACAGGGTTGACTTTTAATTGTTCATAGTTGGCTTTGGTTCACCATTATTAGCTTTCGTTGACCATTGTTGACTTTGGTTAACTTTGTTTGAATTTTGCATGGTTGACCATGGTTGACTTCGGTTGAATATGGTTGACTTTTGGTTCTCCATGGTTGGCTTTAGTCAACCTTTGTTGACTTTGGTCGACCATGATTGGTTGACTTTGGTTGAGTTTTGTTGACCATGGTTGGATTTTGTCAACTGTGGCTGGTTGACTTTCATCGACCATGGTTGAATTTTGTTGACTTTTGGATGGCCATTGTAGGTTGACTATGGTCTACTTTGCCAAACATTGGTTGACTTTGGTTGATTATGGTTGACTTTGGTTAAATATGGTTAACTTTGGTTGACCATGGTTGGTTTACTTTGGTCGACCATGGTTGGTTTACTTTGGTCGACCATGGTTGACTTTGCGTGAATTTTGGTTAGCTATGGTTGACCATGGTTCAATTTTGGTTGGCCATGGTTGACCATGGTTGAATTTTGTTAACCATGGTTGAATTTTATAGACCATGGTAGGTTGACTTTAGTCGACGATGGTTGACTTTTATTGAATTTTGCTTGTCCATGGTTGAAGTTTTATGATCATGGTTGACTTTGGCTGACCGTGGTTGACTTTGGTTGAGTTTGGTTTGCTATGGTTGACTTTTGTTGACCGTGCTTGAATTTTTCTTAACTATTGGTTGGCAATGGTTGACTATGGCCATGGTTAACTGTGGTTGACCATGGTATCCAATGGTTGACTTTTGGTTACTCATGGTTGACGTTCGTTGAGTTTAGTTGATTATGGTTGACTTTTGTTGACCATTGTTGTTCATGGTTGACTATGCTTGACCATGGTTATTAACGGTAAACCATTGTTGACCATGGGTGTTCATTATTGACTATGATTGACCATAGCCAATGGTGGTTGAGAAATGTCAACTATGTTCAACCATGGTTATTCATTGTTGACCATGGTTTTCCATGGTTGATTATTGTTGATTATAGCTATTCATGGATGAGCATTCTTGTTTATTATTAACAAACTAAAAACTTTGAGACATTTACAAATAACTTCGTTAAATGATAACATTTAATAATAAAGCAATAATGTAAAAGGAAAAACCAATTCAATTTTGATGATATCAAGCTTTCTTTTTTACTTAAGAAATATGCATATTAATTAAAATATTATTAAGTATATGAATTAAAATGCTATGAAATTTTTATTTATATGTAAAAGAAATCTAACTTTATAAATAAGGTGATAAAAAGAAGAAAAAAAATATTTATTTACAAATTATTTATAATAATCTCAAAAAATATATACATAATCATCATTATTAATTTTGTATATTAATTTAGTATTCGTAACCCTAAAATTTGAAAAATTTAAAAATAACTTTAAATTATAATTTTTAATAAAAATTAAATAATACAAAATACAAAATAATAATAGATGAACCAACATTTTAGTCCATCTTAAAAATATGAATTCAAAAAAAAATTAAATGTGAATATGAAAATGAAAATCATCAAACTTCTTATAATTTGAATATGAAAATCATCAAACTTCATATAGTTTGACTTAAAAAAATACTAATTTTGATCCAAATTCTTTTTTAACGAATAAACAAAATTTAGATTTTGAAATCTAATATGTATATTAATTAAAATGTTATTAACGTTTTATTTATATTTGAAAAGAAAAATAAAGTTTACAATGTTAATTTTTAATAATAATGTAATAAAAATCAAATATATATATTAAATAAAATATTATTTAAGTTTTATTTTGTTTGAAAAGAAAAACAAAATTTATAATGTTAACTTTTAAAAATATCACAATAAATATATAGGAAAAAACTATAATACAAAATAATAATAAATGAACCATACATTTGTGATGAAGACATTTTAGGCCAACTTAAAATCCTAATTCAACTTTGATGGTATCGACCATTTTTTTTTATGTAAAGAGTCTCAGTCCAGATTTGAAAATTCGAAAATTGGTCTCGGCATCTATATATATAAAGCCTAATTTTATATTTGGTAGTTGAGATTGAAGAATATGGATTTAGATGAGTTAAACTATCAATTAATTAATCCAAATTTGAAAATTCTTCTCGGCATTTATATATATAATAAAAATCTAATTTTATATTTGGTAGTGGAGATTAACGAATTTGGATTTAGATAAGTTTATAAATACAAATAATTATAAATTTCATAATAAAAACGCATTCAATTACGAATGACATCCACAAATAACTACGTTATATATGAATAGTATCCAGGTGTCAGCTAGGTCATTATATATCCGTGTTTGCCCTTTCACATTGGTCTAACCATTCTGCATACCTGCAAAATTAGACACACAATTACCAGAAATACATAAGCGCTACAAATATTTGAATATATATATATATATATATATGAGAATAAGATTTGCAATTTCAGTATTCATGATTCATGAATTGCCGTGTTTGATATTTCAAGAATAATCAATACATGTCATGAAATTTTGACATTTTAAGAATAATGAATAAAAAGCTTATAACATCAATTTAATATAATGATCTCGCAGGTCATTTGAGAAAACAATATTGCTGCAAAGAAGTTTCAATGCTTTCGCATATCCCCAACTTGGCGCAAATCTCGACATATTTTATATTTAGAAAAATATAATCAACTTTTCTTTACATTTCCTCTAACCAAATAAAATGAAGTTTCGCTTTTGGGATGCCACTTAAGGCAGTTCCGCATTGCCCTTTGAGTAATTTGCAATACCATTTTTCCACATGCGGATGTATAAAAAAATGATGCGTGTGACAGTGGTTTCATACGGCAACCACCCATCGTCCTTATCTTTAGTGCATGTAGACGATGCGGGATGAATCGAGATCCGTCGATTCACCAGGTTAAATGCTGAAAAAACCACCTGGAAACATTTCGCCACCTGTCGACCATCATGGAGATGAGTTTCAATTGCTCCCTTCTCAATACAAGTAAGTGGGCAGTCACTTGTTTATCAGCACCATCATCTTCATCATCAGATTCACACCCTTCCTCAACAATTCCTGCAAACACCCTAAACAACGCATCCTGAGCAGTACAAAGAGGATCTTTCCATCCACTAATACATTATCGTTGTCTTCATTATGCCAGTCATTTTTCTGTTATTTGTTGCTGAATGCGTCCATGTCTTCTCGCTTCTGATCAGTCACCATTTGTATTTGGTCTTCACTAGCCTCTGCATAACTTTTATTTATGATATTAAGCTCTTTCTCACATATGCCGCCATTCTGCCAAATTTTATCAACTTGTAGCTCAAATAATATATCTTCACCCATTTGTTTTTCGGCATCCTGAGAAGTCATATTCTCATTTGTAATTAATGTTTGTTTCGCTTGTCCAAACAAAACCCAATTAACTTAATTCCTAATTTCTCGTTTTACAGCTGACTTTTTCACCATTTAATGACAGTAGACGACCTTCATATCTTCCACTACCATTTTGTCCATAAATTTAGCTTGGCCTTCATCTAGATATAAAGCTAATTTGGTCATCAACTATGTTGTAAGATAATTTGCTCATCAACTATGTTTTTAGATTACTTGTGCATCAAATATGTTGCAATAACATCGTGACAGTTAATTTTTATGCTTCTGATACCATGACAATTGAGGACATTCCCAAATCGTATGTGACCTATGAAGACAAGTGGTTAGAAGATTCATCTAATCCTATTCAATTGAGATAAGATTCTAGGGTTCCACAGCCAAAGGCTTACCACCCAACTATAACCAGAACTCAACAAATTGTTTGAAGTATGTCTTATAATGTTTACGAAAGATCCAACTAACTACTCCCTGTCATTGTTTCAACGACTCCTATCAATCTGGTCTCTGTAAAATACTGCAGACACTAAGAAAGACACGTACGTAGAAGATTTTAGATGGCAGGTGTTGACTAAATAAATAATTGAAGCACAAAATCAATAGTTGAAGCACAGTTTGATTGCAACGTTACAACAAAAGGATCATTGTGAGTGCCAACATGTTACCTCTGTGACATGCGTTATAAATAACCGTTCAATAGATTTCCACTTAGAAGATGGATTCTAACCACCGATTTATTTGCAGTCAATTGGGTGCCAAACATGTTGTTTCTGTGACATACTCTTTAAATGCAGCACATAAGTCTGATAACGGTTCAATATATACAGTACATAACTGTGTCAACGGTTCAATAGATTTCTAATTAGAAGATGAAATCTAACCACGGATTTAGTTGCAAGAAATTGCGAGTGCCAAACATGTTAGCCCCGTGACATATGTTTTAAATGCAACATATAATTGTGATAACGGTTCAATTGATTTCTAGTCATAAGAGGAATTCTAACCACCGATTATGTGACACATAAATACGTTTTGATGTTCTCCTCATTTTAGTTATCTTAAATGTGTTAAGTTTGCTGGTGTCAAGAAGTTTGTTGGTGTGACAAAGGATAAAGCAAATTTAAAAGCATTTTGTAATTCATAATCTCAACATTAATGGAAATAGATTCTGTCTTATTCTCCTCTTATATTTTAAGTCACTTTGTAAAAAATTATTATTACATATCAATTTTAAGATAAATATAAAGAGAGTATAAATTTTCTGTCTTTGTAAAATTAAGAAAATTGAACTTATTCAAAGTCGAAATTGCAAATTTCGCCTGCTCTCCTGTAAAGCTTTCCTTTTTTTTTGGGACTGCCCTGTCCAATGGGATTACCGTCAACCCGCCGAAAACCTTTTATTTTTATCAACAGTGATATGTATGGTGTCGCCTCAGACCTGCATATATATATTATTTTAGGGCCAACTGTCCACTTGGGAATGTTCTGAATCTTCCCAACCACCGGTAAGGATCATGCACAAGCAGGTCGTGATAATTATCTAAGATAGATCCTCTCTCCTCACTTCTGCGTACTCCATTTGGTTTCTCGAACTGACGATTTAAACAACAAAAAACCCTACAATAAGCACAACTCGTCCAAGGTTGCTCCCAGCATTTGCTCTCTGAGCATTTAAATAATGTCGAGAAGCTAAACATATATATTTTCCGGATTAGCCATGACGTTGGAGTTAAATGAAGAAAAAACCTTTTGAAAAATCACTCTAAATCAACTTTTTAATCTTTTAATATTTCAAAGAGGGTGGTTCCGCATGGCCTTTGGAGTAGTTTGCAATACGATTTTTTACATATGCGAACGTATAAAAAATGGACACATTGGATGGTAGTTTTCCCATTGCACCGGCCTTATCTCTTATCCACCGAGCACTTTTGCAATGCGGTGTCAACCTGGACCGTTGATCTTCAATTTCATGCTTAACCTCTTAAACAATACAATCTTGACTGCTTCGTCACAATTGTAAACCAATGTCCACGTCCTTCACGTCCTTGACATGAAAAAGTTTATTTACTGCCCATAACCCTATTGCGTCAAGAAAAGCGAATAGACCATAGAGGTCAAAATTTAAATAGAGTTTCGATTCTATTTACACAGAGATCTAACTTTAAACAGAATTTTGATTCTAGGATTCATGGAATAGGATTCCATCCCTTTAGCAATCGTGAACTATACATGGATTACACAGAGTAAGTTTTGATTCCCAAAACTACATAGTATTCAACGATTTACACATAATTTCGATTTAAAGGACTTTCACAGGGTTTGGATTAAAAACACCCGTAATACCTGAATATTAATGTAAATATTTACGGATTTAAGGGATTTGGGTTGAAAAAGTAACTAATATTTTAAAAGAACTTTTTTGAACACTCATGAAACCAGAACTCATTTAATGAGTTCTGGTTTCATGAGTGTTCAAAAAAGTTCTTTTAAAATATTGTTTTATAAATTATTTTTAACATCTATGAAGTTAAGAAAAAATACTTAATCTGATTATCATGGAGTAAAAGAAAAACATGGTAATCATAAAAACTGTAAAGACTACTTGAATCTCAGACGTCGTATAGCATCTTTGAATCTGTCCGTAGAGGCAGCTTTCGATTCCTAATTGCAACTATGAATACCTGAAACAAAGAAACTTCAAATTATGAGACAAAGAAACAAAGAAACTTCAAATTATTTGACCTAAGTTCATACATTGCAAAGCAAGAGTAATTTTAAGGCGAACCCTAATCATCGTAAAAAAATTTCATTGTGAAAGGAACAAATGAAATCATGAAATCTTTAGACAGTATCATAATAGGGTTTTTATCTAAAGCCTAAATTCACCAAGTATATATATAGTGACCTTTGCGATCCGGGTGAGAGGACTCCCGGAAGGAATCTTGTTGCGATAGGTGAAAAAACCGGAGGAGAATACCACGAGTGCCAAAAACGGGCTAAACGTCAATGCTTTAATAGACCATGGAGGCCTTCCTGCACGCATTCTGTGTGAGCCCAGTACCTGGGCTGGTGTGCTGCGGTCCATCTATCGACAGCGCCAATGCACCAAGTTTCAAGACGGAGTTCTGTACATAGAGTTTTAAGTACACAGAGTCAGTCTACCCGCCAAATCGAGCGATCTATCTTAAACGTGCAAACTATAATCAACCCAAGCATAATAGGTTCACAATCGATTTGAGTCAATTCCAGATTTATTAACACTCTGAATATAATCTAAAATAGGTTTGGAGAATTCTAAGGTTTGAAATAAATTATATATAATAACCTATTCTCGATCAAACCGAGTAATACGGTTTCTCCTGCGACTTGGAAGTTAGGGGATGAGTACTGTGATTAAGACACAGTCTCGATCTGCACCCATTCCTGAAATTTTAAAGCATTTAAATCGATCCGCACACATACAGGACCGATCTTTGTATTAGGAGCCATATACTAAGAATTTAAAGTAAAACACCAGTCGGCTGAGATCCTTCTGGGTTTGCTTTAAACTTTAAAGAAACAGCCGCGGCAGTATTTGTAGGGTAAAATAAAAGAAGCAGAAAAGAAGTTAGCATCAAATGCAAATACAAATACAGTAAAAAAGACATAAATTGCAGATACCTGATCTCTGGTGACTCTCGTTCAGTATTTCCCTCACCTGTAATGGAAGGACTCTTCATCGCTTCCACAGCCTGGTGCGCATGGATCTCCACCTCATCGATGAAACGGTTTCTTGATATAATCTGAGGACTCTTCATAGCAACACCGATCAAAGAAAAAACGGGCGATTCAGAAACAATTCACCCTTTAGTTTAAACAAACGGACTCCGGCAGGATCAAACCGCTCATTATTGCTAATCCGATAAAACCTTTGGGTAACCTTTCAGCAAACTGCAAATTTGTTTCCTTGATACATGTGCTCGACGAAGAATATACCTAGATTTCCCATCTTAGCCTTAGCCTTCCATCCTTAATCTCAATTAAAAAGCTGCGATCGCCCTCCATATACACAGAAAAGCTCATTGAAGCACCTCCGGCGAATGATTACCGAGATGATGTAAATAATCATCACGACAGTCGCGATGATAATAATAATAGTGGAGATGATATGGACGAGGAAGACCATCGTAACAATTTAGATTTTGATTCACGACGACGATGATGACAACAACAATGGCAACTATGACAACTACGACGACGAGGATGATGGGGATAGTGATGACGACTATTGATCTAAATTGTGATAGAAATAACCAATATAAATAACCAATAGGATAGCAATGACCATGATATAAACATTAGCTGCTATATGTAACCACTCAAATTTAATCTCAAATATTATACATAATTTTTTTAAAATAAACAATATGTTCATCACTTTCAATATTGTCAAATATTTATTCCTTATCCTAACAACATATGTCAAATCATATATTAATACTTAAAATTAATAATTCCAATCTATTTTCCAAGGTTTGTACCTTTTATTTTTACTAGCAATACCATGATTGCCATACTATGATTTGGACATTTATTAACATATATATGTATTTGTTTAACCATTGTCTTTTTCTCCTCACTATGTTTGGGAGATTATTCGTTTAATTATATTGGTAATAACATTATTGCTACCTCACCATTGTATTGATTATTATTGCAATATGTGTATTTTTTTAACCTCGTGTACTTGTTTAACATCCTTCCTTTTCATCCCCACCTTGGTTGGATTATTGTTTAACCTAATCTTTTGGTTGATTTTTGTAGCACGTGTTTGATTAATCGTCTTTGGCACTGAAAGGCCATGTCATGTCCCAAAATTGGAATTGGGTCACAATGGCCTAATCACATTAGCCATATTCATTAGAGTTTGTAAAATTGATGTTAAGGGTCAAATAATTGCCAAGGAGGAAAATTACTAGTTTCCTAGGTTTGGGGTGGAAGCTTTGGGATTTGGAATAAGGGGGATAATAAATGATGTTTAGACATTAGAAGGGTTCAAGTATTTAATAAATAGAGTGAATAAAGAAATTCAAGAGAAATCCTAGGTGACAAATGGTTTTGGAGACATATGGAGGATGTGGGACCCACACTAGCTTGATTTTTCATAATACATGGTATCTCTCTTTTGCAAATTCGAATTAATGGGAATGTGAACACTCTTGGGTGAGTTGGTAAGTCATAACACATGTCATTGAGCATCTTAGGTCGAATTGGGAAGGATTGGTAACCTCCATGGAAGATAAAGAGTCAAAGTGGAAGTTTGTGGACACTTGGGCTAGATTCCCTAGCCCCTATGACACCAATGATGGAGCATCTATGGCAACTATGACAAATTGCAGACCTAACCTCTGACATCTGACCACTATGACATGTCAGCCCCAAAAATAGGCTCAAGGAAGGCAAATTTGGGAGTTGGAAAAGCCAAAGAGACTCAAAATCGAATTTGGGAGAAGATGGAAGGTTGGAACTAGGAGACAAGTGGAAAATGTGGAATATTTCCTAAATGGAAATCTATTGAATCTATTGAGAGGATTTCGACCCTTAGAAGGCTATTGTTGGTTATAAAATGTAGAAATGAAGTATGAGAATAGCTTTTGATCATTTGTAGAATTTGCAATTGCATTTGTGAAGAGGGAGAGCTAGTGGATGACTAGTTTCTTTCCTTAGCCAATTTCGAGGGTGAAAGATTCCCATCCAAGTTGGTAATTGGAAAGGCCATTCAGACCTTTCATTTGGAGCTTTAATGGAGTCTTTATTTGTAGGTGTAAGCTACAGGGCAGCTCATGGTTTCTTCTATTGCAGCTCACTCCTTCAACCATTTCCAGTTTTGATGGCATATTCTTGATCCTTGAGGGAGGGCGTTTTTGGTGAGCTATTGTACTCTTTGGGGAAGCTTTTAATGCCCCATTTCTTTTGTAATATGAATTAAATACTCTGTTCTTCATCTCCAAAAATTTTCCGGTCGAAATTCCAAGTAGAAATGTATAAATCTCATTTTTAATGGAAGAACAATGCCATTTCCCCACTACCTTGTTGTGAGCCAATGTATTGATGATGATTTCGAATGAATGGATGATTCTCTGATATATTTGTGATCAATATACTGCCATGGATGTATTATAAAATTTTCATGTACTATACTTGAGCATATGAAGCATTTTTACTCAGTTTAGTTGTATTGGGAGGTGAAATAGTGCCATTCCCCCAAGGCTCGAATTAGGGATTTTTGCAGTTGAATGGGAGAGGGTGAGAACAGTTGTAATAATCCATTAATGGTGCATATGAGACTTTAATAAAATAATTAACACATTACATACCTCTGTTCATAAATTTGAGTGGGTTTGGAGGCATTTGGGAAGCCATTTTCAGTACTTACCCCAGGGGATTTGAACCCCAAATTACTAGTAAAATTGCATAATTGGTCCAGAATCTTAAGAGAGTTTGCAGAGGTCTTTTGGTGGACATATGTCATCCATAAACATCATATTCAAGTTCTAATATCATTCATACACCTTCCTTGAATATTTGAAGGCATTTGGAGTCAATTTGAGATCTAGAGACCAATACTAGTCAAAGGAAAATCACTAGTAAAGTTACCTACATTGATCAGAATTGAAAGAGGATTTGCAGAAGTATTTTAAAGGTCCAAAGGCATCCCTGAAACACATATTTATGTTCTAATATCATTCATATACCTTCTCAGAAGATTTGGGATCATTTGGGGCAAATTTGGGACCTAGAGATCAAAACTAGTCAAAGGTCGAACTAGGAAAAAAAAGTGGAAAATTGCAATTTTAATCAAATTCCTAATAAGGGACATTACAGTGGTATCAGAGCATGGTCCTTGCACCTGTGTATTAGGTACATACATTCAAGAATAATTGGCAGCCATGTCTTACTATTATGATGAATCCTATGAGTACAATTCTTATGAGGAATATGCAGATGCTTATGAGCAATATGAAGCAGAATGTGAATGGTATGAAGAAGAGGTGCCATCATGCAACACTTCTTACAATTTCAAGAGAAATGAAGATTATTCTTATGACTTTAAATATGATGAATATGAGTGTGTCACACCAACCAAGGATAATTCTATGAGTGAGTTCCAAAGATGGAGAGCAAAATAGAAAACCTTGCCCCAACAATATCAAAAATATCAAGAATATCTTGCTTTTAGCAAAAATACACAAAATTCCATGTCTTTTGAGTACTATGCTGAACATGTTTTTGAAAATAGGCCCAAAAATGAAGATGTGGAGTTAGTGAAGAAAGGTTTATGCCCTTCTTGTAAAAACCCTTGGAGCCAGTATCATATATGTGTGCATGAAATGATGTCCTCCTTGAGGAGAGTTTTTGAGATTTATTCAAGAAGAGATTCCAAATATATTGATCCTAAGGAAAACAAGGGGCAAAATGCATCAGCTTGCTTTAAGGAGCAAAAGGAAGAGACATCACAAGAGCATGAAGAAGATTCTATTGAAAATATGGAAGATCATTTCGAGACACCTTCTAGCTTAGACATGAACCAAAGAGCATCTACTGATGGATGCTTAAACTATGAAGGAGTACCTATTGATGGGTGCTCACACCTCTATGTTGGTGACATAGAGATCACTTTTGAAAGTGTTTCTACAAGTACAAGTTTCATTAAGCATGATAATGAAGACCTTGTAGCAATTGAAGAAGAACCAAGATCAACTTCCCCATCACCACTTGAGCTTCATGAAGTTGGTCCAAGCAAAATTGAAGAAGATGAGGAGGTTCATTTGCAAGAGCCTCATTTTCTTGAAGGGTTCTTAAAGATGAATGAAAATAAGATCCAAGAGTCCCTCAGCATTCTCCATGACACTCAAGCATTGGTGTCAAATTCTTGTTGGAGAGCTACTTCATTGGAGGAAACATCCTTCCTTGAAGACATGGAGAAGATTCAAAGAGCAATGTGCCACATCAAAGGTAATTTCATGTCTTTGTTTTTTGATAGAAACCATTTGTTTGAGCTTAATTAATTGTTACATGATGCATAATTGAATAATAATGAGGATATTCATAAGCTCACAATTCAAAATGAGCAACTTCTTGAAAAGTTGCAATATACTTGTTTTTCCTCCTATGTTTCAGATTGTCAAATGGTAGATTGTTTGGAGGATTCTCATGACATGGTGGATCATGAGAAATGTGAAAATTTGAATGTTCTTGATGTGTTTGAAGATGAACTTGAAGAGATCCAAACAGTTGATGTGGTGGAAGAGGAATTTGAATTTCCTCTTGATGAAGGTTATGCAATTTTTAAAGAAGAGCATGATTCCTCTACATTGGAACCAAACTATGACAAAGAGTTCACACTTTTGAAGGAGCTGCATGATACTACCCATATGGATCCTTCCCATGATGAAACTTCTGTACTTTTTGATCATTTGGGTGATTTGGTTCACTCTCCTACATCCTACAATTCCATGTTTTGCAACATTAGTCTCAATGAAGTATGGGTGAAAGGGTTCTTTTTTATGGTGCCACATGAGGAGTATGGAACTCCTAGATTTATTTTTTATGATGATATGGTTGGAGCACATTCTTATTCACATTTTCAGCAACATTATTTGTCACTTTATGATGATGCAAATCTAAATGGATGCACCTATGATATGCATTTGAGTCACTTGAAGACTCATGGTTTTTCTTGCTCAACATTTGATTCATTTGATGTTGGAGGAACTTCATCCAACACTTGGGAGAATAGATTTATGATTGGAGAACATTTTTGTTGGCAGCCACATACTTTGTTATATTTTTATGATTCTCACATTCATGGATGTATGGGTGAGACTTCTTTGATTCATTTGAAGTCTCCTTGTTTTTTTTGCTCATTATTTGGTTCAAATTTTAGTGGAGATTCTTCATTCACTTCTTGGATGAAAGAATACATGGATGAATATTTTGATGCATATCACATCCTTTTGGAGCAGAATTATAGGACATGGGATCCTCACCTATGTCATTGGAGCAGATTTGATTGGTCACTTGAAGCTTGTATGCACTTGGAAAATGGTGGTCTACTTGCTTGGAGGTATAAGCACTTTCATGACTCTTTGATGAAGCATATCCTTGATGTACATTTTCATTATGTTGTTATGTACTTTGATGATATATATTTGGTACTCATGATGTTTGGAAGAATGCATATAAGAAAATGGGATCCAGGAATCCTCTTATCTAATGGTGTAGGTTGGAGAGCACTCTTAATTGTTGGGGTGCAATACAAGCAATGAGACCCTGGAATAATTTTTGTCTCATTGGTTTCATTTTTTTGGGGGAAGAAAGCAGTATGGGAGATGGATTCCCCACTTAATAAAGTGATTTTAATCAGAGTAGTGCAGCAGCAATCATGGTGGTTCCTCTCTAAAATATTCATGGAAATTCAAAGACTCAAGGTTTGGCAATTCAATGGCAACTTCAAAGAATTATACAGAAAGCAGGTTCTTCAACACCCATGTTTGAAATTGCTTGAGGACAAGAAATATTGGGAAGGGAGGATTTGTCATGTCCCAAATTTGGAATTGGGTCACAATGGCCTAATCACATTAGCCATATTCATTAGAGTTTGTAAAATTGATGTTAAGGGTCAAATAATTGCCAAGGAGAAAAATTACTAGTTTCCTAGGTTTGGGGTGGAAGCTTTGGGATTTGGAATAAGGGGGATAATAAATGATGTTTAGACATTAGAAGGGTTCAAGTATTTAATAAATAGAGTGAATAAAGAAATTCAAGAGAAATCCTAGGTGACAAATGGTTTTGGAGACATATGGAGGATGTGGGACCCACACTAGCTTGATTTTTCATAATACATGGTATCTCTCTTTTGAAAATTTGAATTAATGGGAATGTGAACACTCTTGGGTGAGTTGGTAAGTCATAACACATGTCATTGAGAATATTAGGTCGAATTGCGAAGGATTGGTAACCTCCATGGAAGATAAAGAGTCAAAGTGGAAGTTTGTGGACACTTGGGCTAGATTCCCTAGCCCCTATGACACCAATGATGGAGCATCTATGACAACTATGACAAATTGTAGACCTAACCTCTGAAATCTGACCACTATGACATGTCAGCCCCAAAAATAGGCTCAAGGAAGGAGAATTTGGGAGTTGGAGAATCCAAAGAGACTCAAAATCGAATTTGGGAGAAGATGGAAGGTTGGAACTAGGAGACAAGTGGCAAATGTGGAATATTTCCTAAATGGAAATCTATTGAATCTATTGAGATGATTTCGACCCTTAGAAGGCTAATGTTGGTTATAAAATGTAGAAATGAAGTATGAGAATAGCTTTTGATCATTTGTAGAATTTGCAATTGCATTTGTGAAGAGGGAGAGCTAGTGGATGACTAGTTTCTTGCCTTAGCCAATTTCGAGGGTGAAAGATTCCCATCCAAGTTGGTAATTGGAAAGGCCATTCAGACCTTTCATTTGGAGCTTTAATGGAGTCTTTATTTGCAGGTGTAAGCTATAGGGAAGCTCATGGTTTCTTCTATTGCAGCTCACTCCTTCAACCATTTCTAGTTTTGATGGCATATTCTTGATCCTTGAGGGAGGGCATTTTTGGTGAGCTATTGTACTCTTTGGGGAAGCTTTTAATGCCCCATTTCTTTTGTAATATGAATTAAATACTCTTTTCTTCATCTCCAAAAAGTTTCAGGTCAAAATTCCAAGTAGAAATGTATAAATCTCATTTTTAATGGAAGAACAATGCCATTTCCCCACTACCTTGTTGTGAGCCAATGTATTGATGATGATTTCGAATGAATGGATGATTCTCTGATATATTTGTGATCAATATACTGCCATGGATGTATTCTAAAAGTTTCATGTACTGTACTTGAGCATTTGAAGCATTTTTACTCAGTTTAGTTGTATTGGGAGGTGAAATAGTGCCATTCCCCCAAGGGTCGAATTGGGGATTTTTGCAGTTGAATGGGAGAGGGTGAGAACAGTTGTAATAATCCATTAATGGTACATATGAGAATTTAATAAAATACTTAACACATTACATACCTCTGTTCATAAATTTGAGTGGGTTTGGAGGCATTTGGGAAGCCATTTTCAGTACTTACCCCAGGGGGATTTGAACCCCAAATTACTAGTAAAATTGCATAATTGGTCCAGAATCTTAAGAGAGTTTGCAAAGGTATTTTGGTGGACATATGTCATCCATAAACATCATATTCAAGTTCTAATATCATTCATACACCTTCCTTGAATATTTGAAGGCATTTGGAGTCAATTTGAGATCTAGAGACCAATACTAGTCAAAGGAAAATCACTAATAAAGTTACCTACATTGATCATAATTGAAAGAGGATTTGCAGAAGTATTTTAAAGGTCCAAAGGCATCCCTGAAACACATATTTATGTTCTAATATCATTCATATACCTTCTCAGAATATTTGGGATCATTTGGGGCAAATTTGGGACCTAGAGATCAAAACTAGTCAAAGGTCGAACTAGCGAAAAAAAGTGGAAAATTGCAATTTTAATCAAATTCCTAATAAGGGACATTACAGGCCATGCGGATGGTAGCTTTCCTAGCACCTTTTTTTAATGCCTAATGTTTTTTACAAGTATAACATGGACCAATTCGCAAAGGGAGGTTTCCTAGCAATTTGTTTTGCAGAAGGAGGCATAAGTAGGGCGGACCCAAAGGTAAGAGTTTTCAAGTTTTGATAACTATGTGCATCAATACACACAGATCATTACACACAAAGAGGAAAACTAGCCTTGGTGCTAAGGGTTTTCATAGTAATATTTTTCAACTAGAACCACTCATATTACCTTCCCACCTAACACCTCCTAGTGCTCTTCAAGGTGTGCATAGAAAGCATTTTACACTGGAAAGATCCTGCTTAGGTTCTTTCATCAATATTTAAAATTGCTTTCAATCCTATTACCTGCCTCATATAACACCAAGATGTGCTTTTCAAAATGCTCATGGAGAGTTTATTATCTAAAAGAAGTTTTCTTAGATTCTTTTCATCCAACCAACCAAGTGACACCTATCATTAAATTTGTGGAGTTTCAAGGCTAAACTTTTGGAGAGAAGGTTTATATTAATTTAGTGTTTAGGAAAAATAATTGCTTGACATCCCAACCTAAAAATTTGCTAGCTCAAAACCAAGTCATAAATTTAAATTACATCTACCATGCTAATAACTAGTTGATTACTTCATATTTAAGGGTAATATTATAGGGTATTATGCAATAGATAAAATACATTCATGTACATCATGACAATAAATTCACATCATACTTCATTAAACTAACGAGAAACTCAATTTTTGAAATTACAAAAATATAAATGTAATTGAATTTTAATAAATAAAAAAATTAATATAAAATTACTTTGGAAATAGTCTAAAACTAATAAGAAATCAAATGGTTTAATTGTGATGTGAAAACTATAGTCGATGCTTCGGTGGGGACTAATAAAGTAGAAAAGGTTCTTATAGAGTGTATTAAATCCTTTCTAAAGATTTGAAATGTCAATGTTGAAAAGGACTTGAAGAGGGAGCCCAATGATGCTTATTTGGCGATTTTCAAAGTTTTAATATAATAAAGTTTAGGAAATTTGATAGGCATGTCGAACCATTTTTAAAAAGTGCTAATGCTTATTTGGAAATTTTCAAAGTTTTAATATAATAAAGTTTAGGAAATTTGATGGGCATATCGAACCATTTTTAAAAAGTGCTAGATGAACACATTTGAAACTTCACAGTATTTATTTTTTCAAACAGAAAATAAAAATAAAAATTCTTGCTCTTATAATAAATCAAAGAAGTAGTTGTCCAGATACAAGAGTGATCCTTGAGTGAAAGTGAACTCCCAGTCATAGTCTAAATGGCCAAGAGAGTGTCAAGCATTACAATGTTTCAAAATCTTAGAAAAACATAAAAACCATCCTATTCGTTTATAAAATCAAGCAAAAACCATAACATGCTCCAGCTACGAGGCATACACAAAAAACAAGATGCAGCTATCTGCAACAAAGCCACATAACCATTAAAAAACAAAGGAAAAGAGTCCTTGTATGCAAGACACTGACCAATGTATTCTTCAATCGCTAACACTCCTTCAAGAGTATCCACAACAATTTTTTATAAGGAGTCATCTTCCAAATTGAAGCATCTGTAAATGTGAGCAAAAGTGATCTTGGAGAATGCTGAAGATATCCCTTTTGTTCGATGGCACCAATAGTCCAGAGCCATAACCTCTACATTGTATAAACCATTTGTCCATTGTATTATATTAACCTAGGAATCTCCAAATACTTGAAGATCATCAATCCCAATCCTCTAAGTAAATTCTGGCAAATCCCAACAAGCCATAAGTTTTGCTTTGATGTTTGATCCTACACCACTCCCCATCCATAATTTAAAGTAATGAGCTTCATTGTTTTTTAGGATCACACCAGACCCACATGATCCATTCTAAGAGACTCCATCAAACTATCTAATGGCAGAATTGTAAACAAAGACAGGGGGATATAATTATCTAGCCTTTTTATGAGTCACCTCTACTAAGAATTTCTTGTAATAACATAAGGATTTGATGCAACGGGATTGATAATTTATTTAACAAAACCCTAATATGAATAATCCAAGACATGAAACCCTAATCTTAAATTTCAATATGCTTCAATATTATCACAAAACCCTATAGACCCAAGGAGAGATATTAAAGTACAAATGAAGAGCCAAGAGAGAGAACATGTAATAAACCTAATTGGTTATTACAATTGTATTTATTATTAGATTAGGATAATTGATTATTAATTATTAAATGACATGTCTATTCCCGTTAGGCCATATTTAATATCGGCCATTCATATCTAATATTCATCAATTCAATTATAAAAATATATATATTATCTTTTAAGATAATCATGTAAGCCTGGAAGCTTACAAGTGGTATCAGAGATATGATCTACACCCACGGCAGAAGAAGTAACTATGACTCTCGATTTACCAAGTCAAGAGGAACAAGGGACTACTGTGACTCCTACGTATTCAAGTAGGGATAAATATAAAATCGCTACTACCCCCAAGAAGGAAAGGAAGCGTGGCCGACAAACTCCTTAAACCCCCCCCAGAAAAGATCCATACCACTAGACACCAAGTGGGATAAGAAAAGACATCCCTACTACAAACCTCAAAATGCGATACTTAGGAAAAAGTATGCTCGCCTACCAGAAGTTCGTTGTGGCTTCTTACAAGGTAGGGAAGTAAAGCACATTAACACGCCAGTTGAAAAACCTATAAAATTGTCTAGTAAACTCTAGAACAAGGACTTGTTAAGGAAGTCGATGATAAGGAAGATAAAACAGAAGAGGTAGAAGACAAGGATATGGAAGATCAAGATGATATTGACAATCATAATACCAATATCAATTGTAAAGTAAATAATGATGTCGTAAAAATCGAGGAAGTCATTAAAATCAATGTTAACAACAATTATGAGAGAATTGAATTTGTAGAAGAATGCAATAATGAAAATAAAAGTGTCGAAGATGACATTAATCATGAGAGTGTAGAAAAATGAAACCCAGAAGATGCTGCGACAAATGATGAGATGAACTTTCTATCAGCAGTCGTAAATCAAGATGTCCCAGAATATCAATATCAAAAGGTTCCCAGGGAACAACTAAAGACAAGCTCGTCATCCAATGA
Organism: Larix kaempferi; assembly: GCA_027924585.1. NCBI lineage: Eukaryota > Viridiplantae > Streptophyta > Pinopsida > Pinales > Pinaceae > Larix > Larix kaempferi. Next base: position 5,204,460 of record BSBM01000130.1, read on the forward strand.
AGTAAGTACATTATTACTAGTTGTTGCTACAGATAATAAAACCATATCAAAGCATGCAAAAATATCAAAAATCTACATCAACTTAGAAGAGCAAAAGAAAACCATTAGATTAGAAGCTCATAAAAATACTCCATATAGTTGTTATGCATTTATCTATAGAATCATATGCATGAGAATATTTGAATGGAAATGCGACCAATTATTTCAAGAATTACTAAACCGTGGCACCGTTATTCGTGTCAAGAATTCCAGCTGTAGCACGCTCATAGAAGACTCGTGGACGAATCTTTTCAGAGCGGGATGTCTTGTAATAAACCTAATTGGTTATTACAATTGTATTTATTATTAGATTAGGATAATTGATTATTAATTATTAAATGACATGTCTATTTATGAATAGACATGTCTATTCCCGTTAGGCCATATTTAATATTGGCCATTCCTATGTAATATTCATCAATTCAATTATAAAAATATATATATTATCTATTAAGGTAATCATGTAAGCTTGGTAGCTTACAGAACATGACTCATGTGCACTTCCTATAGATCACACTTTAGAAAAGTTTGAATATGAATAATATATAGATCATCATCTCCAACATCTTATTCTTCACCATATTAAACCCTAATCACAAGATAAATCTCCAACAAGGATGTCCTCCTCCCATGTATAACTTATCCTAGGGTTTCCTCGTGAACCCTAGTGAATCACACCAAGAATACTAGTAATTTACTATAAGAGTTTAGATTCACCTTAGTGGGCCTAATGGTTAAAAACATGTGTTATATTTGGGGAGGTCACGTGTTCAAAACCGGAGGGGGGTAGGGTTGCTCATTGGCCCATTATGACAAGGCTGGAAGGGTAGGCGACTGCTGGGATAGAGGCTCACCCTCGTGGGCTTCGGGATGTCTCAACCCCTGTTGAGTCACAAGTTACTGGTATATCTGGCTTGTGGGCTCTTGCATGGGCTAATTCACTTACAAGCAACCTAGAAACATACATGTTGATTGCAACACTCCAAGTTTACACATGTCAATCTCAAAGGTTATGTCATACACAATAATGGATTTGAGGTGATGTAAATACACAAGGTGTGTCCACACCACTCTATCACAAGATCATATGGACTCCATTGCTCCTCCTATGCCACATCTGCTCCATTGGGTCCACCCTCCCTACATGAACATAATCACAATGAACATGTCCTCAACAACTCCAAGAATCCATTTATGCCCCATAATATTGACAACACTCCTCCTAGTAGGGCATTCACCAGTAATTTCTACCTCTCCATGTGGTCATCATGAAATGCGTTCACCAAGATGTGAAGAGAACTCCAATGTTTTAGGGGAGATTTCAAGTAAACAATCAATTAGATCAAAAAGCCACCCAACAAGTTATGTCCAATATGTAAATTCATTATAAACAATCTTCCTTATGCCAATCCATATAAAATCATCTAAGAAATGAACATACACCATATAACCCAAAACCCATAAAACATAGTATAAATACTTATATAGTAACTCAATAAACTAACATTTTTATTGTTGCCTCTACTGCTCTATAGTTTCACCATAAATCATATGCTATAGGACTCAAGTCTCTATCCTTAATTCAATTCTCGATGAATAACAATTGGTTTGATATCAAATAAATCCTAATAACTTTAATATATTAAGATCTGTCTCTTACACATCATCTTTATATTAAATATTATAAATAAGGGTCTATTAATCAAAAGGGCCCTTGCCATGATTCTCGTAATACATTGATTAAAAATGACACTTTGTGGTTGATCCAATTATTAACAAATATATTCTGACACTTAAAACTTCTAAGTCATGTGATTACACTTAAAAATTCTAAGTCATAGTCATGTGATTACCAATAAAGATGAATTACTTAATTACTACAATTTTCATGTTCTTTTCGCCATAAATCATGGCATCAAACATGATGTCATAACTCAAAATTTATTTTCATATCTTTCTCTTATATTCTAGTCAATGTCAAGCTTCAAAATTGATGGAGCACATCGTGAGGACACCTAGGTATGCCTACCACGAGTTATTCAGGGTATGTCATCACTTTATCGAACTCTAAGTGACTAATCTAAGCCCCAAAATTATCCATAAAGGGCACATGGACACCTCAGGAGCTAACATTTTCCATAAAGGGGACAAGAATACCGCAAGAACCATTGAAGATGATAGCCCCCTCTTTATAGTTCAAATTTTAAGGATTATTCTTTTTCATTGATTTGAAAGATTTTTTTAACGATTTATAGGTTATACATTTTTTGTTAATTATTTTAATCTCCAAAATAATGGAGTAGTTTAAATGTTATATATCGTGTTGAAATTTGGTTATATCATTTTTTTATCAAAATGTAATTCTTCATTATTGAAATTGCATTTTTTAATACATAAATAGATTCACCACCCTCAAATACCCATGTTACACCTTGACAATGCAATCTTAAAAACTAATGTATGCAATTTGAAATTTTCAATTTTCTTCTTGACTCATTTGATATCACCACTCCACATCTCCTCTTATCAATTCTCTAAACTCTTCATTAAAGATGATATCCCTATGTGCCTCTTCACCCTTTTTCCCTCCTACAATGACACAAGCTTCCATGGACATAACATAAAAATTAGACTCTCCTTTCTTTCGAGTTTTCCCCTCCAAATCAAAGTGTATCCTCTGTATGAGACTTTATGAGATGGCATGTGTGTCAAGCTAAAATTTATGATATGCATGAATTATATATTTTTTGAAATTGTCACATGCATGACATCTAAATGTAGGCCCACCAACATTTTGTTATCCCGTTATGGAGATAACACATCATGTTCACTTGAAGCTTCAAAAGAAACAAGGTTGCATAGCAACATAACGTGCCGCGGTTGGAAAACAATTAATTGAAAAATTATAAGCACAATGCCCTTCCAAACATCGTATTATGGTTATATGCATTGGAGAAATGCAACCTGCTATATGCATTGGAGAATGCAGCCTGCGTTTGGATTAATGGTTTAAATTGCAACTGCTTTTCAATTGCAATTTTGTTTTTTCAATTGCTTATTTTGTTTTTTCAATTGTTCATTCTACAGGTTATTAAACCATTTTTCAATTATTCATTTTGTTTTTTCAATTGTTCATTCTACAGGTTATTAAACCATTTTTCAATTATTCATTTTGTTTTTTCAATTGTTCATTCTACAGGTTATTAAACCAGAGCAATTGTAACTGCTACTGGTAATTGCATCGAAGAATGCAACCTGCCCACACAATCATTGCCGCTCGTAATATTGTGGATGGAGCATATTCATTCAAAAATCATGCCATAATGAGAGTGCCGCAATGATTCATAGTTGGAATTGCTAGACCTATCTCTACTGCATCCAGTCCCTTCCATTAGAGTGCCAGGATGGGCTCCATACCAATATGAAATAGTGAGAAGTTAGATTCATTCTAGGTGGTCACACTAATAAAACAAACCAACCTCCAAAGGACCGCTGAAAGGTCCTCCATTAAAAGCAATTGTTTGAAACCATTGGGACAGCCGTGCACTTCCCATGTTAAATTTAAGAATTAACACATGTATCTAAGATGATATTTGGCAGAACTTGGTGCATGCAAATGTCAAAATTAGCAAATCACGCCCTAAAAACGAAACAATGTTCTCAAACAAATCCACAAACCTTGAAATAGTTTTTGTAGACTTAGAATGTTAGCAAAGTAAATAGTGGTGGACTTGGATGTTACCAAACGCAACAATGGTGGACTAGCATCAACTGGGGATGTGAGGTTCAACTTGTCAAGCAACATTCCATGCAAGATCTGGGAGCGCGTTGGGCCAGTGTGGTTTCCACTCTTTGCACGGCAGCGAAGTTGCCACTGCAAGTGAAAACTCTCTGACCTTTTGCTTATAGCTACAACCATCCAAATGGTGGTCATCTGTACTTTGCAGCCCATTTCTAACTCGTCGCTCCGTATAGAGCACTTTCTTGGCACACTTCAGAAATGGAACACTCCGCGGACAAAGGTGAACAAAGGTGAGTTTGCATGATAAGTCTCTAGCTCTTATCTATGATGGTACCTTTTCTTCTTATTTTCTTCTACCGCTGGTGGACTTGTAGCTCTGAAATGCTTCATAATTTGCTTTCAATCCTGTTTGGCTTCCCCCTTCTGTATGTGAAGAGTACACCGTGTTTGGCCGGTTTAATTCTCATATAGGCATATATAGATAATCATTCCACTTTGCTTCTGAACGAACCTCTTCCCTGGTTTTATCGTTCCCGGTCCTTCCCATGCATGTATAAATCCATCCACTTCTCCGTCCTTCTCATATAGGCACGCATGGTTTTATCGTTCTCGGCTTGTGCTGTTTTGTTTGTTGCATTCAATGGATTTTAATTCTGGGCCTCCGTCTCCGTTGAGCAGTAGCAATACCTATTCTCGGTCTCCTTCTCCGTCCAGCAGTAGCAGTATCCGTAGCAGTAGCAGTGATGGTTTTGACCCCCATCTAGAACCGTCGGTTTCTAAGAGAGAGGATAGTGGGTTGGGTAATTCTGGTTGTCATTATCATAAACGTCATGGGGGCAGCGCTGCCAATGATGAATATGATGATAATGATTACCGAGATTATGTAAATAATCATCACGACGGTCGCGATGATAATGATAATAGTGGAGATGATATGGACGAGGAACACCATCGTATCAATTTAGATTTTGATTCTTTCGTGCTTAAATTAGGACGTTTGATGGCTGAGTGTGTGGAGAGTGGGCATGGTGATTATTTTTGTAATGATGACGATGATGACGACGATGACAACGATGATGATGATGACAATGACAATGACGACGATGACAACGACGACGACGAGGACGATGGCGATGGCAATGCCGACTATTGATATAAATTGTAATAAAAATAACCAATAGAAATAACCAAAAAGATAGCGATGACGATGATATAAACATTAGCTACTATATGTAACCACTCAAATTTAATCTCAAATATTAGACATAATTTTTTTTTAAATAAACAATGTGTTCATCACTTTCATTATTGTCAAATATTTATTCCTTATAGCATATTTCAATATTTATTCTTTGATAATTTCCTTATAGCATTATATGATTTTATTCCTAATAGTCTTATTCCTAAATTCTTCTATAATTCTTATTAATTTTAATGTACTCGAAACATATATATTTCAATGGTTCATTAGCCTTGTAACCAGAAGTCTCCTAATAAAGGATTTATTTAAAAATCCTAACCACATATGTCAAATCATATATTAATACTTAAAATTTTAATAATTCCAATCTATTTTCCAAGGTTTGTACCTTTTATTTTTACTAGCAATACCATGATTGCCATACTATGATTGGACCTTTATTACCATATATATGTATTTGTCTAGGGTTAAAGCTACAGAGACAACTCAAAGAGGAATTAGAGAAACGCAAGGTTTATCAAGTTGCTTGGTTGCAAAAGGGACATCATGTCATTGTATCAAAGTAGTGTTTGATAAGTTTCCACATATGGAATTAATTATCAAGACCAATATTGTGAGATGTTTTGCTAATGGATGGCTGCCATCTTTTGTCGGGATGGTTGTGGCAATTTGATGGGAATGTTTTTCATGATGGGAAGGAGATATAAAATGTTTCACATGAAAGAAGAAAAGGGACATCATAATGAGAGTAACATAGTAATGTTGTGGAAATAAGACACAAGTTTTTCCATGTTAAATCTCCACAGATATGTTGTGGAGAACAAAAAAAAATTAAAAGAGGAGAAGTAGAAGTGTTGTTTTGCAATTTGTGAAATGATGTCAAATTTGAATTGGAGAAAAATGAGATACTAATAGAGGTGAATGAGCTACTAAAATATATTGAGGGAGTTATTTCAGATGAACTTCTGAGGGGATTACCACGTATGAGTATTTCCCATCAAATAGATTTGATTCAAGGATTGAGTGTGATAAATAGGGTGCCATAGAGGTTGACTCAAACATAGTGAGGAGATTAATAAACAAGTTCAAGATTTATTGGATCAAAGACTAATAAGGAAATTTTGAGTGCATGAGCAATACCAACTATACTAGCCCAATGAAAGGATGAAGGACTATTGCGTTGATTCAAGGGCCATCAATAACGTAGCCATTAAGTATGGGTTTCCATTATTAAGGATGGATGACTTAATGGATCGTTTGAGCGGAGAGAAATACTCCTCCACGATCGATTGAAGCACAAATATCACCAAAAATAAAACTGAGAGGGTGATTAGTGGAAGACAACCTTCAAGATTAAATAATAACTATATGAATCGTTGTTCATGCCATTTGGGTTAAAGAATGTGCCAAGCACTTTCATGAGGTTGATGAATTAAGTGTTGAAACCTTACTTTGGTAACTATGTGGTTGTATATATAGATTATTTATTGGTGTTCAATAAGACAAAAGACAAGCATATGATGCATTTGAACTTCAAGTCTTGGAATGGTTTAAGCATGAGAAGTTGTTGATAAGCACATGCTCATTTGAAGCAAGTATTGGAATGGCTGAAGCATGAGAAGTTGTTGATAAATATGTAGAAATGTTCTCTCACGAAGGAAGAGCTTGTGTACTTGGGATTCGTGATATGTTGGGCTGAAGATGGATTTGGAAAAGGTAAGAACTATTATGGAGTGGTCTACACTAAAAAGCTTAATCAAGGTAAGAAACTTTCATGGGTTGGCATGCTACTACCAAAATTTTACTCAAAATTTTAGTGCCATTTGTGCACCACTAACAACTTGCAAGTGGAAGGGAGAGTTCCAATAAAACACAATAACCCAATGAGGTCTTAGTTGTTGAAGAAGGTGATCAAGAACCTATTTTGGCTTTACCAATTTCTGGGATAGTGCTCCAAGTGGACTATGATGCCAACATAACAACAATTCAAAGAATGTGTAGCTAGGAAGGTAAGCCCATTGCATTCTTTACAAGAAGATGATGATGTAAATAACAAATATTTATTGTTTGATTAGGAGTTTTATTCCATTATTTAAGTATTGAAGAACTGTTGGTACTACTTGTTTCCCAAACAATTTGTATTTGTACATTGATCATTAGATGTTATAGTACATAAATACATAGGCAAAGTTGAACGAAAGGAACATGAAATAGGTTGATTTCTTGTAGAGCTACTCTTTCATGTAGAAACATAGATATGAAAGATCAAATAAAGTTGATAATGCCTTGAATTGTGGGACAACATTGTTGACTACCTTGATTGTTGAGATTGTAGGATTGGAAGAAATGAAGGATGTGTATGAGGTAGATACAAATTTTGTTGAGGCGTGGAAAGCCAACAAAGACTCTGGAGTGGAGATCAAACTACATACTTGGATTTCTTCATCCAAGAAAAATTTCTAGTAAAGAATGAAGTTTATGCACTCTAAGATTGTCAATGGGGGGAAGCCTCACAAGGGAGATGCATAACGACAACTCAAGTGGACATTTCAGAATGTACACGAGTTGAGGTTTGATTGAGCACTATTATTGGTTGAGAGTCGCCAATGATGTGTTATTATTGGTCGTGAGTTGCTGAGGATTGAAAGTTGAATAATTTGACAACATGCAAAGGGGGGAAGACAAAACACCGAAGTTTACAAGCCATTATCAATGTTGGAAGCACCATGAGAAGCTATCATTATGGATTTTGTGTTGGAATTGTCAATAATCTAGAGTGATAATGATACTATCTTCGTAGTTGTAGATAGTTTCTATGAAATGATACATTTTGTCTGCAATAGCAATGCAATGAACATGGTTGTTTTATTATATAGAGATGGTTTGTTTCCATAGTTTTCCAAGAAGCATAACTTCAAATAGGGACAACACATTCATTGGTCATTTTTGGAGGACCATGTGGAGAAAGATGGACATGAGATTGCAGTTTAATTTTGCATCATCATCTACACACGAATGGGAAAACAAGTCAATGAATAGGAGTTGGAAATATGTTAAGATGTTTAGTAACAGAAAAACTAAGATAGTGAAATGTGCTTTTGTACAAGCCAAATTTGCATACAACAATTAAGTGAACAAGTCTACGAAAGAGTCATTTCCAAATTATGAATGGAGATCACTAATAGGGGCAGTAGATTTTTCCAACTTGCCTAAAGCAAGAAAGAGAAGTGCAAATGTGGATTCATTTGCATAACATTTGAAAGAGAAGCATGCACAAGTGCAACAACAACGACATTGGAGCAACCACGGATATAAGAAAAGGATGATAAAAAAAGAAGAGCGGAGAAATTCGAAGGAGACTTTGTGTTAGGATATCTACAAAAGGATAGGTTCTTGAGAGAAACATATAACACACTTAAGATGAACACATTGCCTTGTGGATCCTAAAGAAAATTTCACACAATGCTTATGTGTTGGAATTGGCAAAAAGCTTGGATATCTCGCCAACATTCATGCGGCAGATTTGTATGAATACCATGAAGGTGTTGTAAATGAAGATGTCGAGATCACTAAGTGGAAAGAACAAATTTAGAGCATTAAAGGAAAGACATGAAAGCCTTTGCAAGAAGAAACTAGAGTTAGATTACCAAAGAAGCCACTTGGATCTCAAAATAAGAGTTGGGCTAAGTCAAGCTTTTACCAGGGGAGTAAGACGTAGGAGCATCTCTCATGTCCTTGTAATCCTACACAGCCATTAAGCTTTCAAATTTTTGTCTCGGTTGAACCATAGTGGAGGATGCATAAGATAGTTTGGAGAGAATGACACTAGATTTTAATTTGGTATGTTCACTCCCTTTCAATCTCAATCCTTCCTCAAAAGGATTTCAAGGATGGATAGGAGATCTCAAAATCCATGCATTGTCCATCAAATCAAAACAACGCTTGTAAAGTTCTATGGTGTGTGCAAATGGAGTATGAAGTGAGGGGCCCACGAATCATCATGGAAGCATGATGTAAGGTGAAAAGGACCGGTAAACCTTAGAGAAAAATAAAGGTGGTGGTTGGGAGGTGGAATTTATTAGGTGACTTGCCAAAGTGAGAAAGGATGACTTACCATAGCCTGATTATTTGGTTGGTTGAGAAGTGAATGTTTGTGGAAGAAAAGAGGGGCTTGCAAGAACAAGGGTTTCATTCATTCATTTGTGGAGAATAGAAGGGAGATGGAGAAGCTCATGGAATAGATAGGTTGTGCATATGATGGTAGAAAGCGTGCTTTGAGTATGCTAGAGGATCATCATGAAGACTTCCAAACAAACCTTGGTGTAGCCATAGCCTACCAAGACTCTCTAACATAAATGATAGGAAGTACATAGAAGATGGATACACTATTCATTCTCCTTTGGGAGTTTGAATTTATTTATGATAGAAATGATAAGGAAGTACACCAATATATGTAAGTGGCTAGGGTTTATTTAAATTCAATGTGCGCGATAAAAGAATCCATGTAATACCCCCAACTTTGACTTGGAATGCATTTGATAAAAATCATGTAAATGATGTAAATATGCTAGTATGGATTCCTAGTGTGGAGCTCAAGGCGAAGGCCCCACTAGTGAATGGCTAGGAATGTATGATATATATATATATATTTATTTGGACCATATGATTGGCTTACCATGCCAATTCGAAATGTATGTAAATATTATATTGGAAGTTAACAAAATGGTCCAAGATGCTTGTGTAAAGAGCACTAGAGGGGCTATGAGTCCACCACAAGGGAAGAGGAAAGGGGGGCCATGGGGAAATCAAATCCTATGCTACCATCTGTCAACCTTAGAACTCATCCAAAATCTGCCATGAGCCTTAAATGAGCCAATTACCCTTATTACCATATATATAGATAATACATATGGACCTTAGAACTCATCCAAAATCTGCCATGAGCCTTAAATGAGCCAAGGACCTTTATTACCTTATATATAGATAATCATTCCAGATTGCTTCTGAACGAACCTCTTCCCTGGTTTTATCGTTCCCGATCCTTCCCATGCATGTATAAATCCATCCACTTCTGTAATGGTGACTAGGACTCACATTGAGGAGATTATGCAAGAAGCAACAAACCCAAACCACGAACACAATGATTATATATAAACTAATTCCATCTCGATCCGTAATCGAATAGACATCACGACTCTTCGGACGGTTTTCTACGAGTATAAAATCTCTAGTCAAACACCGAAATCATATTGAAAAGGAAGTGAGTGGTATTGGCTATTGTGAGGGAGCAATCAAAGTCAAAGTAGTGTGATTTCATAGGATAAGGTCTCGGCTTGTGCTGTTTTGTTTGTTGCATTCAATGGATTTTAATTCTGGGCCTCTGTCTCCATTGAGCAGTAGCAATACCTATTCTCGGTCTCCTTCTCTGTCCAGCAGTAGCAGTATCCGTAGCAGTAGTAGTGATGGTTTTGACCCCCATCTAGAACCGTCGGTTTCTAAGAGAGAGGATGGTGGGTTGGGTAATTCTGGTCGTCATTATCATAAACGTCATGGGGGAAGCGCTGCCAATGATGAATATGATAATAATGATTACCGAGATTATGTAAATAATCATCACGACGGTCGTGATGATAATGATAATAGTGGAGATGATATGGACGAGGAAGACCATCGTAACAATTTAGATTTTGATTCTTTCGTGCTTAATTTAGGACGTTTGATGGCTGAGTGTGTGGAGAGTGGGCATGGTGATTATTTTTGTAATGATGATGATGATGCCGATGACGACGACGATGACAACGACGATGATGATGACAATGACAGTGACGACGATGACAACGACGACGACGAGGACGATGGCGATGGCAATGACGAATATTGATATAAATTGTAATAAAAATAACCGATAGAAATAACCAAAAGGATAGCGATGACGATGATATAAACATTAGCTACTATATGTAACCACTCAAATTTAATCTCAAATATTAGACATAATTTTTTTTTAAATAAACAATTTGTTCATCACTTTCATTATTGTCAAATATTTATTCCTTATAGCATATTTCAATATTTATTCTTTGATAATTTCCTTATAGCATTATATGATTTTATTCCTAATAGTCTTATTCCTGAATTCTTCTATAATTCTTATTAATTTTAATATACTGGAAACATATATATTTCAATGGTTCATTAGCCTTGTAACCACAGGTCTCCTAATAAAGGATTTATTTAAAAATCCTAACCACATATGTCAAATCATATATTAATACTTAAAATTTTAATAATTCCAATCTATTTTCGAAGGTTTGTACCTTTTATTTTTACTAGCAATACCATGATTGCCATACTATGATTGGACCTTTATTACCATATATATCTTTGGGGAGGTCACAGGTTCAAAACCGGCGGGGGGTAGGGTTGCTCATTGGCCCGTTGTGACAAGGCTGGAAGGGTAGGAGACCCCTGGGATAGAGCCTCACCCTGGTGGGATTCGGGATGTCTCAACCCCTATTGAGTCACAAGTTACTGGTATATCTGGATTGCGGGCTCTTGCATGGGCTAATACGCTTACAAGCAACCTAGAAACATACATGTTGATTGCAACACTCCAAGTTTACACATGTCAATCTCAAAGGTTATGTCATACACAATAATGGATTTGAGGTGATGTAAAGACACAAGGTGTGTCCACACCACTCTATCACAAGATCATATGGACTCCATTGCTCCTCCTATGCCACATCTGCTCCATTGGGTCCACCCTCCCTACATGAACATAATCACAATGCACATGTCCTCAACAACTCCAAGAATCCATTTATGCCCCAAAATATTGACAACACTAATCCTAGTAGGGCGTTCACCAGTAATTTCTACCTCTCCATGTGGTCATCATGAAATGCGTTCACCAAGATGTGAAGAGAACTCCAATGTTTTTGGGGAGATTTCAAGTAACAATCAATTAGATCAAAAAGCCACCCAACAAGTTATGTCCAATATGTAAATTCATTATAAACCATCTTCCTTGTGCCAATCCATATAAAATCATCTAAGAAATGAACATACACCATATAACCCAAAACCCATAAAACATAGTATAAATACTTAGATAGTAACTCAATAAACTAACATTTTTATTGTTGCCTCTACTGCTCTATAGTTTCACCATAAATCATATGCTATAGGACTCAAATCTCTATCCTTAATTCAATTCTCGATGAATAACAATTGGTTTGATATCAAATAAATCCTAATAACTTTAATATATCAAGATTTGTCTCTTACACATCATCTTTATATTAAATATTATAAATAAGGGTCTATTAATCAAAAGGGCCCTTGCCATGATTCTCGTAATACATTGATTAAAAATGACACTTTGTGGTTGATCCAATTATTAACAAATATATTCTGACACTTAAAACTTCTAAGTCATGTGATTACACTTAAAAATTCTAAGTCATAGTCATGTGATTACCAATAAAGATGAATTACTTAATTACTGCAATTTTCATGTTCTTTTCGCCATAAATCATGGCATCAAACATGATGTCATAACTCAAAATTTATTTTCATATCTTTCTCTTATATTCTAGTCAATGTCAAGCTTCAAAATTGATGGAGCACATCGTGAGGACACCTAGGTATGCCTACCACGAGTTATTCAGGGTATGTCATCACTTTATTGGACTCTAAGTGACTAATCTAAGCCCCAAAATTATCCATAAAGGGCACATGGACACCTCAGGAGCTAACATTTTCCATAAAGGGGACATGAATACCGCAAGAACCACTGAAGATGATAGCCCCCTCTTTATAGTTCAAATTTTAAGGATTATTCTTTTTCATTGATTGGAAAGATTTTTTTAACGATTTATAGGTTATACATTTTTTGTTAATTATTTTAATCTCCAAAATAATGGAGTAGTTTAAATGTTATATATCATGTTGAAATTTGGTTATATCATTTTTTTATCAAAATGTAATTCTTCATTATTGAAATTGCATTTTTTAATACATAAATAGATTCACCATCCTCAAATACCCATGTTACACCTTGACAATGCAATTTTAACAACTAATATATGCAAGTTGAAATTCTCAATTTTCTTCTTGACTCATTTGATATCACCACTCCACATCTCCTCTTATCAATTCTCTAAACTCTTCATTGAAGATGATATCCCTATGTGCCTCTTCACCCTTTTTCCCTCCTACAATGACACAAGCTTCCATGGACATAACATAAAAATTAGACTCTCCTTTCTTTCGAGTTTTCCCCTCCAAATCAAAGTGTATCCTCTGTATGAGACTTTATGAGATGGCATGTGTGTCAAGCTAAAATTTATGATATGCATGAATTATATATTTTTTGAAATTGTCACATGCATGACATCTAAATGTAGACCCACCAACATTTTGTTATCCCGTTATGGAGATAACACATCATGTTCACTTGAAGCTTCAAAAGAAACAAGGTTGCATAGCAACATAACCTGCTGCAGTTGGAAAACAATTAATTGAAAAATTATAAGCACAATGCCCTTCCAAACATCGTATTATGGTTATATGCATTGGAGAAATGAAACATGCTATATGCATTGGAGAATGCAGCCTGCGTTTGTTGGAGATAATTCCTCCCGCCAACCGTTTGAGTTCACCTACCTCTGTACAAAGAGTTAATGTATTAGGTAAAGAAGTTAATGTGCCTCGGGTGAAGAGGCATCGGTATGTAACAATGTATTCGGGCATCATTTTAGCGGGATTAATGAATGTAGAAGAGCCGAGAGCTCCTGCCGTTTTTCACCAAGCCACCGCATACTCTGTTTCCCTTGCTATGCTCTGCCTCTCTGCAATTTGTCATGGTATCAGAGCTTAGGTTTATGAATCCCCCTTCACCAGCCATGTGAAGGATCTGAGTGTTGCTAGTGTTGGTCAGCCAAGCCAACTTGGTGCAAATAAGGGAGTAGCTGGAGCAGCCGTCTCCATTCATGTGAAGAAATCCCAGCCACAGTCGCTGGAAGAGCTTTTCAGAAAGCTTGCCCTGAGCCAAGGCAGACCAGAGATGGAAATTCTCTCCTTCACCAATGTCGTGAAGGTTTTAATGGCTTCTGCGAAGAGTCTGCAGAACAGAGGAGCCACCAGCCTGAAGGTGAAGCCGGAGCTGCCATTGTAGAGCGAGCAGACTTGTTGTGAGGAGCCACCGGTCGTGAAGGTGGAGAGTAGAGAGACACTGGTAGTGAGCCAGTCAGGCCCGGAAGGAGCCAGGAAGTCCGTGTGAAGGAGATAGCCACCGCACCTGGATGAAGGAGTCAGCCTGTGAAGGTTGTATGTGGTGGAGTCTCGCTGTCATCTTGCACGGTCGATTTCATTAGAGATCCCGTGGATCCACCTGCTCTCGAGAACCGTTGTGTGAGAGGAGGCGTGAGTTAACCACAACCCAGAAAACACTAAAGGAGGAGTCGGTTGTGTGAAGAGAGCCACCAAGGAGCTGCAGTAGTAGCCGCGCAGAAGATTGACAGCCGCTAGCTTTCTCGTTTAGCTGCCCCTCTAGCTGAAGGTAAGAAGAAATGATTTGATATTAGAATGGAAGGGCCCGGCAAGGGTTCGATCCCCAGTGGGACAAGCACTGGTGCCCTTATTTTGGAATCTAATCATGGATCAATTTAATGACACGCTGGTAATAATTTTACTCGTGGCCACTGTTGTTTCATTTGTTCTTGCTTGGATTTATGGCGATGAAGGCGGTGAAATGGATATCACTGCTTTCATCGAGCCGCTCGTTATTTTATTGATTTTGAATGTCAATACCACCGTCGGCGTATGGAAAAGAGAGTAATGCGGAGAAGGCCCTGGAGGCTTTGAAGGAAATGCAGTCGGAGCATGCCATGGTGAGAAGGGACGGGCATTTCATTACAAATTTGCCATGACTCTTTTTAACTTGTTTGTATTTTGGTAAGAAGCTGTGGGTGCACCACTAGTAGCACCGTCTCCCTATTCTATTGGCCAAGTTTAGTTGAGCACGTTGTGGCTGCTGATAAACCCCTTCCTGAGCACCAACAGTTCCCCCCAGTCTCATATCATCATACCCCGATGCATTACCTGCAGTCACAGAAGGACTTGCATTATATCCTGACGGAGCTACTGTATAGCTACCATAACCTGCAAGAACGCCAATACGAGGAGAATTCCCACTAGCATTACCAGGCTTATACTGTGACAGTGAGTATTTTACTACAGCAGCAGCTCGGGGTACGAGTTACCTATTTTTAGAATCGTGAAGAACCAGGAGGGCAGAGCACGTGACACCGCAGGTGTAATAATTAGAAGAAGCCTCCTCGTTGACTGCTATAAGAGATTCGAATCCCTTCCTGAAGGAAAATAACAGAGTCTACGTGTAGAGAAGAGACCTGTGTAAAAGCCTTTATCTGTAGCTGCCTGGACATGTTCAAAGAGAGGGCGTAATTTGCTGAGCGGAAGTGTTTCCTGGTTGAGTGTTTTGCATTAAGGGGGCGTTATTGATAGGTCTTGCAGCCAGCAAGCAAATGTATATTTTTTTTAGGGGGCGATAGGGAAGGATAAGCAAGTAGGAGACTTGCAAGAAGAAGATAAGTGCCAGCACAGAACACCTGCAACAAAGAAGAGAAGAAATGGGTTACCAAAGCAGACTCAAGCAGATCAAAAGAAGAAATGCAAGGGCAGAGGCAAAGTATTTTGCACATAGATATGGAGAAGTTCCCATTGCAGAGGAGCTTATTAACACAGTTGAAGTCCAAGAGGAGAACCAGGATAACTGGAGCAGCAGAGTTCTCCTAGTACCCCCCACATTTTTCAGGTAAAAATTATGAGTTTTGGGCTATTAAGATGAGAAATTTTCTTAGAGCAGAGGATTTATGGTATTTAGTTCAAAATGAATGTGTGCATCCCCTAGATCTAGAGGCTTTTGAGGCCCTGACAGAAGACCAAAAATTGCAGAAGCATGAATTAGCTTTGTATTTCATTCAACAGGCCTTGGATGAAAATATGTTTTTGAAGGTAGCAACAGCTAAAACAACCAAGGAAGCTTGGGAAACTTTAAAACATGAATTTGAAGTAAAGAGGAGTGACATGTGCAAGCAGTCAACAGTGTCACAGCCTATTGAAGAAGTAGCAGAAGAGAATTCTGCAGTTGAGAATCCTGCAGTTGAAGCAGAAGACAACCAAGCTGTTAGTGAATCCCACGGTGTAGAGGCACTTGTGGATGAATATGAAGATGGAACTGCCATTGCAGCAGTAGAAACTCCAGCCATAGAAGCTGTTCAGAAATTCGGTGAACCCCACACAGTTGTGGATAATGAAGTTGAAGAACCTGCTATACGAGCAGAAGCACTTTCCCCAAACACAAATGAAGATGAAATTGTTGTAATAGTTGAAAAGGATCCAGCAGTCTTAGTCAAAGTTGTTGAAGTAGAAGTTGAATGTTCGCATGAAATGGTTGAGGACTCTGTCATCCAAGCAGAGCCAGATATATTTGAGAACAACGAAGCCCACTATGCAGAGCCACAAGTGGATGAAGATGACAAAGATGGTGTTGAAGATGAGGAAGCTGCCAGCCCATATATTCTTGAAGATGAAGCTGCCATAGCAGCAACAGAAAATGGTGAATTAGCAACTCAAGCAGTGAATGGTGAAAATGGTGAATGGTGAATGTGAAGAAGAAAATGAGCTCATGAAGAGCATGCCCATGAGGGAAGAAGTTTTTCCTAACAGTTTAGATGTTTGTGAGTGTGTAGGTATTGAGAGCAAGAATCAGCCTACAATAGCTAAAGAAAAAGAACAAGAGCATGTAGTCAAAATAACAAGACATTTTGATGAAGATTTGAAATTTATTGAAGAGTGGCTAGCACAGCCCAAGCACGACGAAGACTGTAATTTTATTGCAGAGTTTGACAAGATTATCAAAAGCTGCATCGAAGATGAAGCATTTGAATTCAATGAAATATTTTACAGTGTGATACCAGCTGGATGCCCAGTCTCCCAAAGTATGAAGGGGAATGTAGGTCTAGACCAAGAAGAGTGCCAGCAGGCAACAGTTAATTCTCCATTGCAAGAGAAAGTTGATTCCAGTTGTGATGTATATTGTAATAAAGAACAATGCTCACATGGGGTTATTGATTCAGAGGTCTCACAAGATTTTTCGATTGGCAAGAGTTCATACTGCAACCAACAAGGTCAAGATGAGGGAGCTCATTGTAGGGATTCAGATGATTCAAAGAAATTTGTCTATCTCATCAACAAACAATTCCACCAGGAAATAGATGGTTTTGAGGAAACAGAATTTACAGGAAAAGATGTTTGTCCTCGCCAGAAACAATGTCTATTGGAGGAGAATGTTTATTCAAATGAAAAGCAGTGCTCTGAAGAGGGAGTTGGGTCACAGGAGTTGCGAGATTCCGAGAGGGTTACAACTTGCAATGAACAGTGCCAATATGGAATAGTCCATTGTAATAAAGTTGACGATTCAGATGATGTGGGAATTATCAATGAACCATGCCAACATCAGCCAGATAAAACGAGGGAGTCCGAAATTTCGGAGGAAGATATGTACAGTGAGAAAGGACAATGCCAGAAGAAAAATATCGATTTAATGGATGATGGATCTTTTGAGGAACAACTTCCTTTGTACAAAGAAGAATGGAAGCAGCTCAAGATTGATTCGAAAGAGTCAAAGGAAGCCATTGAACATAAGCCTGTTATAAAGGAGCACTGTGAGGAAGAGACTATTGATTCAAAGGAAAGAGAACATGTAGAAGGGAATGCACCCATTTGCAAAGAAAAATGCCAAGAGGAAGTCGTTGATTCAAAAGATTCACAGAATTTGGTTGAAAACATACTTGTGTTTAAGAATGAAATGTGCGATGAAAAGACTATTGAGCCAAAGGAATTAGAAGATGCAGAAGATATGCCAGTTTTTGAAGAACAATGCCAAGAGAAGAGAGTTGATTAAAAAGAATCACATGATTCAGTTGATAATATACCTGTTAAGAATGAGTAGTGCCAAGAACTGATCAGTGAACCTGAGAAAATGCAAGACATTGATGGAAGATTCAAGCCCAAGGAGCTTAAAGAAAACATGAAGAAGAAGGTGAGAATGAAGAAGAAGACGAGAAAAATTCCAGAATTCAATGTCTGGAGCAAACAGAAGAAAAAGAAGCCGCTGCATTAGCATGCAGCAGACAAGAATGGTAAGATAAGTTTGAGCTTTGACATGAACTAATGTAAGCCTAGCTGAGACTTAGACCAGTAGGCATTAATGTTTCAATGTTTTTTGTTGAAAGCCCATGAAGGCATTGCATGTATGCTTTAGATGTTATTAGTTTGTTTATGGTCGGAATTATGGGGGAGTGTTGGAGATAATTCCTCCCGCCAACCGTTTGAGTTCACCTACCGCTGTACAAAGAGTTAATGTATTAGGTAAAGAAGTTAATGTGCCTCGGGTGAAGAGGCATCAGTATGTAATAATGTATTCGGGCATCATTTTAGCGGGATCAATGAATGTAGAAGAGCCGAGAGCTCCTGCCGTTTTTCACCAAGCCACCGCATACTCTGTTTCCCCTGTTATGCTCTGCCTCTCTGCAATTTGTTAGCGTTGGGATTAATGGTTTAAATTGCAACTGCTTTTCAATTGCAATTTTGTTTTTTCAATTGCTTATTTTGTTTTTTCAATTGTCCATTCTACAGGTTATTAAACCATTTTTCAATTATTCATTTTGTTTTTTCAATTGTTCATTCTACAGGTTATTAAACCATTTTTCAATTATTCATTTTGTTTTTTCAATTGTTCATTCTACAGGTTATTAAACTAGAGCAATTGTAACTGCTACTTGTAATTGCATCGAAGAATGCAACCTACCCACACAATCATTGTTGCTCGTAATCTTGTGGATGGAGCATATTCATTCAAAAATCATGCCATAATGAGAGTGCCACAATGATTCATAGTTGGAATTGCTAGACCTATCTCTACTGCATCCAGTCCCTTCCATTAGAGTGCCAGGATGGGCTCCATACCAATATGAACTAGTGAGAAGTTAGATTCATTCTAGGTGGTCACGCTAATAAAACAAACCAACCTCCAAAGGACCACTGAAAGGTCCTCCATTAAAAGCAATTGTTTGAAACCATTGGGACAGCCGTGCACTTCCCATGTTAAATTTAAGAATTAACACATGTATCTAAGATGATATTTGGCAGAATTTGGTGCATGCAAATGTCAAAATTAGCAAATCACGCCCTAAAAACGAAACAATGTTCTCAAACAAATCCACAAACCTTGAAATAGCTTTTGTAGACTTAGAATGTTAGCAAAGTAAATAGTGGTGGACTTGGATGTTAGCAAACGCAACAATGGTGGACTAGCATCAACTGGGGATGTGAGGTTCAACTTGTCAAGCAACATTCCATGCAAGATCTGGGAGCGCGTTGGGCCAGTGTGGTTTCCACTCCTTGCATGGCAGGGAAGTTGCAACTGCAAGTGAAAACTCTCTGACCTTTTGCTTATAGCTACAACCATCCAAATGAACGCTTTACATTTGAAGTGGTGGTCATCTTTACTTTGCAGCCCATTTCTAACTAGTCGCTCCGTATAGAGCACTTTCTTGGCACACTTCAGAAATGGAACACTCCGCGGACAAAGGTGAACAAAGGTGAGTTTGCATGCTAAGTCTCTAGCTCTTATCTATGATGGTACCTTTTCTTCTTATTTTCTTCTACCGCTGGTGGACTTGTAGCTCTGAAATGCTTCATAATTTGCTTTCAATCCTGTTTGGCTTCCCCCTTCTGTATGTGAAGAGTACACCGTGTTTGGCCGGTTTAATTCTCATATAGGCATATATAGATAATCATTCCAGTTTGCTTCTGAACGAACCTCTTCCCTGGTTTTATCATTCCCGGTCCTTCCCATGCATGTATAAATCCATCCACTTCTGTAATGGTGACTAGGACTCACATTGAGGAGATTATGCAAGAAGCAACAAACCCAAACCACGAAGACAATGATTATATATAAACTAATTCCATCTCGATCCGTAATCGAATAGACATCACGACTCTTTGGACGGTTTTCTACGAGTATAAAATCTCTAGTCAAACACCGAAATCATATTGAAAAGGAAGTGAGTGGTATTGGCTATTGTGAGGGAGCAATCAGAGTCAAAGTAGTGTGATTTCATAGGATAAGGTCTCGGCTTGTGCTGTTTTGTTTGTTGCATTCAATGGATTTTAATTCTGGGCCTCCGTCTCCGTTGAGCAGTAGCAATACCTATTCTCGGTCTCCTTCTCCGTCCAGCAGTAGCAGTATCCGTAGCAGTAGCAGTGATGGTTTTGACCCCCATCTAGAACCGTCGGTTTCTAAGAGAGAGGATGGTGGGTTGGGTAATTCTGGTCGTCATTATCATAAACGTCATGGGGGCAGCGCTGCCAATGATGAATATGATAATAATGATTACCGAGATTATGTAAATAATCATCACGACGGTCGCGACGATAATGATAATAGTAGAGATGATATGGACGAGGAAGACCATCGTAACAATTTAGATTTTGATTCTTCCGTGCTTAATTTAGGACGTTTGATGGCTGAGTGTGTGGAGAGTGGGCATGGTGATTATTTTTGTAATGATGATGATGATGACGATGACAACGACGACGATGATGACAATGACAATGACGACGATGACAACGACGACGATGAGGACGATGGCGATGGCAATGAGGACTATTGATATAAATTGTGATAAAAATAACCGATAGAAATAACCAAAAGGATAGCGATGACAATGATATAAACATTGGCTACTATATGTAACCACTCAAATTTAATTTCAAATATTAGACATATTTTTTTTTAAAATAAACAATGTGTTCATGACTTTCATTATTGTCAAATATTTTTTCGTTATAGCATATTTCAATATTTATTCTTTGATAATTTCCTTATAGCATTCTATGATTTTATTCCTAATAGTCTTATTCCTAAATTCTTCTATAATTCTTATTAATTTTAATATACAGGAAACATATATATTTCAATGGTTCATTAGCCTTGTAACCACAGGTCTCCTAATAAAGGATTTATTTAAAAATCCTAACCACATATGTCAAATCATATATTAATACTTAAAATTTTAATAATTCCAATCTATTTTCCAAGGTTTGTACCTTTTATTTTTACTAGCAATACCATGATTGCCATACTATGATTGGACCTTTATTACCATATATATGTATTTGTCTAGGGTTAAAGCTACAGAGACAACTCAAAGAGGAATTAGAGAAACGCAAGGTTTATCAAGTCTCTTGGTTGCAAAAGGGACATCATGTCATTGTATCAAAGTAGTGTTTGATAATTTTCCACATATGGAATTAATTATCAAGACCAATATTGTGAGATGTTTTGCTAATGGATGGCTGCCATCTTTTGTCGGGATGGTTGTGGCAATTTGATGGGAATGTTTTCATGATGGGAAGGAGATATAAAATGTTTCACATGAAAGAAGAAAAGGGACATCATAATGAGAGTAACATAGTAATGTTGTGGAAATAAGACACAAGTTTTTCCATATTAAATCTCCACATATATGTCGTGGAGAACAAAAAAAAATTAAAAGAGGAGAAGTAGAAGTGTTGTTTTGCAATTTGTGAAATGATGTCAAATTTGAATTGGAGAAAAATGAGATACTAATAGAGGTGAATGAGCTACTAAGATATATTGAGGGAGTTATTTCAGATGAACTTCTGAGGGGATTACCACGTATGAGTATTTCCCATCAAATAGATTTGATTCAAGGATTGAGTGTGATAAATAGGGTGCCATAGAGGTTGACTCAAACATAGTGAGGAGATTAATAAACAAGTTCAAGATTTATTGGATCAAAGACTAATAAGGAAATTTTGAGTGCATGAGCAATACCAACTATACTAGCCCAATGAAAGGATGAAGGAATATTGCGTTGATTCAAGGGCCATCAATAACGTAGCCATTAAGTATGGGTTTCCATTATTAAGGATGGATGACTTAATGGATTGTTTGAGCGGAGAGAAATACTTCTCCACGATCGATTGAAGCACAAATATCACCAAAAATAAAACTGAGAGGGTGATTAGTGGAAGACAACCTTCAAGATTAAAGAATAACTATATGAATCGTTGTTCATGCCATTTGGGTTAAAGAATGTGCCAAGCACTTTCATGAGGTTGATGAATTAAGTGTTGAAACCTTAATTTGTTAAGTATGTGGTTGTATATATAGATTATTTATTGGTGTTCAATAAGACAAAAGACAAGCATATGATGCATTTGAACTTCAAGTCTTGGAATGGTTTAAGCATGAGAAGTTGCTGATAAGCACATGCTCATTTGAAGCAAGTATTGGAATGGCTGAAGCATGAGAAGTTGTTGATAAATATGTAGAAATGTTCTCTCACGAAGGAAGAGCTTGTGTACTTGGGATTCGTGATATGTTGGGCTGAAGATGGATTTGGAAAAGGTAAGAACTATTATGGAGTGGTCTACACTAAAAAGCTTAATCAAGGTAAGAAACTTTCATGGGTTGGCATGCTACTACCAAAATTTTACTCAAAATTTTAGTGCCATTTTTGCACCACTAACAACCTGCAAGTTGAAGGGAGAGTTCCAATAAAACACAATAACCCAATGAGGTCTTAGTTGTTGAAGAAGGTGATCAAGAACCTATTTTGGCTTTACCAATTTCTGGGATAGTGCTCCAAGTGGACTATGATGCCAACATAACAACAATTCAAAGAATGTGTAGCTAGGAAGGTAAGCCCATTGCATTCTTTACAAGAAGATGATGATGTAAATAACAAATATTTATTGTTTGATTAGGAGTTTTATTCCATTATTTAAGTATTGAAGAACTGTTGGTACTACTTGTTTCCCAAAAAATTTGTATTTGTACATTGATCATTAGATGTTATAGTACATAAATACATAGGCAAAGTTGAACGAAAGGAACATGAAATAGGTTGAGTTCTTGTAGAGCTACTCTTTCATGTAGAAACATAGATATGAAAGATCAAATAAAGTTGATAATGCCTTGAATTGTGGGACAACATTGTTGACTACCTTGATTGTTGAGATTGTAGGATTGGAAGAAATGAAAGATGTGTATGAGGTAGATACAAATTTTGTTGAGGCGTGGAAAGCCAACAAAGACTCTGGAGTGGAGATCAAACTACATACTTGGATTTCTTCATCCAAGAAAAATTTCTAGTAAAGAATGAAGTTTATGCACTCTAAGATTGTCAATGGGGGGAAGCCTCACAAGGGAGATGCATAACGACAACTCAAGTGGACATTTCAGAATGTACACGAGTTGAGGTTTGATTGAGCACTATTATTGGTTGAGAGTCGCCAATGATGTGTTATTATTGGTCGTGAGTTGCTGAGGATTGAAAGTTGAATAATTTGACAACATGCAAAGGGGGGAAGACAAAACACCGAATTTTACAAGCCATTATCAATGTTGGAAGCACCATGAGAAGCTATCATTATGGATTTTGTGTTGGAATTGTCAATAATCTAGAGTGATAATGATACTATCTTCGTAGTTGTAGATAGTTTCTATGAAATGATACATTTTGTCTGCAATAGCAATGCAATGAACATGGTTGTTTTATTATATAGAGATGGCTTGTTTCCATAGTTTTCCAAGAAGCATAAATTCAAATAGGGACAACACATTCATTGGTCATTTTTGGAGGACCATGTGGAGAAAGATGGACATGAGATTGCAGTTTAATTTTTCATCATCATCTACACACTAATGGGAAAACAAGTCAATGAATAGGAGTTGGAAATATGTTAAGATGTTTAGTAACAGAAAAACTAAGATAGTGAAATGTGCTTTTGTACAAGCCAAATTTGCATACAACAATTAAGTGAACAAGTCTACGAAAGAGTCATTTCCAAATTATGAATGGAGATCACTAATAGGGGCAGTAGATTTTGCCAACTTGACTAAAGCAAGAAAGAGAAGTGCAAATGTGGATTCATTTGCATAACATTTGAAAGAGAAGCATGCACAAGTGCAACAACAACGACATTGGAGCAACCACGGATATAAGAAAAGGATGATAAAAAAAGAAGAGCGGAGAAATTCGAAGGAGACTTTGTGTTAGCATATCTACAAAAGGATAGGTTCTTGAGAGAAACATATAACACACTTAAGATGAACACATTGCCTTGTGGATCCTAAAGAAAATTTCACACAATGCTTATGTGTTGGAATTGGCAAAATGCTTGGATATCTCGCCAACATTCATGTGGCAGATTTGTATGAATACCATGAAGGTGTTGTAAATGAAGATGTCGAGATCACTAAGTGGAAAGAACAAATTTAGAGCATTAAAGGAAAGACATGAAAGCCTTTGCAAGAAGAAACTAGAGTTAGATTACCAAAGAAGCCACTTGGATCTCAAAATAAGAGTTGGGCTAAGTCAAGCTTTTACCAGGGGAGTAAGACGTAGGAGCATCTCTCATGTCCTTGTAATCCTACACACCCATTAAGCTTTCAAATTTTTGTCTCGGTTGAACCATAGTGGAGGATGCATAAGATAGTTTGGAGAGAATGACACTAGATTTTAATTTGGTATGTCAACTCCCTTTAAATCTCAATCCTTCCTCAAAACGCTTTCAAGGATGGATAGGAGATCTCAAAAGCCATGCATTGTCCATCAAATAAAAAAAACGCTTGTAAAGTTCTATGGTGTGTGCAAATGGAGTATGAAGTGAGGGGCCCACGAATCATCATGGAAGCATGATGTAAGGTGAAAAGGACCGGTAAACCTTAGAGAAAAATAAAGGTGGTGGTTGGGAGGTGGAATTTATTAGGTGACTTGCCAAAGTGAGAAAGGATGACTTACCATAGCCTGATTATTTGGTTGGTTGAGAAGTGAATGTTTGTGGAAGAAAAGAGGGGCTTGCAAGAACAAGGGTTTCATTCATTCATTTGTGGAGAATAGAAGGGAGATGGAGAAGCTCATGCAATAGATAGGTTGTGCATATGATTGTAGAAAGCGTGCTTTGAGTATGCTAGAGGATCATCATGAAGACTTCCAAACAAACCTTGGTGTAGCCATAGCCTACCAAGACTCTCTAACATAAATGATAGGAAGTACATAGAAGATGGATACACTATTCATTCTCCTTTGGGAGTTTGAATTTATTTATGATAGAAATGATAAGGAAGTACACCAATATATGTAAGTGGCTAGGGTTTATTTAAATTCAATGTGCGCGATAAAAGAATCCATGTAATACCCCCAACTTTGACTTGGAATGCATTTGATAAAAATCATGTAAATGATGTAAATATGCTAGTACGGATTCCTAGTGTGGAGCTCAAGGCGAAGGCCCAACTAGTGAATGGCTAGGCATGTATGATATATATATATATTTATTTGGACCATATGATTGGCTTACCATGCCAATTCGAAATGTATGTAAATATTATATTGGAAGTTAATAAAATGGTCCAAGATGGTTGTGTAAAGAGCACTAGAGGGGCTATGATTCCACCACAAGGGAAGAGGAAAGGGGGGCCATGGGGAAATCAAATCCTATGCTACCATGTGTCAACCTTAGAACTCATCCAAAATCTGCCATGAGCCTTAAATGAGCCAATTACCCTTATTACCATATATATAGATAATACATATGGACCTTAGAACTCATCCAAAATATGCCATGAGCCTTAAATGAGCCAAGGACCTTTATTACCATATATATAGATAATCATTCCAGTTTGCTTCTGAACGAACCTCTTCCCTGGTTTTATCGTTCCCGGTCCTTCCCATGCATGTATAAATCCATCCACTTCTGTAATGGTGACTAGGACTCACATTGAGGAGATTATGCAAGAAGCAACAAACCCAAACCACGAACACAATGATTATATATAAACTAATTCCATCTCGATCCGTAATCGAATAGACATCACGACTCTTTGGACAGTTTTCTACGAGTATAAAATCTCTAGTCAAACACCGAAATCATATTGAAAAGGAAAGTAGTGGTATTGGCTATTGTGAGGGAGCAATCAGAGTCAAAGTAGTGTGATTTCATAGGATAAGGTCTCAGCTTGTGCTGTTTTGTTTGTTGCATTCAATGGATTTTAATTGTGGGCCTCCGTCTCCATTGAGCAGTAGCAATACCTATTCTCGGTCTCCTTCTCCGTCCAGCAGCAGCAGTATCCGTAGCAGTAGCAGTGATGGTTTTGACCCCCATCTAGAACCGTCGGTTTCTAAGAGAGAGGATGGTGGGTTGGGTAATTCTGGTTGTCATTATGATAAACGTCATGGGGGCAGCGCTGCCTATGATGAATATGATAATAATGATTACCGAGATTATGTAAATAATCATCACGACGGTCGTGATGATAATGATAATAGTGGAGATGATATGGACGAGGAAGACCATCGTAACAATTTAGATTTTGATTCTTTCGTGCTTAATTTAGGACGTTTGATGGTTGAGTGTGTGGAGAGTGGGCATGGTGATTATTTTTGTAATGATGATGATGATGCCGACGACGACGACGATGAAAACGACGATGATGATGACAATGACAATGACGACGATGACAACGACGACGAGGAGGACGATGGCGATGGAAATGACGACTATTGATATAAATTGTAATAAAAATAACCGATAGAAATAACCAAAAGGATAGCGATGACGATGATATAAACATTAGCTACTATATGTAACCACTCAAATTTAATCTCAAATATTAGACATAATTTTTTTTTAAATAAACAATTTGTTCATCACTTTCATTATTGTCAAATATTTATTCCTTATAGCATATTTCAATATTTATTCTTTGATAATTTCCTTATAGCATTATATGATTTTATTCCTAATAGTCCTATTCCTAAATTCTTCTATAATTCTTATTAATTTTAATATAGTGGAAACATATATATTTCAATGGTTCATTAGCCTTGTAACCACAGGTCTCCTAATAAAGGATTTATTTAAAAATCCTAACCACATATGTCAAATCATATATTAATACTTAAAATTTTAATAATTCCAATCTATTTTCTAAGGTTTGTACCTTTTATTTTTACTAGCAATACCATGATTGCCATACTATGATTGGACCTTTATTGCCATATATATGTATTTGTCTAACCATTGTCCTTTTCTCCTCACCATGCTTGGGAGATTATTGGTTTTAATTATATCGGTAATACCATTATTGCTACCTCACCATTGTATTGATTATTATTGCAATATGTGTATTTTTTTAACATCGTGTACTTGTTTAACCTCCTTCCTTTTCATCCCCACCTTGGTTGGATTATTGTTTAACCTAATCTTTTGGTTGATTCTTGTAGCACGTGTTTGATTAATCTTCTTTGGCACTGAAAGGCCATGCGGATGGTAGCTTGCTTAGCACCTTGTGCTAATGCCTAATGTTTTTTACAAGTATAACCTGGACCAATTCGCAAAGGGAGGTTTCCTAGCAATTTGTTTTGCAGAAGGCAGCATAAGTAGGGAGGACCCAAAGGTAAGAGTTTTCAAGTTTTGATAACTATGTGCATCAATACACACAAGTCATTACACTCAAAGAGGAAAACTAGCCTTGGTGCTAAGGGTTTTATAGTAATATTTTTCAACTAGAACCACTCATATTACCTTCCCACCTAACACCTCCTAGTGCTCTTTAAGGTGTGCATAGAAAGCATTTTACACTGGCAAGATCCTGCTTAGGTTCTTTTATCAATATTTAAAATTGCTTTCAATCCTATTACCTGCTTCATATAACACTGTAATGTCCCTTGTTAGGAATTTTATTAAAATGGCAATTTTTCACTTTTTCCCCTAGTTTGACCTTTGACTAGTTTTGATCTCTAGGTCCCAAATTTGCCCCAAATGATCCCAAATCTTCTGAGAAGGTATATGAATGATATTAGAACATAAATATGTATTTCATGGATGCCTTTGGACATTTAAAATACTTCTACAAATCCTCTTTCAATTCTGATCAATGTAGGTAACTTTACTAGTGATTTCCCTTTGACTAGTATTGGTCTCTAGATCTCAAATTGACTCCAAATCCCTTCAAATCTTCAAGGAAGGTGTATGAATGATATTAGTACTTGAATATTATGTTTAGGGATGACATATGGCCACCAAAAGACCTCTGCAAACTCTCTTAATATTCTGGACCAAGTATGCAATTTTACTAGTAATTTGGGGTTCAAATCCCCCTGAGGTAAGTACTGAAAATGGCTTCCCAAATGCCTCCAAACCCACTCAAATTTATGAACAAAGGTATGTAATTTGTTAATTATGTTATTAAGGTCTCATATGCACCATTAATGGTTTATTACAACTGTTCTCACCCTCTCCCATTCAACTGCAAAAATCCCCAATTCGACCCCTGGGGAAATGGCACTATTTCACCTCCCAATACAACTAAACTGAGTAAAAATGCTTCAAATTCTCAAGTACAGTACATGAAACTTGTACAAGACATCCATGGCAGTATATTGATCACAAATATATCATAGAATCATCCATTAATTCGAAATAATCAGCATTACATTGATTCACAACAAGGTAGTGGGGAAATGACACTGTTCTTTCATTACAATTGAGATTTATACATTTCTACTTGGAATTTCGGCCTGAAACTTTCTGGAGATGAAGAAAATAGTATTTAATTCATATTACAAAAGAAATGGGGCATGAGAATCTCCCACAAAGAGTACAATAGCTCACCAAAAATGCCCTCCCTCAAGGATCAAGAATATGCTATCAAAAACGGAAATGGTTGAAGGAGTGAGCTGCAATATAAGAAACCATGAGCTTCCCTGTAGCTTACACCTGCAAATAAAGACTCCATTAAAGCTCTAAATGAAAGGTCTGAATGGCCTTTCTAATTACCAACTTGGATGGGAATCTTTCACCCTCGAAATTGGCTAAGGCAAGAAACTAGTCATCCACTAGCTCTCCCTCTACACAAATGTAATTCCAAATTCTACAAATGATCAAAATCCATTCTCATACTTCATTTCTACATTTTATAACCAACATTAGCCTTCTAAGGGTCGAAATCCTCTCAATAGATTCAATAGATTTCCATTTAGGAAATATTCCACATTTGCCACTTGTCTCCTAGTTCCAACCTTCCATCTTCTCCCAAATTCGATTTTGAGTCTCTTTGGCTTCTCCAACTCCCAAATTCGCCTTCTTTGAGCCTATTTTTGGGGCTAACATGTCATAGTGGTCAGATGTCAGAGGTCAGGTCTGCAATTTGTCATAGTTGTCATAGATGCTCCATCATTGGTGTCATAGGGGCTAGGGAATCTAGCCCAAGTGTCCACAAACTTCCACTTTGACTCTTTATCTTCCATGGAGGTTACCAATCCTTCCCAATTCGACCTAATATGCTCAATGAAATGTGTTATGACTTACCAACTCACCCAAGAGTGTTCACATTCCCATTAATTCGAATTTGCAAAAGAGAGATACCATGTATTATGAAAAATCAAGCTAGTGTGGGTCCCACATCCTCCATATGTCTCCAAAACCATTTGTCACCTAGGATTTCTCTTGAATTTCTTTATTCACTCTATTTATTAAATACTTTAACCCTTCTAATGTCTAAACATCATTTATTATCCCCATTATTCCAAATCCCAAAGCTTCCACCCCAAACCTAGGAAACTAGTAATTTTCCTCCTTGGCAATTATTTGACCTTTAGCATCAATTTGACAAACTCTAATGAATAGGGCCAATGTGATTAGGCCATTGTGACCCAATACCAAATTTGGGACATGACAAATCCTCCCTTCCCAATATTGCTTTTCCTCAAGCAATTTTAAACATGGGTGTTGAAGAACCTGCTTTCTGTATAATTCTTTGAAGTTGCCATTGAATTGCCCAACCTTGAGTCTTTGAGTTTCCATGAAGATTTTAGAGAGGAACCACCATGCTTGCTGCTGCACTACTCTGATAAAAATCACTTTATTAAGTGGGGAAATCCATCTCTCACACTGCTTGTTTCCCAAAAAAATTTGAAACCAATGAGATAAAAATTATTCCCGGGTCCCATTACTTGTATTGCACCCCAATAATTAAGAGTGCTCTCCAACCCACACCATTAGTTAAGAGGATTCCTGGATCCCATTTTCCTGTATGCATCCTTCCAAACATCATGAGTACCAAATATATATCATCAAAGTACATAACAACATAATGAAAATGTACATCAAGGATATGCTTCATCAAAGAGTCATGAAAGTGCTTATACCTCCAAGCAAGTAGACCACCATTTTCCAAGTGCATACAAGCTTCAAGTGACCAATCAAATCTGCTCCAATGACATAGGTGAGGATCCCATGTCCTATAATGCTGCTCCAAAAGGATGTGATATGCATCAAAATATTCAACCATGTATTCTTTCATCCAAGAAGTGAATGAAGAATCTCCACTAAAATCTGAACCAAATAATGAGCAGAAAAAACAAGGAGACTTCAAATGACTCAAAGAAGTCTCACCCATACATCCATGAATGTGAGAGTCATAAAGATATAACAAAGTATGTGTCTTGCAACAAAAATGTTCTCCAATCATAAATCTATTCACCCAAGTATTGGATGAAGTTCCTCCAACATCAAATGAATCAAGTCTTGAGCAAGAAAAACCATGAGTCTTCAAGTGACTCAAATGCATATCATAGGTGCATTCGTGTAGATGTGCATCATCATAAAGTAACAAAGGATGCTGCTGCAAATGTGAATAAGAATGTTCTCCAACCATGTCATCATAAAATTTAAATCTAGGAGTTCCATACTCCTCATGTGGCACCATCAAAAAGAACCCTTTCACCCATACTTCATTGAGACTAATACTGCAAAACATGGAATTGTAGGATGTAGGAGAATGTACTAACTCACCCAAATGATCAAAAAGTACAGGAGTTTCATCATGGGAAGGATCCATGTGGGTAGTATCATGCAGCTCCTTCAAAAGTGGGAAACCTTTGTCATAGATTGGTTCCCATGTAGAGGAATCATGCTCTTCTTTAAAAATTGCATAAGCTTCATCAAGAGACAATTCAAGTTCCTCTTCCACCACATCAAGTGTTTGGATCTCTTCAAGTTCATATTCAAACACATTAAGCACATTCAAATTCCCACATTTCTCATGATCCACCATGTCATGAGAATCCTCCAAACAATCTACCATTTGACAATCTGAAACATAGGAGGAAAAACAAGTATCTTGCAACTTTTCAAGAAGTTGCTCATTTTGAATTGTGAGTTTATGAATATCCTCATTATTCTTCAAGTATGCATCATGTAACAATTCATTAAGCTCAAACAAATGGTTTCTATCAAAAAGCAAAGACATGAAATTACCTTTGATGTGGCACATTGCTCTTTGAATCTTCTCCATGTCTTCAAGGAAGGATGTTTCCTCCAATGAAGTAGCTCTCCAACAAGAATTTGACACCAATGCTTGAGTGTCATGGAGAATGCTGAGGGACTCTTGGATCTTCTTTTCATTCATCTTTAAGGACCCTTCAAGAAAATGAGGCTCTTGCAAATGAACCTCCTCATCTTCTTCATTTTTTCTTGGACCAACTTCATGAAGTTCAAGTGGTGATGGGGAAGTTGATCTTGGTTCTTCTTCAACTGCTGCAAGGTCTTCATTATCATGCTTAATGGAACTTGGGCTTGCAGCAACACTTTCAAAAGTGATCTCTATGTCACCAACATAGAGGTGTGAGCACCCATCAATAGGTACTCCTTCATAGTTTAAGCATCCATCAGTAGATGCTCTTTGGTTCATGTCTAAGCTAGAAGGTGTCTCGAAATGATCTTCCATATTTTCAATATAATCTTCTTCATGATCTTGTGATGTCTCTTCCTTTTGCTCCTTCAAGCAAGCTGATGCATTTTGCCCCTTGGTTTTCTTAAAATCAATAATTTTTTCCACAAGTTCGATAGAAAACAATTCAAATCCTTCCTTAATTTGCTTCGTCATATCTTCAAATATTGTTTTCATAATTTTTATATGCTCCTCACCATCATATGAGGCTCCCTTTTCATCCGTAGTCATAGTTTCCTAAAAAAATTTGCTCTTCTTCTCCTACTTTTTTTTCCCCTCTTCAAAAAAAGCACTTTTGGTTTCAATATTTAATGGTGGTACCTGAATTCTTGTCCTCATGAATATTAGACCACATCAGGTGCCAATATCATGCTCTGATACCACTGTAATGTCCCTTGTTAGGAATTTTATTAAAATGGCAATTTTTCACTTTTTCCCCTAGTTTGACCTTTGACTAGTTTTGATCTCTAGGTCCCAAATTTGCCCCAAATGATCCCAAATCTTCTGAGAACGTATATGAATGATATTAGAACATAAATATGTGTTTCATGGATTACTTTGGATATTTAAAATACTTCTACAAATCCTCTTTCAATTCTGATCAATGTAGGTAACTTTACTAGTGATTTCCCTTTGACTAGTATTGGTCTCTAGATCTCAAACTGACTCCAAATCCCTTCAAATCTTCAAGGAAGGTGTATGAATGATATTAGTACTTGAATATGATGTTTATGGATGACATATTGCCACCAAAAGACCTCTTCAAACTCTCTTAAGATTCTGGACCAAGTATGCAATTTTACTAGTAATTTGGGGTTCAAATCCCCCTGAGGTAAGTATTGAAAATGGCTTCCCAAATGCCTCCAAACCGACTCAAATTTATGAACAGAGGTATGTAATGTTTTAATTATTTTATTAAGGTCTCATATGCACCATTAATGGTTTATTACAACTGTTCTCACCCTCTCCCATTCAACTGCAAAAATCCCCAATTCGACCCTTGGGGAAATGGCACTATTTCACCTCCCAATACAACTAAACTGAGTAAAAATGCTTCAAATGCTCAAGTACAGTACATGAAACTTGTATAATATATCCATGGCAGTATATTTATCACAAATATATCATAGAATCATCCATTCATTCGAAATAATCAGCATTACATTGATTCACAACAAGGTAGTGGGGAAATGACACTGTTCTTTCATTAAAATTGAGATTTATACATTTCTACTTGGAATTTTGACCTGAAACTTTTTGGAGATGCGGAACAGAGTATTTAATTCATATTACAAAAGAAATGGGGCATTAGAAGCTCCCCCAAATAGTACAATAGCTCACCAAAAACAACCTCCCTCAAGGATCAAGAATATGCTATAAAAAACGGAAATGGTTGAAGGAGTGAGCTGCAACAGAAGAAACCATGAGCTGCCTTGTAGCTTACACCTGCAAATAAAGACTCCATTAAAGCTCCAAATGAAAGGTCTGAATGGCCTTTCCAATTACCAACTTGGATGGGAATCTTTCACCCTCGAAATTGGCTAAGGCAAGAAACTAGTCATCCACTAGGTCTCCCTCTACACAAATGCAATTCCAAATTCTACAAATGATCAAAATCCATTCTCATACTTCATTTCTACATTTTATAACCAACATTAGCCTTCTAAGGGTCGAAATCCTCTCAATAGATTCAATAGATTTCCATTTAGGAAATATTCCACATTTGCCACTTGTCTCCTAGTTCCAACCTTCCATCTTCTCCCAAATTCGATTTTGATTCTCTTTGGCTTCTCCAACTCCCAAATTCGCCTTCTTTGAGCCTATTTTTGGGGCTGACATGTCATAGTGGTCAGATGTCAGAGGTCAGGTCTGCAATTTGTCATAGTTGTCATAGATGCTCCATCATTGGTGTCATAGGGGCTAGGGAATCTAGCCCAAGTGTCCACAAACTTCCACTTTGACTCTTTATCTTCCATGGAGGTTACCAATCCTTCCCAATTCGACCTAAGATGCTCAATGAAATGTGTTATGACTTACCAACTCACCCAAGAGTGTTCACATTCCCATTAATTCGAATTTGCAAAAGAGAGATACCATGTATTATGAAAAATCAAGCTAGTGTGGGTCCCACATCCTCCATATGTCTCCAAAACCATTTGTCACCTAGGATTTCTCTTGAATTTCTTTATTCACTCTATTTATTAAATACTTGAACCCTTCTAATGTCTAAACATCATTTATTATCCCCATTATTCCAAATCCCAAAGCTTCCACCCCAAACCTAGGAAACTAGTAATTTTCCTCCTTGGCAATTATTTGACCTTTAGCATCAATTTGACAAACTCTAATGAATAGGGCCAATGTGATTAGGCCATTGTGACCCAATACCAAATTTGGGACATGACAAACACCAACATGTGCTTTTAAAAATGCCTATAGAGAGTTTATTATCTAAAAGAAGTTTTCTTAGATTATTTTCATCCAACCAACCAAGTGACACCTATCGTTAAATTTGTGGAGTTTCAAAGCTAAACTTTTGGAGAGAAGGTTTATATTAATTTAGTGTTTAGGAAAAATAATTGCTTGACATCCCAACCTAAAAATTTGCTAGCTCAAAACCAAGTCATAAATTTAAATTACATCTACCATGCTAATAACTAATTGATTACTTCATATTTAATGGTAATATTATAGGGTATTATGCAATAGATACAATAGATTCATGTACATCATGACAAGAAATTCACATCATACTTCATTAAACTAACGAGAAATTCAATTTTTGAAATTACAAAAATATAAATATAATTGAATTTTAATAAATAAAAAAATTAATATAAAATTACTTTGAAAATAGTCTAAAACTAATAAAAAATCAAATGGTTTGATTGTGGTTTGAAAACTATAGTCGATGCTTCGGTGGGGACTAATAAAGTAGAAAAGGTTCTTATAGAGTGTATTAAATCCTTTCTAAAGATTTGAAATGTCAATGTTGAGAAAGACTTGAAGAGCGAGCCCAATGATGCTTATTTGGCGATTTTCAAAGTTTTAATATAATAAAGTTTAGGAAATTTGATGGGCATGTCGAACCATTTTTAAGAAGCGGCTAATGCTTATTTTGCAATTTTCAAAGTTTTAATATAATAAAGTTTAGGAAATTTGATGGGAATATCGAACCATTTTTAAAAAGTGCTAGATGAACACATTTGAAACTTCACAGTATTTATTTTTTCAAACAGATAAAAAAAAAAAAAAAGTCTTGCCATGATAATAAATCAAAGAAGTAGTTGTCTAGATACAAGAGTGATCCTTGAGTGAAATTGAACTCCCAGTCATAGTCTAAATGACCAAGAGAGTGTCAAGCATTGCAATGTTTCAAAATCTTAGAAAAACAGAAAAACCATCCTATTCATTTATAAAATCAAGGAAAAACCATAACATGCTCCAGCTACGAGGCATACACAAAAAACAAGATGCAGCTATCTGCAACGAAGCCACATAACCATTAAAAAAACAAAGGAAAAGATTCATCGTATGCAAGACACTGACCAATGTATTCTTCAATCGCTAACACTCCTTCAAGAGTATCCACAACAATTTTTTATAAGGAGTCATCTTCCAAATTGAAGCATCTGTAAATATGAGCAAAAGTGATCTTGGAGAATGATGAAGATATCCCTTTTGTTCGATGGCACCATTAGTCCAGAGCCATAACCTCCAGATTGTATAAACCATTTGTCCATTGTATTATATTAACCTAAGAATCTCCAAATACTTGAAGATCATCAATCCCAATCCTCTGAGTAAATTCTAGCAAATCCCAACAAGCCATAAGTTTTGCTTTGATGTTTGATCCTACAACACTCCCCATCAATAATTTAAAGTAATGAGCTTCATTTTTTTATAGGATCACACTAGACCCACATGATCCATTCTAAGAGACTCCATCAAACTATCTAATGGCGGAATTGTAAACAAAGACAAGGGGATATAATTATCTAGCCTTTTTATGAGCCACCTCTGCTGAGAATTGCTTGTAATAACATAAGGATTTGATGCAATGGGATTGATAATTTGGAATGATATTTTAAAAAAGAGCCAGATTTCTTACTTTCCAAATTGACGAGCAAACAAAAATTGGCAATTTTTTATGAACATGAACCCTCTTTCCCCAATGTGGTGAAGTTTGCTTCTAGGATCAAGGATTCCCAATTATATGCAATTCCCAATGAATTACATACCTCCTACCAAACAAGTTTGCAAAAATGACATGAAAAAAAAAGGTGATGAATAGTTTCCTCCTCTTTATTGCATAAAATACAATGACCAGGGGCATACATCCTCTTTTCCTAATATTGTCCCAGGTCAATAAGCAATTTTCTAGGGACATCCAAAAGAAACATTTTAATTTGTGAGGAATGTTCCAGCACCATAATTTATCAAGCCACCATTTGGAGAGATTGTATACCTCTTGTATCGTAAGTGCCTTATAGGATTCCTTAGTAAATATCTCACCTGAAGACTTCTCCCAACTCTAGACTAATTTGTCAATGTTATCACTAAGTCTTATCCTAGATCTATTTAATGCACTGATATATGTGGACCATTCTGCAACCCATTGACCATGTAGACGGGAAAATTTGAGGTAATAAACCAATATGAGGGAGAGGCCCTTAACCAATTAGGCTTGAATTGATTCAATGTGATAAAACCAAACTTTGCCATGTAATCAAGAAAATCAAGGGACAAAATGTAAACACCTTTACCCCCAATGAAAGGGTCAATTCCAACAAGAATATTTTCTCCATTGCCCACTTTCCATGAGATCCATCTATTGATACCATTGAAAATAGAGAGGAAACCCGTCCTCATAGTAGAGACCCTAATAGAGGATTTCTCAGCTTTCCTAAACCAATATAACATTGAAAGAATTTTCAAGTACTTTGCTTTTAAAACTCTGCTCCACAGACCCTTGTCCGGGAGACCCCACCGAAAGCTTTTCATGCATAGAGCCTTATTGAAAAGATTTAAATTATTTATGTCCCAACCTCCATAAGCTTTTGGCCTTGCCAAAACTTCCCATTTTAGCAAGTGAAATTTACAACTGTTGCTAGAACTAGACCATAAGAACTGGAACATTTTCTTTTTTAGCAGATTTAAAATATCTTGAGGAATTCTAAACAACGAAAAGCAATAGGTAGGGATCCCCTGGTACTCGTGACTTCATGCCTCGGCTCCCGATGAGCAGAGAGGATTGAGTGAAAGAAGCAGGTAACACATCGATTTCAGCCATACCGGTGTCGAGGTGAAAATATCAAGAAGTTATGAGCGTCCTAAAGGGTGGTGAAAGCAGTCAGTTAAGAGAGCATCCCCGGAGATCAATTTTGGTTTTTCTGTTAGTAGTCGACTGGGATAGTTACCATGTCACCCTCCATGGTCTGGTACGTGCCAGGGGCTTATGGTAATGACGTTGATAAATGTGGAAGGTCCGGAGCAGCCTATATTGAGAGTAGAATGAAAAGTCACTTGTGCGGACTAGCGGATAGCCCGAGAAGTGGCGGAAGTGATGTGACCCACGTCATTCGGCATAATAGGGAGGTTGAGGGAAAGTGTTAAGACAAAGGACAGAGCCAGGCGGATAAGTTGCTCAAAAAGCACCTTTTCTGCCACTGAAGTGATTGCAGGCACGACTGGGAACCACCTCAGCATCGTCCATCTGTTTCTGCTGTCTATTTGGAGGCTTTTACAACACATGTTTCAGGTCATCACAGGCCTAAGGAATCATTGTTACTTGATTGAGGAGTCTGATTAAGTTATCATAGCGATTATGGATGCTCATAGCTGCTTTCATCGTCACAGTAGTTATGGATATGGTTATTTCATCCATTATGCGAGGCTAGTATGGGAAAAGAAGGGTACACATGGAAGTTTGGCTCATCCTTCAGTTGAAACCAGGTCATGGAGAAAATTCAGGAATTTGGAGTGGTTTTCGTGCTCGAACAAGCATGGTCCAAAGTGAAGGAAGAGCCTATTCCTTCATCGCATATGAGGGTCTAGCACGTGGAGTCCAACTCTGATAATGAGGAGGATCCTGAAAGGTGACAGGTAACTGAAAGAGTCCGACGTCCGAGGAAGGCAGAAATTCCCAAAAACGCGGGAGGCGCCCAGCAAGACATGGAGATAATCCATGATCTCATGATCGCCACTGAGGAAATGACACCTCCTTCCACTATCGAAGAATCTCGGGTTGACGACTCCCTGAAGATAGAAGACTTTTTTTATCCGCAAGGCCGATTGAAGAATTCAGAGTAAGGTGGTTCCATACTCGTATATGTCCTATTTCCTGTCTGAATAAATCTGTTTTAGATGTGACACATATGTAACATTTCAAGTGTAAAGTTGTAGAGGTGGCAACGTAATCCGTTTTACTTCCCAGAAGCTGATATCTTAGCTAAGGGCCTATATATGTGATGTAATCTAATGAAAAAGGGTTAAAAACTTTTTGAAACTTTGTGTATCGTTCTGTAAGAAGCTTATGAGCTATTTTGAATAAAGTTTCGCAGAGCCGAGCCGGTGTTTTGTTCAGGGATTCTTGTGTAATTGGTCTGGTAGTCTGTCCTTCTTTTTCCCATGTTAATTGTGTTTCTTTCATCGTTATTCCAGTCTGTAATATTTCTTCATACTTGGTGCAGAGTAGTAGTTAAGTGGAATTCATATATATTATGCTTTGCTTATCTCATTCCAAGTATTCCACTATTTATTTAATGCTAAAGTTGGTATAGGATTCATCTATGTATGCCTTATGTATAGGCTTCACGGAAATCTTGTTCTTATGTATCAGTCTCTTTCTTCCTTTAGGTATATATATCAAGAAAATTTTGTTCCAACGAAGAGCTCTAGGTTCTGAGAGACCCTCCTTTGTATATCCATCTCTAGATCTTACAAATGTATATTCTCCTTTAACCCCTAGAGCTGATCCCATCTCTTCTTTTGAACCGTATAAGATTCATATCCAGCCTTATAAATCCCACAGGAGTGAGGCTGAAGATGTTCTCCCTAAACATACTCCTTTTCCTTCTAGATCTCATCTGATATATGGTCCTCTAAAGCTTCCCCCCGTTCTTTATGACTATCCTCCCAAATACAACAAATACCTTCCTAGATTTGAAGGAGGGTCCGAAAGCCTCATTGCTGAGAAACATTTTCAAGACTTTGAAAATTTTCTGGATCTTTTTGAAGTAGAGCATGATGATGTTTGTATGAAGGCTTCGGCCCAATATTTCCAAGGGGAGGTGAAGCAATGGTTTATCCATTTGAAGTCCGAATCTATAGATACATGGTAGGGGTTTCTGATGTTTTCTTGGAATTTTGGGGTAGGAGAAGGTCATGGGACCTAGTTCTTTCAGAGTTCTACTCGATGATAATGCAGGAAGGGGAGGTCATGTCCAACTTTAACAGAAGGTTCGCAAACTTCTACTATGATATGTCGAAGGAAATTCAGCCCTTAGAGAATGCTGCTAAGTTACACTATGCATCTATCTTTCCTCCCGATTTATCTTTTCTTCTTCTTGAGAGAAGGTCTTCCAATTTACAGCATATGTTTCTTGATGCATTGGAGGTTGAAGACAACCTTAGGATGTTTGGAAAATCATCAAGCCAAGTTAATGATGAAAGGATTGAAGATAAATCAAGATTCGAAAGGAGGAATGAACAGAGAGAACTTACCTGGCATCCCATGATAAATGGAGAGGTGATCAACCCTGTGCTGTACCAGAAGAAGGTAATTCTAATTTGTTCTATGTAGAGTACAATTAGCCGGCTGAAATTTCCGATAATCGTGATTTCAAAGAAAATCTCGGTCCACCTAAGTATGATGAGTATGAAGAAGACTGCTTGGGTATTTTTCCAGCCAAGAATGTTACAAGGTCCAGGGCAGTTAGTGAAGAAAATCTGATCACTATCCATGATCAAAACTCTGAAAATAAACAGGCTGAAAGTAATTGTTTACCCTTCTGTTATTCTTCATTTGAGCTTATAAAGCAAAGAATCAGGGCTTCTAATTAAAAACAAAAATCTAAGATGGAAATCTCTATAATTTTTTTTGAAATTAATCATAAAGAAGAAGGGAAAAGGTGCAATCAGTACCAAGAAGCAAGAGTTTGCCACAAAGAAGAGGAGTTCATTTCACCTGGTTTTATTGAAAAAACTGAGGATATTTCTGCTGCGTTTGATGAAGAAGATCAAGTTTTAAATTCCAAGGTTTCGGATGAAAGTGGTGTTGGCTTTCATATCCCTCTGTAGAAGCTTGATGAGAATTTTCTTCAGCCTTGCCAGTTGTCATATGTTTCAGAAGAGGATGAGGGTGGTTAGATAGGTTTTTCATCATGTCATTTGATTTCAAAATCTTTTTGTCAAGAAGGAGCTGTTTTCTTTAATACATTGGAAAACCATGAGGGTATTCCTTTTGAGACCAAAGAAGGGTTTCAGTCCTATCAGACTGATGTACATGTGATTGAATGTCCAATATGTCTTGTAAATCAGATTTTTTCATCTATCAAGTTATATAAGGAAACAAGTCTGCATGAACGTATTGATGTTTCATATGAATGCTATCATGAGAAGCTGACCCATGTACTTAA
Source organism: Larix kaempferi (assembly GCA_027924585.1). Lineage (NCBI taxonomy): Eukaryota > Viridiplantae > Streptophyta > Pinopsida > Pinales > Pinaceae > Larix > Larix kaempferi. The sequence continues at coordinate 5,245,001 of BSBM01000130.1, forward strand.
TATGAAGGACAAAAGAGATGAGTATACTTTTCAAAGTCTTTCCAAAATTCAGTTTGGCAGATTACAAATGGAATTACAGTCTGAGCTGCATTTTTGTGACCTAGAGAATGTGAACAATCAGAAAGAACCTGTTGCAAATGCTCTTATGATGGGTCATAAAGAAATAGGAATCTTTAATATTCTTGAAGACCCTTTCGCTAGTTTTTTGGAACGATTAAAGAAGATGGACTTCGTATTGTTCAAAAAAGAAGGAACTAAAAAGGATCTTCAGTTAGGGTTATCATTTGCTAAGTTCTTTTCCCGGGCTGGAGGGGTTGAAGGTGAAATTCGGTCAAGAAACCATTTGCTTGACTGGCTTCATTGGAAGTGCGAGATTACTTGACTTGGCCTTTATACTCTGCAAATAGGGTAGGAGCAGTTGTATATAAATACGCTCGAAGGTCAAGCATTTTCGTCAATTTCGGTTTTAATATTTGAGCAGTGTGTGTGTTCCCCATTTTCAGGAAGTTTCAATATGTTTTTCAGTTTCAGCTTTTCGGTTGTGGTTTTCAGATGAAGGTTTGGTCACAGGTTTCGGGTTGCAGTTGTCAAGGTTTGGGAAATCTACCCAATGTATCAAGCACTTACTCTATGGAGTTCTTTGCTACCTCGCTGGGAGGATAGCATCCCCGGCTGGAGCCAGTTGTTAGCACCTATTTAATTTTTGCAGCAAAAAACTGAAAGTGAAAGATGGGAGGTTAAACAACTACCTGATGGAATCTGGGAGCACTCCACATCCTCGATGACCAGGTGCTAGGGAAAGAAAAGAAGAGGTCTAGAAGGACCCAATGCAATTAAATTGGAATAATTTCTAAGTATGGGTATTAATATACAAGTGAAATCAAGTGAAAAGGTAAGAGAGACCCTAAGTCCTATAGTCCGCATATAAATATGGGGAGGTTAAGCGCCGTGCTAATAGACAACGTTGATCGGGTGCAGGTGCAAGATCAATGACTCCTGTTGATGATTGCATTGATGAGCTGCAAGGAAGAAAGGGGGTAAGAAACTACGATGGGAATTTCCCGCCGGATAGATGTCAACTCCAGAAAGCATCAGAAGGAGGCAAAGCAGTGGAAAAAGAAATTTCAAACCCATGTGATGGTGCAGTGGTGGGATAGGAAGTTAAAAATATGCGGCGGAGAAATCCCTGCCTCAAATAGGATGATGCGCGATACAGGTGGTTCGCCAGTGCATAGGTCCCCCCAGATCAAAGGTTCGGATAACAGGAAGAGCCACATCAATGGGTAGCGGAGGTTGGATATGCGCGGAAGATAATAGGGAAGACCCCACCAGCCGATGGAGGAGCTAAGAGTTAAATGGAGCCTAAGGCCGCACCGTGGATGCGAGTTGTAGAAGATATGGACGGTTCTCGTGGATGGTCGCATCAAGAAATAGCACGCTGGATAGAAGTGGGGTGGATGCAATGGAATTTCCCGCTAGACAGGTGTCAGCTCCAGAACCTGTCGCGCGGAGAAAAGACGGTATAACAAACCATTTTTGGTGCATGCGATACCATTTTGTAAATGCTTACGGGTGAGATGAGCGGCCCAGATGAAATCTAGCTAGATGATCCAACCGTTGAAAGGAATCTGTGCTCAAATTAGTAGGTAAAGGGAAGCCAGATCCGACGATGGGAAGTGAGCACGTGGGAGATCAATGGTCGAGATTAAAGGACAGTTGGCCAATGAAGCCGGAGGTTATGGAAACATGGTTATATATATTAGAATGCCCATAAAAGTTGACATTTTTTTTATTCCTCCGAAGTCTATTTGGGTTGGAAGGGTTTTCTTGGAGATGGGGTTTTAGTCCTGGTACAGAAACTCAGTTGCGGGACTTCAAACATTTCAGCAGAAGCATGAAAGTCCTGCAACTGCATCTAGGCATGGGGGGTTTCAGAGGTCCTAAATCGTGTTTGACCGAGACCCGATTGGTCTGTGAGGTAGTTATCCCTCAAGGCCCTAGCTTCTTGAGCCTAGGGGTTTCCCCAAAAATGACAGTGGTTGCCCTGTTTCACCAAAATCCATCTAAAGGTTGTTGGACCTTCTTAACCTCCCGCCTCGGACCTGACCTCGACATTTGATATAGTTCCCATGGCCTGTCGATTGTTCAAAATAATTTTTAGTCTATCCGAAGGCGAAGGTGGGTCAATACCAAGCCCCAATATGGGAGAGTCTCTAACCAAAGGTACCCATCCACAGATGAGAGTTCCCCCCGGTACTAGTGACTTTAGGCCTCGACTCCCGATGAGGAGAGAAGATTGAGGTAAATAAGAAGGTAAGACATCGACCTTAGCCATACCGGTGTGGAGGTGAAACTCTCAAGAAGTTATAAGCGTCCTAAAGGGCGGTGAAGGCAGTCGATTAAGAGAGCATCCCCGAAGATAAATTTTTGTTTTTCTGTTAGCAGTCGACTAGGACAGTTACCATGTCACCCTCCTTCGTCTGGTACGTGCCATGGCCTTATGGTAATGACGTTGACAAACGTGAAAGGGCCGGAGCATCCTATAATGAGAGTAGAAAGAAAAGTCACTTGTGCGGACTAGCGGATAGGTCGAGAAGTGGCAGAAGTGATGTGACCCACGTCATTATGCATAATAGGGAGGTTGAGGCAAAGTGTTACGACAAAGGATAGAGCTAGGGTGATAAGATGCTCAGAAAGCACTTTTTCTGCCACCAAAGTGATTGCAGGAATGACTGGGAGACACCTCAGCATCGTCCATCTGTTTCTACCATCTATATGGAGGCTTTTACCACGCATGTAACAGGTCAGCTCATGCCTGAGGTGTCATTGTTACTTGATTGAGGATTGTGATCAAGTTATCATAGCGATTATGGCCACGTGTAGCTGTTTTCATCATCACAGCAGTTATGGATATGGTTATTTCATCCGTTATGTGAGGCCAGTATGGGGAAAGAAGGGTACACATGGCAGTTTGGCTCATCCTTCAGTTGAAACTAGGTCATGGAGAAAATTTAGGAATCCAGAGTGGTTTTCATGCTCAAACAAGCATGGTCCGAGGTGAAGGAAGAGCCTATTCCTTCGTCTCCTATGAGGTTTTACCACATGGAGTCCAGCTCTGATAGTGAGGAAGAGCCCGAAAGGAGACAGGTACCCGAAAGAGTCTGATGTCCGAGGAAGGAGGAAATTCCCCAAAAAGCGGGAGGCACCCAGCAAGACACAGATATCATCTATGATCTCGTGCTCCCCACTGAGGAAATGACACCTCCTTCCACCACCGAATAATCTCGGGCTGACGACTCCCTAAAGATATCGGACTTTTTCGATCTGTAAGGCCGATTAAAGAATTCGGAGTAAGGTGGTGCCATACTCGTAAATGTCTTGTTTCCCGTCCGAATCAATCTGTTTTGGATGTGACACGTATGTAATATTTGTAGTGTAAAGCTGTAGAGGTGGCAGCGTATTCCGTTTTACTTCCCAGAAGCTGATATCTTAGCCAAGGGCCTATATATGTGATGTAATCTAATGAAAAAGGGTTGAAAACTTTTTGAAACTTTGTGTATCGTTCTGTAAGAAGCTTATGAGCTATTTTGAATAAAGTTTCACAGAGCCGAGAGCTGGTGTTTTGTTCAGGGATTCTTGTGTAATTGGTTTGGTAGTTTGTCCTTCTTTTTCCCATGTTAATTGTGTTTCTTTCATCGTTATTCCGGTCTGTAATATTTCTTCATACTTGGTGCAGTATAGTAGTTAAGTGGAATTCATATATATTATGCTATTCTTATCTCATTCCAAGTATTCCACCATTTGTTTTTGCTAAAGTTGGTATACGATTCATTTGTGTATGCCTTATATCAATGGACTGTTCTTTTCTCTTCTGTTTCACCAATTAAAAATCTCTTTGACTACTAGTTGTTTACTACCTCGACCCTGTGTGAATGCATTTGCAGAGCCTCTGTGAATAAATTTTCAATATTTTGATGAAGATGACTCCATTGCCCAAATAGAGATTCATATGTTTCAGCCAAACACATTTAAATCATTTTGTTCCAGCAGAAATATGATCTTCTGCGTATGTTGTAATTGAATATCTTGAATGATGAATACTGGTGTATGTTTTCATTGTTGACGCCTCTGATTATTTCCAGTTTCATGAGTTTATAGAGAGAGCCCTCTCTGTTTGTGTTGGGTCAGTAGCACAGGCTAAAGACTGGTTAGTGGTTACCCCGAAGTACCTTCTTGCACAACCGAGGGGTCATTTTGGGTATTAATACCTGGGTTTGTGATTCAGATCTAGTGGGATAGGAAGGGTTCATGTATTTACAAAGTTCCTTTGCTCAAGAGCATCTATTGGTGTCATACAAAAGGGGATTGGAAGGATCTTTACATGGGCATTCCTGGAACCGGGAGTGGAGACATCTCCCTCGACCTCCTGTATCTCATTTCACTTTCAATGCAATAACTTTTGATAATTCTACTGGGCATTGCACTCTACTGCTCGGCTTAGTTCAAGGTCAATTTCAGAATAAAAGAATCCAATGTGTATTTATGATTCGGAATCCAATGTGTGGATTGCAGTTTCCATCATGGTGCCTGACCATATTCGGCCTAGTGGAAAGGCTCTTTTTTCTAATGGGAAGTCTTAATGGGAAACCTTCAATACCAACAGCCTCATCATAGCCTTCAATATTGCTGATGGATGTTGGACAGAAATCCCACGGTCTGAGGGATACAGATGCATTTTTACTGGAAGGTTTTGTGGATACGATGGGCAGGTGGTGCTACTACACCGGAAGGTATTTGATTGTCTTCTCTTGTTGAAGTTGACTGAAGCAGAAAAATATGAAATATGGTGTGAGTTAGGTGAAAGCTGTTTGACGCCCTTATTATCTTTTGTGGCAGTGAACAGTGGTGGGTTTATGGTCAACTCCAAGGGGAAATTGATCGTCGAAAAAACTGAGATTACCAGGGCATCGTATGTCGCAAGAACCACTTCGAAGATCTGGGTCAGCCTTCGAATTCAACAAGCTCTAGTAGCGTTAGTCCTTAATTTTATAATGATCTCAGACAGTTGGGTTGGTAATTGTTATTTATGATCATTTATTGATATTTATTGAAATTGAACGGCGTTTTTTAATAAATATTTTTCTTTTTGTTTATATTTATAAGCATGGTCCGAGACTTCACATCAAAAGGATGCCTAGCCTATCAGAAGGATGCCTAGCATAATAAGTTCACAATCGATTTGAGTCAATTCCAGATTTATTAACACTCTGAATATAATCTAAAATACGTTTGGAGAATTCTCAGGTTTGAAATAAATTATATATAATAACCTATTCTCGATCAAACCGAGTAATACGGTTTCTCCTGCGACTTGGAAGTTAGGGGATGAGTACTGTGATTAAGACACAGTCTCGATCTGCACCCAGTCTCTGATCCTGCTTTAAACTTTAAAGAAACAGCCGCGGCAGTATTCGTAGGGTAAAATAAAAGAAGCAGAAAAGAAGTTAGCATCAAATGCAAATACAAATACAGTAAAAAAGACATAAATTGCAGATACCTGATCTCTGGTGACTCTCGTTCAGTATTTCCCTCACCTGTAATGGAAGGACTCTTCATCGCTTCCACGGCCGGGTGCGCATGGATCTTGACCTCATCGATTAAACGGTTTCTTGATATAATCTGAGGACTCTTTATAGCAACACCGATCAAAGAAAAAACGGGCGATTCAGAAACAATTCACCCTTTCCTTTAAACAAACGGACTCTTGCGTGGCAGGATCAACCTTTCGTTCTCCCATTTCATTAAACAAATGAAACCGCTGATTATTGCTAATCCGACAAAACCTTTGGGTAACCTTTCAGCAAACTGCAAATTTGTTTTGTTGGATACATGTACTCAACGAAGAATATATCTAGATTTCCCATCTTAGCCTTCCATCCTTAATCTCAATTAAAAAGCTGCGATCACCCTCCATATACACAGAAAAGCTCATTGAAGCGCCTCCGGCGAATGATTACCGAGATGATGTAAATAATCATCATGACAGTCGTGATGATAATGATAATAGTGGAGATGATATGGACGAGGAAGACCATCGTAACAATTTAGATTTTGATTCTTTCGTGCTTAATTTAGGACGTTTGATGGCTTAGTGTGTGGAGAGTGGGCATGGTGATTATTTTGTAATGATGATGATGATGACGATGACGATGACAACGACTATGATGATGAGAATGACAAGGGCAACGATGACAACGACGACGACGAGAATGATGGGGATGGCGATGACTACTATTGATCTAAATTGTGATAGAAATAACCGATATAAATAACCAAGAGGATAGCAATGACCATGATATAAACATTAGCTTCTATATGTAACCACTCAAATTTAATCTCAAATATTATACATAATTTTTTTCAAATAAACAATGTCTTCATCACTTTCATTATTGTCAAATATTTATTCCTTATCCTAACAACATATGTCAAATCATATATTAATACTTAAAATTAATAATTCCAATCTATTTTCCAAGGTTTGTACCTTTTATTTTTAGTAGCAATACCATGATTGCCATACTATGATTTGGACATTTATTATAATATATATGTATTTGTTTAACCATTGTCCTTTTCTCCTCACCATGTTTGGGAGATTATTCGTTTAATTATATTGGTAATACCATTATTGCTACCTCACCATTGTATTTATTATTATTGCAATATGTGTATTTTTTTAACCTCGTGCACTTGTTTAACATCCTTCCTTTTCATCCCCACCTTGGTTGGATTATTGTTTAACCTAATCTTTTGGTCGATTTTTGTAGCACGTGTTTGATTAATCTTCTTTGGCACTGAAAGGCCATGCGGATGGTAGCTTGCTTAGCACCTTGTGCTAATGCCTAATGTTTTTTACAAGTATAGCTTGGACCAATTCGCAAAGGGAGGTTTCCTAGCAATTTGTTTTGCAGAAGGAGGCATAAGTAGGGCGGACCCAAAGGTAAGAGTTTTCAAGTTTTGTTAACTATGTGCATCAATACACACAGATCATTACACACAAAGAGGAAAACTAGCCTTGGTGCTAAGGGTTTTCATAGTAATATTTTTCAACTAGAACCACTCATATTACCTTCCCACCTAACACCTCCTAGTGCTCTTCAAGGTGTGCATAGAAAGCATTTTACACTGGCAAGATCCTGCTTGGGTTCTTTTATCAATATTTAAAATTGCTTTCAATCCTATTACCTGCCTCATATAGCACCAAGATGTGCTTTTCAAAATGCTCATGGAGAGTTTATTATCTAAAATAAGTTTTCTCAGATTCTTTTCATCCAACCAACCAAGTGACACCTATCATTAAATTTGTGGCGTTTCAAGGTTAAAATTTTGGAGAGAAGGTTTATATTAATTTAGTGTTTAGGAAAAATAATTGCTTGACATCCCAACCTAAAAATTTGCTAGCTCAAAACCAAGTCATAAATTTAAATTACATCTACCATGCTAATAACTAATTGATTACTTCATATTTAAGGGTAATATTATAGGGTATTATGCAATAGATAAAATAGATTCATCTACATCATGACAATAAATTCACATCATACTTCATTAAACTAACGAGAAATTCAATTTTTGAAATTACAAAAATATAAATATAATTGAATTTTAATAAATAAAAAAATTAATATAAAATTACTTTGGAAATACTCTAGAACTAATAAGAAATCAAATGGTTTGATTGTGATGTGAAAACCATAGTCGATGCTTCGGTGGGGACTAATAAAGTAGAAAAGGTTCTTATAGAGTGTATTAAAGACTTTCTAAAGATTTGAAATGTCAATGTTGAAAAGGACTTGAAGAGGGAGCCCAATGATGCTTATTTGGCGATTTTCAAAGTTTTAATATAATAAAGTTTAGGAAATTTGATAGGCATGTCGAACCATTTTTAAAAAGTGCTAATGCTTATTTGGCAATTTTCAAAGTTTTAATATAATAAAGTTTAGGAAATTTGATTGGCATATCGAACCATTTTTAAAAAGTGCTAGATGAACACATTTGAAACTTCACAATATTTATTTTTTCAAACAGAAAAAAATAAAATAAAAATTCTTGCTCTTATAATAAATCAAAGAAGTAGTTGTCCAGATATAAGAGTGATCCTTGAGTGAAATTGAACTCCCAGTCATAGTCTAAATGGCCAAGAGAGTGTCAAGCATTACAATGTTTCAAAATCTTAGAAAAACAGAAAAACCATCCTATTCGTTTATAAAATCAAGCAAAAACCATAACATGCTCCAGCTACAAGGCATACACAAAAAGCAAGATGCAGCTATCTGCAACAAAACCACATAACCATTAAAAAAACAAAGGAAAAGAGTCCTTGTATGCAAGACACTGACCAATGTATTCTTCAATCGCTAACACTCCTTGAAGATATCCCTTTTGTTCGATGGCACCATTAGTCCAGAGCCATAACCTCCAGATTGTATAAACCATTTTTCCATTGTATTATATTAACCTAGGAATCTCCAAATACTTGAAGATCATCAATCCCAATCCTCTGAGTAAATTCTAGCAAATCCCAACAAGCCATAAGTTTTGCTTTGATGTTTGATCCTACACCACTCCCCATCCATAATTTAAAGTAATGAGCTTCATTGTTTTATAGGATCACACCAGACCCACATGATCCATTCTAAGAGACTCCATCAAACTATCTAATGGTGGAATTGTAAACAAAGACAGGGGGATATAATTATCTAGCCTTTTTATGAGCCACCTCTGCTGAGAATTGCTTGTAATAACATAAGGATTTGATGCAATGGGATTGATAATTTGGAATGATATTTTAAAAAAGAGCCAAATTTCTTACTTTCCAAATTGACGAGCAATAAAAAATTGGCAATTTTTTATGAACATGAACCCTCTTTCCCCAATGTGGTGAAGTTTGCTTCTACGATCAAGGATTCCTAATTATATGCAATTCCCAATGAATTACATACCTCCTACCAAACAAGTTTGCAAAAATGACATGAAATAAAAAGGTGATGAACAGTTTCCTCCTGTTTATTGCATAAAATACAATGACCAGGGGCATACATCCTCTTTTCCCAATATTGTCCCAAGTCAATAAGCAATTTTATAGAGACATCCAAAATAAACATTTTAATTTGTGAGGAAAGTTCCAGCACCATAATTTATCAAACCACCATATGGAGAGATCGTATACCTATTGTATCGTAAGTTCCTTATAGGCTTCCTTAGTAAATATCTCACCTAAAGACTTAACCCAACTCTAGACTAATTTTTCAATGTTATCACTAAGTCTTATCCTAGATCTATTTAATGCACTGATGTATGTGGACCATTCCGCAACTCATTGACCATGTAGATGGGAAAATTTGAGGTAATAAACCAATATGAGGGAAAGGGCCTTAACCAATTAGGCCTGAATTGATTCAATGTGATAAAACCAAACTTTGCCATGTAATCAAGAAAATCAAGGGACAAAATGTAAACACCTTTACCCCTGATGAAAGGGTCAATTCCAACAAGAATATTTTCTCCATTGCCCACTTTCCACGAGATCCATCTATTGATACCATTGAAAATAGAGAGGAAACTCGTCCTCGTAGTAGAGACCCTAACAGAGGATTTCTCAACTTTCCTAAACCAATATAACATTGAAAGAATCTTCAAGTACTTTGCTTTTAAAACTCTGCTCCACAGACCCTTGTTCGGGAGACCCCACCGAAATATTTTCATGCATAGAGCCTTATTGAAAAGATTTAAATTATTTATGTCCCAACCTCCATAAGCTTTTGGCCTTGCCAAAACTTCCCATTTTAGCAAGTGAAATTTACAACTGTTGCTAGAATTAGACGAGAAGAACTGGAACATTTTCTTTTTTAGAAGATTTAAAATATCTTGAGGAATTCTAAACAAAGAAAACCAATAGGTAGGGATCCCCCGATACTAGTGACTTCAGGCCTCGACTCCAGATGAGGAGAGAGGATTAAGGTAAATAAGCAGGTAAGACATCGACCTCAGCCATATCGGTGTGGAGGTGAAACTCTTAAGAAGTTATAAGCGTCCTAAAGGGTGGTGAAGGCAGTCGGTTAAGAGAGCATCCCCGGAGATCAATTTTTGTTTTTCTGTCAACTAGGACAGTTACCATGTCACCCTCCATGGTCTGGTACGTGCTAGGGTCTTATGGTAATGCCGTTGATAAACGTGAAAGGGCCGGAGCAGCCTATATTGAGAGTAGAAAGAAAAGTCAGTTGTGAGGACTAGCAGATAGTCCAAGAAGTGGCGGAAGTGATGTGACCCACATCATTCGGCATAATAGGGAGGTTGAGGTAAAGTGTTAAGACAAAGGACAGATCCAGGGGGATAAGTTGGTCAGAAAGCACCTTTTCTACCACCAAAGTGATTGCAGGCACGACTGGGAGCCACCTTAGCATCATCCATCTGTTTCTACTATCTATCTGGAGGCTTTTACCACGCATGTTTCAGGTAAGCTCGGGCCTGAGGAATCATTGTTACTCCATTGAGGAGTCTGATCAAGTTATCATAGCAATTATGGATGCACGTAGTTGCTGTCATCGTCACAGTAGTTATGGATATGGTTATTTCGTCCGTTATGCGAGGCCAGTATGGGAAAAGAAGGGTACACATGGCAGTTTGGCTCATCCTTTAGTTGAAACCAGGTCATGGATAAAATTCTAGAATTCGAAGTGGTTTTCATGCTCGAACAAGCATGGTCCGAAGTGAAGGAAGAGCATATTCCTTCGTCGCCTATGAGGTTCTACCACTTGGAGTTTAGCTCTGATAGTGAGGAGGATCCTGAAAGGAGACAGGTACCCGGAAGAGTCTGACATCCAAGGAAGGCAGAAATTCCCAAAAAGGCGGGAGGTGCCTAGCAAGACACGGAGATAATCCATGATCTCGTGCTCCCCACTAAGGAAATGACACCTCCTTCCACTACCGAAGAATCTCGGGCTGATGAGTCCCTGAAGATAGAGGAATTTTTCAATTCACAAGGCCAATTGAAGAATCAGAGTAAGGTAGTGCCATACTCCTATATGTCATGTTTCCCGTCCGAATCAATCTGTTTTGGATGTGACACATATGTAACATTTCAAGTGTAAAGCTATATAGGTGGCAACGTATCCCGTTTTACTTCCCAGAAGCTAATATCTTAGCCAAGGGCCTATATATGTGATGTAATCTAATGAAAAAGGGTTAAAAACTTTTTGAAACTTTGTGTATCGTTCTGTAAGAAGCTTATGAGCTATTTTGAATAAATTTTCGCAGAGCCGAGATGGAGTTTTGTTCAGGGATTCTTGTGTAATTGGTCTGGTAGTCTGTCCTTCTTTTTCCCATGTTAATTGTGTTTCTTTCATCATTATTCCAGTCTGTAATATTTCTTCGTACTTGGTGCAGTGTAGTAGTTAAGTGGAATTCATATATATTATGCTTTGCTTATCTCATTCCAAGTATTCCACCATTTATTTTCTGCTAAAGTTGGTATAGGATTCATTTGTGTATGCCTTATATCAATGGACTGTTCTTTTCTCTTCTGTTTTGCCAATTAAAAATCTCTTTGACTACTAGCTGTTTACTACCTCGCCCCTGTGTGAATGCATTTGCTATGAATAACTTTTCAAGATTTTGATTAAGATGACTCCGTTGCCCAAATAGATATTCATATGTTTCAGCTAAACACATTTAAATAGTTTTGTTCCCGTAGAATCTGATATTCTGCGTATGTTGTAATTGAATATCTTAAATGATGAATACTAGTGTATGTTTTCATTGTTGACGCCTCTGATTATTTCCAGTTTCATGTGTTTTTAGAGAGAGCCCTCTCTATTTGTGTTGGCTCAGTAACAAAGGCTAAAGACTAGTTAGTGGTTACCCTGAAGTACCTTCTCTCACAACCGGGGGGTCATTTTGGGTGTTAACAAATTGGCGCCATTGCCGGTGACAAGATTTTCTTATCATCCCTAGGAGAACGAAAAAGGTTTCAGATCTAAAGGATGATGGTGAACAACAATCGGACATCGAGAAGGTTGTATCATTCACCTGGCGACTCCACTCAGCCAAATTCTAGTATGAAGGTGACTCCACTGGGAAGATCAGTAACCCTGTATTGGAATTGAGATGTTGAAAGGTTCATGGCGACTCCACTAGGGAGAAATCCAGTGATGCATTGTCTCACAGGACGGTATTCCCACTCTTAAATCAGAATTTGCAGACTTCATTGTAGAACGAGCTCAGTTGCCTTAAACATGGGAGAATCAAGATTCAGGTATCAAAGCATCAATCTCTTAAAGGAAATCTTGTTCTTATGTATCAGTCTCTTTGTGCCTTTAGGTATATATATCAAGAAAATTTTGTTCCAACGAAGAGCTCTAGGTTCTGAGAGACCCTCCTTTGTATATCCATCTCTAGATCTTACAAATGTATATTCTCCTTTAACCCCTAGAGCTGATCCCATCTCTTCTTCTGAACCGTATAAGATTCATATTTGGCCTTATAAATCCCACAGGAGTGAGGCTACAGATGTTCTCCTTGAACATACTCCTTTTCCTTCCAGATCTCATCTGAGATATGGTCCTCTAAAGTTGCCCCCCGTTCTTTATGACTATCCTCCCAAATACCACAAATACCTTCCTAGATCTGAACATTTTCAAGACTTTGAACATTTTCTGGATCTTTTTGAAGTAGAGCATGATGATGTTTGTATGAAGGTTTTCGCCCAATCTATCCAAGGGGAGGTGAAGCAATGGTTTAGCCATTTGAAGTCCGAATATATAGATACATGGCAGGGGTTTTCTGATGTTTTCTTGGAATTTTGGGGTAGGAGAAGGTCATGGGACCTAGTTCTTTCAGAGTTCTACTCGATGAGAATGTAGGAAGCGGAGGTCATGTCCAACTTTAACAGAAGGTTCGCAAACTTCTACTATGATATGCCGAAGGAAATTCATCCCTTAGAGAATGCTGCTAAGTTACACTATCCATCTATCTTTCCTCCCGATTTATCTTTTCTTCTTCTAGAGAGAAGGTCTTCCAATTTACAGCATATGTTTCTTGATGCATTGGAGGTTGAAGACAACCTTAGGATGTCTGGAAAATCATCAAGCCAAGTTAATGATGAAAGGATTGAAGAGAAATCAAGATTCGAAAGGAGGCATGAACAGAGAGAACTTGCCTAGCATTCTAGTTTTTCCCATGATAAATGGAGAGGTGATCAACCCTGTGCTATACCCAAAGAAGGTAATTCTGATTTGTTCTATGTAGAGTACAATCAGCCGGCTGAAAAAGCTGATAATCGTGATTTCAAAGAAAATCTCGGTCCACCTAAGTATGATGAGTATGAAGAAGACTGCTTGGGTATTTTTCTAGCCGAGAATGTTACAAGTTCCAAGGCAGTTAGTGAAGAAAATCTGATCACTATCCATGATCAAACCTCTGAAAATAAACAGGCTGAAAATAATTTTTTACCCTTCTGTTATTCTTCATTTGAGCTGATAAAGCAAAGAATCAGGGTTTCTAATTAAAAACAAAAATCTATGATGGAAAGCTCTATAATTTTTTTTGAAATTAATGATAAAGAAGAAGGGAAAAGGTGCAATCAGTCCCAAGAAGCAAGAGTTTGTTACAAAGAAGAGGAGTTCGTTTCACTTGGTTTTATTGAAAAAATTGAGGATATTTCTGTTGCGTTTGATGAAGAAGATCAAGTTTTAAATTCCGAGGTTTCGGATGAAAGTGGTGCTTGATTTCATATCCCTCTTTCAAAGCTGGATGAGAATTTTCTTCAACCTTGCCAGTTGTCATATATTTCAGAAGAGGATGAGGGTGGTCAGATAGGTTTTTCATCATGTCATTTGATTTCAAAATATTTTTGTCAAGAAGGAGTTGTTTTCTTTAATACATTGGAAAACCATGAGGGTATTCCTTTTGAGACCAAAGAAGGGTTTCAGTCCTATCAGACTGATGTACATGTGATTGAATGTCCAATATCTCTTGTAAATCAAAGTTTTTCATCTATCAAGTTACATAAGGAAACAATTCTGCATGAACGTATTGATGTTTCATATGAATGCTATCATGAGAAGCTGACCCATGTACTTAATATGAAGGACAAAAGAGATGAGTATACTTTTCAAAGTCTTTCTAAAATTCAATTTGGCAGATTACAAATGGAATTACAGTCTGAGCTGCATTTTTGTGACCTAGAGAATGCGAACAATCAAAAAGAACCTGTTGCAGATGCTCTTATGATGGGTCATAAAGAAATAGGAATCTTTCATATTCTTGAGGACCCTTTACCTAGTTTGTTGGAACCATTAAAGAAGATGGAGTTCATATTGTTCAAAAAAGTAGGAACTAAAAAGGATCTTCGGTTAGGGTTATCATTTGCTAAGTTCTTTTCTCGGGCTGGAGGGGTTGAAGGTGAAATTTTGTCAAGAAGCAATTTGCTTGACTGGCTTCATTGGAAGTGCGAGATTACCTGACTTGACCCTTATACTCTACAAATAGGGTAGGAGCAGTTGTATATAAATAAGCTCAAATGTCAAGCATTTTCGTCAATTTTGGTTTTAATATTTGAGTAGTGTGTGTGTTCCGCATTTTCAGGAAGTGTCAATATGTTTTTCATTTTCGACTTTATGGCCAATTTGCACCAGTAACACCTTATAATCAGTCGATTCAAGGTCCCATTGGTCCATATATGCCATATCAATACTATCAGTATCCGCAGCCCAACAAATAGTGGCCATTTTTGGCTACTTTGGACATACTCGACCTGTATCGTCTAACCAATGATCCCATATTCCATGGTTATAATTGGCCGCCCATTCTAGTCAAGCTACCCTCTGATATTCCCAAATTTGATGGAAAACCCAGTGAGGACCCGAAAAAGCATGTGATGACTTATCATCTGTGGTGCCCATCCAATTCCTTGATGGATGACTCGATCCATTTAAGGTTGTTTCAAAGGACCCTCACCGGCCTAGCTGCCAAGTGGTATATTGAATTACCACCCCACTCCTTTCCCGATTTCAGCTCTCTTGCTATGTCTTTTTTGACTTATTTCCAGTTACCCATCCGCTACGAAACTGGTACGGACCTTCTGACTTCACTTCGTCAAACCACCGCAACTCATATCTCTGATCATATCCATGATTGGAAAAGGAGACGACGTCTCATTAAGGCTCCCATTCCAAACCAACTCTTAGTTGACTGGTTCACGAATTCTCTTTTACCTATCATAGCTCGAGATGTGGCCATGGAAGGGGTCGTCACTGAGGAATAGGCTATTTCCCATGCCCATTACCTAGAACTTGTCTATGCTCAATCTGGCACGTTGTATGACATTGTTCCTGACACACCCCACCCTACATATGACCCTGTAAAACCACCCAAGGTACCTCAAGCCAATGGCATTATTGGTTCCCTCAACTCCCAGCCCTCTACTCAAACTGGTGGACCGTCGAACCCCCAGGGTTCTTCCCCATCCCCGTCATAGGCTGGAAGCAGCACCACCAAGTCACCCACTCGTGCTTCCACCGAGGAGGTGAATTATGTTAAATCAGCTTCACCTCAGAAATCCGGTGGTAAGAAGAAAAACAAAGGTAAACCCAAGAAATATTATAACCAGCAGGATCCCAATACCACCCCTGAAGACACCAAACATTAGAGGAAGTTAAATTAGCCTTGTTTACTATGTGGTGGTGACCATTTCTCAAAGGAATGTCCCCACCGAGACGAAGTGCAGAAGTTTCTCAAGGGAAACCCCTCTCCCACAGTTCTCAATGATCCCTTCCCCACTCAGAACCAGCAAATGATTGCTCAACCCTCTCCTTCACACGGAGACACATCCTCCACCACACATGTTTTCATGATGCGTAGTGAGACGGCTAACTTGAACACATGCTCACGCTCATACGAATCAGTCCCTCCGAAGGGAACCCATGAGAAGTAATACTAAAAAAGATTTCACTTCTATTCTCAATGTTACCCTGCCACCAACCTCTCTCACCATTGAGAGGCCATCATTAGAGTCAGTGTTGCGTCCACCTGAGAGCACAATTCGAAAAATAGTTTTCAATCCTAATGCTCAGGCAGCTCAGAACTACAACATTGTAGAGGACTTGGCGAAATCTCCTTATGCCATGTCGACGCTAGAGGTCTTGCAGAATTGTCCCAACCAACGCAACACTTTGCTCGCCGCCATTGGTGCGGTCCATCTAGATTCCTCGAATACAATCATGTTCTGATGTGAGTACTTCAAACCGAGGCTTTCCCACCAGTTGGAATTTCAAGTTTCCACGGATATTGTTGGGAATATGATCCATTGTACTATACTAGAAGAAGGCACTTCTACCTCGGTTATGTCGATATCATTTTGGAGAGCCATTGGCTCTCCCGAGTTAAACCATTCTCCCACTACCCTGAAAGAATTCGACGGTCATGGCTTTCAACCCCATGGGATGTTACAAGCCTTAGTAGTAGAGTTGGGGGGTAAGACTTATTGATGCCTCGAAGATCGCAGCATCAAGCAGAAAGGGATTCTACCCAGTAAACTATCCCAATTAGATTGTCCACCGTTTGGTATGGGGAATCCTTCCGGTTAGCGGTTCCGGCTACCGTTAGATTTGGATATTCGCTTCTTTTACACCGGTTATGGACCGATCCACCATTCTTTTTTATTTTATTGTTAAAATGATATGCAAGTGCCTAAGCTAATTTAATCTAAATGCAGAGCTTGAAACAAATCTATATCTAAGACTGAAATAAATCTAATCTATCCTTGCAAGGAGCAAACTGTAAATATGAGCAATGTGCTAAAAGAAGTATCTAAAGATCCACAGATAAGCATTAAATCACAAAGATACATCTACAGCAAGAGATTAAAGATATAAAAGATAGCTTTTAATCCATGTGAAAGCATTCTATTACTCATTTAGGAAAACATCATTGCACAGAAAATAGTGAGATCATTCATCAGACAGAAACAATTCCGAACAGCAAGGAAAGATCTCATAGCAGTGTCGGGATGACATAAGAATAATCCAGCATGCATCAAGTCCACATTTCCAGGAAAAACAAATGTCTCCCTCGGGCTCTTTATTAGGCAAAAAATCGCTTCCCTAGAGCTCATTACAAAATAGTTCGTACAAGCTAAGAAGCTTCTTTTCCCTGCAAAAAAGTCCTTCTCTATTCCTTCTAACCTTCTATTTATAACTTTACAAGGCGCCTCTTGGGCTGACAAGTGTACCCTAATTCTATAACTTCCTTCCTTGGCTTTCATCGCATCCCTACAAAGCTTAGGGATATGTGGAGGGTTTTACAAATAGGACAAAACTAAGGACCAGCTGTCCTTTTAAAGCAATTATACAAAGGTAGAATTTTAGCTTCTCTGCTTGATTAAAACAAAATAAGAATGATCTGTCTACTCTGCTGGGGATTCTGCCTGTTGACTTGAAGACACGTCTCCACCCACCGGCTCACTTGAAATTATCGGGCCATCAATACTTTGAATGTACGAGGTTCTTCGGTTGATATCTTTTATGATGAGCTTGCTGTGAGAAGATACTATTGCCTGGGACGCTATTTCATGCTTACGAAGGTCCGATTTGATCAGCGCTTTACCCTGTGTGGCCTCTTTTGCCATTGCTTCCAGGAAGTAAATATGTATTGCAGGCTGGCAAATGAACTGTTGAAATTTGTCCTGAGTCAAAACCTCTATCTTCTTGATGTAAGCCAAGTCATCGTCCAGCTCGTTCTGCAACTCGAACAATCGGTCTTCTTCTTTTGGGAAATAATAAATGGAGGCGGGGATAACCAGATGCCATTTGCTAAGCGATTCCCTGAGTGCGGAATAGATGGAACAACACTTGTGGACCGTCCTTTTGATTTCCGAACTTAGCTTGGTACCACAATCTTTGGCGAATTCAAGAATTCCTATGTCCATGTCCAATTCATCCCCTGTAGGGGCGTGTAAGTGTGAAGGGAGCTGAGATTTTCCCTTTTTCCACTCAGATTGTTGTTTCAGCTTCTCCACATGATCTGCAAACCTATCTCGAGTCCTTAGGGCTTTGGTTTCAATTGTTGTCATCTTCTTAATCATCTCTTTCATGCTCCAAATCTCTTCTGATATCAGTACTAGTAGCTGATGAATTTTAGTCCGCATGTCACATGCTTGTTTGTGAAACGTGGACAAATTTTGCTGGTCTTCTGTTGCCTCTTCGAGCTGTCTTGCTAGTTGTTCCTTTTCTTGAATCATCCCTTCACATTCTTGTTGGTGGAGCTGGATTTGCTAAGCCTTTTTTGCTTCGAGTTCCTCCAATCCTATTATCCGAGCCTTCAGATTCTCCAGCTCACCTTCAGAGAAAGCCAACTGCATTTCTAAGGAGTTCTTCTCATTCTCGAGCTGGAGAACTCTTGAATTGAGCACTAGATGCTCTCCTGACAATGCATTGAATTTCTCCTTCAACTTGTTTGCTTCCAATACTTCCCTCTTTCTATCATATTTGATCTTAAGGCACTGTTCCCTATAATTCTTTATCTTTTCTTTCAAAAAATCAATATTAGCTTTGGTTGCCTTAGATGATGCCACAGTGCATTGAGCTTGGAATGTGGGGTCGGCATCAGTTCCTTGGACCAATGTTTTCTCTGTTATCCATAGTTCATAATCATCCTCCTCGGTTTCCACATTCTTTGTCTTGGCTTCCATTTTCTTTACTCTCCTATCAATGATGGCCCTTTTCTTCTCACTAAAATATACAATATCCAGGTCTGCTATTTTGCGCTGCTTCTTGGGGTTATATGGGGTCAGTGCTAAGCTCCCTGAATAGGCACCTTCTTCATGAGTTCCCCCTGGAGTGCATATCAATGGTGGGTCTATTTCCATATCTATCGGAGTATATGGATCCGGATTGAGAGACTTCTCTATCTGCTCTTTCCCCTTCTCTCCTGCTGACTCTTCCTGTTGTGTCTGCAATCCATCTGCTCCTTCAGACAGGGGCCTTTTCTCTTTCTCATGCTGTTGCTTGGAAGCTTGCTCTTGGGATATATGATCTTCTCTTTCTTTCTGAATCTTGGCAGCCTCTTCTTGCTTCCTTGCAATCTCCTCATGCTGAAGCTTGGCAGCTAGCTCACCTTGAATCCTTGCTTGCTCTTGGTACTGTTGCTGCTTGAGAGCTTTCTCTTGGAGCACTCTGTCTTGATCCATTTCTGATGGGTCCCCTAATTGTGAGGTTGATGCCTCCCGCTCTCTTTGGATCAAACCGATAGGTTTGGGGCTTGGATCTTTCATAGCTTTTGTATTGTAACGCTTTCCTAACTCAGTTAGGTTGTGGGCGCTCCTGCAGAATTCCTCGTCTTGGTCCGTCGCACGAGCGTATTCAAAGGAGAGTTTGAGTTCAAGGCAATGCCTGCTTACCACACCGTTGGGGTCATGCCTCCTGAAAGGGACTGAGCCAAAATGGAAAACTTCTAATCCTTGAGCATAATTTTCCCCATCTCTTGCTCTTGGGAGGCTGTAAGCTCCGATGGTAAATGGCATGCGAGGATACATGGCCTTTCTTCGATATGTGAAGAACTTGCTTATTGCGCTGGTGCCGAAGTGTTGTCTCATGGCCTCCTTATGAATTACAAAATCTGTAACATACCGAGGGAACATAAATGGCTCATGACTCCCTCCACTCATCTTGATGTATGTGCCTTCTGCACTGTGATAATAGTCCCCAAATCGTTCAATGATGGGCATAGCATTCTCCGACATACAATCTGGCTCTTGAACGAAGATAAGCTGGTACAATGGCATGATAAACCTCTCGCAAATCATCTTGTAGTGGTTTGCGTATTTACTTTCCCATGTACACCGGTAAGCTATGAAGAGAGATGTTTCATTTGGCTTCCATGAGCAACCCAATTCCAGGAACGAATGCTTGCTTAACATGCAGTCAATCAAGTATGAAGACATGAAGAAATCTACCTTCTTTTGGGTTAGTCCTCCTTGGGCTGCTATTAACTGTGAGGCCAAGCTATCTGAAATTATTTCAGCCTAGGTGAAGATGGTGCCTTTTGTGGCTATGTGAAACATCACCGGCACCCATCTGATCTTAAACACATTGCCATTAGGCATGCCGAAGAGTCTACTCAACATCAGGACGATGAACCTGAAAGGGTTTTTTAGGAGATTGCTCTCATATTCATTATTCTGCCTCGTCCTGATCTGCCTGTCATTTATAGTCATCTTACGGGCAGTTTCTAGCAAGTCCATTTGATGTTTTTCCATCCATTCATCGTCTAATGAAGCCCTGGGTGAAGGCAATCTATATGCAGTAGTAACATGCTTGGGAGCGAAAGATGCCAGGTTTAACCCATTTTTATCAGTCATGAGACTTGTGTCAATCTGGATGTTAGGAATAAGCCATCCAATAACTTTGTAACAAGGGAATAGCTCTGGCCGAGTTGTTGCTTTATGCAAATGAGACCTTCTAATGTTGGCATACACTAGGGAATCCTCTATAGAAGCTGTTGAACTATCTTGAGCTATGATGAATATTTATAGGTCACCCCATTGAAATTCAAGGGCGGCGCTCCCAAGGGAAACAACAGTGGTAGCTTGCGTGTCAGCAAACATTGTGACGAGAGAAGTATCCAATAGAATCTCAACCTCTAAGTCTGTGGTTACTTTCTGTGTTGCCTTCTTCTTTGCTGACTTCTTATGCATGGTAATCTTGTGGCGAGCAAAGCAATATCACAAAGACTTTAGTTAGGCCAATACTCCAAGCATTAGTAACACTCTATGGCAAAGCCAAAATATAACATTTTCACAAAATAGAGGTTGTCCTAAACAATCATAATGATATCCAATTCATTTTTAAGCTTAATTCAGCAATGTCCCTTCATGCTAAAAACAAAGACAAAACATCAGGACAACGGGAAAGATCATTTTGGGTTTGCGCCATTCATTTTCAGTGTGCATGTATCCTTTGAATTGTGACACAAACTTGTGCGTGTCTGAGAATATTTCTGCGCTGGCGCCTAAATAGAACTTTGCACCGAGCTTGGGATTCTGCATGCACTAAGGTTAGTGATCTAATGAGCACTGGGGAACAAGCGGGATTTTATGCATTAAGATTTAAACATTTTACGTGCGTCGGCGCCCAAGATTATTTGGGAACCAAGTGATAAGGCATTCTCTGCACTGATACCTAAAATATTTCGTGCGCCGTCGCCATAATTTCATTTGTGCGCTCAAGCTAAACACATTCGCATGTGCTATCCTAACCTTATTTTTTGTACTAGTGTTTAGCATAATGCACGCGATATTGTCTGTGCGTCAATGTTTAAACATTTCATGCACCGGCAGCTTATAGTGGAAGCTACGCTGAAGATGGATAAGTTCTGCAGCTGCAGGCTTTATAGCTAAGGATCGGGCTATAACTTCGAGTTTCTAAATGGGCTTGATGGGTTGATTTAACACATCTCCACGGCAGCTTCGGCCGAGCAATGTGGGTTTTATGCAACCACGGCATGAATAAACCTTGCTCTTGGTTGAGCAAGGTATCTCGGTGCTTATAGCATGAAGCTTTAACTGCAAGGAGCAAGAAGGGTCGGGCCTTACGCGCAAAAGAGTCTTGGCAGGGAGTTTTGCAAACAAGGCCTTGGGATGCTGCGGCTTCTACGGGTTTGCGCGAAAAACTCTATGGCCGCTAAGATACCGCTAGGATGAGTTGACCTTATGACCAGAGCGGGATAAGCACTTCATACTTTTGGAAAACATATACTCTACTCAAGGAAGAAGATCCTCAAACCGAAACCAACTATTACACAACCAAGAAAACATATAAAACTTTCAAATGCGGTCGTGGGGAGCCACGGGTTTCGCTTGGCGAATGAAAGCTCTGTGAGGAAAACCAGGAGAGCCGAAAGTGCAATAGAGGGGAAAGACTTGTGTGCCTGTGAGATGGGGTCGTCTCTGCCCTGGTCTGAAAGTGGTAGCTTCGTATCCTCATAGGGAAAAGAATAGCGACTATCCTACGTCCTTTCTATCTTTTATGCAAGGAAAAACGAAGGTCGCTTGAGCTACTCAAACTGTGCGTGGGTGATTTTTTTAACCTACTAATCCAAGAGCAGGATTGGGAAAGAGCCTACCTGTCAGTATGGCGACCATTCCGAGACCTCAACTATTAGCAGCAAACGGTAGTCTCGAACTTCGACGCAAATGGCGAGCGCTCCGAGTGCAAATGACCAAATAAAAACCCAAAACGTCGTTGCATGCGTTAAATAGGGGGGAAGTTAAATGCTCATCTACGTTTAAAGTTGGCGGGGTTATGAGCACGGGGCTTGAGAAATCTGTCATTAAGAGTGGCACATGGTTTTATTAAAGGCCTTACCAACTCCGCCGGTGCACATGGATTGAGGAGATCTTTTCGCGCTGAGTACCGATTTTAGCTTTCGCGCCAAGCGGGGAGCGTAATGTTTTGCGCTATGTGGTAAGTGTGCGTTCAAAGATAAGCTTTGCACTCAAGCGGCCCTCCTGGCATTAGGGTTGCACTCAGAAAACCGCACCAGGCATGAGTTATCATGAAAGACGAACGTGGATTTGTAAGCGGGAAGGATAAGCGCGTCTCCAGCGCTTGAGGAGTCAACTCTATCATCATAGTTGCGCTGGGGCGGAATGCGCCAACTTTTAATCCTTCCAAGGAAGTGAAGTGTAGCTCCAAGGCGGGATGATAATGATAATTCTTGCGCCTCAAGCGACCGAGAAAAATTATCTCCTGCGCTAACGGTGGCCGACTTATTGCGCCAGATAAAAAACTTGGGACTTGTCAAAAGGGCGGCTAAGTTAGAGCCAAGGTATGCGCCTGACGGAGGATTTGTGATTAGAGTTTGCACCCAGCGAGGGACTTATGGTTAAAGGCACGTCAGAGCCGCGACGGATTTAAGTCTAAAACGTGCGCTACAGCGGGGAAGCTGAGACCGAAATCTGCGCTAAAGGAAAAGGATAACTTTGCCTTAGATAAAATGAGAAAACTCCTTTGGTAGCAGGTGACGAAATTCTGACTAGTTAGAGGAAAACCCGAAAGGTGAAGTAAAAGATTGCTACAAAAAGTGTTAAAAGGAGGGGCCCCAAATAGATTCAAAATTTTGGGGAAGGGTGTTGCAGCAATAACAAGACTGCAACCATCAACATCGAAGTAGTTGCAACCCCTTTGGATTATAATCTCTTACTTGGTCGTAATTGGTTTTATGCCATGACTGTGGTCACATCATCCATCTTTCGCATTGTGTAATTCCCCCACCAAGGCCGAGTTGTCACTGTCGATCAACTAGACTTTTGTACACCAGACACCGCCACTCATCCTGGCAATAATGTCTCATTACTCAGACAATCTTTGCAGCCATATGAGAGTGTGGGGGTCAGCCTCATAAAAGATTCATCTCTTATGGGTGTTTTTCCAACCTCGGATCCCCCTAACCATGTTTCCATGGTGAACATGATATCATCTTTCCCCAACTCCACTGACCAATGGCTTGTACACGATGAACCCACCATGCATTTGATTGGAGATAGAATGCCTCTTTCACCTACTGAAAATACTTATGAGGCTATCCAGTCAGCACCTGAGGACCACTTGGCTTTGGCCTCTACCTCTTGTTCTCTAGAGTGGACATCATCCCTACCAGATCCTCTACTCCGGATTTTTCATTCCGGCGATTCCATTATGGATATTATGAGTGCGGATGACCCTCCATGGGAAGACCTCCACCACCAATCGTATTTCCTACCCCCATTGCATTCTGTGGAGAACAACATCACCACCATTTTCACACCAGATGTCTATCCTTACCCCCAGTCATCGATACTCACGTGTCATATGGTCACTGAGGGAAACTTGGTGAACATCAAACCTACCATTCCGGTAGACATCTCGGTTACCCCTGGTGTCATGGAACATATTTGTTTAGGCCAGAACTGTTCTCCCGAAGAGATCACCATTTTTACAGCCTTATTCAATAAATTCCGTGACGTGTTTGCTTGGACCTACGAGGAGATGCTCGAGATAGATCCTGCTATAATTTTTAGGAGATTAAAGCCTATATGGATGCTAAACCAACCCGTCAAAAGTTACGACCGTTACACCCTTGAAAAACTACAGCGATTAAGGCAGAAATTGAAAATCTCTTGAAGGCCGGCTTCATCTACCCTATTCCATTAACAAAATGGCTCTCAAATGTTGTCCTCATGGCTAAGAAGCAGGGCACCATCCGGATCTGTGTCGATTATTGGGATCTGAACAAGGCTTGTCCTGAGGAAAACTACCCCACTCCCTTCATCGACCAGATCATTGACAATTGTGCTAGGAGTGTCATCTTCTCATTTATGGATGGCTTTTCTGGTTACAACCAGATTGAGATCCACCCAGCTAACCAACATAAGACAGCTTTCATCTTCCCTTGGGGCATGTTTTCTTATCACAAGCTCCCTTTTGGTCTCAAAAATGCTGGTGCCACATTCCAACAGGCCATCTCGTATACTTTTCATGATGTGAAGGACTTTGTGGAACCCTATCTTGACCATCTACCTGCCCATTCACAGCAGCATGAGTTCCACATTGATCATCTGACAGTCGTATTCCTCAAATGCAGGTGGTATAAAATCCATAGGAACCCTCACAAGTGTATTTTCTGCATCGAGTCTAGATGCATCGCAGGTTTTATTGTTTCAAAAGACAGGAACCGCATTGATCCCTTGAAGGTGGAGGCCATTGTCGCTCTCCCACCTCCTACCGACATTACAGAACTCCAAAGTTTGCAAGGGAAGGAAACTTACCTACGGCGTTTTGTCTATAATTTTTCTCAGAAGACACGGGGCTATATGAGATTACTGAAGAAGGACGTCCCATTCATTTGGGACGATCAAGCACAACAATTCTTTGATAGTTTGAAGCATGCCATTACCCATGCCCCTGTACTCCAACTACCCAATTACTACAAGGATTACATCCTTTGTCTTGTCTCTTTTTCCACCACGATCACCTTGGTCTTCGTCCAGGAGGAAAACAATGCCTAGGAACATGTGATTTATTACCTCAGTATAGATCTTATTGAATCCAAAACTCATTTCTCACATGTCGAGAAGCTCGCTCTCACGACAGTCATTGCCGTCCAAAAGTTTCGTCATTATATACTGCTCCGCACCACCACCATTATCACGGACTCAAACCCCATGTACCACGTTCTGACATGTCAAGTACATGGGGGAAAGTATTCACACTAGATTGTGATACTTCAGGAATTCGATCTCCTCTTTGAGAATGCCAAGTCTAAGAAGTATTTGGTGTTTTCCGAACTCATTTTTGATCTTCCCCGTGTTGATTTCGGATCTAATCCCAACGATTCTCTTCCAGACGAATTGTTGTTCCTCATCAGTACGACAGACCCATGGTATGGAGATATTACCTTATATCTTCAAACCCAACGCTTCCACCCCCAACTGTCTCATGATGATAGTCATCGTATACGTCACCACGCCAAGTATTACTTGATCATTAGCGCTACCCTATATCGTCGTGGTTTTGATTCTGTTCTTCGACATTGTCTGACACATGACGAGGATGAACATGTCTTGAATGACTATCACGCTGGGGCTTGTTGTGGTCATCTCTCTGGGATGGCTACAACCTATAAGAGACTACGCATGACATATTACTGGCCATCCATCTTTAAAGATTGCATTGAGGCCGTTAAAAAATGTCCCCCATGCCATCATTTTCAAATGAAAATGCGCTCTCACCCGGCCCCATTACACCAAGTTATTGTCATGGGCCCCTTTGCGAAATGGGGCATAGATTTCATGCACTGTAATCCTACCTCGACTGGGGGGCATGGCTACGTCATAGTAGCCGTGGATTATTTTACTAAATGGGATGAGGCTATACCTATGTATAGTGAAGATGGAAAAACCACCGCACTCTTCATGTTCAACCATGTCATTGCATGATTCGGATTTCCACAAGCCATAGTTACCGACCATGGATCTCACTTCTAGAACCATATGGTAGACGAATTGAGCGCCAGACTGGGTTTTTGTCATGAAAACCCAACACCTTATGACCCACAATCCAATGGAAAAGTAGAGGCCATCAAAAATGTCTTGAAAACCATGATTGAACGCATGGTGGATACACATAAGTCAAACTGGCATAACATGCTCTTTTCCACACTATGGGCAAACCGGACCCCCGTCAAGACTACCACCGGATTTACACCATTCCAATTAGTTTATGGATTGGAGGTAGTCCTACCTATAGAATGGGAGATTCCATATCTCAAACTCACAGTTGAACTTCTTACGAACACCACTGCCGAGGAAGAATGTTTGCTTTACCTAGAAAGACGCGAGGAGACCCACTATGATGTCGCTCTTGCAGGCACATAAGAAATGCATCAAAGCGTAGTATGATACGTTAGTTAAACCTCACGCCTTTAACGAGGGTGATTTGGTCATCACATATGATCAAAAGTGTGATAAGATGGGGGAAGGTAAGTTTGATTCCATGCAGCACGAACTATACATAGTGAAACGTGTTCTGGAGAAGGGAGCCTACAAACTAGAGGATTATGATGGGATATCTTTGGGAGAGCCCCGCAATGGGCTCTACCTGAAGAGGTACTATGCCTAAATATTTTATGCATGAGTACTTTTGTATATACTGTACACGGCATGTGTTTTGTGTGGTGTGATGATTTGTTTTAGTGTGTCTAGATCTTGTTTTGCTACTTATGCCATGTTCTGTCTGGAAACCTGCTTGCTTGTGCAGATGGAAACCTGCTACAGATTCGCAATTGGCGCCAGCCGGCATACCCATAACCTTGCTTTGGTAGCCTGGGTACTTTATTCTCCCACTGGAGAGCTTATCAGCTCAGGAGGAAGTTGTCTAGGACACGCAACCAACAATGTCGTGGAGTAGCAGGCGGTGATTGGAACCCTAACTGACGCTCTTTCCTTGGGTGTGAGCCACATTGTCATCCATCTGGATTCACAACTAGTGGTTTCTCATCTTAACTGGATCTACGTTATCCACGACCCTACTTTGCTTCGTCTCTTCCCACAAGTTCGTCTTCTGGAAAGGTCCTTTGAATTTATTCAAGACCTGCACATTCCATGAGACATGAATACAATTGCTAACTCGATGGCCAACTTCATTTTAGATTGGTACATTGCACACACATAACATATTCATGAAGTATGAAGACAAACATAACATGTAAATCACCCATTGTATAAGCAAACATGTAAACAAGATCTCATTAATCACCATTAGAACACAATATGTATAAAACCTCATGTTATCACATATATAGTAGCCGAGCTACCATACATTATTTTTCTGATTCCAGTACACTATTCAGCCAGTTCCCTTACATTTGAGATGCTGAGATGAGCATCTATATTGGATCACTATCATATTTTGGACAGCAGTATATATTCCCCATGCCATGACTGAGTCTCAGGACACTCAGAGAGATGACTGATGTAGCCATTATACCATTTGTACAGAGTAGTTAGTAGTGCAAGAGTTGCAGTAGCAGTTTCAGAGGACAGATCATGGTTCAGATGATGAGCATTAAGGTATATGACTCAGCAGGTATATCATTGTGTTCTTTTTATATTGCTTTTATACTTATTCTTATAGCATGTCTTAGCACCTAGTGTCATGATCTGGCGATCATATAGATATGTGGGCCTGGCTGATCTTATTATATATATTATATTGTCCCTACTCAGACTTAGAAGTTCACTATTCATACTCATTGGTTTTACCCTCCTTAAGGAGAATAGAGGTGATCATTCCTCCATACCTTGGCTTGCTAGTGTTGGCTCCATTATTCATTGTCTTCATCCATCCATTGCCTACCTTTTAGTTTATCACCCTGAATTACTACTTGACTAGTGACATGGAGGATCTTTTCCCCACTGTAGCCTCTGTATTGGATGAGCTTCCCTGTTTATTGTGTCTCAGCTCTGAGTTGGTGACAAAACTTACCTATGGTGAGTTGGAGTTCCTTGTGAATTCCTGCTAGTCACTAAAGTTGTGTTGGCTAAACCTGAAACTTTTAGTGCTACCATGAATACAAAATCTAGAAAAATGAAATGCTATATCTTGTATGAAAAGCCCGTTCATGCAATGTGTTTTTCAACACACATGAATGAAAGGCATGCCAAATGAAAATGGCCATGAAAATAAAATGTTATATCTTTTGGAAATGTAAATACCTAGGTAAACAAGCTGTCTGTGACACACCTAGAAGTGCTCAAGTAAACAAGTGCCCTAAAAACACACCTGCAGCAGAAAGCCTAAAATAAATGTAAATCTACGCAATGTGTTTATAAACACACATAGATCAAGGCTATGGAAACTTTAGGCCCAAAAAGCAATGGAACTTAAATGCTATATCTAAATTATTGCTGGCCTCATTTGTATTATGGATTGTGCGCATCTGTTAAAGGTGAATAAACCCTCTTTGAACAACTCATCCATTTGTGAGACACTGCCATTCCTTGTGTTGTTTCTCATTCAGTATATACTATGGTGTGTATTCCCTTTCCCTTTGCCAAAGCGTCACAAAGTTAAGTCAGTCAAGTCATCCCTTATCCTAGCCAGTTATTTTAGCCTTCACCCTTCACTAGCAAATTGATCACAGCTATGAAGTGAGTATGATCTTGAAAGTCTAGTCTGAGTAATAATAATAATGAATGACATTATATATTTGGATTTAGATCGCTAGTAATGATTAATTTTTGTTATAATGGTTATTTGAATAAGTTGTAGAGCATGCATTAACCTATGACACTTTACAGCAGCTTCTGATGATGGTCTGAGTTATATTTGGTCATGTTGACTTGGTCAAACCTAGTTTGACCAAGGTCAACCATAGGACATGAGATGGTTGGACCTTGTGATGATATGGATAGATGATATATGGTCTATGTACATGTAAATGATGATTCTATGCAGCAGATATAGGGTTATGATGATGATTCATGGTTTACAGCATTATTTGATCATTTACAGATTATTATTATTTCACCTGTTTCGGTATATTAGATATATTTTATGATCATGCAGAGACTCATATGATGTATGAGTACACATATTGGATGGATTTGGACCTTCTGAGTCCAATGAGATAGTATTTGTTCAGTTCCGGGCACTTATAGTGATGATTGAGCCTCAGTAGGCTATCCTAGTGCAGTTTTGGTCTGTCGGAGACCCTGTCAAAGCATAGGTGATTTTTATCTGGTTGACCTAGGGCACTGTGCTTGGAGTGGGTGGTCCAACCACTTGGTTTTACCATATTACCCCCCTCCCGGACACACTGGTGCCCTCACTTTGACAGCACAGGAAATCCAGGAGGGAGTTTGGGGTAGTTTCATGCTTCCCGAGGCATTTCAGGATTGGTAGAAATGGCTATTGAGGAATTCGATTCGGGATACTGAGGCAATGTTTTGGCATGGGATGATCAGTGATGATGGATTGATGTCTTCCACACCTCCTCCAGCAGTTTCAGCTTCATCGGGACCCGCATCCATCACTTATGGCACTTTTTGATGATTTATGAGGTCTTTTGAGGCCTACGATTTGTCCATAGAGGCACGATTTGGTATATTGATGACTATTTTATTATTATTGTGCTATGGGGATTGACCAAGGGTGGCTGAAATTACCCCTTGGACCCACCATAAGATTCTTATTATATTTTGTCATCATGGTATGGTGGGATTCCCCTCTCCTAGGGCGATTTTGTCCACTTATGTTATATTTTATTAGTGGTCCATGTATTTATTTGTTGAGATCATCTCAACCATTGATTAGACATTTGTATCTTTTAATATTATCCACTCATTCAAAAAGTGGTTAGGATTTTGATGCCTCTCCTTCCTATTTAAAGGAGAGAGCTTCTCATTTGTAGGGGGACTTGTGGCTTTGGATTATTGGAATAGAAAATTATTATTGCATCTATCTCCAGTGTTGTGGTGAATGTTTTTGGTGTTCGTTCGTTGATTTTTCCTTTGCACTGAGTTATTGGAGATATTGTTTTGCCATATCTTTTGTACCACGTTTTTGCATCTACAGGTGGAGGCCGATTTGCTTTGAGGAGGAAGTATTGGTAGGGGAAGACTCTCCCTACTTCTTCTTTGGATCTCTTCGTTGGTAATAGGGAGTATTACTGTCCCAGGACCTTCTATTTCATGTTACTATTGCATTTCGCTTGTATTTCCTCCATATTTGGTCTTACTGATTGAATCGCTATTCCTTGGTTTGACACGTAGAGGAGGTCGCACTTGTGGGCTAGGGCATCAATTTGGCAAGCAAAATCAACCATCTCTCATTTGATCTTTGCGGGAATCTTCCTCAATATCAAAGCATCTCTCTTCGTCACTCAGGTATGATCTCAAGGTAATTTCTATCTCCATGATCTATCCACTTGTCTAAAATATTTCAAACCCTAATTAATCAAAACCCCCATTTTACATTTTCTCAGATCTACTAAGATCTAGTGGCTTCTTGGGTAAGAAATCTAAAACCCAACTCTATAGTATCCACAGCATCCCGGATCTATAGTTTGGTGAGGATTGGCCTCAATTTGATCCCCTTCCCAAGCCAACTTAGCCTCTCCAAGTGAGGTCGCACTCCTTGGGGAAGGTGAGTTACCCTAGATCTAGTACGTGGGTAGTTGAGATTCCACTTGATTCATAATCTACACATCCAATAACATACCCCCAGATTGTCACTTTTCTGATTTCTACCTTGTGGGCCCTATTCCACATTTTAAGGGATTTAATCCCCATTTTGGACCACTTGGTATCTTTAAACTCAGATCTAGTAAGATCTAGCCATCGGATTGCCTTGAAATTGTAGATCCACACCCTCACCTGATCAACCTACTTGGATCTAAATTTTGGATGCCATTGGACTTGTCTTGATCCATTTATCCCCATTTTTACCCTCCTTGGGCAAAGTCGCACCACCTTGGAGATTGGAGTTGGTCCACTTCTAGGACGTGGTTACTTGAGATTTTAGTGGATTTGGAATGGGCATAATTCAAAACCTAGCTCTAGTTGGTCACTTCATCAAATCTTTCCTTGGGGATAGCATTCCTTGTTTTAAGGGATTGTGCTCCACTTAGGTCAAACCTTGAATCTCTAGATCTAGACCCATTCATCCATCAAACCTTTAATTGCCCACTTGTCTCATGCAATAGGAGTTAACAACCACAACTTAATTTAATTTGACTCCACTATCCCAATTCCCAAGGCATTGGTCTCTCTCCAAGTCAATTCGACTTTCCTAGATTGTTGGATTAACTTGTGGTTTGATCCTTGTTTGGTGGACTAAACCCTTTGATGTCATCATACTTCATGATCAAGCTCGTCACTTGTACTAGTTAGCCCCAATTCAACCCTTAAACTACCCTGCATTGGACACGATTCCCAAGGCAGTCAATTTTCTCACATTGACTAGTACTTTAATCTCGGATCCTATCTTTAAATATTATAAATCACTCTCACACCAACAATGAACCAAAGATATACTCATTGAACCCCTCACTTGTCTTGTGACTTCATCCTAAGGTCTAGGATAAACCATACACCTTACTTCACTTAGAATTAACTTGATTGGGTGTCTTTTTTTTATCTCTCCTGTCGAGAGTAGATCAAGTCTCCCCTTTGTTGTCAGGGCTAGATAACATAAAGCGAAGGTTTCCTCGACTGACGTGACAACCATCTATTGGAGGTCGAGGTGATCGTGGTTGCACCTTTTGAGTTTCCCTTCCCTATTGCCATCCATTAATGGATACATCCATAGGGGTAAGTACAGTTTAGGTGATAGAACCTCAGAATCTCTGGTCCTCGAACTCTACTACTCGAATCCACGATCTAGCACTCTACCATTTTGCTTCCATCTTTTTATTTTTGCAACCTATTTCTACATTCACAAACATCAAAATAACTCATGCAGCATGTAGGGGAAAAATATAAAATCCAACTAAAATAAAATCTATTCTATGTCAGAAATATAAATGCAGAAGGTAAATCTAAACTACTAACATAATTTGCAAAATTTGAAATTTATTGTGCAGGAAAAAGAAAAATAACAGGTACTCAGTTAAACTAGGAGCTTACAAAGGAGCTTAGAAAAAAAAGAAAACAAAAAGGTGCCAGACTCAATGGCTGAAAAAAAACTAACCACTGCCCAAGTAGGCTTATTTGGTTTCCTACCTACTCTAATCTACCAGGCAATGCAAGCGAAGAGATCCCAACTATGTGGGATTAGGGATGTGATCCCTTGAGTCCCTCTGATTGACAGGATATAAAATACGTCTTCCACTACCAGTGGTTAGAAAGCACATGCCATCAATGCATTGCTCTACTGTAAAAGGTCCAACCCATAAGTCATCAACCTGTCCCGATCTTATATGCAACAAATGGTTGGGGATGATGACTTGACTTCCTGTAGGAAAACTATTTCTATTGAATGACTCGGGAATAACTGCAATGTTATGAATAGGCATGGGATGGATTTCAGCAGGGTTTTGCGATTGAGGTGTGACAATCCTTGAGCTCCTCCTGGAAGGAACTGGATCAACTCTTGGTGGACCACCATCTAAGGAAATAACAATTCTGCCAACAAGAACCTCCCTAAATTCTCTTCTTGTTTCTTGGACTACCTCATTTGACTCTTCCTCTTGAGGAGACACAACTCTTTTAACAACTTCTCCTACAGTCCAGAAATCTCTATATTCTTCCAAGGGAGGTGGCTCATGAGATATAACAGTGTTATGACTAGAACCTTCCCCTGAAGGAACAAGAATGACCACGTTTTCCAATCTATTAGAAATTGACTCAAGATAAAATGTAGAGGAACTAGGAATGTGAGAAAGATCATGAGTCTGATGACTAGATGACTCAGACGGTAGGAGAAAATTAGGGACATGAGGATATGCAGATAAAATGTGGCTTTGAGGTTCTGAAGGAGTTTGAAAAATAGCAAGGTTGGTTAGATTATGTTCTCCTTTAGGTGCATCATTAATTAAGGAATCCTCTTCCCAACTTAAAGAGTTATCATGAACTTGAATCAAATTACCATCTTCTAGAGATAAATGAGATAGAGAATCTTCTATATCAGAATAATGGGAGGCTTCAGACTCTTCATTTGTTTCAACCCTAGTAGATGTTGCAGGATTGTTTTCCCATCCTCTAATCAGTTGTGCTAGGGTTTATGAGAAACTGAGGCACAAGAGAGGGGGATGCGGGTCTCCATTCCTCCAGCATAACTTTGTAATTGGGCTTAGTCCCCTCACATGGCCCTTCTACCCTCCTTATATAGTCAGTGAAGGATAGGAAAAGAAGTTATAACCGAGTAGGAGGTTCCCCAACCAACTTAACTTCCCAAAATTTCAAGATTTTGACCAAAACAGGGGTGTACGCTACTCCACAATAGACAAAGTAGCGTACATATGGAGTTGAGCACTACTATTTCAACAGTGGAGTTGCGCTCAGAAGGTTTGAGCGCTACTATTGTACACTAGAGTAGGGTACACATGCTACTATCATGCTTGTGTACCAACGCTCATGTTAAAAAATGGCCAGAAACAGGCTTTTCTGCTCATTTTCAGGAGATGGTTTGGTCTAGAAAAATGTTCCTAAGGGTCATATACATCAAATGGGTCAAGAATGAGGTAGTTTCAACCATTTTTAGTGTCCCAAATGACTCCTCCATCCACAAATGTCCTGTTGTGTGACTGAACTTGATCTCAAGAAGTGTTGTCATGCGACCAAGGGAAGCAAGTGTCATCACAGACGGAGAGGTGTCATTTCAAGCTATAACAGGAGGAACCAGATTAAACAAAGGGGATCTTGAAGCTCGGTTTGGAGAATCGTTAACCAATTTCCAAAAGAAGTTAGATGATTGTGCTTTAGGATCTCTTTTACGATATGTAATTGGGGTTCCTTCAACTTGATCCAAGTTTGCCTTAATTCTAGTGTTATAAGGATGTAAATGAGCTCGCTCCTCAATGGAGTCACGATTGGGAGTCACCAGGTAGATTTCTTAAACTCTTCTACCAATATATGTGTCGTTGTATATGCAGGAGAGAGTGATTCATGACTACTAGTTTATCCAAGGTAAGCCTATGCCCTTCAATGCCAAAATGTTAGGCAAGAAGAACGGGAGTAGGGATTGAGAAATATATGTCAAACCAGAGTAAGCCTATGCCCTCCCCGGCAACGGTGCCAAAATGTTATCACCTAAACTGTAGTTACCCCTATGGATGTATCCATTAATGGATGGCAATAGGGAAGGGCAACTCAAAAGGTGCAACCACGATCACCTCGACCTCCAATAGATGGTTGTCACGCCAATCAAGGCAACCTTTGCTTTATGTTATCTAGCCTTGACAACAAAGGGGGAGACCTGATCTACTCCCGACGGGAGAGATCAAAACCAAGACACCCAATCAAGTTAATTCTAAGTGAAGTAAGGTGTATGGTTTATCCTAGACCTTACGATGAAGTCACAAGACAAGTGAGGGGTTCAATGAGTATAGCTTTGGTTCATTGTTGATGTGAGAGTGACTTATAATATTTAAAGATAGGATTCGGGATTAAAGTACTAGTCAATGTGAGAAAATCCATTGCCTTGGGAACCATGTCCAATGCAGGGTAGTTTAGGAGTTGAATTGGGGCTAACTAGTACAAGTGACGAGCTTGATCATGAAGTATGATGACATCAAAGGGTTTAGTCCACCAAACAAGGATCAAACCACAAGTTAATCCAACAATCTAGGAAAGTCGAATTGACTTGGAGAGAGGCTAGTGCCTTGGGAATTGGGATAATGGAGTCAAATGAAATTAAGTTGTGGTTGTTAACTCCTATTGCATGAGACAAGTGGGCAATTAAAGGTTTGATGGATGAATGGGTCTAGATCTGGAGATTCAAGGTTTGACCTAAGTGGACCACAATCCCTTAAAACAAGGAATGCTATCCCCAAATAAAGATTTGATGAAGTGACCAACTAGACCTGGGTTTTGAATTATGCCCGTTCCAAATCCACTAAAATCTCAAGTACCCACATCCTAGAAGTGGACCAACTCCAATCTCCAAGGTGGTGCAACTTTTCCCAAGGAGGGTAAAAATGGGGATAAATGGATCAAGATAAGTCCAATGGCATCCAAAATTTAGATCAAAGTAGGTTGATCAGGTGAGGGTGTGGATCTACAATTTCAAGGCAATCCAATGGCTAGATCTTACTAGATTTGAGTTTAAAGATACCAAGTGGTCCAAAATGGGGATTAAATCCCTTAAAATGTGGACTAGAACCCACAAGGTAGAAATCAGAAAAGTGACAATCTGGGGGTAGGTTATTGGATGTGTAGATTACGAATCGAGTGGAATCTCAACTACCCACGTACTAGATCTAGGGTAACTCACCTTCCCCAAGGAGTGCGACCTCACTTGGAGAGGCTAAGTTGGCTTGGGAAGGGGATCAAATTGAGGCCAATCCTCACCCAACTATAGATCTGGGATGTCGTGGATACTATAGAGGTGGGTTTTAGATTTCTTACCCAAGAAGCCACTAGATCTTAGTAGATCTGAGAAAAAGTAAAATGGGGGTTTTGATTAATTAGGGTTTGAAATATTTTAGACAAGTGGATAGATCATGGAGATAGAAATTACCTTGAGATCATACCTGAGTGATGAAGAGAGATGCTTTGATTTTGAGGAAGATTCCCGCAGAGATCAAATGAGAGATGGTTGATTTTGCTTGCCAAATTGATGCCCTAGCCCACAAGTGCGACCTCCTCTACCTGTCAAACCAAGGAATAGTGATTCAATCAGTAAGACCAAATATGGAGGAAATACAAGAGAAATGCAATAGTAACATGAAATAGAAGGTCCTGGGACAGTAACACTCCCTGTTACCAACAAAGAGATCCAAAGAAGAAGTAGGGAGAGTCTTCCCCTACCAATACTTCCTCCTCAAAGCAAATCGGCCTCCACCTGTAGATGCAAAAACGTGGTATAAAAGATATGGCAAAACAAGATCTCCAATAACTCAGTGCAAAGGAAGAACCAACGAACGAACACCAAAAACATTCACCAAAACGCTGGAGATAGATGCAATAATAATTTTCTATTCCAATAATCCGGAGCCACAAGTCCCCCTACAAATGAGAAGCTCTCTCCTTTAAATAGGAAGGAGAGGCATCAAAATCCTAACCACTTTTTGAATGAGTGGCTAAGATTAAAAGATACAAATGTCTAATCAATGGTTGAGATGAGCTCAACAAATAAATACATGGATCACTAATAAAATATAACATAAGTGGACAAAATTTCCCTAAGAGAGGGGAATCCCACCATATCATGATGACAAAATATAATAAGAAGCTTATGGTGGGTCCAAGGGGTAATTTTAGCCACCCTTGGTCAATCCCCATAGCACAATAATAATAAAATAGTCATCAATATACCAAATCGTGCCTCTATGGACAAATCGTAGGCCTCAAAAGACCTCAGAAATCATCAGAAAGTGCCATAAGTGATGGATGCGTATCCTGATGAAGCTGAAACTGCTGGAGGAGGTGTGGAAGACATCAATCCATCATCACTAATCATCCCATGCCAAAAAATTACCTCAGTATCCCAAATCGAATTCCTCAATAGCCATTTCTACCAATTCTAAAATGCCTCGGGAAGCGTGAAACTGCCCCAAACTACCTCCTGGAGTGTCTGCGCTGTCAAGGTGAGGGAACCAGTGTGTCTGGGAGGGGGGTAATATGGTAAAAACAAGTGGCTGGACCACCCCCTCCAAGCACAATTCCCTAGGTCAAACGGATAAAAATCACCTCTACTTTGACAGGGTCTCCGACAGACCAAAACTGCACTAGGATAGCCTACTGAGGCTCAATCATCACTGTAAGTGCCCGAAACTAAAAACAAACTGTCTCATTGGACTTAGAAGGTCCAAATCCATCCAATATGTGTACTCATACACCATATGAGTCTCTACATGATCATAAAATATATTCAATATACTGGAACATGTGAAATAATAATCATCTGTAAATGATCAAATAACGTTGTAAACCATGAATCATCATCATAACCCTGTATCTACTGCATAGAATCATCATGTACATGTACATAAACCATATATCATCTATCCATATCATCACAAGGTCCAACCATCTCATGTCCTATGGTTGACCTTGGTCAAACTAGGTTTGACCAAGTCAACATGACCAAATATAACTCAAACCATCATCAAAAGCTGCTGTAAAGTCTCATAGGTTAATGCATGCTCTACAACTTATTCAAATAACCATTATAACACAAAGTAATCATTACTGGCGATCTAAATCCAAATATATAATGTCATTAATTATTATTATTACTCAGACTAGACTTTCAAGATCATACTCACTTCATAGCTGTGATCAATTTGCTAGTGAAGGGTGAAGGCTAAAATAACTGGCTAGGCTAAGGGAGGACTTGACTGACTTAACTTTGTGACACTTTGGCAAATGGAAAGGGAATACACACCATAGTATATATTGAATGAGCAACAACACAGGGAATGGCGGTGTCTCACAAATGGATGAGTTTTTCAAAGAGGGTTTATTCACCTTTAACAGATGAGCACAATCCATAATACAAATGAGGCTAGCAATAATTTAGATATAGCATTTAAGTTCCATTTCTTTTTGGGCCTGAAGTTTCCATAGCCTTGATCTATGTGTGTTTATAAACACATTGCATAGATTTACATTTATTTTAGGCTTTCTGCTGCAGGTGTGTTTTTAAGGCACTTGTTTACCTGAGCACTTCTAGGTGTGTCACAGACATCTTGTTTACCTAGGTATTTACATTTCCAAAAGATATTACATTTTGTTTTCATGGCCATTTTCATTTGGGATGCCTTTCATTCATGTGTGTTGAAAAACACATTGCATGAACGGGCTTTTCATACAAGATATAGCATTTCATTTTTCCAGATTTTGTATTCATGGCAGCACTAAAAGTTTCAGGTTTAGCCAACACAACTTTAGTGACTAGGGGGAATTCACAAGGAACTCCAACTCACCACAGGTAAGTTTTGTCACCAACTCAGAGCCGAGACACAATAAATAGGGAAGCTCATCCAATACAGAGGCTACAGTGGGGAAAAGATCCTCCATGTCACTAGTCAAGTAGTAAGTCAGGGTGATAAACTAAAAGGTAGGCAATGGATGGATGAAGACAATGAATAATGGAGACAACACTAGCAAGCCAAGGTATGGTGGAATGATCACCTCTATTCTCCCTAAGGAGGGTAAAACCAATGAGTATGAATAGTGAACTTCTAAGTCTGAGTAGGGACAATATAATATATATAATAAGATCAGCCAGGCCCACATATCTATATGATCGCCAGATCATGACACTAGGTTCCAAGACATGCTATAAGAATAAGTATAAAAAGTAATATAACCATAACACAATGATATACCTGCTGAGTCATATACTTGAATGCTCATCATTTGAACCATGATTTGTCCTCTGAAACTGCTACTGCAACTCTGGGCACTATTGACTGCTCTGTACAAATGGTATAATGGCTACATCGGTCATCTCTCTGAGTGTCCTAAGACTCAGTCATGGCATGGGGAATATATACTGCTGTCCAAAATTTGATAGTGATCCAATATAGATGCTCATGTCAACATCTCAAATGTAAGGGAATTGGATGAATAGTGTACTGGAATAAAAAAGAAATGTATGGTAGCTCGGTTACTATATATGTGATAACACCTCCAATAGTGTTTTTATATATATAAATCAGTACAAGATACAAAAATGGTAGTGTTGATACAAAAGTCTAAAGCATGCTAGCTTTTAGTAAAATTCATCTCTACAAAATCTGAATCTCATAAGCTTTCAGTATATACATATATAAAACATGCGCCTAAACCCTAGGCTACACAACCCCAGGATGCGCATGGAAGCAGACTACGGCCCTCGCCACCTTCTGGAGTAGCATGCCGAAACGTGTTGATACTCCTACCGTCAGCTTCTGGTAGCGATGGGATAGGTCATGGACACCCGGCTCTGGAATGTCCAATGTCATCCTCTGGAGGTTCTCCTCTAGCTCCTCGAGAGCATCATGGACAGTAGGGCCCACCTTCGGTACTGCCCCTCTCTGTGCAAGGTGAGAGACTCCAAGCAGTCACCTTGGACCCACGTCTGCAAGAAACGTGTAAACGTTATCGGCACTACTCCAAAAAAAAATCATAAATGCATAAAATGAAAAAACACAAGCAGTTGTTCTTACCGATATCATCCCACTGCACTGCCTCGGGAAGCACCAAGTATGGGTCCCCTCTGAAATCTATACCGTGTTATGGGTAGTCCTCCACCATTAGGATTTGTCCCTGCAACCACGTGAAGAAACCTATACCAAAATTAATGATGGGATTCCTGCCACCATGGCGAGCCATCACCTCTAACCATCTGTTCATATGGGGATCTCATGCATCCTAGTCTTCAAGGTCCACTTGTGGGCACAAGTGGGGCACCCACTCCAACATGAAGGACAACACCACCGAACCATACCCAAACTGCTTCACCGCCCTGCACTGGCATTTGGTCAATTGATCACGGAGACTGGTGAGGAGCCCCTCGCACCAGTTGAACACAGTAAGAGCCATGCACTCCTCGACGTACATCATCTGCGATTTTCTCACCAGATGAGTAGATCGGCTACCAGCTACCTGCACAATAGTAAAGAGTACCATTCGAAGAGCCCAATCTCGGACATCCTTGATGGGAATATTCCCACCAGTCATCGGCGTAACTGGAGTACACCACTGCTCGATCATGTCCTTTATCGAACGATCACCACCTCGTGAAACGGTCAAGGACATAGGGTTTCCTCGCCAGGACAACCCTGTCAAAAAATAGATGTCCTCGACATCTATGGTTAGCGTGTGCTCACCAATATGGAAATGTTGTTGTATTGGGTCCCAACATTGGACTAGGTGTGTCAACAAAGGTACTTGGGACCTCATCCTCGACACTCGAAATTATTTGAGTAACGCGCAGTTTCTCAATGTAGCAACACATTGCAGATCATTTTTCTCTTGCGCATCATCGAGATCATGCTCGCGTTCTCTCCACTCAAGAACCCTTGTGCTCACTCCAAACCTGTCAAGAAGGGCATTTTATCACCATTAGAACTTTGCCCAACCATCAAGAAATTTTTCTTTTGGGCAGGTTTTGAGTTTGAATTGGCGGTTTGCACCGTCATAGATCGTCGATTCGGACAATGCGCCGGAGGTGCAGAACACCCTTTCGGGTTCTGCACTGGCGTAGATACTAAAAGGGAGACCTGTGCCGGCCCATGAGCACAAATCCCCCAATTCAACAATCTCAAAAACTACCTAAATGAAAAAAAATCAAATTCTAATCCACTAGAAAGTTAAAGGGTCAGGTTTAGGGTTACCTGTCACTGAGGGCGTCCGAAATGATGGATCACGGCTCCTGGAATCAGCAAAAGAAGAATAACTCCAAATGGCACTTTTCACCTCTCCAACTTGGTAAAAAACAAATAGTAATTCTTTTTACTATTTACCCCTATTTATATTGAAAAAGAGCATATTCCTTTTTTAATTTATTCCAGTGTGGGTTATTTTTCTATAGTTGGATTCATTTATACCTGGTTAATCATTTTTGACCTAGTTTCGAAGCTTGCAGGTGAAGTTAAGTACCACATTGACCTTGTTTTTCACGATTATTGTCTTCTCACGCGTATTTTTAGGTATGAACAGCTCATAGAGCATCGTTTTCTCATTATTTCGCTCATTAAATTCAATTATTAAGGACACTGAGTGAAATCTTTGTTCTTTCTCACCCTCGTAAAACAATGAGAATAAGTCATCGAGTTATAGTTTATCACTTTTTTGGGCTCGTTAAACTCCTAGGAAAAAGGAACCCCCTAGAGTCTTTTCTTTAAGCTATTTTCAGGCTCTCTAAATAAGAAAAGATTGCCAAGCAAACTTGAATCATTCACACTTGTAAAAGTATTTGAATGATCATCTTCCTGGTGATAGTTTACCCTTTTTTCGGACCAGGGGGCACTACTTACGAGAAAGGATTACTCCAGCCAATCATGACTGGAAGAGTCGTCTCTCGCGTTGTTTTACCCTTTTCTGGGCGAAGAGGCTAACTTTATGAAAAAGTACTTTTGGAGTCTTCTTTAGTTATTTTCAGACTCTAAATATGAAATGATGCCAAGTTTCCCTTCTATGGACTCATTAAAATTCAACATTAAAGGGCCCGTCATGGGATGGACCCCTCCTTTCCCAGGTTCGTAAAACTTTTGAGATTGGACTCATCTATGAGATGAGCTATACCGAGCATCTGTTTAACCTCCTCAAGCTTGTTAAAAAACAAGTGAGGCACTCATCAGTCATGATGGGGAAAAAGGAAAGGTTTTGTGTTACACTTTATTTACGGGAACTGCATCATCACTCTTGAACATGGCACTCATCTGCATTTGCATACATCACTTGGGTCATCCGTTTGTCTTCGATTCATACTGATTTCATGAGTCATATCACTCCTTTGGGTCATCCACATAATGCTTCCATTATCCGTTGCATTAAAGGTCAGCATTGTTCTTGTCGTCTCAATACGACCAAGTCGTCATGCCATGCCCATGTTCAAGAGATGTCCATTGCTCATCATCTGCAGTCATTACACCTTCCATCATGTTGGTCTACCTTGAGTCAGTCTTGCACATTACTCTACCATCCGATCTACTCCAAACATCTA
The DNA here is from genome assembly GCA_027924585.1 of Larix kaempferi. NCBI lineage: Eukaryota > Viridiplantae > Streptophyta > Pinopsida > Pinales > Pinaceae > Larix > Larix kaempferi. The sequence goes on from BSBM01000130.1 coordinate 5,286,913, forward strand.
TTATCGAGTTTTGCATCGTTGATGGGGGATTCATCATGACCCTCCTTCGATGGATTCATCCTTGTCGACTTCAACACATCATCCGAGTATTGAATCTAGATACCAATTGAGTACCTTGGGACTGCATGCCTCAATGGAAGGTTACCTCGCTTTCAACATGATTTTACATCATTGACTCTTGATTGAAATATCTCATTAAATGTTCGACCTCAACTCTTTTATTCACGCTCGGTGATATGTAGTATGATACCTTGGGGATCATTGACATTAATGGTGATTTCCCTCGCACTTATTAACGGTATACGTCAATGACCGATAATCAAGTGGTTTCTACCATGTTCGACTCCAAGACATTCTAATCACATGGATAGATTCGTATCATTGCAGGTTCGTCTTGAAGACCTTGGGGAAGTCACATTCTACCCAGGTTGCGATGGAGATTGTTTGAGTCATATTACAGGGATCCACTTTTGTATTGGTCGTGGCTGTGTTATCATCTCATCATGGATCTATGATTGTGTCTAGTAGCCATGATTGTGTTGAGTCGATCTTTACTACCATGGATCTATAATGTATTGGTCGGAAGCCATGTTGTGAGTCATGTGAGACTTGTATCCCAGAGTCAGTTGTACTGCGACAGCATCCTCCAGCCAGCAAGTCCTTTCCATTTATTTTTCAAAGCACTTCACCTATCTTGTTTTTTGGGGGGCATTTTGTTACACCTAAATCTCGTCATCATGAGTCCCTTGTTATCTCGGTTCCTCAATCCCTGAAGTTCCCATGATCAAGAAATTCATGTAGAGTAGGTTGATTCCCTTTGTCCACATTTCTAGTTGGGTCGGCACATGTTGTCTTTGGGAAAGGAGCACCCAACTAGAACCAGCGCAGAGTATATTCTACCAGACTGCGTCGGTAGCGCAGATTGTCTTGGTTAGTCTTGTGTTTCCCTTCTCAGGCGCTGGTTTTCTTCATGCAACTTGTGCTGGAGTTGGTTAATTGGGATAAACGTGGATTTGGAGCGATTTCTAGAAGTTGGATGAGGTGGATCCTTATCCCTAACTCCTAGGTGAGTTGTTCTACGGTTCCCTAACCTCAAGGGAGGATCCCTTAGCCCCCTCCCCATAATCCTCAACCTACTCTATACACTTAGTCCTATAAATACAAGGTCCCTCTCCATTCCAAAGGGAGGAATTCTATAGCACTTACATGCTGGTGAAATTAGCTTAGGAGATTCCCATCCATCTATTGGGAGACTCACACTTCCTTTGGAGGCATTGGCTTGGCTTGTTGTAGGAGGATTGCAACGTCAAGGCTTGGGTTGTAATCATCTCTCTACTTTGTATTTCCATCTTTTATACAGTAATATAAACTCTTTCTGCAAATGTTATTGTGTTGATAATGTTTTTAGTTACTGAGAAACTGTAACCAAATGCACTTCCCTATAATGGTTTCTTGTGATGACCTTCACGTCTCTCTAATTAACAAACCAAATATTTTGCTTGATATGGAACGCATTTACCAAAGATATCTCCAACACTTAGTAGTTGAATAGTAACTTTCAAAGCTAAGCACAGGTTTTCATTGCTTTCAATAGAAGATTCTCATCTTTTTAAGTTCTCTCTTGATGTTCACCAGGCAACCCTAATTGGATCAATGGAATGGCTTAAATATGGAAAGGAAACATTGTATCACACATGCCATAAAGTGTTGTTGTGGTGTTATCGATTAATCTAGAAAACAAGAACTCACTAATTGAGAAAACTATAGAATAAGATTATCCACAGTGATGCACTAGACTGCATAATTTATGTTACATGTCTTAGTACCCATCATTTGGACACCTTGAGAGGATGGAAAATGGATTCATCTTTATAAATGGTGCAGGTTCCTAGCTTGAGAGAAGGGTTGGCACATGTCTTCACATAAAAAGTGGATTTCTTTTTTCTAAACACATTTTGGCATTGTTGCAGAGCATATTTCATTGTCATTTAAATTAAACTTGATATAATCAATTGATGGTCTAATCTTTTGCATCATAAAGTAATGGATATCTCATCCCAAGAGAGGATATATATGCCCAGTTTCCTTTAGGATATTTTCTTATCTAGCTCCCTCTATTTATGACCATCGAGTTGATTTCTTTAACATGATTTGAGGTTTCTCACCAGTTGAGACTATTAAGTGTTTATAGTTGTATGTAAACTAATGATATCCAACTACAATAGCTAGATTCAAGAAAAAATAGTTTCCCATTGGCAAATTCCAACTAATTGATCATCTCTCATATGTTAAGCTTTATGGGGTACATGTGACTGCCAAATACTGATGATGAGTGTTGTGAAGAAAAAGATCCATCTCAATTAACAACTAGCATTTAGAACAACTATTGATTAGATTTGGAAAAAGCCTTTCCTTGTGAGATGGAATAAATATATGATGAAATTTTGATAGAACTATTGCAAATGCATCTTTTTCGACATGCCTAATGTATCACATTCTGAATTTCTCTCCAAATATGGATCATGTCCAACCACTTTCAATTGTTTCCTTGTGTAAGAGTACCCGTTGCCTCACTTTTTTTCAATTTTCTGTAGTTGCTCCTTCTGTTGGAATATTCTCCCCATCATTATCCAGTTTCATGCAATTGCATGCATCCCAGTCATCAGTCCCAGCACCTAGCCGTCGGTTATCTATCCCTCGGGAGCTTCTCACTGATTAGTTTTATCCCTCCTAGTGCTTAGTGCACCCTGCATGCAGTTACATGCATCTGATGTGCCCTCTCTCACCTACCATTTAGTTGTACTTCAGTTATATTCATTTCTTTCTTTGATTTAAGGCTAGACTAACTCTCAACTGACTGTATCACTCCGATGGACCTCCAGTGAGACTAGAATGCCCATTCTGACTCCAGTCAACTCCTCATGTGCCCTCCACTGAGCCTCCTTCATTCAGTTAGTGCCTACCTCACTCAGTTAGACTCCTCATGCACCCTCCACTGAGCCTCCTTCATTCAGTTAGTGCCTACCTCACTCAGTTACACTCAGTTGACTGACTATTACCATTGATGACTGATACATTGACTAGATGATGACTCCACTATCATTCAAGCCACACTCTGAGTTAGGAATTCGAATGCCCTACTTGGTCTATTCGAATCCTATATTATACCATCTTCATGGCTATTGTATTCATTCATTCACATTCTTATTCATTGTATAATACTGAGATATTGTTCTATTCTACTGTGTTTATGAGTGATCATTGAGTGTCTCCTCTTCTTCTTTGCAACATATTTGTGAGTTCGATTATGAGTTGCTACAGCTTCCAGATTCTTGCATATTCCTACACCTTCTTGGTTTGAATTTAAGCAATTTTGTCACATTGGACACATTGCATTCTGTAGTCAGTATTGATAGTATAATTTATTACCAAGAAAATCTACCTTCTCTCTTTATGGAACATATAAATGAAAATAGTATATGCTAGTAGTATGTAGCATGTGTTAGCTTCACTACTTGATAGTTATTTTGGTGGTGAAAGGAAAAATGATTCAGTTTTTAGCTTTTCCTTGTTGCTCCAACTTGTTCCCCTCATGGTTGGGCATACTATTCTAGGGGAATAATCCTCTTCTCATAAGGGAGTTTCACTTTCTATTTTTCCATTTGTAAGAGAGATATTCCCTTACACTTATGACAGATTCCCTTATGCATGTAAGGTGCACTATTTTGAGAAAGATTCCTTTAAACTTGTGATGCATTTATGAGAGGACTTGCAAGGGAGATTTTTTGTACAAACATGCAATTATTCCCATTTCATAAATGCTCATTGATTAGGTGTTATCTTTAGCATAGGCTAGGCTCTCTACATGAGTTTCATTTGAATATTAAGTGCTCCATTTGAGGCTACTAGCTAGCTGTAAACCCTTTGCTTCTCCTATTCTATAAAGGAGAGGAAGGGACACTACATTACGTAGTCCAATGATTAAGTTTGCTAGTGTGTGCTGGAAAGTTGAGAGACACTATTTTATTTTTAAATATTTTTTTGGGTGTGATTGAGAAGAATGTGGTTGTTGTTACAGAATATGAGCATGCATCCATTACATTAATGGTGCATAATTCTTAGATCTAATTGCTAATTTATGCAGTGTTGGTCTCATCTCTTAATGTGTGGTATCTACACCTATTTCCATTTAGTGCTTTTGCTTCTTCAGATCTGAAGCCTTGATTGGTGTCACATTGTTTCAGCTTAGCTATAGATTAAATTCTAAGTGCAGATCTGTGTTTATTGGGTTCACATTACGTCGTGATATATATGTCAGAAATCATCATAGAATACGTATATTCCATCCAAAGAATGCATTGGCCTTGCATTATCATGTATTATCATTATAAACACCATTGTTCATTGGTTCAAAGAAAGTTGAGACACGCACAATAATGAAGTCAAGGGTGGCAATTTCTTTAGTATTCATTTTGGAAACTTTTTATAGATGGTAGCTAATCGTTATGTGGCCCAGTTGACATTGGTTAGATTCCATCCAACCTTGGTTGAAAATCATCTTACCTCTTACCTTGGCTTGTAACATCATGCATCAAATAGATATCCTATATATATATATATTTTTTTTTTATAACAAGGATGGTTATAATTTGTATTAATAAATTTCTATAGCCTCACTAGTCAGCATAGTAATACAAAATAGACAACTTTGCACTGCAACAAAAAGTTCAAACATAATCCAAAATTTTTAGTACTTGCTATGAAAACTAATCTACTTTACTTCACATTGAATTTCCATATTTTCCTGCTAGTGTATATCATGAAAAAAATCCCTTGGAGTTGTTCATATTTACAAAACATATTGTATACTAAACTTCAAATAAAAACATGATTTCTTTGGGATTTCTCTTGTTCACCGGGTGAAAGGTGTGGCTCCACTAGGTTCAATCCTTCCATGTCCAAAGCAGAAAAGGTTCTCTCTTTTGGAAAAGGGAATGGAAAAAGAAGAAAAGGTTCTCTCTCTTCCCAGCCTCTCTTTCCCAAAGACAAGCACACATGCATATATGTACACAAAAATAACACATATGCATGATTGCAGAAACACAAATGCACTTATAGAAAATGTATGACATATGTTCAAAAAGTAAATCATCCTCTCTTCATAATTTTTTTAAAGAATTTTCTAGAACATTAATTTCCAAAACAAATAGTTAATATATAGAACATTAACATAAGTTTTGTTTCTTTTTTTTCCAAATAACTATACCATTATTTGACAATGTCATTCCATACGTTTATTTCTCTTGGAATAATTCTTTAAATAGTTTTTACATTTTGACCAATCCTTCATCTTCAACTTGGAGAATGACTTGCTTTCCATTTTTTTCTTTCTAAATTTTCTTCCTAACTACGATTAATATAGGAATGGAACAATTTGTTGTCAAGTGCTAGGATACTCCATTTCTTGTACATAATAGACTTGGGGAAAGATATGCTAGAGACCACACGTGAGAGACTAGTGGAATCCTATATGTTGTTGCATTGAATAAATAGATAATTTAATATACATGGAGACAAATCCTTACTTTGTTTTTTCACCAAAAATTATTCATATGACCTTGACAATTGCATGCTTTATAATGACTTATAAGTATGGTTCAACATTTAAATCCAAGCTTTTGGCTTAAGATCCAAAATTTTTGGTATATTTCTATGACAACTTCGATCTACAATGCTTTTGATGTCTAATGAAATTAAAGTTGATTTCAAGCACTAGGCCAGTAAATTTGTGGGTAAAAATGAGAACTTGTTTATGCTATAAAATGAAATCTCATGTGCATTATGTGAAAATTCCCCTCAACCCAAAATGAAGTTGCAAGAAGATCTTAGTAAAGACCACAATAAACTATTGCGCACTTTTCACTAAATATTTATGTACCTATAACCACGTCCAAATTAGGTTGCACACATAACCTGCAAGGTAAAGATACCTTATAATAGACTAAAACATTGTGTCCCATGTGTGTCCTATGTTATAAATATGGATAGGGTTCTCAAAAAGAGGGTAATTTGAGGGATGAGGAGAGTGTTTCTTCTTTCCAATTTTACTTTTAGTGCCATACCTTAATGGTTGTGAGGATTGATCCAGTCCAACAACATAAAATTGTCAATATACCATGATCCATGTGCTAACTAAGGGAATGCAACAAGTTAGTGGCATTCCAACTTATACTAATGTACTGATTGACTAGTTGCAAAATGATTACTCAACCTTACCCACTTTCATGTTCATAACTTATGTCCATGAATAAATTTATTTAAATAATATTCTATAATTGATCTAGTACAATACTTCTTTACAAAGGTTCCCTTTGCATGGCCTTTGCAGTGGTTTTGACTGTATCGATGGCCCATGAGCCATAAGATCATATTTGAGGACCTAGATATTTTTGTTCTACCTTGGGCTATGTCCAAGGGCATGAGAAAAATCTTTGCAGACTAAATACTTTAATGGTGCCCTTAAAACACCTCTAAGAAAAATATTATCAAAACAAGGCTTGTCTAGGTTTTGGACCATGTGCATGTTCCATGATCCACAAAAGATTCTTTGAGGCCCTAAGATGTGGTTTAAATCCCTAAGGCCTGAGGCTAAAGTTTCATCGTCAACGGCCTCAATATCCTTCCTTACTACTAAAAAGGTCGTAATAGTTCCCATATCACCACATGGAGGACATTAGTGTATGTACACGGAAGCATATATTGGCTCAAGGTTGCATTCATTTCCTTAGAACCATACAATCATCGTATAGGGCGCAAGCTTTGGGTTTCCTCCCTTAACCATGTCGAATGCAACAAGGCACATCATTGATGATAAAATATTCATAATGGAACCTACAACCATAGGTCAAATATCCCATAGAAATGTCGTGTATGATGGTTTAGGTGTCATTTTTTTCCTTGGAGCTAAGTATTGGTGAAATGAGGTTGTTTTTAAAGTTCCATTCCATGTTATGAGGATGAAATCCAAGGTCATATTCCATAATGTTTGACATGTTGGGGATCAATTGTTCCATGTTTGACTCATTTTATTTAACTAAATTGTCATTTTGTGTAAACTATGGTGGTAACCCATGCTTGGATTCATGCTAGAGTGAGGGATTGAGCAACTGTCACCAAATGCACTTCCGTGTAATGGTTGCTTGTGATGACCTTCACATCTCTCTAATTAACCAGCCAAATATGTCGCTTGATATGGAATGCATTTACCAAAGATATCTCCAATACTTAGCAGATGACTAGTAACTGCCAAATCTAAGCACAGATTTTCATTGCTTTCAACACAAGATTCTCATCTTCTCCTTCATCAAATATTCTTGTATTCATGTAGTCAATTAATTTGGCTGATTTTCAATTATCTTGTTGGCTAGACAATACATGATTTTTTTTAATTCCATGAACATAAGTTGCACGTTATGCTGCTATTTATCAAGTATATTTGCAAAAATAAATATGAATACACATGGTTGGTTGTCCTTGATCCCTATTTAGTTCATTTTATACTTCCAAATTACAACATTAAAACGTTATTATTGACATGTATATATTTAAGTAAAACATTCAATGAAGAGAAATGGTAGACCTCAAAAATTCAAAAGAAAATAGTATGACAGGTAATATTCTAGTGAAATTCGAACCCTACTCCTAATGATCCAAATGGATTCTAACGCCCTCGCACCATTTGTTTTAAAAATAAATAAACGCATCGCTATAGCGACGATTAGAAACTAATACTTGGTCATCTGGTAAGGATTTTTTATCACTATAGCGACGGGCTGTTCGTCGCTATAGCAAACTAGCCGTCATTATAGCGACGGTCGCTTGGAGCACCAAATGACGAAAATGATGTACAAGTGACAGAATGTTCGTCGCAAATCCTTCGCTTGGTGCTCCAAGGGACCATTGCTATAGCGACGAGGAAGTGTCGCTATAGCGACGATTGAAGTGTTTCTATAGCGACGAAGAAGCATCTCTATAGAATTGGAGTGAAACATGCACAGAGAATCTCGCTAGCAACAATAAACAACAAACTTGTAAAGTTGAGAGATTAATAGAGAAACAAATCAAAGAATTCTATTAACTGAATGAAATAATGGTATCAATACACATGATATACTATGCATGGCCGCATGGTTGAACTAATGCACCTTAGTAGAGATTATAGAGAGATGCGGAGACACATTGACAACAACTAGAGTGAACTGCGACCTAGTCCTAGTTAATTGGTCATCTAGTCGATAATTAACTAGCTCACACACAAGTGGAGCTGAGAGAATCCCATGCATGCACGTGCATACAATAGGTGTAGTGCATCCATATCCTCATTGTTGATTCCCAACATCGGCATGATTCTGAAGCATTTGAATGTGATGACTAAGATGAACATATTAATCATTGATGTTGTGCCATTCTGTTTTCACCATTAGGTCCAAGGCGTCATCCTCTTTTCATCCATCCTCACTTTGGTCATTTGTGTCGTCATTTGGTCTTCATGTCTTTTACATGAAGTGTCATCGTAAGTGTCATCATGGCAAAGTTGTGTCAAGCTTTGAGGTTGTGTCCTTTCTCCCCGTATGTATAGTCATGTCACAAAGTCATTGTCATTACGTTCACGTTGCAGTGTTGGTCACGTTCATATGTCACTTGGTAAAATATCCTTCTGTTTGACCCCTTCGGCATATGAAAGAGCCCACCATGCACACTTTGAGGAAAACCACAGATTTGAAATTAAAGTGATTCAAAAAAGGGAATAAAAAAGAGATAACCACATGGCACCATGTCCGAGAGGAACACAGAGGCATGGAAACTGAAAGGACAAGCAGAAACATCTCAACCAGAGCTACCACGACAGGAAGATGAAATGCATCTCATGATGGTTGTCCACCAGAAGACAGTAGTAAAGTTGCAGATCAAAGTACATGAAGATAACATATTGGTGATAGCATTGATTGACTCAGGAGCAAACATATGTTTTCTCAAAAGGAAGTATGTTGACGCAAATTACTGGGAACCATGCCAAGCTCCAGTCAGAGGCTTTGGAGGAAGAAAGGCAGTAGAATATAAGACTAGCCATGGAAAGGTATGCCTTGGCAATTTTTGTATAAATTGTATTTTCTTACTGGTAGAAGATGATTTTGCACATGAATGTGTAATAGGAACTAGTCTGTTGTCAACCAGCATCCCTCATGGAGTAAAATATGATGATAAAGGGAAAATTGGATACCATTTTACTGTAAGGAAAAGGCATATCTTTCTCCCACTGGTATCTACAGAAGAAATTACACATTCCATATGGAACTTAGAACTTGATACTATGAAGCATGTCAAAGCCCAAATCAAAGAAAAGGGAGATCAAATTAGGGCCATAAAAAGGGTTGAACACTTACGCAGGATTGAGGATGAATTGAAGGCTCTTGAGAAGCAGAAAAAGATTGAGGAGATCAGAAAAGAATATGCTGATAAAGTATGTCATACCACTCCTAATGCATTTTGGCATAGAAAGCAATTTTGGGTAAACCTAAAATATAAAGAAGGGTATCAAGGAAATCCAAGCAGAAGTAGACCAATCCCCATGAACAAGGAATACCGAAGTCTATGCAGAAAAGAAATTCAGGACTTGCTTAGTAAAGGATTTATCAAGCATTCAAGAAGCCCATGGTCTTGTTCAGCCTTCTATGTAAATAAACACTCTGAACGGCTTCGTGGAGTACCAAGAATGGTGATCAACTACAAGCCTCTCAATGATGCCCTGGAATGGGTAAGGTATCCAGTCCCAAACAAATCTGATCTGATCAAGAGAATTGCAGGAGCAAAGATCTTCTCTAAGTTTGATCTGAAGTCTGGCTTCTGGAAGATTGGAATCAAACCAGAAGACTAGTTCAAGACAACCTTCAATGTTCCACACGAACAATATGAATGGCAGGTAATTCCTTTTGGATTAAAAAATGCCCCTTCAGAATTTCAAAGAATCATGGAATCTGTGTTAGAACCATATATGGATTGGCTCATGGTCTACATTGATGATATTCTTGTATTTTCAAAATCTGTTGATGAGCATATAAAGCATCTTAGGACCTTGCTTCATGTCCTATACAAGAACGGATTTGTGCTATCTGGGAAAAAGATGAAGCTATTCCAAACAAAGATCGAATTCCTAGGGAAAAAAATAAAGAATGGAAAGATTGAAGTTCAACAGCATGCTGTCGACTTTGTTGATAAATTCCTAGATGTCATCTTAGACAAAAAACAATTGCAGAGATTTCTAGGCTGCCTGAATTATGTAACATCATATTATGAAAATTATGCACAAGATAGAAAGTTGTTAAATAAACGGCTGGGAACAAGTCCTCCACCATGGACACATAAGCATACAGAAGCAGACAAGAGGATAAAAGCAGAGGTAAAGACTCTCCCTATTTTACACATAATAGATGAAAGTCTAATGAAGATCTTAGAGACAGATGCATCAGAAGAAGGATGGGGAGCAGTCCTGAAACAATGTCGAAGAGATTGCAACGACACTGATGAAGAAGCAGACTGGTATGCATCAGGACTATGGAATGATGCCCAAAGAAAGTATCATACTATTGACAAACAGATTAAGGCATGTCTGAATGCCATCCATAATTTTTAAATACACTTAATGAATAAAAAGTGTATCGGATAGCCAGGCAATGAAATTTGTCCTAGAAAATCCCATCAGAAACTACACTGCTAAAGCCAAGTTCGCCAGATGGCAGGCCATGTTTTCTCAATATGAGTTTGAAATTAAGCACATCAAAGGAACTGAAAATTGTATTGCAAATTTTCTTACAAGAGAGCATCTACAGGATAAATATGGGATTGCAGCCCCCAGTTGCATGATGATGATAACATAATGGCATGAAGGAAGTGACTCCTACATATATGTTGATGATGAAATGAGATGGGAACATTATATGGAACAATGGAAGCCCACTTTGCAGCTGAGGTCCACAGAAGTCTTGGATGAGAATTTATAACACCCAAACTTGTTGATAAATTTAGTACCAAAACCCAGAATATATCCAACATCAACCTGTGGGGTCCCCAACATGGCTTATGGCCGACAACTGAGACATGCCATTGATTCCTCACATGTGCTACAAACAAATTTCCAGGACCTAAGACTCATCAGCACTGAATTAGCACTAGGATAAGTCATAGAACAATATTTTGTATCAATCATATGCGCACCTTAGCTTCCTAGCCAAGAAAATAACCCTATTCTCAATTTTCCCCTCATTGATGTAAATTACGAAAATTACAAAAGATTGTGGTGGAACTTCCTAAATAAGGACAACCGGGACCATGAATACTTCACAAAAGTAAAGTTTGGTCTGCAAAGGGCACATGTGCTGAATGGAATCCCAGACTGGACGCATTGCTGGTGGAATGATTTTGGCCTAAGCAGAAGCGAAGTGGACCCTGCCATTATACAACATGAGCACACACAGTACTGTATTCCCTGCTCTAAGGTCAAGGACATGTATGCCAGCGAAGTATGTGATGACACACATCTGTTTCAGACCTTCATATACAACAAATTTCAATGGCTGGTGAAAGCAAAGATCCGAGAACAGACGCGACAAGGACAAAGAATCATCATAAGGAGCATGTACACCAAGATGTGGGATCCCTCATATCAGCAGAGATTTGGACATCCGTATGATGATATGATCAATTGGCCTTATGACAGGCCTAATTACAATTTCCTGATTGATTAAATGGTTTCTGTGGGATTCCTTGAAATCTCCACTTTGTTTACTTTATTTTGGTTTCCGTGGGATTCCCTGAAATCTCCACTTTGTTTTGGTTTCCGTGGGATTCCCTGAAATCTCCACTTTGTTATACTGTCAGGTCGAGAGATCCTTTCTAACATTGTTGCTGTTCGAATCCTCTTTTCAAGATGTACTGAGACTCGGGACACTTTCCCGACTTTTGGTGTGGTTTGACCCACATCTCAGACAGCTTTTACGGACAAGCAAATCAGAAGGATAATTTGTTTCGTGCAGTTGCTTGTCCAAAGAGATTCCTTGCTTCAGCATGAAGGAACCATCTCTCTACAAAAATCTATAAATAAAGAGTCCCTCCTCTCTTATTGCACTGCGCATTCGAGAGTAGAGAGTCTAGAGTCTTAAGTCTTGTTCGAGTATGCTTTGCAAGTGCAGTTTAGTGTGATCACATTGCATCAAAAAGATATATGTTTTAGGAAGTCGAGTCTAGAGGAATTGTGACCAGAAAATAACGCCCTACCCCTAACAGAGGCATGGCAGACCACAAACGCATTGACCGAGGGAGCCGAAACGCCAGCCTAGCCATCGTAGGACTTGGTGCACAGATGGAGAATCCGCGGTCCAAGGCGATCGTTGGTGGACGCGAGCCCGAATTAAACGCAAGGAACGTGGCAGAGAGCAAATGGATAACAACATAAGACTCACAAACGCAGCACGCGGCAACAAGCTTGAAGGTGGAGAGAGAAAACCTAAACGCATACTCGGCCGCGTAGGAAGATGAATATTTGAATCGAGCTTCAAGGAACACCTTGCCGTATATAGAGAATGCACATACGGCAAAGATTGCAGCAGTTTGAAGGACTGGCAGCACTATTGTATTCGCCGAAAGTCTTGGTCATTTTACGTGCCAAGATTTTTAATTGATATTGTCTGCATGCATTATCTTCAGAAAAAATGAATGCAGGAACTCACATTAAGTTTTGATCCCCTAAGAAAACAGTAAATGAAGTTCGCTAATGGATATTGTCTCGGGTTATAACTTCGGTAAGCGATGAGATTTTAATGTTAAATCAATAGTAGCCGATCTCTGACCATGAAGACATAAATAAAACAAACACAGACAACATCTCTGCGACTGCTCAACACGAAGATAGAAAAGGCTGAGCATCAAGCATTGCAGGCCTGTGCTAATTAGCGTGTTGTCATTCCTTTATAACCATATTTCTCTACTTTATTGTGCAACTCTTGGTCTTCTCAGGCCCATGGTTATTTTACACGGTGAAACAACATAACACGGCATGGGAGGGTGAGCGTCGGTTAATTGCTGCTCACCCTCTTCATAGCGGACATGATAAACCAAACGACATAGAAAACTCTTGAGTTCCGAGGCAGCTGAAATGCTTCGCTTACCCTTCCGCAACCTTTAAAATCTAAACAAAGGCAGCGCAACATGATATTTCACACCGGAGGTAAGAAACTCATCCAAGAACCTAACAGTGCGGCCTTGGCACCTAAATTAATTTAGGTCCCATTCATTAGGGTGAAGGCCCACTGTCCTTCTGTTTGTTTTCTGAGGTATGTTTTGTTTTTCACACACTTCCTTTATTTTCTAGTTTATTTAAAATTACTGATGTTTTTATGATGCATGGATGTTACCTTCGTGACAATATAAGCCGAGAATACTCCTTCTGTTCAATTGAACTAATTGAATAAACCTTTTGTTGTGGTTGAAACCTACCACAACACAACCTTGATGACTGTTAAAAATCTTTTTTAGTAAAAATCTTGTACATAATGCTAGTTTTTTTCTTTTAATATTTGTTTTTATGATGTAATTTATTTCCAACCAAAGTAGTTGCTTCTCATAGTTTTCAAATTCATTCTTATTATGTAATCTTTTTTCTTTTTAAATGCGCATGCCCAAAGTTAGTATTTATAAAACGAAAATATTTCATGAGGGAACTAATATTTTACTTTCCATTTAAAAATTCTTGATTTGAATCTAATTGTCATTTTCTTTTTGCACATTGAAAGAAAGTAAGTGATTTAATTACAACAACTTTTTGTTATTTTGTAAATATTTTGAAATTAATTTATTTTCGTGGTTTTTATTAGTTAATTAATTTAGTCTTAAAAATTAATTTAAAACTTTCTAAATAACATACATGTAGTTATTTTGATGTAATAATATATTTTATTTCAGAATAATGGTATATTTATTCATGCGCATTTTAATGGCGTTTTGATTCACCAATGCATATAGAATTGACTCTATGAATCTTAAGGCTTTCAATCCAATCCAGGCTTCCATCAGCATCTTCCCCTTGACCATCCCTCGAGGAAACCATGTCATTTTAAGCATCAACAGAAAACGATGACTTTGATGGAGACATTGTTCCTAACTTTCTTTGAATGTGATCTATTATAATTCCCCTAAAATTAATTCCTTTGTTCATCTTTTTATCAAAGTTGTCTAATCACTACCAATGTATATGACCTTTTTTCATCTTAGTATCCTATAACCATGGCTTTCTCTCGTAATGTTGGTTCCTCGATATTAGGGGATATGTTTAGCCAATAGTTAACCCAGCTAATCCTCAAAAATTCATGAAGAAAATGGACATTTTCTAATATGAGGTTGATGATGATCATACATCTTGGTACATACCTTCTCTTTTGAATCTAACCTTGGCTATGAATCATTTTCCAAAATTCAAAGATCATCTTCATAAGTTATCGGGAAATGACATTACATCCATAAATGAGCATATATATGCATTTTCCTATGCTTGTCCAAATATTGGTGCACATGACAATGATACTTGTATGCGCCTTTTTGTCAATTATACTAATAAATTCTATAACTTACCTAATAAGATCTTTACTACCTAGAATGAGCTCATTTATTGCTTTAAATCCATGTTTGGGAGTGTCGAGAAACCAAATAAATACTTGAGGAATTTTAACCGCATATCTTTTAAAGAGAATGAATCCATCAAATCTTTTAACCTAAGTTTTATGAAGATTTATAACAAGATTCCCGAATCTATCCAACCTTCCTAGCAAGCATCCCTTGTCCAATATTATGATTTTCTTCCTCCTCCTTACCAACACCGATTAGAGGAGAGGAATGTAACTTCTCTTAGTTTTGTTCTACATATATGCATCGATTTTGAAGAGCAGAACCAAAGGATAGGGTTGCTCCTAGACCATTTCAGTTCTAAGACCGACATGTATGCCATGTTCTAAGTGATACAAGAAATGCAAAATTGGACAATTTCATTAAAGCATAGGCTTATAAATGAGTCTCAACCAACCTTCGCTTAACTTCCCTGCTTTCTTACTTGACCCGAGATGATGCAATATTCCAATATTTGTACATGCCATTGGTTCAATTTGTACAATGAGACCCATGGCCCTTCAACTTGCAAGACTTTTCTTATAGAAAAAGAGTGAGAAAAAGGGAATAAGGGTGCGCCTTCGGTAGCCAAAAGACCTATCAATGAGATCTATGTTGCCATTGCCATGTCTTGTTCTTAGCTTATACCCAAAACTTTATTTGATCCCAATCTTTCAACCATTAAGGAAAATTTTAATCATGAGATCATTACGCCTTTTATCTATGAGTCAAGACTTCCTCCGCCAATCCACAAAGCTAATATGTCTAGCGTCACATTTCAATCAATGCCAACATTTCCCAACAATTATGCGCCTTAAGATGTGGTCACTGATTTAGCTAACGAGAGGTCTAACATCAATCTATTAGATTCCATTGGAGAGCCCGAGCGATATGAGAACTTGAGTAGCGCTCTCGCTTGGACCAAGGTTCCTTGTCCACAACTTATCCTCAGACAACCCCACAAGACATTCATGAGCTCTTCTCTTTCTAGCTAATTCCAAGCGTGATCCTTATATTCCCATTCATTGGGGGGATGTCGTCATGCCTCATCTTAATGCTCCATGTTTTCCCGATTTGCAAAATGAACTCTTAATTAAAGACGAGGCCTATAATTTGCAATGCAATATCTCATTCCATAGTGAGATTATCTCAAAAAAAATTGATCGCCATGAAAAGGCAAGTTGATTCATGTAAGGAGGTGATTCATAATGATATCTATCATACCCTTTGCAATCATGTAATCTTAAAATCTAACCATGTTGTGATTGATTCTTTTAATGATATCTATCTTGCATTCCCATTCATCGAAGCGATGTCGCCATGCCTCGTCTTAATGGTCCATGTTTTTATGTTTTCCCAATTTGCAAAATTAACTCTTAATTAAAGACGATGGCTATAATTTGCAATGCAATATCTCATTCCATAATGAGATTATCTCAAAAAACTTTGATCACCATGAAGGGCAAGTTGATTCATGTAAGGATGTGAGTCATAATGATAGCTATCATACCCTTTGCAACCACCAATCCATTATTCTTTTGATGACTCTCTCATTATTCCACCAATCCATGAAAAAGATGCTCACTCCTTTCCAGTTATGGGTGAGAACATTGTTTTCCATAAGCCTACCCTTGATTCTGAATCTTCTGCTTCTAGAAATGAGCATATCATTATTGAAAGCAAAGTCTTACTTCAGATTAACTTGTAGCCTAGTAATAATGAGTCTTTAATCATTTCTAATTTGGATAAAGAAATTAATTACATTGTTAATGATCAATCAATCATGAGTGATGGATTAGGGAAAATCCGGTGTTAATTATCAAAGATTTCATTTGGATTCATGGGTTGATCATAAATTTTACGATAATGCAAACACTGACTCATCATTTTATTTGCATTCCTTTTTATTTGTTGCAAGTAGGTCTAACATTTCTTTTGAGCGTTTCACGGCCATGTCCATCTTTATTTTAGGAGTTCAATGCAAGGCTTTGACAATTATCAAGACTCAAACAATAATCTCTGTAACACTAATGATGATGTATTTTTAAATAATAAATGGCACCCTGCTTGATTAAATTTTCTTCTTTCGTGGAATTAGGAGTAAGCATGCATTGCTAGTTCTAGTTCATTTTGATTTCCTGCTTTTGCTTTTTTCTTTCAATTTTCCACATCAGTTATATTAATTAGATAATCCTTCGAGGTTGTTAGGAAGTACGGTATCAGAGCCATGATATTTTAGGGCAAGTTTCAGTCTGAGTTAATGCTGCATTGGCGGATTCCCACGTGCATAGTTGAAGGCAAGAGAGCCATTTCCATAATCATTGTGGATTGTTTGAGGTTATTTCTCGACGTGGATTGTTTGAGGTTCTCGAGGTCGGATATCAAGAGGCTCATGGGTCCGATTCGCTCTTTCATTGGAATGCGTCCACAGAAAAAAAGACTTCGCATTGTCTGGATGTGATCGCTCTTCTTCTACTACCTCCAAAAGGAAAAATCCCTCTAGATCAAGGTTGAAAATGATGAATTTAGCGAGTGTTTAGTCTATGGTGAATTACTGTGCGTGAACAACACATCTTTGCATGTGTGATGCCCTTTTGTAGGCTTTTCTTAATCAAAGAACTAGAGAAGATGAGTTGTTGTTTGAAACCATAGTAGCATAATTAAGTATTAGAGACGATGAGTTGTTGTTTGAAACAAAGCAAGTTGCAGTTTCCAGGAGAATCTCATATTGAGTGGAGGAGTTAACAAGGTCAAGGTGAGACTAGAATAATTGTGATGTCTATTTATGATTCAAATTCCAATGCGTGGATTGCAGTTTTTATCATAGTCATGGATCATATTTAACCTCATGGTAAGGGTATTTTTTCTAAAGGAAAGTTTTATTGTACGACCTTCACTCCCAAGGCCCCCACCATCGTAGTGTTCAATATTGTTGATGGACTTTGGACAGGAATTCGATTGCCTGAGGGATGTTGAGTGATTTGCGTAAACATTTAGGGTAAGTAGTGCAAGTAGACCAGAAGGAAATTGATGGTCTTCGTATGTGGAAGTTGATTGGAGCAGAAAAATATGAAATATGGTTTGAGCTACGTGAAAGCAGTTCAACAATAGGTCTCTTTCCATCGTCACCTTTAGTGACAGTGAACAACAATGAGTTGCTAATGGCAGCTGATTGGGAAATGAATGTGTCAATATTCAACTTCAAGGTGGGGAAATTGTTCGTCTCGAAAATGAAAGTGAGAATACCAAAATGAAAGTGAGAATACCAGGTCTTCGTACATATCAACAACAAATTCAAGGATCTGGGTCTGCCTTCGAATCCAACAACATGCTGTGGCCTTAGTCCTTATTTATACAATGATCTCAGAAATTTGGGTTGTTAATTGTTATTTATGATGATTGTATTGTAGATGTTAATGGTTACTAAATTGTGTCTTTTTATAAATATTTCTTGAATTCTTTTTCATTTGTTCATTAAAAAATATTGATTATGAAAAACATCAGATTACAGATCTATCTTCTTATCAAAACTAGTAACAAAAAAAACATTAAATCTAACTTAAGAACATTTCCTAAAGGTATTTGAAAGGAAATGGGGCCAAATCCTTTCACATGATAAGTTCCATAATCGCCAATCTCCATGCTCTTTTTTTTTCTTGCTCCTAAAATTTGTTGAATATTAACCCATTAGAGGTCATATGTCTCGAAGCTCCATTCTCCACAAACCACCCAACACCATACATAGTATTAGAGAAAAATAAAGTTAACAATGCCATATCCATCTTTGAACATTTGCAGTATAATGGAGAAGATCATCCACCTATCACATGTGAAAGAAAACCTAGCATCTATTGGAATAGATCAACCATCTATGATAGGTCCTCCTAGGCATCTCACTTCTTAGAAAATCATACCAACTAGTAATAACATAGATCTATCATCTATCACTAACAATCCATGAAGTTTCCAAAAACTAAAGGTTTAATGGAAATCATAAATTTCACCTCTTTGACTAGAGGTTTCCTATATCTTAACTCTGAATTTGCAATCCGAGGATGTTATGAGATATGAAACAAAATAGCAGTGGAAAGTGAACACTATTTCATTCTTAACAACCCAATATTCTAGGTAATTCAAGGAGCAAAGATACCAAGTGAATTGATAAGTTTCAACCCTTTAGGGAAATCTTATCATGCATAAACCATATTTGAAAACTGTTTTTTTATACCATTAATAATAGTAATAAAACAACATTTAAATCCTTCAATTATCATGTCAAGTCACTTTAGAAATTTTCCCTTTATTTATTCCAAAACAACAAGACATATATAACCGTAAATAACATTTCATGAAGAACATAGATGGATGAAATTCAAATTTGTAATTACAACCTTAAAATCCTTCAATTATGATGTCAAGTCACTTTAGAAATTTTCCCTTTATTTATTCAAAATCAACAAGACATATATAACAGTAAATAACAATTCATGAAGAACATAGATGGATGAAATTCAAATTTGTAATTAACAGATGTTGTGGATAGTTGAAAACTTCAGTAATATATTGAAGGTGAATTTGTTCTACATGCCATACCATTATCACAAGGCTAGTGCAATCCACTATCTTTCCAAAACCCTAACTTAATCAAAGATATAAAAATGCATGAATCACTGAAATAAGTCCTCCAAGGAAAGACACCCTCTTCTGTTTGTCTTCTTCACCAAGTACACCATAGATTTATATAACAAAACCCTAATCTCAACAATCTAAGAGATGAAACCCTAACCCTAAACATCGATATTCTCCAAGATTGTCACAAAACCCTATAGACTCCAAGAGAGAGAGATTAAAGTACAAATCAAGAGCCAAGAAATAAAATATGACTAGTGTGCACTTCCTCTAGGTCACATCGTTATACAAGTGCAAAATAATAATAAACACAATGAGATGAATACTATATAGATCATCATCTCCAATGTATTATTCTTCACAAGGTTAAACCCTACTAACAAGAGAAATTTACAACAAAAATTTCCTCCTCTCATGTATAACTTGTCCTAAGGTTTCCTCATGAACCCTAGTGAACCGCACCAACAATACAAGTAAAACTGTAGGATTCTAATGATGATAATAGATTTAAGGGATATTTCCTTTATATGTATGAGAGGAAAGGGAAGCCAACAATACAATGTGGGCCAATTACTTACAAGAAACATAGAAAGAGACATGTTGAGTACAACACTCCAAGTTTATGCATGGCAATATCAAAGGAAATATCATACACAATTTATCCCAATATTCTAACACTAAAAACCTCCATTATAGGGTGTTTTCCTTGTAGTGCTAAGTTTGGAGAGGACAGTTCAAGATTTATGCGATGAATTGTAGTAGATGTGACCTCAATTCCATAAGTTTGTCTCACTCGCATATCCTTAGGAGATCCTTCAGCTCCTCTACGAATCATGGAAACACTTAAGAGCCTAGATAGTAGAATTGCAAGAACATGTGGATGTCGCACAACACCAAGAAAACACTCAACAATAGTAGTTGTTGGGGCAAGTGCCAACTTTGGTAACCAAAGTTTCGGCTAGTCACTCCTGCGTTTAGCAAGTCAAGAAAGATAGATAACATATATTTTCCTCTTTGGAAGATTGGTCCATGGCTTGCTAGAGAAGCATCAACAATTGGTGGAGACTTTACGCACAAAGATACAAAAGATGCATGAGGAAGTGCAAACATGTCTGATCCATTGGAGAAAAAGCTGAAGTACGAGGAGATTTAGGTTGTGGGTGATTAACTACACATGCTCCATGGCATTGTTGTGGTTGTGAAGGATACTATTGGATTACTCTGGCCTGAAGCTCAGACGACTTACCTCCAATTCAAACAACTCAACTCCTTTAGATATTTTGAATGGAAGTAGTTGGAGTAGTAGAATCCCAATACCCCCAATAGTGAAAAGTTGCAAACTTTTATCACAAGCGCTAATCTTCTAATGGGAAAGTGGAAAAATGAAGTTGAGAAGTATGAAGAATTCTTTAGCTACATTATAGACAAGGTTCCATATTTTTCTCCTTCATTTGAAGGACAAGAAGAAGTGCAAAGAGTAAAAACGCATGTGGATTGACTTGAGGGAGATTCAATGGTTGTGGTCGGGGCCACTTGGCTCCTTCATTTTGATATTTCTAAGCCACAGGCGATAGACACAGTCAATGAGGTAGGCATTTCCGAAGCAAGCATGGCACAAGGAAAGGTGCATCATAAAAATGCTAGCTCAGAAGCCATTGGTTTGTAACTATCTTGATGCAGTAAAAAACATTTACCCTAGCAGGCATAAAAGCATTGCACAAGGAAAATAAAAGGATTTTATTATTGTTGTTGTGTTGTTCTTAGGTTTTCACTTTTGTTGTGATCACCGTTGTTGTGGGTTTTGTTGGGAATATCTATTGATGGATGAGGTAATTGAGGTTTAAGGGTCTATGGGATTTATCTTATGTATTTTGAGTGGATCTATGATGGACTATATTCCACAGACTAGGAATCGATGTAGAGTGACCACCAAGCTTGATGTTCTATAAGCTCCTCGGATATGAATAAAGAAAGATGAATATGTTTGGCCCACTTTCAATTTTTCTTTGCATGTATTATGGTATGAATGTATTGGCATTCATGGCATCCATCAATATATATATTGGAATTCATGGTGAAATATTTGTGTTTTTATTATGTTACTCAAGTTTTGTTTCCCTTTTAGAAATAGTTTCATAAGGTTTTTTCACTGAAATTTCAAGAAGAAAGAGGTTGAGAATTTAGTGTAGCTGAGTTTTAATAAGGGTTTTTCATACAACTTAAGATAAACCCTTTCACGTCTCCATCAATAAGATAACTTCAATGACCAAGGTATCGAGCTTTCTCTTACAACAATCTTCTTGTTATTTAAACAAATTTTAGGATTTTTCTTTGAACACTTTAATGTTATTTTCCCAAGTTTGATAGATCGTTGGCCCCTTCTTTGGTTAACCGGGTATAAGGATGGGTTTCATTTTTATTTTCCTCTTTTTTATTAATATTTGTTTAAATATGTTAACTTTATAAGCCACAATTAATATTAATATTTTTATTTGACTAATATTAATATTTTTATTTGACCTTTGTAGTGTACATGGTGGAATCTTTGTTGGTTTTAAGGAAATGGGTTTGAATGGGTCAACTTCTACGAGTCTTGGTCATATTACAAGATAGAAATGAGATAAATGTTCTCTCGTGTATAATTTCTTAATATTTGTTAAAAAATTGCTATTTATTTATTTTCTCTTATTTATTTTCTATTAATTTATACTAAATAAAATATTGTTGCTTAGAAAATTTATAACTACTTAAAGTTGTAACCTCGTTATACTATGTTATGTGTGTTTTGCATTTATTTATTTAGAAGACTAATCGATTCTTTAGGATCTTAATACTTGAATTTGTTTCTTTTTTATTTTTGTCTTAAATATATAAGGCAAAATTTATATATACATTTAAAAAAAATGTTGTTATTGTTTTTTCTTTTTACTTTACAAAACTATGAAAAAAGTATTTTCAAAAAATAAACATCCATTCAATATAGAAAAATATATATATATTTGAATCAAAATATTTATATTTTTAAGAAAAAATAGGTCATTTAGACATTCAAACTCTAAATTTCTTGTATTATATCTTTGTACCAAAAGATCTCAAATATACATTAATAAAACAATTCTCATAATAAACTTACTCTTTAGTGTGTAGCAAATAAAGTAATGCATTTTTCCTCACTATAATTGTTTGCCTCATTAGAAGCCCCCCAAGATGATCCATGATATTACTAAAACAATAAACTCAGGATTTTCATAGAATGATTATAGAGAATTTATAATCCTAAAAGAAGTTTTCTTTGTTTCTTTTAATCCAACCAACCATGTGACACCTATCATTATATTTGTGAAGTCTTGGGATAAATTTTTGAAGAGAATGTTTTTATAACTTTAATATTTAGAAAAAATAATTACTTGACATGTGAGACCTAAAAATTTACTTTATTCTTTGTAATATCATGGTCTTTTTTTAATGGAAACATGTCTAGTGAGTTTTTAAAATTCTAACATGTTTATTAACATAATGAAATTATAATTCTAACATGTTTATTTGCATAATGAAAATTGTTATCCATAATTATGAATATAAGCATATAATTTGTTTATGATAACTCAAAACCAAGTCATAAAAAATAACATTTAACATGTTAATAACTAACTAATTGTACTTCATATTTAAGGGTATATAGGGTAATACTATAGGGTATTACATAAATAGCTAAAATTAAATTCATATTCATTCCACTAATTACAAATTCACTTTTTGAAATTACAAAAATATAATACAAATGTGTTTTAATAAATATTAAATTTGAGTAAAACTTTGGAAATAGTTTAAAACTATTAAGAAAAGAAATTAAATGGTTTGATTATGAGGTGAAAATTATACTCCATGTTTTTGGTATGGATTAATAAAGTGGAAAGAGACTTATTTTGTAAAATTTGAATTTAATTGTGTTTGAATGTTGATTTTGATAATAGAAAAAGATTTAACACCATCAAAAACTTCTAAATCACCAAAAATTTCTGAATTTAAAAATTATAACCAAAGTTTTTGAAAATTTCTATTATTTTTCTTCAAAATCCTACCATAAAAATAAAAAACTTCCCTTTAAAATTATAAAACTCTTTTAATAGGCTAATCAACATGGCATCAATAAAAATTAAATTAATATAATAAAAAGTTCTGAATTGATGTATTTGATTATTTTATCTTTTGTGTATCTGATTAATTTGTGTATTTGATTATTTTATCTTTGTTTTAACTTCCATTACCATTCAATATATTAAATTGAAGTTCACTCCGCTGATTCTTTCAAAATATTAAATTGAAGTTAACTCAGCTGATTCTTTCAAAATATTAAATTGAAGTTAACTCAGCTGATTCTTTCGTTCGTTTGGTCTGAGAAGGTTCACTGCGCTGATCCAGAGTGGCGGCTGCAGCGTGAAGTAAAAGGAAATATTTATTATCTTTGTGGGAGAGAAATATTTTAGTAATGGAAGCAGAAATCTGGCAAAGGCTTCCAAAAGACTGGTTGTTCATGATTTTAGCAAGGCTGCCCATTAGGGTTCTTGGCAAAATGAGGACTGTTTGTAAACAGTGGAATTATCTTCTCTCTTCCCGTGAGACTCTGCGACAAGTTGCTCCAAATTGGTCGTTGCATTCAACCCCGGGGTTTCTGATTCAGATCCATTGGGATTGGAAAGATGATGTGGAATACTGGGTGACAGAAGGACTGGGTTCATACATTTACAAAGTTCCTTTGCCCGATCGCCATCGCATCGTTGTGGATAGTTGCAAGAGCATCTGTTGTTGTCGTACAAGAGAGGATATGTTGGATCTTTACATAGGCATTCCTGGAACCGGGAGTTGGAGACATCTCCCTCGACCTCCTATATCTCATTTCACTTTCAATGGAATGGCTTTTGATTCTTCCACTTCCACTGGGCGTTGCACTCTGCTGCTCGGCTATAGTCGAAATCAAGATCAGAATAGAAGAATTGAGATGTGTATTTATGATTCACAATCCAATGCGTGGACTGCAGTTTCCATGATGGTGCCTGACCATATTCGGCCTTGTGGAAAGGGTATTTTTTCTAAAGGAAAGTTTTACTGGGCTTCCTTGAGTCCCATTAACTCCAACATCATCGTAGTCTTCAATATTGCTGACGAACGTTGGACAGAAATCCCACTTCCTGAGGGATGCAGATTCATTTTACCTCAAACGTTATGTGGATACGATGGGCAGGTGGTGCTAGTAGAACGTAAGGAAGTTGATTGTCTTCACATGTGGAAGTTGAATGAAGCAGAACAATATGAAATGTGGTGTCAGTTACGTGCAGAGAGCCGTTCGACAGAAATCCCCTTTCCGTTCTTTCCTACAGTGGCAGTGAACAACGGTGGTTTGATAATGGTAATTAATTCGACAATGAAAATGTCAATATTCAGTGTTTCAATATTCAACACTGTGGGGGAATTGATCGTCCGGGAAATGAGATTACCAGGGATTCGCACGCAGCAACACGCAGTTCGACAATCTGTGTCAGCGTTCGAATCCAATAACATGTGGTGGCCCTAGTCTTTAATCCTTGAATTCATAAATTGAATTCATAAATGTGGGTTGTTAATTATTATTTATTATCATAGTTACTTAACTTGGGGTCGATAAACATTGATAGGTTACAAATGAGTGAAGTGTAACTCTACAAGTTCATTTATGTTTTATGTCTCAACTACATGTTATTACTGACTTTTTCTAGTTTAACTGGTTAGTTAGGAGTTATCCAAGTTATCCATGCATCAGCTACCATTGATTTTTTATATTTTTTTTATAACTATTTATTTATAATTTGAAAATACTGTTATAAAATCAAAATCAATGTAAACCATATACTTGTCTCATCTTCATGCAATCTAAAAAACATAAATGCTATTCTACTCCAAATTCTAAAGTATAAACATTTATAATTATATTGATGATTAAAATGATAATTGAAATATTTTTTTAATAAAAATATGAAGATACAATCCCATCTATCTTTTGCAAATTAACAGTCCGTATTATAGAATATTATCAGCAAACATAGTGTGAAGAACTGGGTGCACGTTGTCATTAATTACCAATTATATGGGGCATGCAGTCCAATCTATCTTCTACAAATATATATTTGTAGTGGAATGTGATCCAATATGTGTTTGATCACGGTCCCAATTTCTTACTGCTGGTGCCTTTGTATTATGTTGAGTGGATCCCTTCCAATTGGGTGGTTCATACCCATATAGAGCTTAAAAAGGTGTCATTTTTGTTTAAGTGTGGTAAGTGGAATTATATCACCATTATGTTAGATGTAACCATTGTAACCATTTGTTTTTCATATTGGTGATGAAACTGTGAAGATATATTTCCAAGCATTTGTTGACAATTTTTGTTTGACCATCTCTTTGGGGATGGTAAGATGAAATCATGTTAAGAGATGTTCCAATTTGTTCGTAGAATTCCTTCCAGAATTTTCTTTTGTCTTCTTGTGATAACCTCCAGCTAATTGCTCCAAATTGGTCATTGTATTCCACCCCTGGGTTTGTGATTTAGGTCGAGTGGAATAGGAAAGATGATGAGGAATATTGGGTTATAGAAGAACTGGGTCCATGCATTTACAAAGTTCCTTTCTCAATCGCATTGTTGTGGATATTTACAAGAGCATCTTTTAGTGTCATACAAAAGGGGATTGGAAGGATCTTTATATAGGAACCGAGAGTTGGAGACAAATCCCTCGTCCTCTGATGCCTAGTTTCACGTCTTTCAATGCAATGACTTTTGATTCTTGTACTCGGAGTTGCACTCTGTTGCTTCATACATGTCCATGCTTCCTGCAGAACTTTGTTCATACCTGTCCATGCTTCCTGCGGAACTTTGTTCTTCACGCTCTTCGTTGGATATCGATTCATGATGTATATAGCAGTTGCCACTGCTTCATCCTAGTATTCATTTGACAGATGCATGGCTTCCAACATACTACACGCCATCTCCATAATGGTTCTGTTTTTCCTCTCCGCGATACCATTCTACTGTGGTGTATACCGGGCAGTGAATTGCTTCTTTATGCCATGATTTTTGCAAAAGTGTAAGAAATCATTTGAAACATACTCACCACCTCTATATGTTCTTAAGATCTTGATGCTGTAACCACTCTGCATCTCCACAAGTGCCTTGAACTGTTGAACACAACTAAACGCATCAGATTTATGTTTTAGAAAATATACCCAGGTTTTTCTTGTGAAATATTCAATAAATGTGAGAAGATAAGTGCATCCTCCCATGGACGGTGTTTGGATCGGTCCACAAATATTAGAGTGCACAATTTCAAGTGGAGTGCGAGCTCTCTATGACTTTCTGATTGGAAAAGTCTGTCTGTGTTGTTTTCCAAAAATACAGCCTTCACAAATTCTCTATGGCTTTTCAATCAGTGGCAATCCTTTCACCATGTCCTTCATGTGCAGTAGCTTCAGCCCACCAAAATTCAGATGTCTAAATATGAAATGCCATAACCAGGATTCATCCCTTATTTTTGTCTGAAACGCAACTTGTATTGCGCTGTCTTTTTCTTCCTTGTCGCAGTGAATGTCTACTCTTTGCTTTCTGCTTTGAACGTAGATCCAGAATTTTCATTCTAACTTTCATGAACAACTTGAGTTGTCTTTCCTTTTATGATGGGTCTTATACTCAAAGGAAACAAGCGATTGCTTGTCATCTGCACTTCGGTTATCACCTGATTGCTTGGATATATGTCTTTGATCAGACAACGCTTTCCTATCATATGGATTTTGTAACCTTTTTCCATCAGTTGTCCAGTGCTCATCAAATTATGTTTCAAACCTTGAGCATAATAAACATCAAACATATATTTATGCTCCCCCTGTTTGGTTAGAATATCAACAGTACCGTTACCCAAAATAGTGACTTGAAAATTACTTCCAAGTGTGACATCAGTTTGAACTGATTTATCTAGACTAGAAAATAGATTTAAGTTAACAGTCATATGATTGCTACAGTATGATTCTAAATACCATATGTCATTTGGACTTTCTTGGACAGCATTGCATTCCAGCGGAGATGTGCATGCTAAGAATAGTGAGTTGTTCGAAGTGTTTCTGTTGCTTGACTGTGTTTGGCCTTGCTTTCCTTGGTCATACTTCATCTTCCTGCATTCATAAGCAAAGTGTCCATACTTCTTACAGTAATGACATTGAATTTTTTGTTTATCATACCTTTTCCCACTTGGCTGACTGGGGCTCTGATTCTGACCTCTTCCCGCGACATGTGCAGGGCTGCTGCTATGACCTCCTCTGAAAGAACTTCATCCTCTGCCTCTAGAGTTTGATCTTCCTCTGCTTCTTCCATGACTTATGGATGAATGTGCTGCGAATGCACCTTCGAGCGATGTATCTGAATCGGTGATTCTATGTTCATGATTGAGTAATGAGGCTTGCAATTCATCAATGGTAAATGTGGACAGATCTTTGTTTTCTTCCAGGGTTACAACTAAAGATTCAAATTTCTTTGGAAGAACTCTAAGAACTTTTTCAACAACTCTTTGGTCACCTAGAGTTTCTCCATGAGGCTTTATTTGATTAACCAGACCAATAACACGAGTATAGAATGAGTCTACTGACTCTGTATCTTTCATTGATAGAGATTCAAAATCTCTTCTAATAATTTGAAGTTTCGCAGTCTTTACCTTGTTCAAACCTTGATATGCAGTTTCCAGTGTGTCCCAAGCTTCCTTAGCTGAATCCGTTGTTTCTACTCTTGGGAGTATAGATTCATGTGTCGCTTGATGTATGTGGAACAATGCCTCTCCATCTTTCTTCCTCTGTTCCTTTAGAACATCCTTCTGAGCTTGTGTGAAATTGTTGTATGCTGCCAGATCTGTTGGTTCTGCATAACCATGCTGGAATATTTCCCATACATCTTGACCTCTAAACAAAGCTCTCATCGTTAGAGACCAGTATTCATAATTTTTTCCTAAAAATATTGGAGTTCGCAAATTACTAGAAGTGAAAGTTGTCGCTTTTCCCTTATAGATATAATTCCTACTTTCCGTAAACCAGGCTTTGATACCAGATCAAGGGAAAAGCACACTGTGCAGTAAATAAGATTTAACTGCGCAGTAGATGAATATCTTCTTTTTCTTCTGCTGCGGACTTCGCCAATCATACAATAAAGAACCCCAAATTTTACTTCGCAATACACTTGCTTCACTAAGAGTTCACTTCATAGTTTTTACTGCGTGATTTCGACTTTCTACTTTGCAACGATTAACTGCACGATTTCGACTTTATACTACGCAGTAGTACTTCGGAGAGATGCGCAGTTAACTTCACAACACTTTACTTCACAGAATTCACAAGTACTTCGCAGATTACTTAAACAAACTTTTCATGAAATATATTTTCTAAGGCATAACAACTAAAACATCTTACGCGAAGTTACTCCTTGTAAAATTAGAACTTTCATTGTGGTGAACTATTTGTAAATCTTGATTTCTTTTACTATGGGTAAATGTAAACTAAATTCACACGAGTAAATCTGGAGATGATGTGCGACTTGCAATATAAAACATTCTTGGGAATGAAACATAAGAACTATGAACTTATATATTACTACAATAAACTGCGCGATGCCTCCAAACATGGAAATGAGTTTTTACTTGATCTTTCACAGAGCTTGGGCTCTTGATACAATTCACGGGAGCTTCTTCTTCTTTCGCTCTTCTTACACATCTCTCTCTCTCTGAGTTTCAGACTATGAGCTTCTACTTATAGCATTTTCTAACAACCGACTTAAGATCGCTTCACTTGGAAGCTACAGGATTGCATTAAACACAGTAATTAATTTTTACCTAAGAAATATTGATATACGAACTATTAACACGGTTACATAAATACAAACATGACGTGCACCGGATTGGCTGCGAACTTACTGACAGACTGATATTGCAGACTGCGCGTTAACACAAAAAAATAGCTTACAGGGTGACTAACAGAGCCGACGCAGTAGATACACGATCAACTCATTAATTACATATTTTCCAACACTCCCCCTTAATTATGAGCGGATGAGGATCTTTAAACAAAAATAAAATATTACAAAATGTTTCAGAGCAGAAAACATGCTCTGTGTATGACAAAGTTCACTGCGCAGAACTTGTCACTCCCAAACTACTTCGCAGATATTGGAATGGATCCTTTGCCAATGGTTTGGTAAAGATGTCTGCTACTTGATCTTTAGACCTACAAAATTCTAAACAGATTTCTTTGTTGTTTATCAATTCTCTGATAAAATGATACCTTGCATCGATGTGCTTGGTTCTCTTGTGGAAAACATGATTCTTTGATAGTGCGATAGCTGAGTTGTTGTCGCAGTAAATGACTGTGGGTTCTTGTTGGTTCTGCGACAGATCACTGAACATCCTCCGCATCCAAACTGCTTGACATGCAGTGCTTGTAGCTGCGACATGCTCTGCTTATGCTGAAGAAAGAGTTACTATGGGTTGTTTCTTCGAAGCCCATGATACAACACCTATTCCTAAATGAAATGTATTTCCAGATGTGCTTTTTCTGTCATCTTTGTTTCCTCCATTGTCGCTTTTGGTGTATCTAATGAGTTTGAAATTTTATGAGGTTGAATACAAAATACCAAAGTCTCTTGTTCCATTTTACATTCCTCAGAATTCTTTTACCTGCTTGCCAATGCGATTCTTTTGGTGAGTCCATGAATCTTGAGATTAAACTGACTCCATATATGATGTCTGGCCTTGTTGCTGTAAGATACATAAGGCTTCCAACTAGCCTTTTAAACAACGTAGGATCTACATTGGATCCATCATCATCCTTGCTCAATTTCAAACCTGTTATTACTGCTGTAGGGGCTGTCTTATAGTTTAACATCTTAAATCTGTTCAAGACATCACTTGCATACTTTGACTAGGATCTAAATATTCCTTTTTCAGGGATTGTTGGACTTCAATGCACAGAAAATACTTCATAAGCCCCAAATTAGTCATTTCGAATTCACTTTCCATGACTGATCTAAATTCTTCTATACCAAAATCACCAGTAAATATTAAATCATCTACATACAAGCAGACAATTAGTTTATTACCTTGCTGGTTGATTTTTGTGTACAGCGTTGCCTCACATTCACTTCTGTGAAATCCATTTTGAATGAGGTGTGAGTTAATGCGACTGTACCAAGATCTAGGAGCTTGCTTCAAACCAAAGAGCACCTTCTTCAGCTTGTATACTTTGTGTCCTTGTCCTTGAGCTTCATAGCCTTGTGGTTGCTCCACATATACTTCTTTCTCCAAATAACCATTTAAAAATGCAGACTTAACATCTATTTGATAAACAGGCCATGTCTTATGTGCTGCGATGGCCAAAACTGTTCTGATTGTATCCATTCGAGCTATAGGTGCAAAAGTTTCATTGAAGTCTATGCCAAGCTGTTGTGTGAATCCTCTAGCTACCAATCTTGCCTTGTGCTTCTGCACATTTCCATCTGCATCTTGCTTGGTATTATAAATCCATTTCACGTTTATGACATCCTTGTCCTTAGGAACATCAACTAGTTCCCATGTTTGATTCTTATTAATGCATTTTATTTCTTCATCCATTGCTTGTGCCCAGACTATATCTTCAAAAACTTCTTCAAATGTTAGAGGATCATTAACTTGAGAAAATAATGAAAAACATGAGACTGAATTAGGTGTATCAGTCTCATATATCTCACACAGACTTCTTGTCCTTGGCGGAGTTGCTGGTGTTGAACTACGCGAACTACCTGCTGGGGTTTGCTGCTCACTTGGAGTGCTTGTCGGAGTTGCTTGTACTACGACTTGTGTCAAAGTTCCTTGTGCTGGAACATGCTCGCAGTCCTTAGAGTAGATGGAGCTATGAAGTTCTGATTCACATGCGGAGTCTCAACCACATCTTTTGCGATGTCATCATGTTCGACATGTGGCACAATTTTAACATTCTTCTCTATAGTTCCATCCCATGCTTCATTCTCTACTAACTAAACATCTCGACTGATAATAAATTTTCTTGCAACAGGATCATACAACTTGTATGCTTTTGTATCTTCAGAATACCCAATAAAAATGCATTTCTATCCTTTATTGTCTAATTTCCTTCTTAGCTGATCTAGAACATGTGTGTATGCTATAGAACCAAAAAAATTCAAATGCGAAACACTATGTTTCATACATGTCCATGCTTCCTGCAGAACTTTGTTCTACATGCTCTTCATCGGACATCGATTCATCATGTATACAGCAGTTGCCACTGCTTCAGCCCAGTATTCATTTGACAGATGCATGGCTGCCCACATACTGCGCGCCATCTCCATAATGGTTATTTTTTTCCTCTCCGTGATACCATTCTACTGCGGTGTATACCATGTAGTGAATTGCTTCTGTATGCCATGACTTTTGCAAAATTTTAAGAAATCATTTGAAACATACTCACCGCCTCTATCTATTCTTAAGATCTTGATGCTGTAATGGCTCTGCTTCTCCACAAGTGCCTTGAACTACTGAAAACAACTAAAGGCATCAGATTTATGTTTTAGAAAATATACCCAAGTTTTTCTTGTGAAATCATCAATAAATGTGAGAAGATAAGTGCATCCTACCATGGACGGTGTTTGCATCGGTCCACAAATATCAGAGTGCACAATTTCAAGTGGAGTGCGAGCTTTGTATGACTTTCCAACTAGAAAAGTCTGTCTGTGCTTTTTTCCAAAAATATAGCCTTCAGAAATTCTCTCTGTCTTTTCAATCAGTGGAAATCCTTTCACCATGTCCTTCATGTGCAATAGCTCCAGCCCACCAAAATTTAGATGTCCAAATCTGAAATTCCATAACCAGGATTCATCCCTTATTTCTGTCTGAAATGCAGCTTGTATTGCACTGTCTTTTTATTCCTTGTCGCAGTGAATGTCTGCTCTTTGCTTTCTGCTTTGAACGCAGATCTAGAATTTTCATTCTGACTTTCATGAACAACTTGATTTGTCTTTCCTTTTATGATGGGTCTTATACTCAAAGGAAACAAGCGATTGCTTGTCATCTACACTTCGGCTATCAACTGATTGCTTGAATATATGTCCTTGATCAGACAATGATTTCCTATGATATGGATTCTATAACCTTTTTCCATCAGTTGTCCAGTGCTCATCAAATTATGTTTCAAACCTTGAACATAATAAACATCAAACATATATTTTTGCTCCCCCTGTTTGGTTAGAATATCAACAGTACCCTTACCCAAAACAGTGACTTGAACATTATTTCCAAGTGTGAAATCAGTTTGAACTGATTTATCTAGAGTAGAAAATAGATTTAAATTACCAGTCATATGATTGCTACAGCCTGAGTCTAAATACCATATGTCATTTAGAATTTCTTGGACAGCATTGCATTCCAGCGGAGATGCGCACGCTAAGAATAGTGAGTTGTTCGAAGTGCTATTGTTGCTTGACTATGTTTGGCCTTGCTTTCCTTGGTCATACTGCTTCTTCCTGCATTCATATGCAAAGTGTCCATACTTGGATGACTAGGGCTCTGATTCTTACCTCTTCCCGCGACATGTGTAGGGCTGCTGCTGTGACCTCCTCTGAAACAACTTCTTCCTCTGCCTCTAGAGTTTGATCTTCCTCTACTTCTTCCATGACTTATGGATGACTGTGCTACGAATGCACCTTGCCACGATGTATCTGAACCGTTGATTCTATGTTCATGATTGAGTAATGAGGCTCGCAATTCATCAATGGTAAATGTGGATAGATCTTTGTTTTCTTCTAGGGTTACAACTAAATATTCAAATTTCTTTGGAAGAACTCTAAGAACTTTTTCAACAACTCTTTGGTCACCTAGAGTTTCTCCATGACACTTTATTTGATTAACTAGACCAATAACACGAGTATAGAATGAGTCTACTGACTCTGTATCTTTCATTGACAGAGATTCAAAATCTCTTCTAAGAATTTGAAGTCTCGCAATCTTTACCTTGTTCAAACCTTGATATGCAGTTTCCAGTGTGTCCCACGCTTCCTTAGCTGATTGCGCTGCTGCTACTCTTGGGAGTATAGATTCATGTGTTTCTCGATGTATGTGGAACAACACCTTTCCATCTTTCTTCCTCTGTTCCTTCAGAACATCCTTCTCAACTTGTGTGAGATTGTTGTATGTTTCTAGATCTGATGGTTCTGCATAACCATGCTGGACTATTTTCCATACATCTTGACCTCTAAACAAAGCTTTCATGGTTAGAGACAATATTCATAATTTTTTCCTAAAAAGATTGGAGTTTGCAAATTACCAGAACTAGAATCCATCACTTTTCCCTTATAGATAGAATTCCTACTTTCCGTAAACCAGGCTCTGATACCATATCAAGGGAAAAGCACACTGCACAGTAAATAAGATTTAACTGCACAGTAGATGAATATCTTCTTTTTATTTTGTGACAGACTTCACCAATCATACAACAAAGAACCCCAAATTTTACTTTGCAGTATACTTGCTTCACTAAGAGTTAACTTCGCAATTTTAACTGTGCGATTTCGACTTTCTATTTGGCAGCAATTAACTGCGTGATTTCGACTTTCTGCTGCACAGTAGTACTTTGCAGAGATGCACAGTTAACTTCACAACACTTTACTTCGCGGAATTCACAAGTACTTTGCGGATTACTTAAACAAACTTTTCATGAAATATATTTTCTAAGGCATAACAACTAAAACATCTTACGCGAAGTTACTCCTTGTAAAATTAGAACTTTCACTGTGGTGAACTATTTGTAAATCTTGATTTCTTTTACTGTGGGTAGATGTAAACTAAATTCACACGAGTAAATATGGAGATGATGTGCGACTTGCAATATACAACATTCTTGGGAATGAAACATAAGAACTATGAACTTATATATTACTACAGTAAACTGCGCGATGCCTCAAAACATGGAAATGATTTTTTACTTGATCTTTCACAGAGCTTGAGCTCTTGATACAATTCACGAGAGCTTCTTATCCTTTCGCTCTTCTTAGATATATCTCTCTCTGAGTTTCAAACTATGAGCTTCTACTTATAGTATTTTCTAACAACCGACTTAAAATTGCTTCATTTGGAAGCTACAGGATTGTATTAAACAAAGTAATTAATTTTTACCTAATAAATATTGATATTTGAACTATTAACGCGGTTACATAAATACAAACATGACGTGCGCCGGATTGGCTGTGAACTTACGAACAAACTGATATTGCAGACTGCGTGTTGATACAAAAAAACAGCTGGTAGGGTGACTGACAGAGCCAGCGTAGTAGATACACGATCAACTCATTAATTACATATTTTCCAACAAAAGATAGCTATTGTTTAGTCTCCTTTTAACTTATGCATTATGAGAGAGAGATCTGATAGTTTCGAAGGTTCCAAACTGATCATGTCCTCATGGTTTGTGTGACTGATGTTGAGATTCTTTTTTTTTTTCTACAGGTACATAATTAGCATCCGACGAGCCGAAATGGGATGAAAGTTTCACAAAAATCTCAAGGAGGAGGCCACACAAAGGATGTGACCGAAACGCCAGTAATCACAGTTTCGGCTTCACTTTCATATTTTCCTTCAATAGAGATCTACGATGTCGAACCCACCCAAGTTGACACTTCCTTCCAATAGTTGGGGTTTGAGTCTGGGCAGTTCCTCGCTAATGGATAATCTGACAGAAAGCCACAATGACGTTTCCTGGGATTTTCTCTACGCCACTATTAAATACTTTTATCGCAATTTAAATACTTTTTCCATGAATTTGTATTATAGTGTACTTAAAATATGTCATTTTACTTCATGATTTTATGGATTGTGAAATCTATAATATTGATTGAAACTTGCACTTTCATGATTTGTATGATATGTATATAGATTATAAGAAAATTAAAAACATCTAAAACAATGAAATTACTAGTTCATAGAGAATCTCAAAGGGCAGCGAGGTACAATACTCAACTAGGGGTTATGAGTCTAGTAGCTCTTGTGCAATTTAGCAATAAGCTTGTCCAGACATCGGCTTTTGCAGGCTTGATGTTTATCATGGAAATGTACACCCAATTTAGTGTGCTTTAAAGTTTGTATTTCTGATTACATCCGGTGAACTTGTCCATAAACCTATAATTTCTAATTCCTTCAAAATAATAATTACAAATGGCCAATGGCACATGATACATTTGGGAGTTTTATCTTTTCACCATCCTTCTTTCCATGCCACTTTTCTTTGTACACTTCCAGTACACTTCAAATTCCCTGGTAGAAATTTTTATGTGAATTATGCACATAATCAACAGCTAGAAGAGTTAATCCAAATTCTAGAGTGCCATCTATCTCTGGATGTTTCCAATTCTATTGACCAGTTCAGAAATCCTTCGGTGGTTATGCATTCATCCTCGGCTTGGTTTCCATCCCAAGGATTTTTTTAGCAATAAACACCATTGAACTTCATCCCACCAAAATTTCATATATTCATACAAGTACAAAAATGTAATCATCGTGTAAAATGGATC
This sequence comes from Larix kaempferi, assembly GCA_027924585.1. Lineage (NCBI taxonomy): Eukaryota > Viridiplantae > Streptophyta > Pinopsida > Pinales > Pinaceae > Larix > Larix kaempferi. The sequence goes on from BSBM01000130.1 coordinate 5,322,860, forward strand.
TCGTTTCGACTTCCCTGTCCTCGTATTTCTCTTATGCCCAAACTACAAGATCCACAATAATATCCATGTTCATGAGATAGCCACGGGACCCCTTCCCGAGGACAAGGGAGTGGGATTGGATGGTAAATGAATGTAGGAATATCTTGCCTCCTTGGCATAATCACCGAAATCCCTATTGCATATGAGATACTTGCAATTAGAGTCTTAAGGCTTAGTGAGAAGAACAGGAGGAAAAAAAAATCCTGCATGCAGAAACCAATGGTTGCAAATTTTTTATTTCTTATATGGAAAAATTAGTGAAAATAATTTCATTGTTCTTTTTCATTATCTTGTCTACCATCATTACAATCCACATCTTGACCTACACCAAAAACCAAAATAAATCCGATGCTTTTCAAAATGCATGGTGAAAATGCAGCTCTTCAAAATTTAAAGTACAGTCCTATTGCATATATTATTTCAAAGGTAGATGAATGTATATCTGTCACATTATAGCTGGTCAACTTAATTTCTTTGCAGCTTGGTAAACAATAGATTTAAAATTGATCAAGCCTGATTTATTCTTCAACATAAAGTGCAGTAGTATGACAAGTGTTTTAAGATTCATTGTGCATGTCCATATATATTGTTGTTACTAGTTTTCCACTCCTCCCAATTGATATTTCAAGGTTTTGGATCATATAGTTTTCTCAGACATATAATTAGGCATTGAATTTAACTGCAAATAGAATGTAAAAGGACAAGAGCCAATTGAATTTTGAGAAATGTGTGGTTTTTTGGTCCTTGTCTAGAGCCATCAATGAAGAAAAACATGTAAAATCCAATCTATTAATCTTAAGCCAAGAAAACATACTTGGGAATCTGTCACTTCAAAAAAATCATAAATGCTTCCTAAACTTTTAAATTTTTTATTGAATAATGCCATTCAAATCATAAATATCAATTACAATATCATTTCAAAATGGTCCAAAATATTTTATTCAATTACAATATCATTTCAAAATGGTTCATAAATATTTTATTCAAAATTATAAATGGAAATTATAATATCATTTCAAAATGGTTCATAAATATTTTATCTAAAATCATATAAAATAATATATGTTGATGAAAGTACATTTATTATTTCCTTGACGGGGGACATGTATGTTGTTAGGATATTTTAATACTCCATCCTTTTCTTACCTAACATTATTTATTTTCTTAGTTGTTGATGATGTCATTTTCCCCCTAGTGGTATGCAGATGTCATCCAGGATCCATCTACCACCTTCTGAGCCCTGCATGCATCATTTTAGGACTAGTTCAGTCAGTTCCCTATTTTATAGGAACCTACTGAGTGTTCCAGTGCATTCCACCTGAGTTAACTAACTCTTGTGGGGGGTTAGAGCTCCAGATGCCACTGACTGTGACCTCATGCACCCATTTATAACCGACATGCATGGAAAACTCATTATTGTTCCCTCCTTAGTCAGTTAACTGATTGTGATTTCAATTAGCTGATTTTAGGTTCATTTCAGTTGAGTTTGAGTCTTCCAGCGCACTCCAGTGGTGCCAACCCCTGTGCTAGACAAAACGAGATTCAAATTATCCCGTGTGATTCTATATCTCTCCATTGTGTCATCATTGTTGACTATACTGATTATTGGATCATGTGACATTCTACTCATATCTAATTTATGCTGCATATTTATTTCTCTTCTATTTTTTACTGCATTTTTCACTCTTATTCAAATTTTATGCTCATTATTTATCTCTAAGGCATACTTATCTCTTAGATATTTTGTGACTTATCATTTCACATGGTATCATATCCATTGAGCGTAGGTTAAGCAACTTCTTTCGATAGTGCACCAGAAGCCTTTGGATTTCCATAGCAAATCCGGGTTCCATTGCATTGAATTCATTGGACAAATACAATGATGTCTATACAGGTGTGAAGGATCCAAAAAAATGTTCCCATTGTCCTAAAAAAATGCTCAGTAGTAGTCTATCTCGAAAATTGAGATTTTTTTGGCAGGTTATTCAAAGTTTTTGAGTGCAACAGTAGTTGCAACAGTTTGTTGCAGTAGCAGTAGTTTCACTTTGTATTCGCTCTAGCAGTTCTCATGGACAATTCGAAATCTACTCTCTCTCCCAGGATCTTGACACCCTTCAATTAGCTTGATTGGAGGATGATATGTTGATGTTATTGCACAACAAGTCACTTTACATGGTAACAATGGGGAAGTAGCCCTCACCACAAGCAGCTGTGGAGAAGGCCAAGTATCTGAATAGATTGGATGAAGCATTTGGTTTCATGTGTATTCATATTTCCAGATATCTACTCTTCCACCTCGACGGATTCAATACTCCGAGAGAATTATGGTTGAAGTTAGAGACCCTTTTCAGCAAACCAGATGAGCTAATAGGCCATACTTTAGAAAATGAATTGATTTCTCTTCAACCAAGCAATTTCGAGACCACTCAGAAATCCTTTTCAAAATTCAATTCTATGGTTATGCAATGCAAGCAGCGTGGCATTGAGAAGAAGGATGAGCATCTAGTGCTATCCATTATGAGCAAGCTAGGTCCCAAGTTCTCCATCTTTGTCTCTACCTTCCATTCTGGGCGAATGCCAATCCCTGGCTGGAAGATTCCCTCCTTAGATGTTTTCATTGAATCTCTCATCCAAGAACAAGATAAGTTTATCCAAATGGGCGCCTTGAAGGGCCTCCAAAAATCAAGCTCTTTTGGATGGAGAACCAAAAAGTGCGAATGGGAAGCACAAGGGAAAGGATAAGAGTCCATATGAACCCAAGAAGAATGCCAAACCAATTCCATCAAAAGGAGCCTCCAGCTCCAAGAAGGACAAAAAGAAGAATTTTGAGAAATCCAAGTGTACATACTGCAAGAAGGGTACTCATCCTAAAAGTTCTTGTATGAATAAGACCATAGATCTAATGGAAAAAATACTTGAGCAAAATAACATTTCCCTTCCTTAAGGTGCAAGGAATACTGATCCAGGAGGCAATTCAAAAGATCGTGAGAGATGCCATGCATTGAAGGCTGGGTTCTCACAATCCCAATATTTTCTTATTGATTCTAGAGCCTCCAACCACAGGGTTTCCTCCAGAGAGCCATTTTCTTCATTAGATCTCACCAATGGACCAAGCATACACATGGGATATGAATCTCAAATATTTGTTGAAGGGAAAGCTTCCATACAACTTGAGCATGGAAGTTTCAACAATGTATTGTACGTGCCCTCTCGAGCAGCTAATATGTTGTTTGTTTACCAGATGAAACACACAGGTCCTCCAAATAAAGTAGTATTTGGACCTGATTCAGTTGATTTTATTGAGATCTCATATGGGAAGATGATAGCCAAAGGAGTTGCAAATCATGTCTCCAAAAATTACGATTTCTCCTCCTTCTTTCCATACTCCCATCAAAGTGCTCTCTTGAATCGTGCAAATGAGACAAGTAGGTTCTGGCATGAAATATTCGGACACCTAAACTTCAAATATCTCCAGCAGTTGCACAAGGAAGAGATGGTTTAAGGCCTACCAAACATAAAATTCTTTCAAGGGATATGCAAAGGTTGCATGGTAGGGAAGCACCCAGAGTGAAAGTATGAAGTTGGGAATGCAAAGAGAGCTTCCTCCATCCTAGATCTGATTCAAAGTGATGTTTCGGGACTGATGCCCACTGCTTCAATGAATGGATCCAGATATCTTCTGACATTCATTGATGACTACTCTAGGTTTTGTTGGATCTACTTTCTCAAGCAGAAATATGAGGTGTTTGAATGCTTCAAATTTTTCAAAGCCCTAATTGAGAACACTGTTGGAAGGAAGATCAAAGCACTCAGATATGTTAATGGAGAGTACATCAAAATAGATTTGTAGTAGCTATGTGCTTCCGAAGGGATTTAGATTCAACATTCTATTCCATACAAACCACAACAAAATGGTGTAGTAGAGAGGAATGATAGGTCATTGAAAGAGATGTATACCTTCTTGCTTGAAGCAAGAGATATCCCATCAAATATCTGGGAAGAAGCAATAAACTGTGCCACATACATTCAAAATAGGGTACCCCACAAATCTGTTGATGGGGTCACTCCATTAGAAGCATCGAAGGGACACAAACCTGATGTCTCTTATCTGAGGGTTTTGGGATCTAAGTCATGGTCTAGAATCAGGCCCACTGACAAGAGGAAAGAACTTAAACCTCAAATTAGAGAATGCATCCTTCTTGGATATGCAGAAGATGCAAATTCTTACAAGTTGATGGATATTGCAAAAAAGAGATGCTTCATTGAAAGAAGTGTACAATTCAAAGAGGACCCATTGCATAATCTATAACCAGATGACAAAGGTATAGCTGATCTACCTCCTCCATTCGCTCCTAATGATGTTTCTACAGGGGATCCATATTCAGATTCAGAAGAAGACGACCAATATGATTCAGATCTAAGTATTGAGAAAGAAGATATAGCGGATCCATATCTAGATCCAACACCTACTCCTAATCCAAGGCCTAAGTGGGATCAAAATCTTATTGAGGCAGCTGGGGTTACTGTTGGAGATCCATCTGACTACAAAGAACAAGATCTCAATACCAAGATGCTAACATTGCACTTTTCCATACAGATCCACTTCTCCCTGATAGGTGCTTCATGATGGTAGGATTTGATCCACAGTATTACATAGAGGCTTGCCATGATCCGAGATGGAAAGAAACCATGGATGAAGAACATGAGTCACTGTAAAACAATGGAACATAGGATCTTGTCCCTCTTCCACCTAGGAGGAAACTTGTTCAATGAAAATGGATCTACAAAACTAAGCTTGGATCTGATGGATCTACAACCAAGTACAAGGATCGGTTGGTTGCAAAGGGGTACTCACAAGTCCAAGGGTTGGACTACAATGAGATATTCACTCATGTTGCAAGGATGGATTCAATGAGATTTGTTTCGGCCATTGCAGCTTCGTATGCATGGAAGGTACATCACATGGATGTAAAGAGTGCCTTCTTGCATGGTGACTTGGAAGAAGAGATCTACATGATATAGCCTGAGGGGTACACTAATGATCCTTCCTTAGTATGTAGACTGTCGATATCACTGTATGGGATTAATCAAGCCCCAAGGGCATGGTATGCCAAGATGGATTCCTTCTTACTATCACTGAATTTTGAGAGATGCAAATATGATTGCAATGTGTAGTGCAAAGGAAGGGTGAATGTATGTTGTTGATTGTTCTATATGTGGATGACTTACTCATCACTGGTGGATATTCTACTGGGTTGAATCACATCAAGTCTTCCTTGAACAAAGAATTCGCTATGACATATTTGGGACTGTTGAGACAATTAATTGGTATTGAAGTGACTCAAAATGATTAAGGGATCATGGTTTCACAATCAAGGTGTTCATTTGATTTACTTACAAAGTTTCATATGGATGATCGCAAAGCCACATCCTTTACCTTCCTATCTAGCATTAGATTGGAAGAAGGTGGTTCCACACCCTTGGTTGATAGAACACTTTACAGACAACTGATTGGTATCTTGTTATATCTGACACATTTGAGACCAGATCTATCATATGATGTTGGTTCTATGGCTAGGTACATGCAAGATCCACATGAGCTGCACTAGAAAGAAACTAAGAGGATCTTGCACTATGTGCAAGGTACGAGAGAGTTTTGGATCCACTATTCCGCTGGTGCTCCACTAGATCTAATGGTTTTACTAACTCGGTCTGGGATGGATACAATACTAATAGGAAGTCCACTTCAGGGTACATATTCATGATTGGATCAGGAACAATCTGCTGGTCAAGAAAAAAGCAAGCAACACTTGCACTATATTAAATAGAGGGAGAGTATAGAGGGGCTATGAATGCAGCCATCCAGGAAGTTTGGTTGCATGGGATCTTGACTAAGTTTGGAATTCACACTTCTCCTTCAATTGACCTATTCTTTACCAATCAGAGTGCCATCTAGATCTCCAGTGACTCAGTACAGAAGAAGAGGACCAAACATATGGAGGTTCACATGCACTACATCAGGGAGCTAGTTGTCATGTCCCCTTCCATCAATCCAGTGCAAGGGAGGAAACATGACCAAACATACCAGACTCATTAGGATATATCAATCCCATACATTACTAATAAATTCATGGATAAATAAAAAACTTATGTATACATATTCATACTCAACAAACACAGCAGAATTATAACATAATTGCACACTCACAAATAGTAATACATCAACATATCTATATCACAAACAGAGGATGATTCAATCATGCAGGGAATCAATCCATTCCAATTCTATGAACAAATCTCATATCAACCATATTAAGATAATCATTTCGATCCATTAACATGAATAATTATCATTCATAATTAACACATTGCAGAACACATAATGCATATAATGTAAACCACAGAGAACACTTATCTTGGAGATGAAGTTGTCCAAACAACTGGATATGTGAGAGAAATGTTCCACCCAACCATAGATCTTTGTCCATCCTATATTATTTCAGTTGAGAGATCACCCCCGAGTTGGGTTGTGTATCCACTAAGGAGGAACTATACAAACTCACTCACAGCCATGGTTTCACTCAAACCGTCATGCTAAGCCAACACACAATTGGGTTTATCAAGCATGCAATAAGAAAAGGAGGAGGATGCTAAGCCAGTGAGATCAACCACAGAGTTACAATCATCTCAAATGAACTCAACAGTCATGGCACCCACAATACCTACCTCACCCAACACAAGGAAGGTCCCCTTCTCTACTGCATAGTCCCTCAGGCATCCCTTCCCTCAAGTGCTATTTAGGGTGGGCATAGAAAGGTTCGGTTGCTAATTCCTTGAGATTCCATCCTTCACTGGGTTTATCAAGCAAACCCAACCTCTGTTCAATCATTCACACTTGGATTTCTCACAACTCTGCCATCAAATACTCCATCCCGTCAATGGACTTCTGGGCTATAAAAACTGGGTTTTCCAATGGATTTCGGGGTATCTAATACTCTCAATTTCACCCCAGGGTTCATATCTATGGATTCCCCCATTGGATTTTTATTTCAATACCAAATTCTGGGTGTTTATGGCACTTCAAAACGTGGGTTCTTGCAAAGTTGTGATTTCTGGTTTTTCTCACTGCTAGGCATTTGTAATGGATGAAACCGATGCTGGGTTGTTCCACCATGGAATGGGAATGAGGAAGAATGAATTCCCCCGAGGTAGGGTGACTTGTGGTACAAGAAAAACATACCCCATACTTTCCATACGAATCTATGGGCTACCCATGCTCCATTGAAGCCATGGACTGATTTCTCAACAACTTCCTTACAACTGAAATAAATGTCAGCAAGGAAAGTCAAATGGGTTCTCAAAATGACATTTGGAAGCATATGGTTCAATCCCACAACCCCCTCACCACTCCCCAATGTAATACACATGGCCCCTTCTCATTCGTTGCTTCCATAGCCAGTTTTGGTATTTTATTGAAATATTAATATTTACATCATTTACAATGTTCCATGGCTTAATAGCACATGGATGGAAAAATGCCAAATACTTGTCCATTTTAAAATACGAACATACACTAGCGGGTCCTTGGCCTCAAGCTCCATGCTAGGGAAACATACATCACATGTACACAATATTTGCATAAAAGCCAATATATCACAAGGGCCAAAATTGGGGTATTACACTAGTGCACAATCATACCATCTATACATTAATGTCCTACAAAGGAGATGATTGCAGACATATTCACTAAAGTTTTCACTTGGGAGAGATTTTTCTCTCTCATATCTCTACTTGGTGTGAAGTTTTTCTGAGCTTCGTTTTGTCCTATTTTGAGGGGGGGGGTTCCCATGAGGTTTTCCCCATTTCCTTAGTTCATGGACAGTTCTTTTTATCATTTATTTGATTGTATGGGTGACCTTTGGTATTAGTAACCAAGGACCAGGATGCAAAAGTATGGATTAAGGGGGGGTGTTATGATATTTTAATACTCCATCCGTGTCCTACCTAGCATTATTTATTTTTCCTAGTTGTTGATGATGTCATTTTCCCCCTAGTGGTGTGCATATGTCATCCAGAATCCATCTACCAACTTCTGATCCCTTCATGCATGATTTTAGGAGTACTTCAGTCAATTCACTATTTTATAGGAACCTACTGAGTGTTCCAGTGCAGTCCACCTAAGTTAGATGACTCTTGTGGGGGCTTAGAGATCTGGATGCCACTAATTGTGGCCTCATGCACCCATTTCTGACTGACATGCATGAAAAACTCACTATTGCTCCCTCCTTTTTTAGTTAACTGATTGTGACTTCAGTTAGCTGAGTTTAGGTTCAGTTCAATTGAATTTGAGTCTTTCGGAGCACTCCAGTGGTGAAAATCCCTATGCCAGACTAACTGAGGTTTGAATTCTCCTGTGTGATTTGAATTCTCTCCATTGAATCATCATTGTTGACTATACTGATTATTGGATCATGTGACATTATTCTTCTCCTATTTGATTTATGTTGCATAATTATTTCTTTGCTCTTTTTAACTGCGGTTTTCACTCTTATTCAACTTTTTTGCTCATTCTTTCTCTGTGAGGTATACTCATATCTTAGATCTGTTGTGACTTAAAATTTCACATATGATTCACTTGGGTGGATTAATCTATCTCCGACGAAGCCAATTTTTTTTATTTTCCAATCTTTCTGTAATGTTTGTAATATCATGCATTAAATAGGATTAAAAAAAACATTTATTCAAGTTTTAATTGGTTATAACATGCTGATGTCAGTTGCACTGTATGGTTTATCATTGGAAAGTAATTGAACATCCTACGAATTGTGGTTGGAGTAATAAAGGATCATATAAAACACTCCACGTAATATTGCATGGTACATACTCCAATCTTGAGGCTTCATTGGAAATGATTATATTGATGGTGATGGAAGGAAAATTTCGCATGTCCCTCTTGTATTTATTATCATCATTGAGTCACTCTAGCTATTCCATCGTAATCTAGAATTAAGGTAAAGGCTATATCCATATGAAGCATGATAAAATATCATGGATATTTAGAGAGGGTCATTTGAATTAAACTTGATGTTAGTTTTAAAAATTAACTGAGTTATAGATCCACATCTTTCATTATTTTTTCCATGTTTCAAATTGCATGCATCAACTCATGACATTTTCAAGATTGGAGGGTTATGAATTGCTCGCTTACCAATAAAAATACGGATGGGTGAATTGGTTCTATCTATCCTCGGGTTGAATGGTAGAGTAATTACTAGTAAAATTTGTCTTTTACACTTCCTTTGTCATCTAGTGAAGGAGGATTTGGAGCTCCAAGGAATTTTCCCTTAGCTCGGCCTCTGTTTGATTGATTTATTCAACCTTTTGTGCATAAAATATTTGTAATAAGTTTTATTATATGAGAGTTATCAATTGATTTGTTTTTCTCGTGGTTTTATCTCGTTGAAAGTTCATTTCACGCAACTCGACGAGCTCAACAAAACATAGTCATTTAGTATAAGAAGGGTAAGCCTTATACTCTTACATTTTGTGGTCTTGAGCTTGTTGTGAATTATAGGGTTGACCTCTTTCCTATTTTCTCTGTACATATTTTAATTTCATTTACTCATATCGATTTCCTATTTAAAGTGTTCAGGTCGCCATGGACAAGGGGACATGGGAATGCTAACCCAGAACATGATTAAACTCTGAAAATATGGGTAAGTAAAAACCAATGATGCTTGCACCATACTATTCGCTTCATGTTTTATGTTTTCAAGTACCTTCTAAATATATATTCACTTCCATGCTTTTTGTTTTCTTTTCTATTGCAATTTTGTGGCAAAAGTATCATATTATAGTAATAGATGTTAGCAATTGCCAAAAGAAACTGCGGGGACATTGCCACCTCGTGGCTCTTGTTTTAAAATGATCTCAGAAATTTGGGCTTTTAATTGATATTTATCTCAATTTAATGATAATTGAACTGCGTCTTTTAATAAATATTTCTTCTTTTTTCCTTTTATGTGTAGTATTAACACAAAAAAGTAAATATTTTTCTTCCATTTATTCAAAAATATGGAAAATGAAGATATTTGGATTATTGATCTGTCTTCGGTAGATATATCAGATTTATTTGAAGTGTTGTGATAGAGATTATAGGGATTTATGTTTTGAACTTCTATGGTGTTGTAAGGGTTATTATGCTATGCAGATTTAATGAGTAACATGTACCTAAATGAAAATATGTGTAGTGAGTATGTTGAAACTCAAATTTGTAACTTATATAACAAAACCTTAATATAAATCATTTAAGAGATGAAATCCTAACTCTAAACTTCAATATGTGCCAATATTATCAGAAAACCCTATAGACTACAAGAAAAACCCTATAGACTCCAAGAAAGAGATTAAAGTACAAATGAAGAGCCAAGAGAGAGCACATGATTGTGTGCACTTCATGTAGGCCACACTTTACATAAGTTTGAAATAATAATAAACACAATGATATGAATTTAATATATAGATCATCATCTCTAGCATCTTATTCTTCACAAGATTAAACCCTAATCACAAGATAAATCTCCAAGAAGGATGTCATCCTCCCATGTAGAACTTATCCTAGGGATTCCTCATGAAACCTAGTGAATCATTCCAAGAATACAAGTAAAACTATAAGAGTTTAATGATGATAATAGATATAAGGAGTCTCTCCCTCCTCTATGTGTATGAGAGGAAAGGGAGGAAAGTAATAAAATGTGGGCCAATTCACTTAGAAGCAACCTAGAAAAAGACATGTTAGTGCAACACTCTAAGTTTAAATGCCTATTTCATTAAACTTGGACATATTCTAGTCCAAGTCACTTTGAAGACGGGTAAAAAAAAACCGTGAAAAAAAACATTTCTAAACCCCAAAATCAAGGTTTTTATTAAAGTGAAAAATCTGGTTCCAAAAGTGCCAAATCCGGTTCCAAAAGTGCCAAATTTGGTTCCAAAAGTGCCAAATCCAAGTTCCAAAAGCATACTTTTGCTTTTGATATCCCCACTTTTGAAATTTGTTTTTGTGCTTTTCCGATATGATAAATATGATAATGACACTTTTAGAACCTGATTTTTCCCTTTTGGAAGGCTACTTTTGACACTTCCAATAGTTAAATTTGCAATTTTGAAAATCGATTTTGGCACTTTCAAGCTCTAATTTTGCATTTTCAAAAACCAAACTCGACACTTTACAAGTATTATAATTACAGTGAAATTGAACATACTAGTTCAAACAAACATAAGTGTATTATTTAACAAAATACTTTCATTTTCATTTTATTCACAATTGGCCTCACATCACTCACGCAATTCAGGTGCAGCAAGCAAGGCCATAATCGATCTAACAAGAATGTGTCATTGACATCTTGGCAAGGATACATTTTTGTTATAATATATTTCTCGTCCTTGTTACAAAAATGTTTTTCTTTCGAGTCATCTACAATCACTGTATTTGTACCATCCTAACCATGGATCAAAATTTCCCAAACTTTGTTAAAGGCTTGAGAAATACATAAGGATTTCCATCACCCTAATAACCCTCTTTGGATATGCAAGAACAATATTCTTGTGTTAAAATTAATCTAAATTGTTCCATTTTCAATCATGTTCTTTGTAATAACGTTGGCGAAAACTCGTCACCGTTTTTTTGTTGTACAGATGTCCATACCCCAACTTCAAATATACTAAAGCATTTTTCAAAAAATTCCCTAAATTCTGGACGTATAAAATAATACTTTGTGGTTGATTCAATATCCGGTGTTCATGGCAATCTGAATTTCTTTTTTTGTATGAATTGTGTGTAACAAAAATCCATTGAAATCGAAAATAATCAATGGTTTACTAGTAACAAATCTTCTAGTATCTACAAACAAAACACATACACACACAACCCAGTCAATAAAATATTATGTTTCAATGTTTCTAAGTATATTGCTTTCATGTTCTGCAATTTTTGAAACACATCACCAGATACATGATACGATGTCCATAAATAATATGAGAATTGTCCAATAAAATTTACATCAATTAAATGTAGAAGTTGTCAAAAATATACAAATCACTAAATGAATTGTTGTTTGTATAATATGATGGTCATTTGAAGTTGAATCTCTTTAACACAACATTGTTTTTATAGTTATTTCTCTATCTTGTGAACTATCAAATGTCCAACTAGTTGGCATTTTCAAGCAATTTTCCTTGATATTATCTGTTGAATGATATTTTCCTTCATCTATAAAACATGTCCATTTATATATATATATATATATCCATATTGTATAAGTACATCGTTGAATGATTTTTTGTATATGTGCAGTACTTCACCAACATTATAATATGCAGACATTGAGTAATTATAAATAGTACTATGTTTACATTGCTCTCGACCCCAAATAAATACAAAGTCTTTATTCTTCAACCATTCAAATATACCAAGGAATTTAAAAGCCTACAAACTACATCTTGATGCTGTACATTTAAAAGATTCAAGGCTAAATAAAAACTCTTGAGATTATCTTCAGCAGAAATGGCTTTTCCTGGGTCGAATTTAGGCAAGACTTTCTCTGGATTTTTAGGAAGATTGTGGAACGGTCCAACTAGATTCAATGCTCCCCTCACTCTCCAAGCAGGTACAGCCATGTTTCTATGTGGAGAATCAGGTGGAGAATTGTGTGGTGAATTAAGTGGGGTGTTCTTTGGAGTAACAAGTTCTCCAAGATTTTCTGGATATGAGAAATTATATGGGTTTTCAAGATCCATTTCTTTCAGGGGTTCTGCAATTTCTTCCAAAGTTAAGTTTACAAGCTCTTCAAAATTTTGCACAAGAGTCGAATCATGGGTGTACTGTCGTTCTTTTCTCGGAGTACTTTTCCTAGGGAGAAAATTTACTGCGTTTAAACCACCTAGTTGCCTAACATAAGGTCGTGTATGTCTTCTTAAATCTTCTATTTCTACAAAAGGCACAACATACAAGACTTCTTGATGTTCAGAATCAGAGATGGAGTTTTCTTGATTTGTTACTCCAAGATTTGGGCTGTCTGAAATTCCTGTTTCAAGCGGGTTTTCAGTAACAATTTTGACAATGGGAGATTTTCCTTTATCAGCCATGCACTTCAGGCCCTCCTTCTAGCGCCAAAAAAACTATTGATGCCTCGAAGATCGCAGCATCAAGCAGAAAGGGATTCTCCCCAGTAAACTATCCCAATTAGATTGTCCACCGTTTGGTATGGGGAATCCTTCCGGTTAGCGGTTCCGGCTACCGTTAGATTTGAAGATTTGCTTCTTTTACACTGGTTATGGCCTGATCCACCATTCTTTTTTATTTTATTGTTAAAATGATATGCAAGTGCCTAAGCTAATTTAATCTAAATGCAGAGCTTGAAACAAATCTATATCTAAGACTGAAATAAATCTAATCTATCCTTGCAAGGAGCAAACTGTAAATATGAGCAATGTGCTGAAAGAAGTATCTAAAGATCCACAGATAAGCATTAAATCACAAAGATACATCTACAGCAAGAGATTAAAGATATAAAAGATAGCTTTTAATCCATGTGAAAGTATTCTATTACTCATTTAGGAAAACATCATTGCACAGAAAATGGTGAGATCATTCATCAGACAGAAACAATTCCAAACAGCAAGGAAAGATCTCATAGCAATGTTGGGATGACATAAGAATAATCCATTATGCATCAAGTCCACATTTCCAGGCAAAACAAATGTCTCCCTCAAGCTCTTTATTAGGCAAAAAATCGCTTCCCTAGAGCTCATTACAAAATAGTTCGTACAAGCTAAGAAGCTTCTTTTCCTTGCAAAAAAGTCCTTCTCTATTCCTTCTAACCTTCTATTTATAACTTTACAAGGCGCCTCTTGGGCTGACAAGTGTACCCTAATTCTATAACTTCCTTCCTTGGCTTTCATCGCATCCCTACAAAGCTTATGAATATGTGGAGGGTTTTACAAATAGGACAAAACTAAGGACCAGCTGTCCTTTTAAAGCAATTATACAAAGGTAGAATTTTAGCTTCTCTGCTTGATTAAAACAAAATAAGAATGATCTGTCTACTCTGCTAGGGATTCTGCCTGTTGACTTGAAGACACGTCTCCACCCACCGGCTCACTTGAAATTATCAGGCCATCAATACTTTGAATGTACGAGGTTCTTCGGTTGATATCTTTTATGTTGAGCTTGCTGTGAGAAGATACTATTGCCTGGGACGCTATTTCATGCTTACGAAGGTCCGATTTGATCAGCGCTTTACCCTGTGTGGCCTCTTTTGCCATTGCTTCCAGGAAGTAAATATGTATTGCAGGCTGGCAAATGAACTATTGAAATTTGTCCTGAGTCAAAACCTCTATCTTCTTGATGTAAGCCAAGTCATCGTCTAGCTCGTTCTGCAACTCGAACAATCGGTCTTCTTCTTTTGGGAAATAATAAATGGAGGCGGGGATAACCAGATTCCATTTGCTAAGCGATTCCCTGAGTGCGGAATAGATGGAACAACACTTGTGGACCATCCTTTTGATTTCCGAACTTAGCTTGGTACCACAATCTTTGGCAAATTCAAGAATTCCTATGTCCATGTCCAATTCATCCCCTGTAGGGGCGTGTAAGTGTGAAGGGAGCTGAGATTTTCCCTTTTTCCACTCAGATTGTTGTTTCAGCTTCTCCACATGATCTGCAAACCTATCTTGAGTCCTTAGGGCTTTGGTTTCAATTGTTGTCATCTTCTTAATCATCTCTTTCATGCTCCAAATCTCTTCTGATATCAGTACTAGTAGCTGATGAATTTTAGTCCGCATATCACATGCTTGTTTGTGAAACGTGGACAAATTTTGCTGGTTTTCTGTTGCCTCTTCGAGCTGTCTTGCTAGTTGTTCCTTTTCTCGAATCATCCCTTCACATTCTTGTTGGTGGAGATGGATTTGCTAAGCCATTTTTGCTTCGAGTTCCTCCAATTCTATTATCCGAGCCTTCAGATTCTCCAGCTCACCTTCAGAGAAAGCCAACTGCATTTCTAAGGAGTTCTTCTCATTCTCGAGATGGAGAACTCTTGAATTGAGCACTAGATGCTCTCCTGACAATGCATTGAATTTCTCCTTCAGCTTGTTTGCTTCCAATACTTCCCTCTTTCTATCATATTTGATCTTAAGGCACTGTTCCCTATAATTCTTTATCTTTTCTTTCAAAAAATCAATATTAGCTTTAGTTGCCTTAGATGATGCCACGGTGCATTGAGCTTGGAATGTGGGGTCGGCATCAGTTCCTTGGACCAATGTTTTCTCTGTTATCCATAGTTCATAATCATCCTCCTCGGTTTCCACATTCTTTGTCTTGGCTTCCATTTTATTTACTCTGCTATCAATGATGGCCCTTTTCTTGTCACTAAAATATACAATATCCAGGTCTGCTATTTTGCACTGCTTCTTGGGGTTATATGGGGTCAGTGCTAAGCTCCCTGAATAGGCACCTTCTTCATGAGTTCCCCCTGGAGTGCATATCAATGGTGGGTCTATTTCCATATCTATCAGAGTATATGGATCCGGCTTGAGAGACTTCTCTGTCTGCTCTTTCCCCTTCTCTCTTGCTGACTCTTCCTGTTGTGTTTGCAATCCATCTGCTCCTTCAGACAGGGGCCTTTTCTCTTTCTCATGCTGTTGCTTGGAAGCTTGCTCTTGGGATATCTGATCTTCTCTTTCTTTCTGAATCTTGGCAGCCTCTTCTTGCTTCCTTGCAATCTCCTCATGCTGAAGCTTGGCAGCTAGCTCACCTTGAATCCTTGCTTGCTCTTGGTACTGTTGCTGCTTGAGAGCTTTCTCTTGGAGCACTCTATCTTGATCCATTTCTGATGGGTCCCCTAATTGTGAGGTTGATGCCTCCCGCTCTCTTTGGATCAAACCGATAGGTTTGGGGCTTGGATCTTTCATAGCTTTTGTATTGTAACGCTTTCCTAACTCATTTAGGTTGTGGGCGCTCCTGCAGAATTCCTCATCTTGGTCCGTCGCACGAGCGTATTCAAAGGAGAGTTTGAGGTCAAGGAAATGCCTACTTACCACACCGTTGGGGTCATGCCTCCTGAAAGGGACTGAGCCAAAATGGAAAACTTCTAATCCTTGAGCGTAATTTTCCCCGTCTCTTACTCTTGGGAGGCTGTAAGCTCCGATGGTAAATGGCATGCGAGGATACATGGCCTTTCTTCGATCTGTGAAGAACTTGCTTATTGCGCCGGTGCCGAAGTGTTGTCTCATGGCCTCCTTATGAATTACAAAATCTGTAACATACCGAGGGAACATAAATGGCTCATGACTCCCTCCACTCATCTTGATGTATGTGCCTTCTGCACTGTGATAATAGTCCCCAAATCGTTCAATGATGGGCATAGCATTCTCCGACATACAATCTGGCTCTTGAACGAAGATAAGCTGGTACAATGGCATGATAAACCTCTCGCAAATCATCTTGTAGTGGTTTGCGTATTTACTTTCCCATGTACACCGGTAAGCTATGAAGAGAGATGTTTCATTTGGCTTCCATGAGCAACCCAAGTCCAGGAACGAATGCTTTCTTAACATGCAGTCAATCAGGTATGAAGACATGAAGAAATCTACCTTATTTTGGGTTAGTCCTCCTTGGGATGCTATTAACTGTGAGGCCAAGCTATCTGAAATTATTTCAGCCTAGGTGAAGATGGTGCCTTTTGTGGCTATGTGAAACATCATCGGCACCCATCTGATCTTAAACACATTGCCATTAGGCATGCCGAAGAGTCTACTCAACATCAGGACGATGAACCAGAAAGGGTTTTTTAGGAGATTGCTCTCATATTCGTTATTCTGCCTCGTCCTGATCTGCCTGTCATTTATAGTCATCTTATGGGCAGTTTCTAGCAAGTCCATTTGATGTTTTTCCATCCATTCATCGTCTAATGAAGCCCTGGGTGAAGGCAATCTATAGGCAGTAGTAACATGCTCGGGAGCGAAAGATGCCAGGTTTAACCCATTTTTATCAGTCATGAGCCTTGTGTCAGTCTGGATGTTAGGAATAAGCCATCCAATAACTTCGTAACAAGGGAATAGCTCTGGCCGAGTTGTTGCTTTATGCAAATGAGACCTTCTAATGTTGGCATACACTAGGGAATCCTCTATAGAAGCTGTTGAACTATCTTGAGCTATGATGAATATTTATAGGTCACCCCATTGAAATTCAGGGGCGGCGCTCCCAAGGGAAACAACAGTGGTAGCTTGCGTGTCAGCAAACATTGTGACGAGAGAAGTATCCAATAGAATCTCAACCTCTGAGTCTGTGGTTACTTTCTGTGTTGCCTTCTTCTTTGCTGACTTCTTATGCATGGTAATCTTGTGGCGAGCAAAGCAATATCACAAAGACTTTAGTTAGGACAATACTCCAAGCATTAGTAACACTCTATGGCAAAGCCAAAATATAACATTTTCACAAAATAGAGGTTGTCCTAAACAATCATAATTATATCCAATTCATTTTTAAGCTTAATTCAACAATGTCCCTTCATGCTAAAAACAAAGACAAAACATCAGGACAACGGGAAAGATCATTTTGGGTTTGCGCCATTCATTTTCAGTGTGCATGTATCCTTTGAATTGTGACACAAACTTGTGCGTGTCTGAGAATATTTCTGCGTTGGCGCCTAAATAGAACTTTGCACCGAGCTTGGGATTCTGCACGCACTAAGGTTAGTGATCTAATGAGCACTGGGGAACAAGCGGGATTTTATGCATTAAGATTTAAACATTTTACGTGCGTCGGCGCCCAAGATTATTTGGGAACCAAGTGATAAGGCATTCTCTGCACTGATACCTAAAATATTTCGCGCGCCGTCGCCATAATTTCATTTGTGCACTCAAGCTAAACACATTCGCATGTGCTATCCTAACCTTATTTTTTGTACTAGTGTTTAGCATAATGCACGCGATATTGTCTGTGCGTCAATGTTTAAACATTTCATGCACCGGCAGCTTATAGTGGAAGCTACGCTGAAGATGGATAAGTTCTGCAGCTGCAGGCGTTATCAGCTAAGGATCAGGCTATAACTTCGAGTTTCTAAATGGGCTTGATGGGTTGATTTAACACATCTCCACGGCAGCTTCGGCCGAGCAATGTGGGTTTTATGCAACCACGGCATGAATAAACGTCGCTCTTGGTTGAGAAAGGTATCTCGGTGCTTCTAGCATGAATCTTTAACTGCAAGGAGCAAGAAGGGTCAGGCCTTACGCGCAGAAGAGTCTTGGCAGGGAGTTTTGCAAACAAGGCCTTGGGATGCTGCGGCTTCTATGGGTTTGCACGAAAAACTCTATGGCCGCTAAGATACCGCTAGGATGAGTTGACCTTATGACCAGAGCGGGATAAGCACTTCATACTTTTGGAAAACATATACTCTACTCAAGGAAGAAGATCCTCAAACCGAAACCAACTATTACACAACCAAGAAAACATATAAAACTTTCAAATGCGGTCATGGGGAGCCACGGGTTTCGCTTGGCGAATGAAAGCTCTGTGAGGAAAACCAGGAGAGCCGAAAGTGCAATAGAGGGGAAAGACTTGTGTGCCTGTGAGATGGGGTCGTCTCTGCCCTGGTCTGAAAGTGGTAGCTTCGTATCCTCATAGGGAAAAGAATAGCGACTATCTTACGTCCTTTCTATCTTTTATGCAAGGAAAAACGAAGGTCGCTTGAGCTACTCAAACTGTGCCTGGGTGATTTTTTTAACCTACTAATCCAAGAGCAGGATTGGGAAAGAGCCTACCTGTCAGTATGACGAGCATTCCGAGACCTCAACTATTAGCAGCAAACGGTAGTCTCGAACTTTGACGCAAATGGCGAGCGCTCCGAGTGCAAATGACCAAATAAAAACCCAAAACGTCGTTGCATGCGTTAAATAGGGGGGAAGTTAAATGCTCATCTACGTTTAAAGTTGGCGGGGTTATGAGCACGGGGCTTGAGAAATCTGTCATTAAGAGTGGCACATGGTTTTATTAAAGGCCTTACCAACTCCGCCGGTGCACAGGGATTGAGGAGATCTTTTCGCGCTGAGTACCGATTTTAGCTTTCGCGCCAAGCGGGGAGCGTAATGTTTTGCGCTATGTGGTAAGCGTGCGTTCAAAGATAATCTTTGCACTCAAGCGGCCCTCCTGGCATTAGGGTTGCACTCAGAAAACCGCACTAGGCATGAGTTATCATGAAAGACGAACATGGATTTGTAAGCGGGAAGGATAAGCGCGTCTCCAGCGCTTGAGGAGTCGACTCTATCATCATAGTTGCGCTGGGGCGGAATGCACCAACTTTTAATCCTTCCAAGGAAGTGAAGTGTAGCTCCAAGGCGGGATGATAATGATAATTCTTGCGCCTCAAGCGACCGGGAAAAATTATCTCCTGCGCTAACGGTGGCCGACTTATTGCGCCAGATAAAAAACTTGGGACTTGTCAAAAGGGCGGCTAAGTTAGAGCCAAGGTATGCGCCTGACGGAGGATTTGTGATTAGAGTTTGCACCCAGCGAGGGACTTATGGTTAAAGGCACGTCAGAGCCGTGACAGATTTAAGTCTAAAACGTTCGCTACAGCGGGGAAGCTGAGACCGAAATCTGCGCTAAAGGAAAAGGATAACTTTGCCTTAGATAAAATGAGAAATCTCCTTTGGTAGCAGGCGACGAAATTCTGACTAGTTAGAGGAAAACCCGAAAGGTGAAGTAAAAGATTGCTACAAAAAGTGTTAAAAGGAGGGGCCCCAAATAGATTCAAAATTTTGGGGAAGGGTGTTGCAGCAATAACAAGACTGCAACCATCAACGTCGAAGTAGTTGCAACCCCTTTGGATTATAATCTCTTACTTGGTCGTAATTGGTTTTATGCCATGACTGTGGTCACATCATCCATCTTTCGCATTGTGTAATTCCCCCACCAAGGCCGAGTTGTCACTGTCGATCAACTGGAATTTTGTACACCAGACACCGCTACTCATCCTGGCAATAATGTCTCATTACTCAAACAATCTTCGCAGCCATATGAGAGTGTGGGGGTCATCCTCATAAAAGATTCATCTCTTATGGGTGTTTTTCCAACCTCGGATCCCCCTAACCATGTTTCCATGGTGAACATGATATCATCTTTCCCCAACTCCACTGACCAATGGCTTGTACACGATGAACCCACCATGCATTTGATTGGAGATAGAATGCCTCTTTCACCTACTGAAAATACTTATGAGGCTATCCAGTCAGCACCTGAGGACCACTTGGCTTTGGCCTCTACCTCTTGTTCTCTAGAGTGGACATCATCCCTACCAGATCCTCTACTCCGGATTTTTCATTCCGACGATTCCATTATGGATATTATGAGTGCGGATGACCCTCCATGGGAAGACCTCCACCACCAATCGTATTTCCTACCCCCATTGCATTCTGTGGAGAACAACATCACCACCATTTTCACACCAGATGTCTATCCTTACCCCCAGTCATCGATACTCACGTGTCATATGGTCACTGAGGGAAACTTGGTGAAAATCAAACCTACCATTCCGGTAGACATCTCAGTTACCCTTGGTATCATGGAACATATTTGTTTAGGCCAGAACTGTTCTCCCGAAGAGATCACCATTTTTACAGCCTTATTCAATAAATTCCGTGACATGTTTGCTTGGACCTACGAGGAGATGCTCGGGATAGATCCTGCTATCGTTTTTAGGAGATTAAAACCTATATGGATGCTAAACCAACCCGTCAAAAGTTACGACCGTTACACCCTCGAAAAACTATAGCGATTAAGGAAGAAATTGAAAATCTCTTGAAGGCCGGCTTCATCTACCCTATTCAATTAACAAAATGGGTCTCAAATGTTGTCCTCATGGCTAAGAAGCAGGGCACCATCCGGATCTGTGTCGATTATTGGGATCTGAACAAGGCTTGTCCTGAGGAAAACTACCCCACTCCCTTCATCGAGCAGATCATTGACAATTGTGCTAGGAGTGTCATCTTCTCATTTATGGATGGCTTTTCCGGTTACAACCAGATTGAGATCCACCCAGCTAACCAACATAAGACAACTTTCATCTTCCCTTGGGGCATGTTTTCTTATCACAAGCTCCCTTTTGGTCTCAAAAATGCTGGTGCCACATTCCAACAGGCCATCTCATATACTTTTCATGATGTGAAGGACTTTGTGGAACCCTATCTTGACCATCTACCTGCCCATTCACAGCAGCGTGAGTTCCACATCGATCATCTGACAGTCGTATTCCTCAAATGCAGGTGGTATAAAATCCATATGAACCCTCACAAGTGTATTTTCTGCATCGAGTCTAGATGCATCGCAGGTTTTATTGTTTCAAAAGACAGGAGCCGCATTGATCCCTTGAAGGTGGAGGCCATCGTCGCTCTCCCACCTCCTACCGACATTACAGAACTCCAAAGTTTGCAAGGGAAGGAAACTTACCTACGGCGTTTTGTCTATAATTTTTCTCAGAAGACACGAGGCTATATGAGATTACTGAAGAAGGACGTCCCATTCATTTGGGACGATCAAGCGCAACAATTCTTTGAAAGTCTGAAGCATGCCATTACCCATGCCCCTGTACTCCAACTACCCAATTACTACAAGGATTACATCCTTTGTCTTGTCGCTTTTTCCACCACGATCACCTTGGTCTTCGTCCAGGAGGAAAACAATGCCTAGGAACATGTGATTTATTACCTCAGTATGGATCTTATTGAATCCAAAACTCATTTCTCACATGTCGAGAAGCTCGCTCTCACGACAGTCATTGCCGTCCAAAATTTTCGTCATTATATACTGCTCCGCAACACCACCATTATCACGGACTCAAACCCCATGTACCACGTTCTGACATGTCAAGTACTTGGGGGAAAGTATTCACACTAGATTGTGATACTTAAGGAATTCGATCTCCTCTTTGAGAATGCCAAGTCTAAGAAGTATTTGGTGTTTTCCGAACTCATTTTTGATCTTCCCCGTGTTGATTTCGGATCTAATCCCAACGATTCTCTTCCAGACGAATCGTTGTTCCTCATCAGTACGACAGACCCATGGTATGGAGATATTACCTTATATCTTCAAACCCAACGCTTCCACCCCCAACTGTCTCATGATGATAGTCATCGTATACGTCACCACGCCAAGTATTACTTGATCATTAGCGCTACCCTATATCGTCGTGGTTTTGATTCTGTTCTTCGACATTGTCTGACACATGACGAGGATGAACATGTCTTGAATGACTATCACGCTAGGGCTTGTTGTGGTCATCTCTCTGGGATGGCTACAACCTATAAGAGACTACGCATGAGATATTACTGGCCATCCATCTTTAAAGATTGCATTGAGGCCGTTAAAAAATGTCCCCCATGCCATCATTTTCAAATGAAAAAGCGCTCTCACCCAGCCCCATTACACCAAGTTATTGTCGTGGGCCCCTTTGCGAAATGGGGCATAGATTTCATGCACTGTAATCCTACCTCGATCGGGGGGCATGGCTACGTCATAGTAGCCGTGGATTATTTTACTAAATGGGCTGAGGCTATACCTATGTATAGTGAAGACGGAAAAACCACCGCACTCTTCATGTTCAACCATGTCATTGCATGATTCGGATTTCCACAAGCCATAGTTACCGACCATGGATCTCACTTCTAGAACCATATGGTAGACGAATTGAGCGCCAGACTGGGTTTTTGTCATGAAAACCCAACACCTTACGACCCACAATCCAATGGAAAAGTAGAGGCCATCAAAAAGGTCTTGAAAACCATGATTGAACGCATGGTGGGTACACATAAGTCAAACTGGCATAACATGCTCTTTTCCACACTATGGGAAAACCGGACCCCCGTCAAGACTACCACCGGATTTACACCATTCCAATTAGTTTATGGATTGGAGGTAGTCCTACCTATAGAATGCGAGATTCCATATCTCAAACTCACAGTTGAACTTCTTACGAACACCACTGTCGAGGAAGAATGTTTGCTTTACCTAGAAAGACGCGAGGAGACCCACTATGATGTCGCTCTTGCCAACGAGGCACATAATAAATGCATCAAAGCATAGTATGATACGTTAGTTAAACCTCACGCCTTTAACGAGGGTGATTTGGTCATCACATATGATCAAAAGTGTGATAAGATGGGGGAAGGTAAGTTTGATTCCATGCAGCACGAACCATACATAGTGAAACGTGTTCTGGAGAAGGGAGCCTACAAACTAGAGGATTATGATGGGATATCTTTGGGAGAGCCCCGCAATGGGCTCTACCTGAAGAGGTAATATGCCTAAATATTTTATGCATGAGTAATTTTGTATATAATGTACACGGCATGTGTTTTGTGTGGTGTGATGATTTGTTTTAGTGTGTCTAGATCTTGTTTTGCTACTTATGCCATGTTCTGTCTGGAACCTGCTTGCTTGTGCAGATGGAAACCTGCTACATATTCGCAGCTGGCGCCAGCCGGCTTACCCATAACCTTGCTTTGGTAGCCTGGGTACTTTATTCTCCCACTGGAGAGCTTATCAGCTCAGGAGGAAGTTGTCTAGGACACGCAACCAACAATGTCGTGGAGTAGCAGGCGGTGATTGGAACCCTAACTAACGCTCTTTCCTTGGGTGTGAGCCACATTGTCATCCATCTGGATTCACAACTAGTGGTTTCTCATCTTAACTAGATCTACGTTATCCATGACCCTACTTTGCTTCGTCTCTTCCGACAAGTTCGTCTTCTGGAAAGGTCCTTTGAATTTATTCAATACCTACACATTCCATGAGACATGAATACAATTGCTAACTCGATGGCCAACTTCATTTTAGATTGGTACATTGCACACACATAACATATTCATGAAGTATGAAGACAAACATAACATGTAAATCACCCATTGTATAAGCAAACATGTAAACAAGATCTCATTAATCACCATTAGAACACAATATGTATAAAACCTCCTGTTATCACATATATAGTAGCCGAGCTACCATACATTATTTTTCTGATTCCAGTACACTATTCAGCCAGTTCCCTTACATTTGAGATGCTGAGATGAGAATCTATATTGGATCACTATCATATTTTCGACAGCAGTATATATTCCCCATGCCATGACTGAGTCTCAGGACACTCAGAGAGATGACTGATGTAGCCATTATACCATTTGTACAGAGTAGTTAGTAGTGCAAGAGTTGCAGTAGCAGTTTCAGAGGACAGATCATGTTTCAGATGATGAGCATTAAGGTATATGGCTCAGCAGGTATATCATTGTATTATGGTTATATTGCTTTTATACTTATTCTTATAGCATGTCTTAGCACCTAGTGTCATGATCTGGCGATCATATAGATATGTGGGCCTGGCTGATCTTATTATATATATTATATTGTCCCTACTCAGACTTAGAAGTTCACTATTCATACTCATTGGTTTTACCCTCCTTAAGGAGAATAGAGGTGATCATTCCACCATACCTTGGCTTGCTAGTGTTGGCTCCATTATTCATTGTCTTCATCCATCCATTTCCTACCTTTTAGTTTATCACCCTGAATTACTACTTGACTAGTGACATGGAGGATCTTTTCCCCACTGTAGCCTCTGTATTGGATGAGCTTCCCTGTTTATTGTGTCTCAGCTCTGATTTGGTGACAAAACTTACCTGTGGTGAGTTGGAGTTCCTTGTGAATTCCTCCTAGTCACTAAAGTTGTGTTGGCTAAACCTGAAACTTTTAGTGCTACCATGAATACAAAATCTAGAAAAATAAAATGCTATATCTTGTATGAAAAGCCCGTTCATGCAATGTGTTTTTCAACACACATGAATGAAAGGCATGCCAAATGAAAATGGCCATGAAAATAAAATGTTATATCTTTTGGAAATGTAAATACCTAGGTAAACAAGTTGTCTGTGACACACCTAGAAGTGCTCAAGTAAACAAGTGCCCTAAAAACACACCTGCAGCAGAAAGCCTAAAATAAATGTAAATCTACGCAATGTGTTTATAAACACACATAGATCAAGGCTATGGAAACTTTAGGCCCAAAAAGCAATGGAACTTAAATGCTATATCTAAATTATTGCTGGCCTCATTTGTATTATGGATTGTGCGCATCTGTTAAAGGTGAATAAACCCTCTTTGAACAACTCATCCATTTGTGAGACACTGCCATTCCTTGTGTTGTTTCTCATTCAGTATATACTATGGTATGTATTCCCTTTCCCTTTGCCAAAGCGTCACAAAGTTAAGTCAGTCAAGTCATCCCTTAGCCTAGCCAGTTATTTTAGCCTTCACCCTTCACTAGCAAATTGATCACAGCTATGAAGTGAGTATGATCTTGAAAGTCTAGTCTGAGTAATAATAATAATGAATGACATTATATATTTGGATTTAGATCACTAGTAATGATTAATTTTTGTTATAATGGTTATTTGAATAAGTTGTAAAGCATGCATTAACCTATGACACTTTACAACAGCTTCTGATGATGGTCTGAGTTATATTTGGTCATGTTGACTTGGTCAAACCTAGTTTGACCAAGGTCAACCATAGGACATGAGATGGTTGGACCTTGTGATGATATGGATAGATGATATATGGTCTATGTACATGTACATGATGATTCTATGCAGCAGATATAAGGTTATGATGATGATTCATGGTTTACAGCATTATTTGATCATTTACAGATTATTATTATTTCACCTGTTTCGGTATATTGGATATATTTTATGATCATGCAGAGACTCATATGGTGTATGAGTACACATATTGGATGGATTTGGACCTTCTGATTCCAATGAGATAGTCTTTGTTCAGTTCCGGGCAATTATAGTGATGATTGAGCCTCAGTAGGCTATCCTAGTGCAGTTTTGGTCTGTCGGAGACCCTGTCAAAGCAGAGGTGATTTTTATCTGGTTGACCTAGGGCACTGTGCTTGGAGTGGGTGGTCCAACCACTTGGTTTTACCATATTAACCCCCTCCCGGACACACTGGTTCCCTCACTTTGACAGCGCAGGAAATCCAGGAGGGAGTTTGGGGTAGTTTCACGCTTCCCGAGGCATTTCAGGATTGGTAGAAATGGCTATTGAGGAATTCGATTCGGGATACTGAGGCAATGTTTTGGCATGGGATGATCAGTGATGATGGATTGATGTCTTCCACACCTCCTCCAGCAGTTTCAGCTTCATCGGGACCCGCATCCATCACTTATGGCACTTTCTGATGATTTATGAGGTCTTTTGAGGCCTACGATTTGTCCATAGAGGCACGATTTGGTATATTGATGACTATTTTATTATTATTGTGCTATGGGGATTGACCAAGGGTGGCTGAAATTACCCCTTGGACCCACCATAAGCTTCTTATTATATTTTGTCATCATGGTATGGTGGGATTCCCCTCTCCTAGGGCGATTTTGTCCACTTATGTTATATTTTATTAGTGGTCCATGTATTTATTTGTTGAGATCATCTCAACCATTGATTAGACATTTGTATCTTTTAATATTATCCACTCATTCAAAAAGTGGTTAGGATTTTGATGCCTCTCCTTCCTATTTAAAGGAGAGAGCTTCTCATTTGTAGGGGGACTTGTGGCTCTGGATTATTGGAATAGAAAATTATTATTGCATCTATCTCCAGTGTTGTGGTGAATGCTTTTGGTGTTCGTTCGTTGGTTTTTCCTTTGCACTGAGTTATTGGAGATCTTGTTTTGCCATATCTTTTGTACCACGTTTTTGCATCTACAGGTGGAGGCCGATTTGCTTTGAGGAGGAAGTATTGGTAGGGGAAGACTCTCCCTACTTCTTCTTTGGATCTCTTCATTGGTAATAAGGAGTATTACTGTCCCAGGACCTTCTATTTCATGTTACTATTGCATTTCGCTTGTATTTCCTCCATATTTGGTCTTACTGATTGAATCGCTATTCCTTGGTTTGACACGTAGAGGAGGTCGCACTTGTGGGCTAGGGCATCAATTTGGCAAGCAAAATCAACCATCTCTCATTTGATATTTGCGGGAATCTTCCTCAATATCAAAGCATCTCTCTTCGTCACTCAGGTATGATCTCAAGGTAATTTCTATCTCCATGATCTATCCACTTGTCTAAAATATTTCAAACCCTAATTAATCAAAACCCCCATTTTACATTTTCTCAGATCTACTAAGATCTAGTGGCTTCTTGGGTAAGAAATCTAAAACCCAACTCTATAGTATCCACGGCATCCCGGATCTATAGTTTGGTGAGGATTGGCCTCAATTTGATCCCCTTCCCAAGCCAACTTAGCCTCTCCAAGTGAGGTCGCACTCCTTGGGGAAGGTGAGTTACCCTAGATCTAGTACGTTGGTAGTCGAGATTCCACTTGATTCATAATCTACACATCCAATAACATACCCCCAGATTGTCACTTTTCTGATTTCTACCTTGTGGGCCCTATTCCACATTTTAAGGGATTTAATCCCCATTTTGGACCACTTGGTATCTTTAAACTAAGATCTAGTAAGATCTAGCCATCGGATTGCCTTGAAATTGTAGATCCACACCCTCACCTGATCAACCTACTTGGATCTAAATTTTGGATGCCATTGGACTTGTCTGGTCCATTTATCCCCATTTTTACCCTCCTTGGGCAAAGTCGCACCACCTTGGAGATTGGAGTTGATCCACTTCTAGGACGTGGTTACTTGAGATTTTAGTGGATTTGGAATGGGCATAATTCAAAACCTAGCTCTAGTTGGTCACTTCATCAAATCTTTCCTTGGGGATAGCATTCCTTGTTTTAAGGGATTGTGCTCCACTTAGGTCAAACCTTGAATCTCTAGATCTAGACCCATTCATCCATCAAACCTTTAATTGCCCACTTGTCTCATGCAATAGGAGTTAACAACCACAACTTAATTTCATTTGACTCCACTATCCCAATTCCCAAGGCATTGGTCTCTCTCCAAGTCAATTCGACTTTCCTAGATTGTTGGATTAACTTGTGGTTTGATCCTTGTTTGGTGGACTAAACCCTTTGATGTCATCATACTTCATGATCAAGCTCGTCACTTGTACTAGTTAGCCCCAATTCAACCCCTAAACTACCCTGCATTGGACACGATTCCCAAGGCAGTCAATTTTCTCACATTGACTAGTACTTTAATCTCGGATCCTATCTTTAAATATTATAAATCACTCTCACACCAACAATGAACCAAAGCTATACTCATTGAACCCCTCACTTGTCTTGTGACTTCATCCTGAGGTCTAGGATAAACCATACACCTTACTTCACTTTGAATTAACTTGATTGGGTGTCTTTTTTTTATCTCTCCTGTCGAGAGTAGATCAGGTCTCCTCCTTTGTTGTCAGGGCTAGATAACATAAAGCGAAGGTTTCCTCGACTGGCGTGACAACCATCTATTGGAGGTCGAGGTGATCGTGGTTGCACCTTTTGAGTTGCCCTTCCCTATTGCCATCCATTAATGGATACATCCATAGGGGTAAGTACAGTTTAGGTGATAGAACCTCAGAATCTCTGGTCCTCGAACTCTACTACTCGAATCCACGATCCAGCACTCTACCATTTTGCTTCCATCTTTTTATTTTTGCAACCTATTTCTGCATTCACAAACATCAAAATAACTCATGCAGCATGTAGGGGAAAAATATAAAATCCAACTGAAATAAAATCTATTCTATGTCAGAAATATAAATGCATGAAATATAAATGCAGAAGGTAAATCTAAACTACTAACATAATTTGCAAAATTTGAAATTTATTGTGCAGGAAAAAGAAAAATAACAGGTACTCAGTTAAACTAGGAGCTTACAAAGGAGCTTAGAAAAAAACAAAAACAAAAAGGTGCCAGACTCAATGGCTGAAAAAAAACTAACCACTGCCCAAGTAGGCTTATTTGGTTTCCTACCTACTCTAATCTACCAGGCAATGCAAGCGAAGAGATCCCAACTATGTGGGATTAGGGATGTGATCCCTTGAGTCCCTCTGATTGACAGGATATAAAATACGTCTTCCACTACTAGTGGTTAGAAAGCACATGCCATCAATGCATTGCTCTACTGTAAAAGGTCCAACCCATAAGTCATCAGCCTGTCCCGATCTTATATGCAACAAATGGTTGGGGATGATGACTTGACTTCCTGTAGGAAAACTATTTCTATTGACTGACTCGGGAATAACTGCAATGTTATGAATAGGCATGGGATGGATTTCAGCAGGGTTTTGCGGTTGAGGTGTGACAATCCTTGAGCTCCTCCTGGAAGGAACTGGATCAACTCTTGGTGGACCACCATCTAAGGAAATAACAATTCTGCCAACAAGAACCTCCCTAAATTCTCTTCTTGTTTCTTGGACTACCTCATTTGACTCTTCCTCTTGAGGAGACACAACTCTTTTAACAACTTCTCCTACAGTCCAGAAATCTCTATATTCTTCCAAGGGAGGTGGCTCATGAGATATAACAGTGTTATGACTAGAACCTTCCCATGAAGGAACAAGAATGACCACGTTTTCCAATCTAGTAGAAACTGACTCAAGATAAAATGTAGAGGAACTAGGAATGTGAGAAAGATCATGAGTCTGATGACTAGATGACTCAGACGGTAGGAGAAAATTAGGGACATGAGGATATGCAGATAAAACGTGGCTTTGAGGTTCTGAAGGAGTTTGAAAAATAGCAAGGTTGCTTAGATTATGTTCTCCTTCAGGTGCATCATTAATTAAGGAATCCTCTTCCCAACTTAAAGAGTTATCATGAACTTGAATCAAATTACCATCTTCTAGAGATAAATGAGATAGAGAATCTTCTATATCAGAATAATGGGAGACTTCAGACTCTTCATTTGTTTCAACCCTAGTAGATGTTGCAGGATTGTTTTCCCATCCTCTAATAAGTTGTGCTAGGGTTTATGAGAAACTGAGGCACAAGAGAGGGGGATGCGGGTCTCCATTCCTCCAGCATAACTTTGTAATTGGGCTTAGTCCCCTCACATGGCCCTTCTACCCTCCTTATATAGTCAGTGAAGGATAGGAAAAGAAGTTATAACCAAGTAGGAGGTTCCCCAACCAACTTAACTTCCCAAAATTTCAAGATTTTGACCAAAACAGGGGTGTACGCTACTCTACAATAGACAAAGTAGCGTACATATGGAGTTGAGCGCTACTATTTCAACAGTGGAGTTGCGCTCAGAAGGTTTGAGTGCTACTATTGTACACTAGAGTAGGGTACACATGCTACTATCATGCTTGTGTACCAACGCTCATGTTAAAAAATGGCCAAAAACAAGCTTTTCTGCTCATTTTCAGGAGATGGTTTGGTCTAGAAAAATGTTCCTAAGGGTCATATACATCAAATGGGTCAAGAATGAGGTGGTTTCAACCATTTTTAGTGTCCCAAATGACTCCTCCATCCACAAATGTCCTGTTGTGTGACTGAACTTGATCTCAAGAAGTGTTGTCATGCGACCAAGGGAAGCAAGTGTCATCACGGACGGAGAGGTGTCATTTCAAGCTATAACAGGAGGAACCGGATTAAACAAAGGGGATCTTGAAGCTCGGTTTGGAGAATCGTTAACCAATTTCCAAAAGAAGTTAGATGATTGTGCTTTAGGATCTCTTTTACGATATGTAATTGGGGTTCCTTCAACTTGATCCAAGTTTTCCTTAATTCTAGTGTTATAAGGATGTAAATGAGCTCGCTCCTCAATGGAGTCACGATTGGGAGTCGCCAGGTAGATTTCTTAAACTCTTCTACCAATATATGTTTCGTTGTATATGCAGGAGAGAGTGAGTCATGACTACTAGTTTATCCAAGGTAAGCCTATGCCCTTCAATGCCAAAATGTTAGGCAAGAAGAACAGGAGTAGGGATTGAGAAATATATGTCAAACCAGAGTAAGCCTATGCCCTCCCCGGCAATGGTGCCAAAATGTTATCACCTAAACTGTAGTTACCCCTATGGATGTATCCATTAATGGATGGCAATAGGGAAGGGCAACTCAAAAGGTGCAACCATGATCACCTCGACCTCCAATAGATGGTTGTCACGCCAATCAAGGCAACCTTTGCTTTATGTTATCTAGCCTTGACAACAAAGGGGGAGACCTGATCTACTCCCGACGGGAGAGATCAAAACCAAGACACCCAATCAAGTTAATTCTAAGTGAAGTAAGGTGTATGGTTTATCCTAGACCTTACGATGAAGTCACAAGACAAGTGAGGGGTTCAATGAGTATAGCTTTGGTTCATTGTTGATGTGAGAGTGACTTATAATATTTAAAGATAGGATTTGGGATTAAAGTACTAGTCAATGTGAGAAAATCCATTGCCTTGGGAACCATGTCCAATGCAGGGTAGTTTAGGAGTTGAATTGGGGCTACTAGTACAAGTGACGAGCTTGATCATGAAGTATGATGACATCAAAGGGTTTAGTCCACCAAACAAGGATCAAACCACAAGTTAATCCAACAATCTAGGAAAGTCGAATTGACTTGGAGAGAGACTAGTGCCTTGGGAATTGGGATAATGGAGTCAAATGAAACTAAGTTGTGGTTGTTAACTCCTATTGCATGAGACAAGTGGGCAATTAAAGGTTTGATGGATGAATGGGTCTAGATCTAGAGATTCAAGGTTTGACCTAAGTGGACCACAATCCCTTAAAACAAGGAATGCTATCCCCAAGGAAAGATTTGATGAAGTGACCAACTAGAGCTAGGTTTTGAATTATGCCCGTTCCAAATCCACTAAAATCTCAAGTACCCACATCCTAGAAGTGGACCAACTCCAATCTCCAAGGTGGTGCGACTTTTCCCAAGGAGGGTAAAAATGGGGATAAATGGATCAAGATAAGTCCAATGGCATCCAAAATTTAGATCCAAGTAGGTTGATCAGGTGAGGGTGTGGATCTACAATTTCAAGGCAATCCGATGGCTAGATCTTACTAGATTTGAGTTTAAAGATACCAAGTGGTCCAAAATGGGGATTAAATCCCTTAAAATGTGGACTAGGACCCACAAGGTAGAAATCAGAAAAGTGACAATCTGGAGGTAGGTTATTGGATGTGTAGATTACGAATCGAGTGGAATCTCAACTACCCACGTACTAGATCTAGGGTAACTCACCTTCCCCAAGGAGTGCGACCTCGCTTGGAGAGGCTAAGTTGGCTTGGGAAGGGGATCAAATTGAGGCCAATCCTCACCCAACTATAGATCTGGGATGCCGTGGATACTATAGAGGTGGGTTTTAGATTTCTTACCCAAGAAGCCACTAGATCTTAGTAGATCTGAGAAAATGTAAAATGGGGGTTTTGATTAATTAGGGTTTGAAATATTTTAGACAAGTGGATAGATCATGGAGATAGAAATTACCTTGAGATCATACCTGAGTGATGAAGAGAGATGCTTTGATGTTGAGGAAGATTCCCGCAGAGATCAAATGAGAGATGGTTGATTTTACTTGCCAAATTGATGCCCTAGCCCACAAGTGCGACCTCCTCTACCTGTCAAACCAAGGAATAGTGCTTCAATCAGTAAGACCAAATATGGAGGAAATACAAGCGAAATGCAATAGTAACATGAAATAGAAGGTCCTGGGACAGTAATACTCCCTGTTACCAACAAAGAGATCCAAAGAAGAAGTAGGGAGAGTCTTCCCCTACCAATACTTCCTCCTCAAAGCAAATCGGCCTCCACCTGTAGATGCAAAAACGTGGTATAAAAGATATGGCAAAACAAGATCTCCAATAACTCAGTGCAAAGGAAGAACCAACGAACGAACACCAAAAACATTCACCAAAACACTGGAGATAGATGCAATAATAATTTTCTATTCCAATAATCCAGAGCCACAAGTCCCCCTACAAATGAGAAGCTCTCTCCTTTAAATAGGAAGGAGAGGCATCAAAATCCTAACCACTTTTTGAATGAGTGGCTAAGATTAAAAGATAAAAATGTCTAATCAATGGTTGAGATGAGCTCAACAAATAAATACATGGATCACTAATAAAATATAACATAAGTGGACAAAATTTCCCTAAGAGAGGGGAATCCCACCATATCATGATGACAAAATATAATAAGAAGCTTATGGTGGGTCCAAGGGGTAATTTTAGCCACCCTTGGTCAATCCCCATAGCACAATAATAATAAAATAGTCATCAATATACCAAATCGTGCCTCTATGGACAAATCGTAGGCCTCAAAAGGCCTCAGAAATCATCAGAAAGTGCCATAAGTGATGGATGCGTATCCTGATGAAGCTGAAACTGCTGGAGGAGGTGTGGAAGACATCAATCCATCATCACTAATCATCCCATGCCAAAAAATTGCCTCAGTATCCCAAATCGAATTCCTCAATAGCCATTTCTACCAATTATGAAATGCCTCGGGAAGCGTGAAACTGCCCCAAACTACCTCCTGGAGTGTCTGCGCTGTCAAGGTGAGGGAACCAGTGTGTCTGGGAGGGGGGTAATATGGTAAAAAAAAGTGGCTGGACCACCCCCTCCAAGCACAATTCCCTAGGTCAAACGGATAAAAATCACCTCTACTTTGACAGGGTCTCCGACAGACCAAAACTGCACTAGGATAGCCTACTGAGGCTCAATCATCACTGTAAGTGCCCGAAACTAAAAACAGACTGTCTCATTGGACTTAGAAGGTCCAAATCCATCCAAGATGTGTACTCATACACCATATGAGTCTCTACATGATCATAAAATATATTCAATATACTGGAACATGTGAAATAATAATAATCTGTAAATGATCAAATAACGTTGTAAACCATGAATCATCATCATAACCCTGTATCTACTGCATAGAATCATCATGTACATGTACATAAACCATATATCATCTATCCATATCATCACAAGGTCCAACCATCTCATGTCCTATGGTTGACCTTGGTCAAACTAGGTTTGACCAAGTCAACATGACCAAATATAACTCAAACCATCATCAAAAGCTGCTGTAAAGTCTCATAGGTTAATGCATGCTCTACAACTTATTTAAATAACCATTATAACACAAAGTAATCATTACTGGCGATCTAAATCCAAATATATAATGTCATTAATTATTATTATTACTCAGACTAGACTTTCAAGATCATACTCACTTCATAGCTGTGATCAATTTGCTAGTGAAGGGTGAAGGCTAAAATAACTGGCTAGGCTAAGGGAGGACTTGACTGACTTAACTTTGTGACACTTTGGAAAATGGAAAGGGAATACACACCATAGTATATACTGAATGAGCAACAACACAGGGAATGGCGGTGTCTCACAAATGGATGAGTTGTTCAAAGAGGGTTTATTCACCTTTAACAGATGCGCACAATCCATAATACAAATGAGGCCAGCAATAATTTAGATGTAGCATTTAAGTTCCATTGCTTTTTGGGCCTGAAGTTTCCATAGCCTTGATCTATGTGTGTTTATAAACACATTGCATAGATTTACATTTATTTTAGGCTTTCTGCTGCAGGTGTGTTTTTAAGGCACTTGTTTACCTGAGCACTTCTAGGTGTGTCACAGACATCTTGTTTACCTAGGTATTTACATTTCCAAAAGATATTACATTTTGTTTTCATGGCCATTTTCATTTGGGATGCCTTTCATTCATGTGTGTTGAAAAACACATTGCATGAACGGGCTTTTCATACAAGATATAGCATTTCATTTTTCTAGATTTTGTATTCATGGCAGCACTAAAAGTTTCAGGTTTAGCCAACACAACTTTAGTGACTAGGGGGAATTCACAAGGAACTCCAACTCACCACAGGTAAGTTTTGTCACCAACTCAGAGCCGAGACACAATAAATAGGGAAACTCATCCAATACAGAGGCTACAGTGGAGAAAAGATCCTCCATGTCACTAGTCAAGTAGTAAGTCAGGGTGATAAACTAAAAGGTAGGCAATGGATGGATGAAGACAATGAATAATGGAGACAACACTAGCAAGCCAAGGTATGGTGGAATGATCACCTCTATTCTCCCTAAGGAGGGTAAAACCAATGAGTATGAATAGTGAACTTCTAAGTCTGAGTAGGGACAATATAATATATATAATAAGATCAGCCAGGCCCACATATCTATATGATTGCCAGATCATGACACTAGGTTCCAAGACATGCTATAAGAATAAGTATAAAAAGTAATATAACCATAACACAATGATATACCTGCTGAGTCATATACTTGAATGCTCATCATTTGAACCATGATTTGTCCTCTGAAACTGCTACTGCAACTCTGGGCACTACTGACTGCTCTGTACAAATGGTATAATGGCTACATCGGTCATCTCTCTGAGTGTCCTAAGACTCAGTCATGGCATGGGGAATATATACTGCTGTCCAAAATTTGATAGTGATCCAATATAGATGCTCATCTCAACATCTCAAATGTAAGGGAATTGGATGAATAGTGTTCTGGAATAAAAAAAAAATGTATGGTAGCTCGGTTACTATATATGTGATAACACCTCCAATAGTGTTTTTATATATATAAATCAGTACAAGATACAAAAATGGTAGTGTTGATACAAAAGTCTAAAGCATGCTAGCTTTTAGTAAAATTCATCTCTACAAAATATGAAGCTCATAAGCTTTCAGTATATACATATATAAAACATGCGCCTAAACCCTAGGCTACACAACCCCAGGATGTGCATGGAAGCAGACTACGGCCCTCACCACCTTCTGGAGTAGCATGCCGAAACGTGTTGATACTCCTACCGTCAGCTTCTGGTAGCGATGGGATAGGTCATGGACACCCGGCTCTGGAATGTCCAATGTCATCCTCTGGAGGTTCTCCTCTAGCTCCTCGAGAGCATCATGGACAGTAGGGCCCACCTCCGGTACTGCCCATCTCTGTGCAAGGTGAGAGACTCCAAGCAGTCACCTTGGACGCACGTCTGCAAGAAACGTGTAAACGTTATCGGCACTACTCCAAAAAAAAATCATAAATGCATAAAATGAAAAAACACAAGCAGTTGTTCTTACCGATATCATCCCACTGCACTCCCTCGGGAAGCACCAAGTATGGGTCCCCTTTGAAATCTATACCGTGTTATGGGTAGTCCTCCACCATTAGGATTTGTCCCTGCAACCACATGAAGAAACCTATACCAAAATTAATGATGGGATTCCTGCCACCATGGCGAGCCATCACCTCTAACCATCTGTTCATATGGGGATCTCATGCATCCTGGTCTTCAAGGTCCACTTATGGGCACAAGTGGGGCACCCACTCCAACATGAAGGACAGCACCACCGAACCATACCCAAACTGCTTCACCGCCCTGCACTGGCATTTGGTCAATTGATCACGGAGACTGGTGAGGAGCCCCTCGCACCAGTTGAACACAGTGAGAGCCATGCACTCCTCGACGTACATCATCTGCGATTTTCTCACCAGATGAGTAGATCGGCTACCAGCTACCTGCACAATAGTAAAGAGTACCATTTGAAGAGCCCAATCTCGGACATCCTTGATGGGAATATTCCCACCAGTCATCGGCGTAACTGGAGTACACCACTGCTCGATCATGTCCTTTATCGAACGATCACCACCTCGTGAAACGGTCAAGGACATAGGGTTTCCTCGCCAGGACAACCCTGTCAAAAAATAGATGTCCTCGACATCTATGGTTAGCGTGTGCTCACCAATCTGGAAATGTTATTGTATTGGGTCCCAACATTGGACTAGGTGTGTCAACAAAGGTACTTGGGACCTCATCCCCGACACTCGAAATTATTTGAGTAATGCACAGTTTCTCAATGTAGCAACACATTGCAGATCATTTTTATCTTGCGCATCATCGAGATCATGCTCGCGTTCTCTCCACTCAAGACCCCTTGTGCTCACTCCAAACCTGTCAAGAAGGGCATTTTATCACCATTAGAACTTTGCCCAACCATCAAGAAATTTTTCTTTTGGGCAGGTTTTGAGTTTGAATTGGCGGTTTGCACCAGCATAGATCGTCGATTCGGACAATGTGCCGGAGGTGCAGAACACCCTTTCGGGTTCTGCACTGGCGTAGATCCTAAAAGGGCGACCTGTGCCGGCCCATGAGCACAAATCCCCCAATTCAACAATCTCAAAAACTACCTAAATGAAAAAAAATCAAATTCTAATCCACTAGAAAGTTAAAGGGTCAGGTTTAGGGTTACCTGTCGCTGAGGGCGTCCGAAATGATGGATCACGGCTCCTAGAATCAGCAAAAGAAGAACAACTCCAAATGGCACTTTTCACCTCTCCAACTTGGTAAAAAACAAATAGTAATTCTTTTTACTATTTACCCCTATTTATATTGAAAAAGAGCATATTCCTTTTTTAATTTATTCCAGTGTGGGTTATTTTTCTATTGTTGGATTCATTTATACCTAGTTAATCATTTTTGACCTAGTTTCGAAGCTTGCAGGTGAAGTTAAGTACCACATTGACCTTGTTTTTCACGATTATTGTCTTCTCACGCGTATTTTTAGGTATGAACAGCTCATAGAGCGTCTTTTTGTCATTATTTCACTCATTAAATTCAATTATTAAGGACACTGAGTGAAATCTTTGTTCTTTCTCGCCCTCGTAAAACAATGAGAATAAGTCATCGAGTTATATTTTATCACTTTTTTGGGCTCGTTAAACTCCTAGGAAAAAGGAACCCCCTAGAGTCTTTTCTTTAAGCTATTTTCATGCTCTCTAAATAAGAAAAGATTGCCAAGAAAACTTGAATCATTCACACTTGTAAAAGTATTTGAATGATCATCTTCCTGGTGATAGTTTACCCTTTTTTCGGACCAGGGGGCACTACTTACGAGAAAGGATTACTCCAGCCAATCATGACTGGAAGAGTCGTCTCTCGCGTTTTTTTACCCTTTTCTGGGCGAAGAGGCTAACTTTATGAAAAAGTACTTTTGGAGTCTTCTTTAGTTCTTTTCAGACTCTCTAAATATGAAATGATGCCAAGTTTCCCTTCTATGGACTCATTAAAATTCAACATTAAAGGGCCCGTCATGGGATGGACCCCTCCTTTGCCAGGTTCGTAAAACTTTTGAGATTGGACTCATCTATGAGATGAGCTATACCGAGCATCTGTTTAACCTCCTCAAGCTTGTTAAAAAACAAGTGAGGCACTCATCAGTCATGATGGGGAAAAAGGAAAGGTTTTGTGTTACACTTTATTTACGGGAACTGCATCATCACTCTTGAACATGGCACTCATCTGCATTTGCATACATCACTTGGGTCATCCGTTTGTCTTCGAGTCATACTGATTTCATGAGTCATATCACTCCTTTGGGTCATCCACATAATGCTTCCATTATCCGTTGCATTAAAGGTCAGCATTGTTCTCGTCGTCTCAATACGACCAAGTCGTCATGCCATGCCCATGTTCAAGAGATGTCCATTGCTCATCATCTGCAGTCATTACACCTTCCATCATGTCAGTCTACCTTGAGTCAGTCTTGCACATTACTCTACCATCCGATCTACTCCAAACATCTATTATCGAGTTTTGCATCATTGATGGGGGATTCATCATGACCCTCCTTCGATGGATTCATCCTTGTCGACTTCAACACATCATCCGAGTATTGAATCTAGATACCAATTGAGTACCTTGGGACTGCATGCCTCAATGGAAGGTTACCTCACTTTCAACATGAGTTTACATCATTGACTCTTGATTGAAATATCTCATTAAACGTT
The DNA here is from genome assembly GCA_027924585.1 of Larix kaempferi. Classification (NCBI taxonomy): domain Eukaryota; kingdom Viridiplantae; phylum Streptophyta; class Pinopsida; order Pinales; family Pinaceae; genus Larix; species Larix kaempferi. The sequence continues at coordinate 5,361,672 of BSBM01000130.1, forward strand.
CGACCTCAACTCTTTTATTCACGCTCGGTGATATTTAGTATGATACCTTGGGGATCATTGACATTAATGGTGATTTCCCTCGCACTTATTAACGGTATACGTCAATGACCGGTAATCAAGTGGTTTCTACCATGTTCGACTCCAAGACATTCTAATCACATGGATAGATTCGTATCATTGCAGGTTCGGCTTGAAGACCTTGGGGAAGTCACATTCTACCCAGGTTGCGATGGAGATTGTTTGAGTCATATTACAGGGATCCACTTTTGTATTGGTCGTGGCTGTGTTATCATCTCATCATGGATCTATGATTGTGTCTAGTAGCCATGATTGTGTTGAGTCGATCTTTACTACCATGGATCTATAATGTATTGGTCGGAAGCCATGTTGTGAGTCATGTGAGACTTGTATCCCAGAGTCAGTTGTACTGCGACAACATCCTCCAGCTAGCAAGTCCTTTCCATTTATCTTTCAAAGCACTTCACCTATCTTGTTTTTTGGGGGGCATTTTGTTACACCTAAATCTCGTCATCATGAGTCCCTTGTTAACTCGGTTCCTCAATCCCTGAAGTTCCCATGATCAAGAAATTCATGTAGAGTAGGTTGATTCCCTTTGTCCACATTTCTAGTTGGGTCGGCACATGTTGTCTTTGGGAAAGGAGCACCCAACTAGAACCAGCGCAGAGTATATTCTACTAGACTGCGTCGGTAGCGCAGATTGTCTTGGTTAGTCTTGTGTTTCCCTTCTCAGGCGCTGGTTTTCTTCATGCAACTTGCGCTGGAGTTGGTTAATTGGGATAAACGTGGATTTCGAGCGATTTCTAGAAGTTGGATGAGGTGGATCCTCATCCCTAACTCCTAGGTGAGTTGTTCTACGGTTCCCTAACCTCAAGGGAGGATCCCTTAGCCCCCTCCCCATAATCCTCAACCTACTCTATACACTTAGTCCTATAAATACAAGGCCCCCTCTCCATTCCAAAGGGAGGAATTCTATAGCACTTACATGCTGGTGAAATTAGCTTAGGAGATTCCCATCCATCTATTGGGAGACTCACACTTCCTTTGGAGGCATTGGCTTGGCTTGTTGTAGGAGGATTGCAACGTTAAGGCTTGGGTTGTAATCATCTCTCTACTTTGTATTTTCCTCTTTTATACAGTAATATAAACTCTTTCTGCAAATGTTATTGTGTTGATAATGTTTTTAGTTACTGAGAAACTATAACCAAATGCACTTCCCTATAATGGTTGCTTGTGATGACCTTCACGTCTCTCTAATTAACAAACCCAAGATGTTGCTTGATATGGAACGCATTTACCAAAGATATCTCCAACACTTAGTAGTTGAATAGTAACTTCCAAAGCTAAGCACAGGTTTTCATTGCAGGTTTTCATTGCTTTCAATAGAAGATTCTCATCTTTTTAAGTTCTCTCTTGATGTTCACCAAGCAACCCTAATTGGATCAATGGAATGGCTTAAATATGGAAAGGAAACATTGTATCACACATGCCATAAAGTGTTGTTGTGGTGTTATCGATTAATCTAGAAAACAAGAACTCACTAATTGAGAAAACTATAGAATAAGATTATCCACAGTGATGCACTAGACTGCATAATTTATGTTACATGTCTTAGTACCCATCATTTGGACACCTTGAGAGGATGGAAAATGGATTCATCTTTATAAATGGTGCAGGTTCCTAGCTTGAGAGAAGGGTTGGTACATGTCTTCACATAAAAAGTGGATTTCTTTTTTCTAAACACATTTTGGCATTGTTGCAGAGCATATTTCATTGTCATTTAAATTAAACTTGATATAATCAATTGATGGTCTAATCTTTTGCATCATAAAGTAATGGATATCTCATCCCAAGAGAGGATATATATGCCCAGTTTCCTTTAGGATATTTTCTTATCTAGCTCCCTCTATTTATGACCATCGAGTTGATTTCTTTAACATGATTTGAGGTTTCTCACCAGTTGAGACTATGAAGTGTTTATAGTTGTATGTAAACTAATGATATCCAACTACAATAGCTAGATTCAAGAAAAAATAGTTTCCCATTGGAAAATTCCAACTAATTGATCATCTCTCATATGTTAAGCTTTATGGGGTACATGTGACTGCCAAATACTGATGATGAGTGTTGTGAAGAAAAAGATCCATCTCAATTAACAACTAGCATTTAGAACAACTATTGATTAGATTTGGAAAAAGCCTTTCCTTGTGAGATGGAATAAATATATGATGAAATTTTGATAGAACTATTGCAAATGCATCTTTTTCGACATGCCTAATGTATCACATTCTGAATTTCTCTCCAAATATGGATCATGTCCAACCACTTTCAATTGTTTCCTTGTGTAAGAGTACCCGTTGCCTCACTTTTTTTCAATTTTCTATAGTTGCTCCTTCTGTTGGAATATTCTCCCCATCATTATCCAGTTTCATGCAATTGCATGCATCCCAGTCATCAGTCCCAGCACCTAGCCATCGGTTAGCTATCCCTCGGGAGCTTCTCACTGATCAGTTTTATCCCTCCTAGTGCTTAGTGCACCCCGCATGCAGTTACATGCATCTCATGTGCCCTCTCTCACCTACCATTTAGTTGTACTTCAGTTATATTCATTTCTTTCTTTGATTTAAGGCTAGACTGACTCTCAACTGACTGTATCACTCCGATGGACCTCCAGTGAGACTAGAATGCCCATTCTAACTCCAGTCAACTCCTCATGTGCCCTCCACTGAGCCTCCTTCATTCAGTTAGTGCCTACCTCACTCAGTTAGACTCCTCATGCACCCTCCACTGAGCCTCCTTCATTCAGTTAGTGCCTACCTCACTCAGTTGACTGATACATTGACTAGATGATGACTCCACTATCATTCAAGCCACACTCTGAGTTAGGAATTCGAATGCCCTACTTGGTCTATTCGAATCCTATATTATGCCATCTTCATGGCTATTGTATTCATTCATTCACATTCTTATTCATTGTATAATACTGAGATATTGTTCTATTCTACTGTGTTTATGAGTGATCATTGAGTGTCTCCTTCTCTTCTTCTTTGCAACATATTTGTGAGTTCGATTATGAGTTGCTACAGCTTCCAGATTCTTGCATATTCCTACACCTTCTTGGTTTGAATTTAAGCAATTTTGTCACATTGGACACATTGCATTATGTAGTCAGTATTGATAGTATAATTTATTACCAAGAAAATCTACCTTCTCTCTTTATGGAACATATAAATGAAAATAGTATATGCTAGTAGTATGTAGCATGTGTTAGCTTCACTACTTGATAGTTATTTTGGTGGTGAAAGGAAAAATGATTCAGTTTTTAGCTTTTCCTTGTTGCTCCAACTTGTTCCCCTAATGGTTGGGCATACTATTCTAGGGGAATAATCCTCTTCTCATAAGGGAGTTTCACTTTCTATTTTTCCATTTGTAAGAGAGATATTCCCTTACACTTATGACAGATTCCCTTATGCATGTAAGGTACACTATTTTGAGAAAGATTCCTTTAAACTTGTGATGCATTTATGAGAGGACTTGCAAGGGAGATTTTTTGTACAAACATGCAATTATTCCCATTTCATAAATGCTCATTGATTAGGTGTTATCTTTAGCATAGGCTAGGCTCTCGACATGAGTTTCATTTGAATATGAAGTGCTCCATTTGAGGCTACTAGCTAGCTGTAAACCCTTTGCTTCTCCTATTCTATAAAGGAGAGGAAGGGACACTACGTTACGTAGTCCAATGATTAAGTTTGCTAGTGTGTGCTGGAAAGTTGAGAGACACTATTTTATTTTTAAATATTTTTTTGGGTGTGATTGAGAAGAATGTGGTTGTTGTTACAGAATATGAGCATGCATCCATTACATTAATGGTGCATAATTCTTAGATCTAATTGCTAATTTATGCAGTGTTGGTCTCATCTCTTAATGTGTGGTATCTACACCTATTTCCATTTAGTGCTTTTGCTTCTTCAGATCTGAAGCCTTGATTGGTGTCACATTGTTTCAGCTTAGCTATAGATTAAATTCTAAGTGCAGATCTGTGTTTATTGGGTTCACATTACATCGTGATATATATGTCAGAAATCATCATAGAATACGTATATTCCATCCAAAGAATGCATTGGCCTTGCATTATCATGTATTATCATTATAAACACCATTGTTCATTGGTTCAAAGAAAGTTGAGACACGCACAATAATGAAGTCAAGGGTGGCAATTTCTTTAGTATTCATTTTGGAAACTTTTTATAGATGGTAGCTAATCTTTATGTGGCCCAGTTGACATTGGTTAGATTCCATCCAACCTTGGTTGAAAATCATCTTACCTCTTACCTTGGCTTGTAACATCATGCATCAAATAGATATCCTATATATATATATATATATATATTTTTTTTTATAACAAGGATGGTTATAATTTGTATTAATAAATTTCTATAGCCTCACTAGTCAACATAGTAATACAAAATAGACAAGTTTGCACTGCAACAAAAAGTTCAAACATAATCCAAAATTTTTAGTACTTGCTATGAAAACTAATCTACTTTACTTCACATAGAATTTCCATATTTTCCTGCTAGTGTATATCATGAAAAAAATCCCTTGGAGTTGTTCATATTTACAAAACATATTGTATACTAAACTTCAAATAAAAACATGATTTCTTTGGGATTTCTCTTGTTCACCGGGTGAAAGGTGTGGCTCCACTAGGTTCAATCCTTCCATGTCCAAAGCAGAAAAGGTTCTCTCTTTTGGAAAAGGGAATGGACAAAGAAGAAAAGGTTCTCTCTCTTCCCAGCCTCTCTTTCCCAAAGACAAGCACACATGCATATATGTACACAAAAATAACACATATGCATGATTGCAGAAACACAAATGCACATATAGAAAATGTATGACATATGTTCAAAAAGTAAATCATCCTCTCTTCATAATTTTTTTAAAGAATTTTCTAGAACATTAATTTCCAAAACAAATAGTTAATATATAGAACATTAACATAAGTTTTGTTTCTTTTTTTTCCAAATAACTATACCATTATTTGACAATGTCATTCCATACGTTTATTTCTCTTGGAATAATTCTTTAAATAGTTTTTACATTTTGACCAATCCTTCATCTTCAACTTGGAGAATGACTTGCTTTCCATTTTTTTCTTTCTAAATTTTCTTCCTAACTACGATTAATATAGGAATGGAACAATTTGTTGTCAAGTGCTAGGATACTCCATTTCTTGTACATAATAGACTTGGGGAAAGATATGCTAGAGACCACACGTGAGAGACTAGTGGAATCCTATATGTTGTTGCATTGAATAAATAGATAATTTAATATACATGGAGACAAATCCTTAGTTTGTTTTTTCACCAAAAATTATTCATATGACCTTGACAATTGCATGCTTTATAATGACTTATAAGTATGGTTCAACATTTAAATCCAAGCTTTTGGCTTAAGATCCAAAATTTTTGGTATATTTCTATGACAACTTCGATCTACAATGCTTTTGATGTCTAATGAAATTAAAGTTGATTTCAAGCACTAGGCCAGTAAATTTGTGGGTAAAAATGAGAACTTGTTTATGCTATAAAATGAAATCTCATGTGCATTATGTGAAAATTCCCCTCAACCCAAAATGAAGTTGTAGGAAGATCTTAGTAAAGACCACAATAAACTATTGCGCACTTTTCACTAAATATTTATGTACCTATAACCACGTCCAAATTAGGTTGCACACATAACCTGCAAGGTAAAGATACCTTATAATAGACTAAAACATTGTGTCCCATGTGTGTCCTATGTTATAAATATGGATAGGGTTCTCAAAAAGAGGGTAATTTGAGGGATGAGGAGAGTGTTTCTTCTTTCCAATTTTACTTTTAGTGCCATACCTTAATGGTTATGAGGATTGATCCAGTCCAACAACATAAAATTGTCAATATACCATGATCCATGTGCTAACTAAGGGAATGCAACAAGTTAGTGGCATTCCAACTTATACTAATGTACTGATTGACTAGTTGCAAAATGATTACTCAACCTTACCCACTTTCATGTTCATAACTTATGTCCATGAATAAATTTATTTAAATAATATTCTATAATTGATCTAGTACAATACTTCTTTACAAAGGTTCCCTTTGCATGGCCTTTGCAGTGGTTTTGACTGTATCGATGGCCCATGAGCCATAAGATCATATTTGAGGACCTAGATATTTTTGTTCTACCTTGGGCTATGTCCAAGGGCATGAGAAAAATCTTTGCAGACTAAATACTTTAATGGTGCCCTTAAAACACCTCTAAGAAAAATATTATCAAAACAAGGCTTGTCTAGGTTTTGGACCATGTGCATGTTCCATGATCCACAAAAGATTCTTTGAGGCCCTAAGATGTGGTTTAAATCCCTAAGGCCCAAGGCTAAAGTTTCATCGTCAACGGCCTCAATATCCATCCTTACTACTAAAAAGGTCATAATAGTTCCCATATCACCACATGGAGGACATTTAAGTGTATGTACACGGAAGCATATATTGGCTCAAGGTTGCATTCATTTCCTTAGAACCATACAATCATCGTATAGGGCGCAAGCTTTGGGTTTCCTCCCTTAACCATGTCGAATGCAACAAGGCACATCATTGATGATAAAATATTCATAATGGAACCTACAACCATAGGTCAAATATCCCATAGAAATGTCGTGTATGATGGTTTAGGTGTCATTTTTTTCCTTGGAGCCAAGTATTGGTGAAATGAGGTTGTTTTTAAAGTTCCATTCCATGTTATGAGGATGAAATCCAAGGTCATATTCCATAATGTTTGACATGTTGGGGATCAATTGTTCCATGTTTGACTCATTTTATTTAACTAAATTGTCATTTTGTGTAAACTATGGTGGTAACCCATGCTTGGATTCATGCTAGAGTGAGGGATTGAGCAACTGTCACCAAATGCACTTCCGTGTAATGGTTGCTTGTGATGACCTTCACATCTCTCTAATTAACCAGCCAAATATGTTGCTTGATATGGAACGCATTTACCAAAGATATCTCCAATACTTAGCAGATGACTAGTAACTGCCAAATCTAAGCACAGATTTTCATTGCTTTCAACACAAGATTCTCATCTTCTCCTTCATCAAATATTCTTGTATTCATGTAGTCATTTAATTTGGCTGATTTTCAATTATCTTGTTGGCTAGACAATACATGATTTTTTTTAATTCCATGAACAAAAGTTGCACGTTATGCTGCTATTTATCGAGTATATTTGCAAAAATAAATATGAATACACATGGTTGGTTGTCCTTGATCCCTATTTAGTTCATTTTATACTTCCAAATTACAACATTAAAACGTTATTATTGACATGTATATATTTAAGTAAAACATTCAATGAAGAGAAATGGTAAACCTCAAAAATTCAAAAGAAAATAGTATGACAGGTAATATTCTAGTGAAATTCGAACCCTACTCCTAATGATCCAAATAGATTCTAATGCCCTCGCACCATTTGTTTTAAAAATAAATAAAACGCATCGCTATAGCGACGATTAGAAACTAATACTTGGTCATCTGGTAAGGATTTTTTATCACTATAGCGACGGACTGTTCGTTGCTATAGCAAACTAGCCGTCATTATAGCGACGGACTGTTCGTCGCTATAGCAAACTAGCCGTCATTATAGCGACGGTTGCTTGGAGCACCAAATGACGAAAATGATGTACAAGTGACAGAATGTTCGTCGCAAATCCGTCGCTTGGTGCTCCAAGGGACCATTGCTATAGCGACGAGGAAGTGTCGCTATAGCGACGATTGAAGTGTTTCTATAGCGACGAAGAAGCATCGCTATAGAATTGGAGTGAAACATGCACAGAGAATCTCGCTAGCAACAATAAACAACAAACTTGTAAAGTTGAGAGATTAATAGAGAAACAAATCAAAGAATTCTATTAACTGAATGAAATAATGGTATCAATACACATGATATACTATGCATGGCCGCATGGTTGAACTAATGCACCTTAGTAGAGATTATAGAGAGATGCGGACACACATTGACAACAACTAGAGTGAACTGCGACCTAGTCCTAGTTAATTGGTCATCTAGTCGATAATTAACTAGCTCACACACAAGTGGAGCTGAGAGAATCCCATGCATGCACGTGCATACAATAGGTGTAGTGCATCCATATCCTCATTGTTGATTCCCAACATCGGCATGATTCTGAAGCATTTGAATGTGATGACTAAGATGAACATATTAATCATTGATGCTGTGCCATTCTGTTTTCACCATTAGGTCCAAGGCGTCATCCTCTTTTCATCCATCCTCACTTTGGTCATTTGTGTCATCATTTGGTCTTCATGTCTTTTACATGAAGTGTCATCGTAAGTGTCATCATGGAAAAGTTGTGTCAAGCTTTGAGGTTGTGTCCTTTCTCCCCGTATGTATCGTCATGTCACAAAGTCATTGTCATTACGTTCACGTTGCAGTGTTGGTCACGTTCATATGTCACTTGGTAAAATCTCCTTCTGTTTGACCCCTTCGGCATATGAAAGAGCCCACCATGCACACTTCGAGGAAAACCACAGATTTGAAATTAAAGTGATTCAAAAAAGGGAATAAAAAAGAGATAACCACATGGAACCATGTCCGAGAGGAACACAGAGGCATGGAAACTGAAAGGACAAGCAGAAACATCTCAACCAGAGCTACCACGACAGGAAGATGAAATGCATCTCATGATGGTTGTCCACCAGAAGACAGTAGTAAAGTTGCAGATCAAAGTACATGAAGATAACATATTGGTGATAGAATTGATTGACTCAGGAGCAAACATATGTTTTCTCAAAAGGAAGTATGTTGACCCAAATTACTGGGAACCATGCCAAGCTCCAGTCAGAGGCTTTGGAGGAAGAAAGGCAGTAGAATATAAGACTAGCCATGGAAAGGTATGCCTTGGCAATTTTTGTATAAATTGTATTTTCTTACTGGTAGAAGATGATTTTGCACATGAATGTGTAATAGGAACTAGTCTGTTGTCAACCACCATCCCTCATGGAGTAAAATATGATGATAAAGGGAAAATTGGATACCATTTTACTGTAAGGAAAAGGCAGATCTTTCTCCCACTGGTATCTACAGAAGAAATTACACATTCCATATGGAACGTAGAACTTGATACTATGAAGCATGTCAAAGCCCAAATCAAAGAAAAGGGAGATCAAATCAGGGCCACAAAAAGGGTTGAACACTTACACAGGATTGAGGATGAATTGAAGGCTCCTGAGAAGCAGAAAAAGATTGAGGAGATCAGAAAAGAATATGCTGATAAAGTATGCCATACCACTCCTAATGCATTTTGGCATAGAAAGCAATTTTGGGTAAACCTAAAATATAAAGAAGGGTATCAAGGAAATCCAAGCAGAAGTAGACCAATCCCCATGAACAAGGAATACCGAAGTCTATGCAGAAAAGAAATTCAGGACTTGCTTAGTAAAGGACTTATCAAGCATTCAAGAAGCCCATGGTCTTGTTCATCCTTCTATGTAAATAAACACTCTGAACGGCTTCGTGGAGTACCAAGAATGGTGATCAACTACAAGCCTCTCAATGACGCCCTGGAATGGGTAAGGTATCCAGTCCCAAACAAATCTGATATGATCAAGAGAATTGCAGGAGCAAAGATCTTCTCTAAGTTTGATCTGAAGTCTGGCTTCTGGAAGATTGGAATCAAACCAGAAGACCAGTTCAAGACAACCTTCAATGTTCCACACGAACAATATGAATGGCAGGTAATTCCTTTTGGATTAAAAAATGCCCCTTCAGAATTTCAAAGAATCATGGAATCTGTGTTAGAACCATATATGGATTGGCTCATGGTCTACATTGATGATATTCTTGTATTTTCAAAATCTGTTGATGAGCATATAAAGCATCTTAGGACCTTGCTTCATGTCCTATACAAGAACAGATTTGTGCTATCTGGGAAAAAGATGAAGCTATTCCAAACAAAGATCGAATTCCTAGGGAAAAAAATAAAGAATGGAAAGATTGAAGTTCAACAGCATGCTGTCGACTTTGCTGATAAATTCCTAGATGTCATCTTAGACAAAAAACAATTGCAGAGATTTCTAGGATGCCTGAATTATGTAACATCATATTATGAAAATTATGCACAAGATAGAAAGTTGTTAAATAAACGGCTGGAAACAAGTCCTCCACCATGGACACATAAGCATACAGAAGCAGACAAGAGGATAAAAGCCAAGGTAAAGACTCTCCCTATTTTACACATAATAGATGAAAGTCTAATGAAGATCTTAGAGACAGATGCATCAGAAGAAGGATGGGGAGCAGTCCTGAAACAATGTCGAAGAGATTGCAACGACACTGATGAAGAAGCAGACTGGTATGCATCAGGACTATGGAATGATGCCCAAAAAAAGTATCATACTATTGACAAACAGATTAAGGCATGTCTGAATGCCATCCAGAATTTTTAAATACACTTAATGAATAAAAAGTGTATTGGATAGCCAGGCAATGAAATTTTTCCTAGAAAATCCCATCAGAAACTACACTACTAAAGCCAAGTTCGCCAGATGGCAGGCCATGTTTTCTCAATATGAGTTTGAAATTAAGCACATCAAAGGAACTGAAAATTGTATTGCAAATTTTCTTACAAGAGAGCATCTACAGGATAAATATGGGATTGCAGCCCCCAGTTGCATGATGATGATAACATAATGGCATGAAGGAAGTGACTCCTACATATATGTTGATGATGAAATGAGCTGGGAACATTATATGGAACAATGGAAGCCCACTTGGCAGCTGAGGTCCACAGAAGTCTTGGATGAGAATTTATAACACCCAAACTTGTTGATAAATTTAGTACCAAAACCCAGAATATATCCAACATCAACCTGTGGGGTCCCCAACATGGTTTATGGCCGACAACTGAGACATGCCATTGATTCCTCACATGTGCTACAAACAAATTTCCAGGACCTAAGACTCATCAGCACTGAATCAGCACTAGGATAAGTCCTAGAACAATATTTTGTATCAATCATATGCGCACCTTAGCTTCCTAGCCAAGAAAATAACCCTATTCTCAATTTTCCCCTCATTGATGTAAATTACGAAAATTACAAAAGATTGTGGTGGAACTTCCTAAATAAGGACAACCGGGACCATGAATACTTCACAAAAGTAAAGTTTGGTCTGCAAAGGGCACATGTGCTGAATGGAATCCCAGACTGGACGCATTGCTGGTGGAATGATTTTGGCCTAAGCAGAAGCGAAGTGGACCCTGCCATTATACAACATGAGCACACACAGTACTGTATTCCCTGCTCTAAGGTCAAGGACATGTATGCCAGCGAAGTATGTGATGACACACATCTGTTTCAGACCTTCATATACAACAAATTTCAATGGCTGGTGAAAGCAAAGATCCGAGAACAGACGCGACAAGGACAAAGAATCATCATAAGGAGCATGTACACCAAGATGTGGGATCCCTCATATCAGCAGAGATTTGGACATCCGTATGATGATATGATTGATTGGCCTTATGACAGGCCTGATTACAATTTCCTGACTGATTAAATGGTTTCTGTGGGATTCCCTGAAATCTCCACTTTGTTTACTTTATTTTGGTTTCCGTGGGATTCCGTGAAATCTCCACTTTGTTTTGGTTTCCATGGGATTCCCTGAAATCTCCACTTTGTTATACTATCAGGTCGAGAGATCTTTTCTGACATTGTTGCTGTTCGAATCCTCTTTTCAAGATGTTCTGAGACTCGGGAAACTTTCCCGACTTTTGGTGCGGTTTGACCCACATCTTAGACAGCTTTTACGAACAAGCAAATCAGAAGGACAATTTGTTTCCTGCAATTGCTTGTCCGAAGAGATTCCTTGCTTCAGCATGAAGGAACTATCTCTCTCTCAAATCTATAAATAAAGAGTCCCTCCTCTCTTATTGCACCGCGCATTCGAGAGTACAAAGTCTAGAGTCTTAAGTCTTGTTCAAGTATGCTCTACAAGTGCAGCTTAGTGTGATCACGTTGCATCAAAAAGATATGTTTTAGGAAGTCGAGTCTAGAGGAATTGTGACCAGAAAATAACGCCCTAACCCTAACAGAGGCATGGCAGACCACAAACGCATTGACCGAGGGAGCCGAAACGCCAGGCTAGCCATCGTAGGACTTGGTGCACAGATGGAGAATCCGCAGTCCAAGGCGACCGTTGGTGGACGCGAGCCCGAATTAAACGCAAGGAACGTGGCAGAGAGCAAATGGATAACAACATAAGACTCACAAACGCAGCACGCGGCAACGGGCTTGAAGGTGGAGAGAGAAAACCTAAACGCATACTCGGCCGCGTAGGAAGATGAATATTTGAATCGAGCTTCAATATATGAATCGAGCTTCAAGGAACACCTTGCCGTATATAGAGAATGCACATACGGCAAAGATTGCAGCAGTTTGAAGGACTGGCAGCACTATTGTATTCGCCGAAAGTCTTGGTCATTTTACGTGCCAAGATTTTTAATTGATATTGCCTGCATGCATTATCTTCAGAAAAAATGAATGCAGGAACTCACCTTAAGTTTTGATCCCCTAAGAAAACAGTAAATGAAGTTCGCTAATGGATATTGTCTCGGGTTGTAACTTCGGTAAGCGATGAGATTTTAATGTTAAATCGAAGACATAAATAAAACAAACACAGACAACATCTCTGCGACTGCTCAACACGAAGATAGAAAAGGCTGAGCATCAAGCATTGCAGGCCTGTGCTAATTAGCGTGTTGTCATTCCTTTATAACCATATTTGTCTACTTTATTGTGCAACTCTTGGTCTTCTCGGGCCCATGGTTATTTTACACGGTGAAACAACATAACACGGCATGGGAGGGTGAGCGTCGGTTACTTGCTGCTCACCCTCTTCATAGCGCACATCATAAACTAAACGACATAGAAAACTCTTGAGTTCCGAGGCAGCTGAAATGCTTCGAATACCCTTCCGCAACCTTTAAAATCTAAACAAAGGCAGCGCAACATGATATTTCACACCGGAGGTAAGAAACTCATCCAAGAACCTAACAGTGCGGCCTTGGCACGTAAATTAATTTAGGTCCCATTCATTAGGGTGAAGGCCCACTGTCCTTCTGTTGGTTTGTCTGAGGTATGTTTTGTTTTTCACACACTTCCTTTATTTTCTAGTTTATTTAAAATTACTGATGTTTTTATGATGCATGGATGTTACCTTCGTGACAATATAAGCCGAGAATACTTCTTCTGTTCAATTGAACTAATTGAACAAACCTTCTGTTCTCAAGGGTTGAAACCTACCACAACACAACCTTGATGACTGTTAAAAATCTTGTACATAATGCTAATTTTTTTCTTTTAATATTTGTCTTTATGATGTCATTTATTTCCAACCAAAGTAGTTGATTCTCATAGTTTTCAAATTCATTCTTATTATGTAATCTTTTTTCTTTTTAAATGCGCATGCCCAAAGTTAGTATTTATAAAACGAAAATATTTCATGAGGGAACTAATATTTTACTTTCCATTTAAAAATTCTTGATTTGAATCTAATTGTCATTTTCTTTTTGCACATTGAAAGAAAGTCACATTGAAAGAAAGTAAGTGATTTAATTACAACAACTTTTTGTTATTTTGTAAATATTTTGAAATTAATTTATTTTCGTGGTTTTCATTAGTTAATTAATTTAGTTTTAAAAATTAATTTAAAACTTTCTAGATAGCATACATGTAGTTCTTTTGATGTAATAATATATTTTATTTCAGAATAATGGTATATTTATTCATACGCATTTTAATGGCGTTTTGATTCACCTATGCATATAGGATTGACTCTATGAATCTTAAGGCTTTAAATGAAATCTAAGCTTCCATCAGCATCTTCCCCTTGACCATCCCTAGAGGGAACCATGCCATTTTGAGCATCAACATAAAATGATGACTTTGATGGGGACATTGTTCCTAACTTTCTTTGAATATGATCTATTATAATTCCCCTAAAATTAAATTTCTTTGAATATGATCTATTATAATTCCCCTAAAATGAATTCCGTTGTTGATCTTTTTATCAAAGTCGTCTAATCACTACCAATGTAAACCTTGTGAGTTATTATTTCCCTTCATTAATTCATTTTCCAAGTATATGACCTTTTTTCATCTTAGTATCCTATAACCATGGCTTTCTCTCGTAATGTTGGTTCCTCGATATTAGGGAATATGTTTAGCGAGTACAATCATGTTGTTAACCCAGCTAATCCTCAAAAATTCATGAAGAAAATGGACATTTTCCAATATGAGGTTGATGATGATCCTACATCTTGGTACATACCTTCTCTTTTGAATCTAACCTTGGCTACAAATCATTTTCCAAAATTCAAAGATCATCTTCATAAGTTATCGGGAAATGGCATTACATTCATAAACGAGCATATATATGCATTTTCCTATGCTTGTCCAAATATTGGTGCACATGACAATGATACTTGTATGCACCTTTTTGTCAATTATACTAATAAATTCTATAACTTACATGATAAGATCTTTACTGACTAGAATGAGCTCATTTATTGGTTTAAATCCATGTTTGGGAGTGTTAAGAAACCAAATAAATACTTGAGGAATTTTAACCGCATATCTTTTAAAGAGAATGAATCCATCAAATCTTTTAACCTAAGTTTTATGAAGCTTTATAACAAGATTTCCGAATCTATCCATCCTTCCTAGCAAGCATCCCTTGTCCAATATTATGATTGTCTTCCTCCTCCTTACCAACACCGATTAGAGGAGAGGAATGTAACTTCTCTTAGTTTTGTTCTACATATATGCATCGATTTTGAAGAGTAGAATCTTTAGTTTCGTTCTACATGTATGTATAGATTTTGACTAGCGGAACCAAAGGATAGGGTTGCTCCTAGACCATTTCAGTTCTAAGACCGACATGTATGCCATGTTCTAAGTGATACAAGAAATGCAAGATTGGACAATTTCATTAAAGCATAGGCTTATAAATGAGTCTCAACCAACCTTCGCTTAGCTTCCCTGCTTTCTTACTGAAGGTTGGAGGCAGAAATAAAACAAAGATAATGCGGAATGAGCTACGGCTCTTCAATCTTTATTCATAAACGGAGATCAACTGATGTAATACAATCAAGAACGTAATGTGTATTTAAACACTTATGGAAAACCCTAAAAGCTTTAACCTAGCTTTTGCATGCATGCAAAGCATGCTGTTGCATTTATTAACTGAACTTCTAAATAGTAACTCAAGTAAAAGCTAAAGCTAACTGAAGTAATTACTATTTCTAACACTCCCTCTTAATTACTACTGCTGACTACTGCAGCTTTTACAATGCCTAAATTATTTCTATGGATTTCAAAAATATCTTTTGCCAATGGCTTTGTGAATATGTCAGCCAATTGGTCAATTGATTTACAATGCTCAACATGAACTTCACCATTGTTCACAAGTTCTCTTATGAAGTGATATCTAGTATCAATGTGTTTGCTTTTCTGGTGAAAAACATGGTTCTTGGATAGAGCAATTGCTGAGTTGTTGTCACAATAAACTGTGGTTGGTCCTTCTTGTTTCTGTTGAAGACCTTCTAAAACTCTGCGTAACCAGACTGCTTGACATGCTGCTGATGTCGCTGCTACATACTCTGCTTCTGCCGATGAAAGTGTTACAATGGGCTGCTTCTTGGATGCCCATGAAATCACTCCTGATCCAAGATGAAAAACATGACCGGAAGTGCTCTTCCTGTCATCCAAACTTCCTGCAAAATCACTGTCAGTGAAACCTGTCAAAACATCATACTCTGTGCTTGAGTATAAAATTCCATAGCTTGAAGTCCCTGCAACATATCGTAAGATCCTTTTGCCAACTTGCCAATGCGAGTCTTTGGGAGACTCCATGAACCTTGAAATCAAGCTGACAGCAAACATAATATCAGGTCTCGTAGCTGTGAGGTACATGAGACTTCCTACAAGTCTTTTATACAATGTTGGATCTACATTGGGACTGCAATCTTCTTTGCTCAACTTAGTACCTGTTGCCACTGGTGTAGGTGTTGTTTTGCAATTAAGCATTCTGAATCGCTTAAGAACTTCATTAGCATATTTATTTTGAGAGATAAATATACCCTTTTCTGACTGTTCTACTTCTAGGCCAAGAAAGAACCTCATCAATCCAAGGTCTGTCATCTCAAACTCTTTCTTCATAGCTGCCTTGAACTCATCTACTGAGAGGTCGCCTGTAAAAATCATATCATCAACATACAAACAAACTATTAAAATCTGTCCTTGTTGATTTACCTTTGTGTAAAGTGTTGGTTCACTGCTGCTTCTGCTAAAACCATTTTTGATGAGATAAGAATCAATTCTGCTATACCAAGCTCTTGGAGCTTGCTTAAGCCCATATAGAGCTTTCTTCAACTTGTAAACTTTGTCTTCATGTTCTTTTATTTCATACCCATGTGGCTGCTCCACATAAATTTCTTCTTCAAGAATTCCATTCAAGAATGCCGACTTGACATCCATCTGATACACTTTCCATTTTTTTTGTGCTGCAATTGCTAGGACTGCTCTTACTGTGTCCAATCTTGCCACTGGTGCAAAAGTTTCTCCAAAATCAATTCCTGGTTGTTGCGAGAAACCCTTTGCTACTAACCTTGCCTTGTACCTATCAATCTCACCTTTTTCATTGAGTTTGGTTTTATAAACCCACTTCACACCAATGGGTTTCTTATTCTTTGGCAGGTCAACTAGATCCCATGTATCATTTCTCTCAATGGAATCTATCTCTTCGTCCATAGCATTTACCCAATGCTCTTGTTTTACAGCCTCTTCATAAAACACAGGTTCACTAGCAATAAAAACATAATTGGTATTTGCATCCAATTCATCATAAATATCTGTCAATCTTCTAGTCTTTTTATTACTGTAATCAGATTCATTACCTGACTGCGGACTTGATGCTTCACCTCGAACTGAGTTTCTAGGTGTTCTTTCTGGAGTATTTGCTATTGGTGAAGATGCTACTGGATCTTGTTGTCCAATCAACTCCTCATCTTCTCCATCTTCTGGTTGGGGTATTGCAGCTCCCATACCCTTGTCTATGGTTCCATTCCATGACTCTTCCTCCTTGAACAAAACATCTCTGCTGAGAATAACCTTTTTGGTAATAGGGTTATACAGCTTGTAGGCTTTAGTTTGTTCACCATATCCAAGAAATATACATTTCTCACTCCTGTCGTCTAGCTTTTTTCTTAGCTGTTTAGGAACATGAGCATAAGCAACACAACCAAATACTCTGAAATGAGAAACATTACAAGTCATACCTGACCATGCTTTCTCTGGTACTCTGTTCTTCACAATTTTGGTGGGAGATCTGTTCATCACATGAACAGCACAAGCCACTGCGTCTCCCCAAAATTCATGGGACACATTTCTTCCTTTCAGCATGCTCCTTGCCATATTCATGATGGTTCTGTTCTTGCGTTCTGCAATACCATTCTGCTGAGGAGTATATCTTGTAGTGAATTGCCTCTTGATTCCATGATGCTTGCAGTAATCATGAAATTCCTTTAATTCATACTCTCCCCCTCCATCAGATCTCAATACTTTGAGTTGATAACCACTCTGTTTTTCAACCAAAGCCCTAAATTCCTTGAACTTGCCAAAAGTTTCAGACTTCTGACGAAGGAAATACACCCATGTTTTTCTACTGAAATCATCAATAAATGTAAGGAAATAATAGCTTCCACCAATCGATTGAGTTTGCATTGGTCCAACTAGATCAGTATGAATAAGTTCTAAAGGTGCATGTGCCCTTCGAGACATACCTTTAGGAAAGCTATCCCTGTGCTGCTTTGCAATGATGCAACACTCACAACTGCTTTCTGGCTCCTTCATAGGGGGCAATCCCTTTACCATCTCTTTCTGCTGCAAAAACTTGAGACCACCAAAGTGAAGATGTCCATATCTAAAATGCCATAGCCAATAATCATCTATGCAAGTGGCTTTTTGAGCAAAAGAGGTTACCTTGCTGCTGCAATTCATGACTAGTGGATACATCCTATTCCTAGTCACTTGTATTTTGATGATCAAATGTCGATTTGGGTCATAAATTTCACAGTCTGATCCATCAAAGACAAGTTTGTACTTCTTTTCAGTGAGTTTCCCAATGCTAAGCAGATTATGCTTCAATCCTGGAGCATAATAGACATCTGAGATTGTCTTTTGTTGGCCTTGTTTGGTCAGAATGTTGACCACTCCTTTTCCAAGAACTGGAACCACCTCATCCGTGCCAACTTTGACCTCTGTCCTCACTGATTCATCTAAGTCTGCAATTAGACCTCTGTCACCTGTCATATGGTTACTGCAGCCACTATCTAAAAGCCAAAGTCCCTTTGGGCTTTCGTGTGCAGCATGACATGTAAGAAATAACATATCATCTTTATCCTCAGAGGTATTAGTCACATTAGCATTATGATTTGCTTGATCAGCCTTTTTCTTTTTGCATTGATGAGCATAATGCCCAAATTTATTGCAATAATAACACTGAATATTAGATTTATCTGACCTTTTTTTGTCGCAGTTTCCGCCTTCATGGTTATGATGGTGATCTTGATCTCCATTGCCATTACTTCGGCCACTTCTGCCTCGTCCTCTTGATTCTCCTCTGCCTCTGCCTCTTCCTCTGCCTCTTGAGAATGAGACATGTGCTTTGAAAGCATTCTCATGAGAGGATTCTTCATTCCTGTTGAGTCTGGATTCAAATGAAAGTAAAGATCCGGTCAACTCATCTATAGAGAGAGTACTTAGATCTTTTGCTTCTTCAATCGCTGAAACTTTCGACTCAAATTTGTGGGGTAGGGATCTCAAAACCCTTTCAACCACCCTTTGATCTCCAATCTTTTCACCATAGATATTCAGCTGATTAACAATCCCCATGACTTTGGTCATGAAAGAGTCTACAGAGTCTGATTCTTTCATCTTCAGATCTTCAAAGTCTCTTCTTAGGTTTTGGAGTGTTGCTGTTTGAACCTTACCAGCACCTTGATAACTGGTCGCCAAGGTATCCCATGCTGCTTTGGCATGTAAAGATGCTGATATCTTTGGAAATACGCTGTTATCCAAAGCGTTCATTATGAGATGCAGTGCCTTTGCATCCTTCTTCCTATGCGCTCGCAGGACATCCTTCTCTGCGTTTGAAAGGGCCTGAAAAGCTGCATCATCTGCAGGTTCGGAATAGCCATACACGACATATTCCCATGCATCTTCTGACCTGAGATAAACCGCCATCCTCGTGGCCCATACATCATAGTCCTTTTTCCCTGTAAGAGGAGAAATCTGAGATTGATTGCTGCTAGAAGCCATAGACGGTGCGATGTCTTTCACTGGCTCTTATTCAAAATAATCTCCCTTCCTCTTTTTTTTTTTTTTTAAAAACAAATAATAATCCTCCCTCTTAAACAAGTTTTGAAAAATATCTTCAAATATCTTCTTCTCTTGTAAAAAAGAAAAAATTCTTACTCAATAACTGCGTGAAAGTCAAAAAACAATCACATAAAGTAAAAACCTTTTTGCACTTGTCCAAAAAAGCCGCCTAATTCCAATTACCGCTCTTTGTCTTAAGGGAGAGGCCGCGGTGAAATCTCGAAAATTTACCTCGTATGTCTCCAAACTGCCGCGCTTTAGCCTATAGTATAGGCGCGATAGTTCCTAAAGTACCGCTCTGTGGACTATAGGGAGGGCGCGGTACTCCAAAAAAATATTTTCTTTAAATAATTTCTCCAAAAAAAATAATTTCTTAAAAAAAACTTACAAATTCTTCAAAGCTACGGCTTTGGCTTCTTCGGAAATTGATGCTACCAATTTGATCTTCTCCTATGCTCTGATACCAAACTGAAGGTTGGAGGCAGAAATAAAACAAAGATAATGCGGAATGAGCTACGGCTCTTCAATCTTTATTCATAAACGGAGATCAACTGATGTAATACAATCAAGAACGTAATGTGTATTTAAACACTTATGGAAAACCCTAAAAGCTTTAACCTAGCTTTTGCATGCATGCAAAGCATGCTGTTGCATTTATTAACTGAACTTCTAAATAGTAACTCAAGTAAAAGCTAAAGCTAACTGAAGTAATTACTATTTCTAACACTTACTTGACCCAAGATGATGCAATATTCCAATATTTGTACATGCAATTGGTTCGATTTGTATGATGAGACCCATGGCCCTTCAACTTGCAAGACTTTTCTTATAGAAAAAGAGTGAGAAAAAGGGAATAAGGGTATGCCTTCAGTAGCCAAAAGACCTATCAATGAGATCTATGTTGCCATTGCCATGTCCTGTTCTTAGCTTATACCCAAAGCTTTATTTGATCCCAATCTTTCAACCATTAAGGCAAATTTTAATCATGAGATCATTACTCCTTTTATCTATGAGTCAAGACTTCCTCCGCCAATCCACAAAGCTAATATGTCTAGCGTCACATTTCAATCAATACCAACATTTCCCAACAATTATGCGCCTTAAGATGTGGTCACTGATTTAGCTAACCCGAGGTCTAACATCAATCTATTAGATTCCATTGGAGAGCCCGAGCGATATGAGAACTTGAGTAGCGCTCTCACTTGGACCCTTCCTTGTCCAGAACTTATCCTTAGACAACCCCACAAGACATTCATGAGCTCTTCTCTTTCTAGCTAATTCCAAGCGTGATCCTTATATTCCCATTCATTGGGGGGATGTCGTCATGCCTCATCTTAATGCTCCATGTTTTCCCGATTTGCAAAATGAACTCTTAATTAAAGACGAGGCCTATAATTTGCAATGCAATATCTCATTCCATAATGAGATTACCTCAAAAAAATTGATCGCCATGAAAGGCAAGTTGATTCATGCAAGGAGGTGATTCATAATGATATCTATCATACCCTTTGCAATCATGTAATCTTAAAATCGAACCATGTTGTAATTGATTCTTTTAATGATATCTATCTTGCATTCCCATTCATCGGGGGAATGTCACTATGCCTCATCTTAATGGTCCATGTTTTTATGTTTTCCCAATTTGCAAAATGAACTCTTAATTAAAGACGATGCTTATAATTTGCAATGCAATATCTCATTCCATAATGAGATAATCTCAAAAAACTTTGATCACCATGAAGGGCAAGTTGATTCATGTAAGGATGTGATTCATAATGATAGCTATCATACCCTTTGCAATCATGTAATCTTAAATCAAACCATGTTGTGATTGATTCTTTTGATGACTCTCTCATTATTCCACCAATCCATGAAAAAGATGCTCGCTGCTTTCCAGTTATGGGTGAGAACATTGTTTTCCATAAGCCTACCCTTGATTCTGAATCTTGTGCTTCTAGAAATGAGCATATCATTATTGAAAGCAAAGTCTTACTTCATATTAACTTGTAGCCTATTAATAATGAGTCTTTAGTCATTTCTAATTTGGATAAAGAAATTAATTACATTGTTCATGATCAATCAATCATGATTGATGGATCGGATAGGGAAAATCCGGTGTTAATTATCAAAGATTTCATTTGGATTCATGGGTTGATCATAAATTTTACGATAATGCAAACACTGACTCGTCATTTTATTTGCATTCCTTTTTATTTGTTGCAAGTAGGTCTAACATTTCTTTTGAGCGTTTCACGGCCATGTCCATCTTTATTTTAGGAGTTCAATGCAAGGCTTTGACAATTATCAAGACTCCAACAATAATCTCTGTAACACTAATGATGTATTTTTATATAATAAATGGCACCCTGCTTGATTAAATTTTCTTCTTTCGTGGAATTAGGAGTAGGCATGCATTGCTAGTTCTAGGTCATTTTGATTTCCTGCTTTTGCTTTTTTCTTTCAATTTTCCACATCAGTTATATTAATTAGATAATCCTTCGAGGTTGTTAGGAAGTACGGTATCAGAGCCATGATATTTTAGGGCAAGTTTCAGTCTGAGTTAATGCTGCATTGGTGGATTCCCACGTGCATAGTTGAAGGCAAGAGAGCCATTTCCATAATCATTGTGGATTGTTTGAGGTTATTTCTGGACGTGGATTGTTTGAGGTTCTCGAGGTCGGATATCAAGAGGCTCATGGGTCCGATTCGCTCTTTCATTGGAATGCGTCCACAGAAAAAAAGACTTCGCATTGTCTGGATGTGATCGCTCTTCTTCTACTACGTCCAAAAGGAAAAATCCCTCTAGATCAAGGTTGAAAATGATGATTTTAGCGAGTGTTTAGTCTATGGTGAATTACTGTGCGTGAGCAACACATCTTTGCATGTGTGATGCCCTTTTGGAGGCTTTTCTTAATCAAAGAACTAGGGAAGATGAGTTGTTGTTTGAAACCATAGTAGCATAATTCAAGTATTAGAGACGATGAGTTGTTGTTTGAAACAAATCAAGTTGCAGTTTCCAGGAGAATCTCATATTAAGTGGAGGAGTTAACAAGGTCAAGGTGAGACTAGAATAATTGTGATGTCTATTTATGATTCAAATTCCGATGCGTGGATTTCAGTTTTTATCATAGTCATGGATCATATTTAACCTCATGGTAAGGGTATTTTTTCTAAAGGAAAGTTTTATTGTACGACCTTCACTCCCAAGGCCCCCACCATCGTAGTGTTCAATATTGTTGATGGACTTTGGACAGGAATTCGATTGCCTGAGGGATGTTGAGTGATTTGCCTAAACATTTAGGGCAAGTAGTGCAAGTAGACCAGAAGGAAATTGATGGTCTTCGTATGTGGAAGTTGATTGGAGCAGAAAAATATGAAATATGGTTTGAGCTACGTGAAAGCAGTTCAACAATAGGTCTCTTTCCATCGTCACCTTAAGTGACAGTGAACAACAATGAGTTGCTAATGGCAGCTGATTGGGAAATGAATGTGTCAATATTCAACTTCAAGGTGGGGAAATTGTTCGTCTCGAAAATGAAAGTGAGAATACCAAAATGAAAGTGAGAATACCAGGTCTTCGTACATATCAACAACAAATTCAAGGATCTGGGTCTGCCTTCGAATCCAACAGCATGTTGTGGCCTTAGTCCTTATTTATACAATGATCTCAGAAATTTGGGTGGTTAATTGTTATTTATGATGATTGTATTGTAGATGTTAATGGTGACTAAATTGTGTCTTTTTATAAATATTTCTTCAATTCTTTTTCATTTGTGCATTAAAAAATATTGATTAGGAAAAACATCAGATTACAGATTTATCTTCTTATCAAAACTAGTAACAAAAAAAACATTAAATCTAACTTAAGAACATTTCCTAAAGGTATTTGAAAAGGTATTTGAAAGGAAATGGGGCCAAATCCTTTCACATGATAAGTTCCATAATCCCCAATCTCCATGCTCTTTTTTTTTTCTTACTCCTAAAATTTGTTGAATATTAACCCATTAGAAGTCATATGTCTCGAAGCTCCATTCTCCACAAACCACCCAACATTATACATAGTATTAGAGGGAAATAAAGTTAACAATGCCATATCCATCTTTGAACATTTGCAATATAATGAAGAAGATCATCCACCTATCACATGTGAAAAAAAACCTAGCTTCTATTGGAATAGATCAACCACCTATGATAGGTCCTCCTAGGCATCTCACTTCTTGAAAATCATACCAACAAGTAATAACATAGATCTATCATCTATCACTAGCAACCCATGAAGTTTCCAAAAACTCAAGGTTTAATGGAAATCATAAATTTCACCTCTTTGACTAGAGGTTTCCTATATCTTAACT
Source organism: Larix kaempferi (assembly GCA_027924585.1). Lineage (NCBI taxonomy): Eukaryota > Viridiplantae > Streptophyta > Pinopsida > Pinales > Pinaceae > Larix > Larix kaempferi. The sequence goes on from BSBM01000130.1 coordinate 5,385,541, forward strand.
CTATGAATTTGCAATCCGAGGATGTTATGAGATATGAAACAAAATAGCAGCGGAAAGTGAACACTATTTCATTCTTAACAACCCAATATTCTAGGTAATTCAACGAGCAAAGATACCAAGTGAATTGATAAGTTTCAACCCTTTAGGGAAATCTTATCATGCATAAACCTAATTTGAAAACTCTTTTTTTATACCATTAATAATAGTAATAAAACAACCTTTAAATCCTTCAATTATCATGTCAAGTCACTTTAGAAATTTTCCCTTTATTTATTCAAAATCAACAAGACATATATAACCGTAAATAACAATTCATGAAGAACATAGATGGATGAAATTCAAATTTGTAATTACAACCTTTAAATCCTTCAATTATCATGTCAAGTCACTTTAGAAATTTTCCCTTTATTTATTCAAAATCAACAAGACATATATAACAGTAAATAACAATTCATGAAAAACATAGATCAATGAAATTCAAATTTGTAATTAACAAATGTTGTGGATAGTTGAAAAATTCAGTAATATATTGAGGGTGAATTTGTTCTACATGCCATACCATTATCACAAGGCTAGTGCAATCCACTATCTTGCCAAAACCCTAACTTAATCAAAGATATAAAAATGCATGAATCATTGAAATAAGTCCTCCAAGGAAAGACACCCTCTTCTGTTTGTCTTCTTCACCAAATACACCATAGATTTATATAACAAAACCCTAATCTCAACAATCTAAGAGATGAAACCCTAACCCTAAACATCGATATTCTCCAAGATTGTCACAAAACCCTATAGACTCCAAGAGAGAGAGATTAAAGTACAAATGAAGAGCCAAGAAATAAAATATGACTAGTGTGCACTTCCTCCAGGTCACATCGTTATACAAGTGCGAAATAATAATAAACGCAATGAGATGAATAATATATAGATCATCATCTCCAATGTATTATTCTTCACAAGTTTAAACCCTACTAACAAGAGAAATTTACAACAAAGATTTCCTCCTCTCATGTATAACTTGTCCTAAGGTTTCCTCATAAACCCTAGTGAACCACAACAACAATACAAGTAAAACTGTAGGATTCTAATGATGATAATAGATTTAAGGGATATTTCCTTTATATGTATGAGAGGAAAGGGAAGCGAACAATACAATGTGGGCCAATTACTTACAAGAAACATAGAAAGAGACATGTTGAGTGCAACACTCCAAGTTTATGCATGCCAATATCAAAGGAAATATCATACACAATTTATCCCAATATTCTAACACTAAAAACCTCCATTATAGGGTGTTTTCCTTATAGTGCTAAGTTTGGAGAGGACATTTCAAGATTTATGCAATGAATTGTAGTAGATGTGACCTCAATTCCCTAAGGTTGTTTCACTTGCATATCCTTAGGAGATTCTTCAACTCCTCTACAAATCATGGAAACACTTAAGAGCCTAGATAGTAGAATTGCAAGAACATGTGGATGTCGCACAACACCAAGAAAACACTCAACAATAGTAGTTGTTGGGGAAAGTGCCAACTTTGGTAACCAAAGTTTCGGCTAGTCACTCCCGCCTTTAACAAGTCAAGAAAGATAGATAACATATATTTTCCTCTTTGGAAGATTGGTCCATGGCCTACTAGAGAAGCATCAACAATTGGTGGAGACTTTATGCACACATATACAAAAGATGCACGAGGAAGTGCAAACATCTTTGATCCATTGGAGCAAAAGCTGAAGTACAAGGAGATTTAGGTTGTGGGTGATTAACTACACATGCTCCATGGCATTGTTGTGGTTGTGAAGGATACTATTGGAGTACTCTGGCCTGAAGCTCAGACGACCTACCTCCAATTCAAACAACTCAACTCCTTTAGATATTTTGAATGGAAGTAGTTGGAGTAGTAGAATCCCAATACCCCCAATAGTGAAAAGTTGCAAACTTTTATCACAAGCGCTAATCTTCTAATGGGAAAGTGGAAAAATGAAGTTGAGAAGTATGAAGAATTCTTTAGCTACATTATAGACAAGGTTCCATAGTTTTCTCCTTCATTTGAAGGACAAGAAGAAGTGCAAAGAGTAAAACTGCATGTGGGTTGACTTGAGGGAGATTCAATGGTTGTGGTCGGGGCCACTTGGCTCCTTCATTTTGATATTTCTAAGCCACAGGCGATAGACACAATCAATGAGGTAGGCATTTCCGAAGCAAGCATGGCACAAGGAAAGGTGCATCATAAAAATGCTAGCACAGAAGCCATTGGTTTGTAGCTGTCTTGATGCAGTAAAAAAAATTTACCCTAGCAGGCATAAAAGCATTGCACAAGGAAAATAAAAGGATTTTATTGTTGTTGTTGTGTTGTTCTCAGGTTTTCACTTTTGTTGTGATCACCGTTGTTGTGGGTTTTGTTGGGAATATCTATTGATGGATGAGGTAATTGAGGTTTAAGGGTCTATGGGATTTATCTTATGTATTTTGAGTGGATCTGTGATGGACTATATTCCATATACTGGGAATGGATGTAGAGCGACCACCAAGCTTGACGTTCTATAAGCTCCTCGGATATGAATAAAGAAAGATGAATATGTTTGGCCCACTTTCAATTTTTCTTTGCATGTGTTATGGTATGAATGTATTGGCATTCATGGCATTCATGGCATCCATAGCATTCATGGCATCCATGAATATATATATTGGAATTCATGGTGAAATATTTGGGTTTTAATTATGTTACTCAAGTTTTGTTTCCCTTTAGAAATAGTTTCATAAGGTTTTTTCAATGAAATTTCAAGAAGAAAGAGGTTGAAAACTTAGTGTGGCTAAGTTTTAATAAGGGTTTTTCATACAACTTAAGATCAACCCTTTCACGTCTCCATCAATAAGACAACTTCAATGACCAAGGTATCGAGCTTTCTCTTACAACAATCTTCTTGTTATTTAAACAAATTTTAGGATTTTTCTTTTAACTCTTTAGAGTTATTTTTCCAAGTTTGATAGATCGTTGGCCCCTTCTTTGGTTAACCGGGTATAAGGATGCGTTTCATTTTTATTTTCCTCTTTTTTTTTAATATTTGTTTAAATATGTTAACTTTATAAGCCACAATTAATATTAATATTTTTATTTGACCTTTGTAGTGTACATGGTGGAATCTTTGTTGGTTTAAAGGAAATGGGTTTGAATGGGTCAACTTCTACGAATCTTGGTCATATTACAAGATAGAAATGAGATAAATGTTCTCGGGTGTATAATTTCTTAATATTTGTTAAAAAATTGAATTTTATTTATTTTTCCTTATTTATTTTCTATTAATCTATACCAAATAAAATATTGTTGCTTAGAAAATTTATAACTACATAAAGTTGTAACCTCGTTATACTATGTCATGTGTGTTTTGCATTTATTTATTTAGAAGACTAATCAATTCTTTAGGATCTTAATACTTGATTTTGTTTCTTTTTTATCTTTGTCTAAGCCAAAATTTATATATACATTTAAAAAAAAATGTTGGTACTGTTTTTTCTTTTTACTTTACAAAACTATGAAAAAAGTATTTTCAGAAAATAAACATCCATTTAATGTAGTTTAAATATATATATATTTGAATCAAAATATTTATATTTTTAAGAAAAAGTAGGTCATTTAGACATTCAAACTCTAAATTTCTTGTATTATATCTTTGTACCAAAAGATCTCAAATATACATTAATAAAACAATTCTCATAATAAACTTACTCTTTAGTGTGTAACAAATAAAGTAATGTATTTTGCTTCACTATAATTGTTTCCCTCATTAGAAGCCCCCCAAGATGATCCATGATATTACTAAAACAATAAACTTAGGATTTTCATAGAATGATTATAGAGAATTTATAATCCTAAAAGAAGTTCTCTTAGTTTCTTTTAATCCAACCAACCATGTGACACCTATCATTATATTTGTGAAGTCTTGGGATAAATTTTTGAAGAGAATGTTTCTATAACTTTAATGTTTAGAAAAAATAATTACTTGACATATGAGACCTAAAAATTTACTTTATCTTTTGTAATATCATGATCTTTTTTTAATGGAAACATGTCTAGTGAGTTTTTTAAATTCTAACATGTTTATTAACATAATGAATTATAATTCTCACATGTTTATTTACATAATGAAAATTGTTATCATTAATCATGAATATAAACATATGATTTGTTTATGATAACTAAAAACTAAGTCATAAAAAATAACATTTAACATGTTAATAACTAACTAATTGTACTTCATATTTAAGGGTATATAGGGTAATACTATAGGGTATTACATAAATAGCTAAAATTAAATTCATATTCATTCAACTAATTACAAATTCACTTTTTGAAATTACAAAATTATAATATAAATGTGTTTTAATAAATATTAAATTTGAGTAAAACTTTGGAAATAGTTTAAAACTATTAAGAAAAGAAATCAAATGGTTTGATTATGAGGTGAAAATTATACTCCATGTTTTTGGTATGGATTAATAAAGTGGAAAGAGACTTGTTTGTAAAATTTGAATTTAATTGTGTTTAAATGTTGATTTTGATAATAGAAAAAGATTCAACACCATCAAAAACTTCTAAATCACCCAAAATTTCTGAATTTGAGAATTGTAATCAAAGTTTTTCAAAATTTCTGAATTTGAGAATTGTAACCAAAGTTTTTCAAAATTTCTATTATTTTTCTTCAAAATCCTACCATAAAAATAAAAAACTTCCCTTTAAAATTATAGAACTTTTTTAATAGGCTAATCAACATGGCATCAATAAAATTTAAATTATTATAATAAAAAGTTCTGAATTGATGTATTTGATTATTTTATCTTTTGTGTATTTGATTATTTTATCTTTGTTTTAACTTCCATTACCATTCAATATATTAAATTGAAGTTCACTCCGCTGATTCTTTCAAAATATTAAATTGAAGTTAACTCCGCTGATTCTTTCAAATTATTAAATTGAAGTTCACTCAGCTGATTCTTTCGTTCGTTTGGTCTGAGAAGGTTCACTGCGTTGATCCAGAGTGGCGGCTGCAGCGTGAAGTAAAAGGAAATATTTATTATCTTTGTGGGAGAGAAATATTTTAGTAATGGAAGCAGAAATCTGGCAAAGGCTTCCAAAAGACTGGTTGTTCATGATTTTAGCTAGGCTGCCCATTAGGGTTCTTGGCAAAATGAGGACTGTTTGTAAACAGTGGAATTATCTTCTCTCTTCCCGTGAGACTCTGCGACAAGTTGCTCCAAATTGGTCGTTGCATTCAACCCCGGGGTTTCTGATTCAGATCCATTGGGATTGGAAAGATGATGTGGAATACTGGGTGACAGAAGGACTGGGTTCATACATTTACAAAGTTCCTTTGCCCGATCGCCATCGCATCGTTGTGGATAGTTGCAAGAGCATCTGTTGTTGTCGTACAAGAGAGGATATGTTGGATCTTTACATAGGCATTCCTGGAACCGGGAGTTGGAGACATCTCCCTCGACCTCCTATATCTCATTTCAATTTCAATGGAATGGCTTTTGATTCTTCCACTTCCACTGGGCGTTGCACTCTGCTGCTCGGCTATAGTCAAAATAGAAGAATTGAGATGTGTATTTATGATTCACAATCCAATGCGTGGACTGCAGTTTCCATGATGGTGCCTGACCATATTCGGCCTTGTGGAAAGGGTATTTTTTCTAAAGGAAAGTTTTACTGGGCGTCCTTCAGTCCAATTAACTGCAACATCACCGTAGTCTTCAATATTGCTGACGAACGTTGGACAGAAATCCCACTTCCTGAGGGATGCAGATTCATTGTACCTCAAACGTTATGTGGATACGATGGGCAGGTGGTGCTAGTAGAACGTAAGGAAGTTGATTGTCTTCACATGTGGAAGTTGAATGAAGCAGAACAATATGAAATGTGGTGTCAGTTACGTGCAGAGAGCCGTTCGACAGAAATCCCCTTTCCGTTCTTTCCTTCAGTGGCAGTGAACAACAGTGGGTTGATAATGGTAATTAATTCGACAATGAAAATGTCAATATTCAGTGTTTCAATATTCAACACTGTGGGGGAATTGATCGTCCGGGAAATGAGATTACCAGGGATTCGCACGCAGCAACACGCAATTCGACGATCTGTGTCAGCCTTCGAATCCAATAACATGTGGTGGCCCTAGTCTTTAATCCTTGAATTCATAAATGTGGGTTGTTAATTATTATTTACTATCATAGTTACTTAACTTGGGGTCGATAAACTATGATAGGTTATAAATAAGTGAAGTGTAATTCTACAAGTTCATTTATTTTTTATGTCTCAATTACATGTTATTATTGACCTTTTCTAGTTTAACTCGTTAGTTAGGAGTTATCCAAGTTATCCATGCATCAGCTACCATTGATTTTTTATATTTTTTTTATAACTATTTATTTATAATTTGAAAATACTGTTATAAAATCAAAATCAATGTAAACCATATACTTGTCTCATCTTCATGCAATCTAAAAAACATAAATGCTATTCTACTACAAATTCTAAAGTATAAACATTTATAATTGTATTGATGATTAAAATGATAATTGAAATATTTTTTTAATAAAAATATGAAGATACAATCCCATCTATCTTTTGCAAATTTATAGTCCGTATTATAGAATATTATCAGCAAACATAGTGTGAAGAACTGGGTGCAGGTTGTCGTTAATTACCAATTATATGGGGCATGCAGTCCAATCTATCTTCTCCAAATATATATTTGTAGTGGAATGCGATCCAATATGTCTTTGATCACGGTCCCAATTTCTTACTGCTGGTGCCTTTGTATTATGTTGAGCGGATCCCTTCCAATTGGGTGGTTCATATCCATATAGAGCTTAAAAATGTGTCATTTTTGTTTAAGTGTGGTAAGTGGAATTATACCACCATTATGTTAGATGTAACCATTGTAACCATTTGTTTTTCTTATTGGTGATGAAACTGTGAAGATATATTTCCAAGCATTTGTTGACAATTTTTGTTTGACCATCTATTTGGGGATGGTAAGATGAAATCATGTTAAGAGATGTTCCAATTTGTTCGTAGAATTCCTTCTAGAATTTGTTTTTGTCTTCTTGTGATAAACTCCAGCTAATTGCTCCAAATTGGTCATTGTATTCCACCCCTGGGTTTGTGATTTAGGTCGAGTGGAATAGGAAAGATGATGAGGAATATTGGGTTATAGAAGAACTGGGTTCATGCATTTACAAAGTTCCTTTCTCAATCGCATTCTTGTGGATACTTACAAGAGCATCTTTTTGTGTCATACAAAAGGGGATTGGAAAGATCTTTATATAGGAACCGAGAGTTGGAGACAAATCCCTCGTCCTTTGATACCTGGTTTCACGTCTTTCAATGCAATGACTTTTGATTCTTGTACTCGGAGTTGCACTATGTTGCTTCATACCTGTCCAGGCTTCCTGCAGAACTTTGTTCATACCTGTCCATGCTTCCTGCGGAACTTTGTTCTTCAAGCTCTTCGTTGGATATCGATTCATGATGTATATAGCAGTTGCCACTGCTTCAGCCTAGTATTCATTTGACAGATGCATGGCTTCCAACATATTGCGCGCCATCTCCATAATGGTTCTGTTTTTCCTCTCCGCGATACCATTCTACTGCGGTGTATACCAGGCAGTGAATTGCTTCTGTATGCCATGATTTTTGTAAAAGTTTAAGAAATCATTTGAAACATACTCACCGCCTCTATCTGTTCTTAAGATCTTGATGTTGTAACCACTCTGCATCTCCACAAGTGCCTTGAACTGCTGAACACAACTAAACGCATCATATTTATGTTTTAGAAAATATACCCAGGTTTTTCTTGTGAAATCTTCAATAAATGTGAGAAGATAAGTGCATCCTCCCATGGACGGTGTTTGGATCGGTCCACAAATATTAGAGTGCACAATTTCAAGTGGAGTGCGAGCTCTGTATGACTTTCCGACTGGAAAAGTCTGTCTGTGTTGTTTTCCAAAAATACATCCTTCACAAATTCTCTATGGCTTTTCAATCAGTGGCAATCCTTTCACCATGTCCTTCATGTGCAGTAGCTTCAGTTCACCAAAATTCAGATGCCTAAATCTGAAATGCCATAACCAGGATTCATCCCTTATTTCTGTCTGAAACGCAACTTGTATTGCGCTGTCTTTTTCTTCCTTGTCGCAGTGAATGTCTGCTCTTTGCTTTCTGCTTTGAACATAGATCCAGAATTTTCATTCTAACTTTCATGAACAACTTGAGTTGTCTTTCCTTTTATGATGGGTCTTATACTCAAAGGAAACAAGCGATTGCTTGTCATCTGCACTTCGGCTATCACCTGATTGCTTGGATATATGTCTTTGATCAGACAACGCTTTCCTATCATATGGATTCTGTAACCTTTTTCCATCAGTTGTCCAGTGCTCATCAAATTATGTTTCAAATCTTGAACATAATAAACATCAGACATATATTTCTGCTCCCCCGGTTTGGTTAGAATATCAATAGTACCGTTACCCAAAACAGGGACTTGAAAATTATTTCCAAGTGTGACATCAATTTGAACTGATTTATCTAGACTAGAAAATAGATTTAAGTTAACAGTCATATGATTGCTATAGCCTGATTCAAAATACCATTTGTCATTTGGACTTTCTTGGACAACATTGCATTCCAACGGAGATGCGCATGCTAAGAATATTGAGTTGTTCGAAGTGTTTCTGTTGCTTGACTGTGTTTGGCCTTGCTTTCCTTGGTCATACTGCTTCTTCCTACATTCATATGCAAAGTGTCCATACTTCTTACAGTAATGACATTGAATTTTTTTGTTTATCATACATTTTCCCACTTGGCTGAGTGGAGCTCTGATTTTGACCTCTTCCCGCGACATGTGCAGGGTTGCTGCTACGACCTCCTCTGAAAGAACTTCATCCTCTACCTCTAGAGTTTGATCTTCCTCTGCTTCTTCCATGTCTTATGGATGAATGTGCTGCGAACGCACCTTCCAGCGATGTATCTGAATCGGTGATTCTATGTTCATGATTGAGTAATGAGGCTTGCAATTCATCAATGGTAAATGTGGACAGATCTTTGTTTTCTTTCAGGGTTACAATTTATTATGCAAAGAAAGAAAGTTACAAATGAGCTTCTCATAATCGATGAACTAAACAATGACCCTCCATGCTCTTTAAATAGAGATCATGGACCAATCGGGTGTTAAGCCACAGATCAAGGTTAGGTTTGATCTAAGAGAAGTTGAGTCGTCGGATCACTCTATGTCGGAAACATATCAAGACCGTCGGATTAAGTATTTACAAATGCATACTAATGCATACTAAAGAAACACACTATCCCTAACGGATATATTACACAAGTTGATCTTAACTAACTCCTAAGTGTCTAAATATCCTAACATCCCCCCTTAAGAACAACTTGGGATAGGATTGAAGGATTTACAAAAGTGACACTATTAGGAGAAGGAAGGAGGCATTAGAGCGTATCCCCCCTTAATGACAAGTTCCTGAACTCCTAACATAGATCGAAGTTTAGAAAACTTCGCTTCTGTAAGAGACTTGGTGAAGATGTCTGCAACTTGATCATCTGTAGGGCAAAAGAGCACTTCAAGAACCCGATCATGAACAAGATTTCTGATGAAGTGCATATGTAGGTCAATGTGTTTGCTGCGTTGATGTAGAACTGGATCTTTGGCAAGCTTGATGGCACTTTGATTGTCGCACCAAAGTGGAGTAGGCTGCTGCTGCTCGAATCCAAACTCTGAAAGGATCTGTCGAAGCCATAAAGCTTCCTGACTGGCATTAACTGCGGCTCAATATTCTTCCTCTGCTGAAGAAAGAGCAAGAGCTTGTTGTTTCTTACAAGCCCAAGTAATAGGTCCAGATCCCAGACTGAAAACATAACCTGCAGTAGACTTTCGATCATCAGGATCGCCGGCCCAATCTGAATCAGTGAAACCAACCAACAAAGGTTTCCCCCCTGTACTGTAATGACTCCCAAACTGAACTGTACCTCGAATATATCGAAGTATTCTTTTAGCTGCTTTCCAGTGACTTTCATGAGGTGTCTGCATATAACGGGCAACTCGACCAACGACAAAGGAAAGGTTAGGACGAGAATGAGTCAAGTATAAGAGACTACCAACAAGCTGACGATGCAAGGTGGCATCGACTTCAGGTGAAGTACAAGTGGCAGAAAGTTTGACTCCAGACTAGAAGGGAGAAGGGGATGGTGTACAATCTTCCATGTGAAAGCGACGAAGAAGGTCACAAGCATACTTAGAATGAGAAAGAAAGATTCCTTCTTTGGTTTGCAGGACTTGGAGACCAAGAAAATAATGCAAATGTCCTAAGTCTGACATTTCAAAATTTTGTTTAAGACTGGATTTCACATGGGTTATAAGCTTAGGGTCACTACCAGTAAGAATAAGGTCATCAACATATAGAACAAGTATGATGAGATGGTTTCCTACTTTCTTGGTATAGACATTGGGGTCAGAATGGCATCTAGAAAAACCAGTGTCAAGGAGAAAGTTATCCATTTTGGCATACCAAGCTCTAGGAGCTTGCTTAAGGCCATATAAGGATTTCTTAAGGCGACAGACAAGGCTAGAGTTATTTTGAACATAGCCAGGAGGTTGTTCCATGTAAATTTCCTCCTATAAATCACCATGTAAGAAGGCAGACTTGACATCCATTTGATGGACTTCCCAGTTGTGTAAGGCTGCAAGGGAAATAACAAGGCGGATGGAGTTCATTTTTGCGACGGGAGCAAAGGTTTCATTGTAGTCAATCCCTTCAACTTGGGAAAAACCTTTGGCAACTAACCTTGCCTTAAGTCTTTCAACACTTCCATCTGATGCATACTTAGTTCTGTAGACCCATTTACATCTGACAAGTTTTCTTCCTTTTGGAAGAGGTACAAGATCCCAAGTATCGTTTGCCATTAAGGAACGATATTCTTCATCCATGGCTGCATCCCAATATGGATTCCCTGAAGCTTCTGCAAAAGTTTCTGGATCATGATGCTTGGAAACTTGAGCCAAAAGAGAAGAGGCTCACTGAAACTGAGAACGTGTTCGACGTTGATCTCTAGGATCACCGGCAAGATCACCAGCTGCTTCACATGTTGAACGGACCCATCGAGGAAGCACTTGTGCTGGTGCAACTGGAGGAACATGAGCAGGCGGAGGTGGATTTTCATCCTCACTGTCATCATCAGAAACTGGAGTTGGAAACCTGTCAAGGAAGTTGGAAGAAGAAGAAGAAGGCACAAACGCCGAATCAGGCTCGCAGGCCAAAGATGGCACAATTGCCGAGTTAGGCTCGCAAGCCAAGATATTTTCATCAAATTTAACATCTCTTCTAATGATTACATCATGAGAATGTGGTTGAAGAAGTCTATAACCTTTTACATCTTCAAAATATCCAACAAATATGCACTTTTCACTTTTAGGCTGCAATGCTTTCCGTTCTTCATCCGGAATGTGAGCCCATGCTTCACTACCAAACACACGAAAGTGACTTACATCAGGTTTAGTTTTACTCCATGCTTCTTCTGGTGTTATACCTTGTAATGCTTTTGTGGGGGTGCGATTAACTATGTAATTTGCACAATTAATGGCTTTAGCCCAAAATTGAAGACTTAGTCCCTTAGATTGGATCATACAATTAGCCATTTCTTTTAAAGTGCGGTTCTTCTGCTCAACTACACCATTTTGTTGTGGTGTATATGGAATAGTGTGCTGTTGTTGGATGCCTTGTTCAGTGCGGAAGGTAGTGAACTGTTTGTTAACATATTCTCCTCCATTGTCAGATCTTAACTTAATAATTTGATGACCAAATTGTTTTTCAACAAGGGCCTTGTAGGCCAAGAACATGTTAAATACTTCGCTCTTAAGTTTTAGGAAATAAACCCAAGTGCATCTGGTGTAATCATCAATGAAAGTTAAGAAATATTTGAAACCAGAAAAGGAAGCAGATGGAAGAGGACCACACAAGTCACTATGCACAAGCTCCAAGGGAACCGAGGCGTGCCAAGAGGCACGTTTGTCAAAACTGTCCCGATGATGTTTTTCGAGTACACAACCGGAGCAAACACCATCTCTGCAAGATACCATCGAAAGACCTGTCACCATATTTTCTTTACATAGTTGTTGCAATGAGCGATAATTTAAGTGACCAAATCGCTCATGCCAAAGTTTGCTCAAGTTATCACTATGAGCAACAAAAACTGAAGGGAAAGGTGATGGCCCAAAGTTGTTAAACTTGTACAACCTGGTAATATCATCAACAATTCCGGTAGCTAGGACCTGTTGAGGATCTTTAAAATCCTTGATTACAACTTGGTGAAGTGTAAAGGTCACAGTTTTACCTTCACCAGAATGAGTGATCTGATAGACTGATAACAAATTGCAGAAAATTCTTGGAACACATAATACATCACTAAAATGACCATTATCTACTGGAACTGTTCCAGCTCCTACAACATTTAGAGATCTATCATCACTAACAAATATTTGTTTGGTGTTACATTCATGCATAGTAGAAAAGATGGCTTGATCCTTAGCCATATGATAAGATGCTCCAGAATCAATGAGCCATTCATTTGAAGTAGAAGAAGAAGATGCATTATAAGAATAACCAGAAGCACAAAGTGCATGTCCATGAGAGGCTGATTCTGAAGGCGAATCTAGGCTGATGTGGTGCTTCTTCATGGATGCTTCCAAGGCTGCCATCTTCTTGAAACACTTAGATTCATCATGATTATCTTTCCCGCAATAGTTGCAATGCCGCTCAGTCTTCTTGCCTTTTGGCTTGGATCCTTTGTCATTTTTTAAAGAAGGAGCTGACTGAGAGGGTTTTGGACCCTTGTTTGACTTATTATTGCGAAAATTTTGTTTCTTGAGAGGCTTGGACTTTTCTTTCTGTTGGGACAATAAGGCTTTCCCAGATGTATCTGCATTGTTGATTATTCCAAGATGAATGAGTTTATCTTGTTCCCTAATCAAGGAATCACAAAAGGATTCAAGACTAGGCTCTTGATAGCTAGCTGCATTCAAGGATGCTTTCATGGAGTAAAATGTAGATACAAAAACAGAATATGCAGGTCCAAGTTTGGAAAGAATATGATAAATGCATTGTTTGTCTTCCCTCTCAATCTTACATTCTGCACATAAGAGTTTAAGAGTTTTGTACTTAGATAAATAATCTTGAATGCATGAAAAGTCACTTGGATTTAAAGAAATCAACTCATTTTCGAGTTGGTGGCCTCGAATTTCATTGTGTTTACCAAACACAGTTTCCAACTTGTCCCAAGCAGTATTAGGTTCATCAATTCCAGATATGTGGAATCGCAAATCAGTAGAGATTGACATCCCAATCAATCCACGAGCTTCATCACATCTATTTTTCCATTTTATTTCCTTATCATCATCAGTGGGTTCTTTTCTTTCCTTGTGGTAATTTTGAAAAGTCCCCTACTTCGTAGAACATCCTCCATACGAGATTTTCATGAAAAATAGTTGGAACTGTTAAGTAGAATATCACAAGAGGCGGCCATATTTGTAAATTAATGGCTGTAAAAGTAGAAACCAATAGTCTTGATGTGAAGAGCTCAAAAATATAGGCGGTTTCAAAAAAAACGGCACTGAAAATTGACTCTATATGATGAAGTTATGCTTGAACAAAAAAACTGTTGAAGATGTCCCCAATAGTGACGTGGTAGCTAGAGAATGTCCAGCAAAAAAAAAGAACCCCCCTCTTCCCAAGATGAACCTTTTGAAAATCACTTTACAATAAAGTTGTTTTAAGTGAACCACTTTTATAAAATAAGTGATTTCACTTTTACAGTGATATTACTTTTAAATAGTGCAACAATAAAAAACTTAAGTGACTCACTTGTATTTTTATTTTTTATTATTTAAGTGAGATGCACTTTTATAATAAAGTAACTTGAAATTAGAAATTGCATGCACTTTTTTCTTTTAAAAGTAACTTCCTAAGACTTGAACTCAAAACCTATTAAGGAATAAATCAACTTTGAACCAAATGAGCTAGATTAAAAGGTATGTAAAATATGGGAATGAGGAAGGGGGCTTTTTCTTTTCTTTTATTCTTTTTTTTTTTTTTACTCTTCTTGCTCGGTTTGCGTGCTTGCCCTTTTTCCTGCAAAACAAACCACAAATCGAAACAAAAAAACTTTTCCACACTTGTGGAGTTAGATCTTGTTAGCTTGCCCGGAAAGTCTACGTTTTCTCTCTGTTTCTGATTTGTCGAGATCGCGCAAGGTGCACGGCAAAGAGCATACGCAGCCAAGAAAAACCCTTTCCCTTTCTGTTTCTGATTTGCCGAGATCGCTCAAGGTGCACGAAAAAGAGCATACGCAGACAGAAAAGCAACAATCCGAACCAAAAAAAATCTAACAGTAAAAAAAATGATATATGAGATTTTTTCTTTTCAAAAAACGAAATAAAAAAATGCGTCACTGTAACATTATACCTTCAGATCTGATGAAATACGCGTTTCTGGAGCAACCGGGAACCGTTTTCGATCAAACGAAAACTTTTTCCCAATGGAAACGACGTTCCGGACGCAATGGAACACCTCCCACATCCCAGAAATGCACAGAAATACCAGAACTAGAAACCCTTTCGAATTTCGGCAACAGCAGTTCAAGATCTAGATCATAACCAGAAGCGGCACTTCATAAAAGCTCTGATACCATGTTCGGGTACACAGGGTACTACCAAAGGACCGAACACCAAGAGAAACCACTTCACACAAACAGATCACAGATCAACACACCGATGTTTTGACGTGGTTTAATCCCTTTTGAGGGAAACACTCCACGACCCCGACCAAATAGCTTCTACGAGACAATTTATTATGCAAAGAAAGAAAGTTACAAATGAGCTTCTCATAATCGATCAACTAAACAATGACCCTCCATGCTCTTTAAATAGAGATCATGGACCAATCGGGTGTTAAGCCACGGATCAAGGTTAGGTTTGATCTAAGAGAAGTTGAGCCGTCGGATCACTCTATGTCAGAAACATATCGTGACCGTCGGATTAAGTATTTACAAATGCATACTAATGCATACTAAAGAAACACACTATCCCTAACGGATATATTACACAAGTTGATCTTAACTAACTCCTAAGTGTCTAAATATCCTAACACTCCAGTGACTCAGTACAGAAGAAGAGGACCAAACATATGGAGGTTTACATGCACTACATGAGGGAGCTAGTTGTCATGTTCCCTTCCATCAATCCAGTGCAAGGGAGGAAACATGACCAAACATACCGGACTCATTGGGATATTTCAGTCCCATACATCACTAATAAATTCATGGATAAATAAAAAACTTATGTATACATATTCATACTCAACAAAGACAGGGAAATTATAACATAATTGCACACTCACAAACAGTAATGCATCAACATATCTATATCACAAACAAAGGATGATTCAATCATGCAGGGAATCAATCCATTCCAATGCTATGCACAAATCTCATATCAACCATATTAAGATAATCATTTCGATCCATTAACATGAATAATTATCATTCATAATTAACACATTGCAGAACACATAATGCATATAATGTAAACCACAGAGAACACTTATCTTGGAGATGAAGCTGTCCAAACAACTGGATATGTGAGAGCAATGTTCCACCCAACCATAGATCTTTGTCCAGCCTATATTATTTTAGCTGAGAGATCACCCATGAGTTGGGTTGTGTATCCACTAAGGAGGAACTATACAAACTCACTCACAACCATGGTTTCACTCAAACCATCATGCTAAGCCAACACACAGTTGGGTTTATCAAGCATGCAATAAGCAAAGGAGGAGGATGCTAAGCTAGTGAGCTCAACCACAGAGTTACAATCATCTCAAATGAACTCAACAGTCATGGCACCCACAATACCTACCTCACCCAACACAAGGAAGGTCTCCTTCTCTACTGCACAGTCCCTCAGGTGTCCCTTCCATCCAGTGCTATTCAGGGTGGGCATAGAAAGGTCTGGTTGCTAATTCCTTGAGATTCCAGCCTTCACTAGGTTTATCAAGCAAACCCAACCTTTGTTCAATCATTCACACTTGGATTTCTCACAACTTTGCCATCAAATACTCCATCCCATCAATGGACTTCTGGGATATAAAACTGGGTTTTCTAATGGATTTCAGGGTATCTAATACTCTCAATTTCACCCCAGGGTTCATATCTATGGATCCCCCATTGGATTTTTCTTTCAATACCAAATTCTGGGTGTTTATGGCACTTCAAAACGTGGGTTCTTGCAAAGTGGCGATTTCTGTTTTTTCTCACTGATGGGCATTCGTAATGGATAAAACCGATGCTGGGTTGTTCCACCATGGAATGGGAATCAGGAAGAATGAATTCCCCCGAGGTAGGGTGACTTGTGGTACAAGAAAAAAAGACCCCATACCTCCCATATGAATTTATGGGCTGCCCATGCTCCATTGAAGCCATGGACTAATTTCTCAACAACTTCCTTACAACTGAAATAAATGTCAACAAGAAAAGTCAAATGGGTTCTCAAAATGACATTTGGAAGCATATGGTTCAATCCCACAACCCCCTCACCACTCCCTAGTGTAATACACATGGCCCCTTCTCATTTGTTGCTTCCATAGCCAGTTTTGGTATTTTATTGAAATATTAATATTTACATCATTTACAATGTTCCATGGCTTAATAGCACTTGGATGGAAAAATGTCAAATACTTTTCCATTTTAAAATACGAACATACACTAGCAGGTCCTTGGCCTCGAGCTCCACGCTAGGGAAACATACATCGCATGTACACAATATTTGCATAAAAACCACTATATCACAAGGGCCAAAATTGGGGTATTACACTAGTGCACAATCATACCATCTATACATTAATGTCCTACAAAGGAGATGATTGCAGACATATTCACTAAAGTTTTCACTTAGGAGAGATTTTTCTTTCTCATATCTCTACTTGGTGTGAAATTTTTCTGAGCTTCGTGCTGTCCTATTTTGAGGGGGGGGGGTTCCCATGAGGTTTTCCCCATTTCCTTGGTTCAAGGACAATTATTTTTATCATTTATTTGATTGTATGGGTGACGTTTGGTATTAGTAACCAGGGACCAGGATGCAAAAGTATGGATTAAGGGGGGGTGTTACGATATTTTAATACTCCATCCTTGTCCTACCTAGCATTATTTATTTTTTCTAGTTGTTGATGATGTCATTTTCCCCCTAGTGGTGTACATATGTCATCCAGGATCCATCTACCACTTTCTGAGCCCTTCATGCATGATTTTAGGACTACTTCAGTCAGTTCCCTATTTTATAGGAACCTACTGAGTGTTCCAGTGCAGTCCAACTGAGTTAGATGACTCTTGTGGGGGCTTAGAGATCTGGATGCCACTAATTGTGGCCTCGTGCACCCATTTCTAACTGACATGCATGAAAAACTCACTATTGCTCCCTCCTTTTTTAGTTAATTGATTGTGACTTCAGTTAGTTGAGTTTAGGTTCAGTTCAATTGAATTTGAGTCTTCCGGAGCACTCCAGTGGTGACAATCCCTATGCTAGACTAACTGAGGTTTGAATTCTCCTGTGTGATTTGAATTCTATCCATTGAATCATCATTGTTGACTATACTGATTATTGGATCATGTGGCATTATTCTTCTACTATCTGATTTATGTTGCATAATTATTTCTCTGCTCTTTTTAACTGCAGTTTTCACTCTTATTCAACTTTTTTGCTCATTCTTTCTCTGTCAGGTATACTCATATCTTAGATCTATTGTGACTTAGAATTTCACATATGATTCACTTGGGTGGATTAATCTGTCTCCGACGAAGCCAATTTTTTTTATTTTCCAATCTTTCTGTAAGGTTTGTAATATCATGCATTAAATAGAATTAAAAAAAACATTTATTCAAGTTTTAATTGGTTATAACATGCTGATGTCAGTTGCACTGTATGGTTTATCATTGGAAAGTAATTGAACATCCTACGTATTGTGGTTGGAGTAATAAAGGATCATATAAAACACTCCACGTAATATTTCATGGTACATACTCCAGTCTTGAGGCTTCATTGGAAATGATTATATTGATGGTGATGGAAGGAAAATTTCACATGTCCCTCTCGTATTTATTATCATCATTGAGTCACTCTAGCTATTCCATCGTAATCTAGAATTAAGGTAAAGGCTATATCCATATGAAGCATGATAAAATATCATGGATATTTAGAGAGGGTCATTTGAATTAAACTTGATGTTAGTTTTGAAAATTAACTGAGTTATAGATCCACATCTTTCATTATTTTTTCCATGTTTCAAATTGCATGCATCAACTCATGACATTTTCAAGATTGGAGGGTTATGAATTGCTTGCTTACCAATAAAAATACGGATGGGTGAATTGGTTCTATCTATCGTCGGGTTGAATGGTAGAGTAATTACTAGTAAAATTTTTCTTTTACACTTCCTTTGTCGTTTAGTGAAGGAGGATTTGGAGCTCCAAGCAATTTTCCCTTAGCTCGGCCTCTATTTGATTGATTTATTCAACCTTTTATGCATAAAATATTTGTAATAAGGTTTATAATATGAGAGTTAGCAATTGATTTGTTTTTCTCGTCGTTTTAGCTCGTTGAAAGTTCATTTCACGCAAATCAACGAGCTCAACAAAACATAGTCATTTAGTATAAGAAGGGTAAGCCTTATACTCTTACATTTCGTGGTCTTGAGCTTGTTGTGAATTATAGGGTTCACCTCTTGCCTATTTTCTCTGTACATATTTTAATTTCATTTACTCATATCGATTTCCTATTTAAAGTGTTCAGGTCGCCATGGACAAGGGGACATGGGAATTCTAACCCAGAACATGATTAAACTCCGAAAATGTGGGTAAGTAAAAACCAATGATGCTTGCACCATAATATTCGCTTTATGTTTTATGTTTTCAAGTACCTTCTAAATATATATTTACTTCCATGCTTTCTGTTTTCTTTTCTATTGCAATTTTGTGGCAAAAGTATCATATTATAGTAATAGATGTTAGCAATTTCCAAAAGAAACTGTGGGGACATTACCACCTTGTGGCTCTTGTTTTAAAATGATCTCGAAAATTTGGGCTTTTAATTGATATTTATTTCGATTTAATGATAATTGAACTGCGTCTTTTAATAAATATTTCTTCTTTTTTACTTTGATGTGTAGTATTAACACAAAAAAGTAAATCTTTTTCTTCCATTTATTCAAAAAGTATGGAAAATGAAGATATTTGGATTATTGATCTATCTTCGGTAGATATATCAGATTTATTCGAAGTGTTGTGATAGAGATTATAGGGATTTATGTTTTGAACTTCTATGGTGTTGTAAGGGCTATTATGTTATGCAGATTTAATGAGTAACATGTACCTAAATGAAAATATGTGTAGTGAGTATGTTGAAACTCAAATTTGTAACTTATATAACAAAACCTTAATATAAATCATTTAAGAGATGAAATCCTAACTCTAAAATTCAATATGTGCCAATATTATCAGAAAACCCTATAGACTACAAGAAAAACCCTATAGACTCCAAGAAAGAGATTAAAGTACAAATGAAGAGCCAAGAGAGAGCACATGACTGTGTGCACTTCATGTAGGCCACACTTTACATAAGTTTGAAATAATAATAAACACAATGATATGAATTTAATATATAGATCATCATCTCTAGCATCTTATTCTTCACAAGATTAAACCCTAATCACAAGATAAATCTCCAAGAAGGATGTCATCCTCCCATGTATAACTTATCCTAGGGATTCCTCATGAACCCTAGTGAATCACACCAAGAATACAAGTAAAACTATAAGAGTTTAATGATGATAATAGATATAAGGAGTCTCTCCCTCCTCTATGTGTATGAGAGGCAAGGGAGGAAAGTAATAAAATGTGGGCCAATTCACTTAGAAGCAACCTAGAATGAGACATGTTAGTGCAACACTCTAAGTTTAAACGCCTATTTCATTAAACTTGGACATAATCTAGTCCAAGTCACTTTGAAGACGGGTAAAAAACAAACCACGGGGTCTTCACTCAATAAACCGCTATCATAGCACGTTCGTTCGTGGCATATGAAACAATACCCCTAATTTCACTAAATATTGGAAAATACCTTCCAAAATCGTTTTTTTAAGTCCCTCCCAATGCCTTCCCAATTTAAAAAAACCCCTATTTTCACTAGATATTGTATGTATCATTTTTTTCATTAACATTTTTTTATACCCCTTTATATTTCTACCTAGTATATTGATATGATACCCCTCTTATGACCCCACATGCATTCTACAATGCACCTTTCTTCTTTCGATGTATATTGTGGATGCACATTACTTCACCCACAATGCAATTACTCAACCACATATCATTATGATTTGCAACATCTAATGGCTTAATGAAGAGATAGGAGATCACTTCTTGTATGTCACTAGTGCCAATGCACATAGTACAACATTTAGATTGCATGTTGCAGTTCCCCAATCACTGACTAAGCCTGTTGTGGGCTAGGTATCCAAGCCCCCAGGGCCTGTAACAAGCTCTAGGAGGCTGACTAAACCTCCCAAGGCTTGTAATAGGCACGAGTGGTTGGGTATTCAAGCCCCCAAGGCCTATCGAGGGCCTATAACAGGCCCTGGAGGCTTAGAGCCTCCCAAGGCTATTGGTAACAACTGGTTGAGTGTTATTGGTAACAATTGGTTGTCAATGACCACTGTCTATCGACTATGATCGACTGGAAACCCACTTCACCACAAAACCCTTGGCCTCAAGTATGCCTCAAGACACAATTTCCCTACGTACTGGTAAGCCCGAGCCTTGCCTCAACCCGATTTCTCATCCGACCGTGATCCCGCCATCTCCATTTGGTGGATATTTGTCATCCCGCCCATATAAAAAAACCCCAAAGTATTTTTGTATTGTTACATTAAATAAAAAAACCCTTTGCCCCTTAATATATAAGCAATATAATTTTTAGGTTTTCATGAATATTTAATACCACAATATGAATGAACGTGATATTATATTGCTTTCTGGTGAAGCCCCCGTGAAAAAAACCTTTCTAAACCCCAAAATCAAGGTTTTTATTAAAGTGAAAAATCTGGTTCCAAAAGTGCCAAATCTGGTTCCAAAAGTGCCAAATCCAGGTTCCAAAAGCATACTTTTGCTTTTGATATCCCCACTTTTGAAATTGGTTTTTGCGCTTTTCCGATATGATAAATATGATAATGACACTTTTAGAACCTGATTTTTCCCTTTTGGAATGCTACTTTTGACACTTCCAATAGTTAAATTTGCAATTTTGAAAACCGATTTTGGCACTTTCAAGCTCTGATTTTGCATTTTCAAAAACCAAACTCGACACTTTACAAGTATTATAATCACAGTGAAATTGAACATACTAGTACAAACAAACATAAGTGTATTATTTAACAAAATACTTTCATTTTCATTTTATTCACAATTGGCCTCACACCACTCACGCAATTCAGGTGCAGCAAGCAAGGCCATAATCGATCTAACAAGAATGTGTCATTGACATCTTGGAAAGTATACATTTTTGTTATAATATATTTCTCGTCCTCGTTACAAACATGTTTTTCTTTCGAGTCATCTACAATCTTTGTATTTGTACCATCCTAACCATGGATCAAAATTTCCCAAACTTTGTTTAAAGGATTGAGAAATACATAAGGATTTCCATCACCCTAACAACCCTATCTGGATATGCAAGAACAATATTCTTGTGTTAAAATTAATCTAAATTGTTCCATTTTCAATCATGTTCTTTGTAATAATGTTGGCAAAAGCTCATCAACGTTTTTTTGTTGTACAGATGTCCATACCCCAACTTCAAATATACTAAAGCATTTTTCAAAAAATTCCCTAAATCCTGGACGTATAAAATAATACTTTGTGGTTGATTCGATATCCGGTGTTCATGGCAATCTGAATTTCTTTTTTTGTATGAATTGTGTGTAACAAAAATCCATTGAAATCGAAAATAATCAATGGTTTACTAGTAACAAATATTCTAGTATCTGCAAACAAAACACATACACACACAACCCAGTCAATAAACTATTATGTTTCAATGTTTCTAAGTATATTGCTTTCATGTTCTGCAATTTTTGAAACACATCACCAGATACATGATACGATGTCCATAAATAATATGAGAATTGTCCAATAAAATTTACATCAATTAAATGTAGAAGTTGTCAAAAATATACAAATCACTAAATGAATTGTTGTTTGTATAATATGACGGTCATTTGAAGTTGAATGTCTTTAACCAATTCCCTATTTTTTAATGAGGCCCCAGATAATTCAATAGAGAACACAACATTGTTTTTATAGTTATTTCTCTATCTTGTGAACTGTCAAATGTTCAACTAGTTGGCATTTTCAAGCAATTTTCCTTGATATTATCTGTTGAATGATATTTCCCTTCATCTATAAACAACATGTCCATTTATATATATATATCTCCCTATTGGATAAGTACATCCTTGAACGATTTTTGTATATGTGAAGTACTTCACCAACATTATAATATGCAGACATTGAGTAATTATAAATAGTACTATGTTTACATTGCTCTCGACCCCAAATAAATACAAAGTCTTTATTCTTCAACCATTCAAATATACCAAGGAATTTTTTAATTTGCATGTTGTCGAGCATGGAAAACCACAGAGAAATGTCAAAATGTTCTCTGGCAACAGTGATAATATCGAGGCTGAACATCTATGCATGATAACGATAGCAATTATGGACAAAATTAGGTTGTTTGGAAAAATCTTCGATGTTGGATAACATCCGAACTCCAGAGAAAAATCCCTCTACTCCAAGGACCAATAGTTTCTTTTGCGGTGATATCCAGACCGCATACAAAAACCGTGACTATATATATAACCACAACAACAACACTTCGTTCATGAATTTAATGATCACAAACATGCAACTGTAAATGAAGTTTTTGATTTCCAAATATTAATACAAAAATCACCCAAATTTTCACAGATTCAAATGATGTAATAAAATCACCACACTGAACAAATAATATGTTAGATTCAAACGAAAATAGAAACGTCACCAAAAAAACCAGAAAACACATTGAATGATTTAAAATATCCATAGGTTACATCTAGTGTTTCTCACTCTTGAAAGAGTAAATGATAGGTTACATTTGATGGTTGTCACTCAACTAGAACAAGGCCATGAAGGTTATGATATTAGTTGATTCATGCATTTTACTAAGACCCTGCAGAGTCGATGTACCAATTCACTATCTGTCCTAGCGGACGATGCAATAAAGGGCTTACTCAAAATACAGTTTTCACATGGATGTGCTTTCACATCATTACCCTCCAAAACAATCATTGATGTATTAATTTGAAAAGATTTCATTGGGAACTGCTCCCACACACTCTCCATATTTTTTTGTGTATTTCCTTCTTTATCATTGGTACATCTCTCTCGAAACCATAAAAACAAAATTTGTTCCCCATATGATTTTTCTGCACTACCCGCCCTCAAAAATTTTGTAAACAATGACTTCCCCTCATTGATCCCACATATAGATGACCAAATCCCAACATTGAATTTGGAAAGACATAATCCCAAAAATTGTATGGCATATGTTCATGACTCGTATGAAGTTTATTTGTGTTTAAATTCAAATTCACCAATAGTACTTTCTTCCCCTTTTTTTACCTTTTTCCCTCCATCAATATTTTTTTATTTCCCTTTTTTTTCTATTTTGGAATCATTTTCTGTGACTTTGTTGCGAAATAGAAAACCTTCCATTTCTAATATCAATAACATTTTTGTATGGGGAGCTGCACAAAAATATTACTTGTCATTATATATTTCGGGATAAATTTGTTTTATCAATTTAAGTAGAAAATAATGTTTGTCTTTTACCTGTCAACACCAGGCCATCATTTGAGTGGTGAGTAACATTGCTGGAGATACCATGTTTCGACACCAAGCCCTCGTGTGGTTCATTATTATCCAAGCTGATTTGTTGGCTAATATCCACGGGCATCGTCAATCCCAGCTCTGGTTGTGGATGATCCACATGTTGAATAGAAATACAATCATATTGACCTGGAAATTTGCAGGTATACATTTTATATAACTTTTTGCAAGTATTCAAGGTCGCTATCCTTGTTCATAATTTAGTTAATTTAACCACGATCTTTGAAAAATAATTTTTTACCTTCTTGTCCATCTTGTTCTCCAGTTTGGTAGTTCTTTGTCGATTCTCCATCACATTCAATGTTGTCATCGGATAATATAATTTTATTGGACGATAAATGAGTGTGCTCTTTATTTGAAGCTGTAGTAGAATAGGAATTTGAAGAAGTTATTGAACATAAGCGACCGAGAAAAGTAAAATAAAATGAATTAAGACACCTGAAAATGTTAATACAAATACCTTTTAGACCCAATTCATGTTAGAAACTGTTCATAAACAAATCTTGTTGTACTGTCTAAACAATAGAAGTAGTTATTCTATCTAGGGACCTGATCAACGAATGAAGAACTCTACCTCCTGCGTACAGTCAAATAATTGTACCTCGAGAAGAGAAAGGAAAATTTTAGCGGTGAAATTTATCCCATGGGCTATTTTTCCATGTTTTTTTCCAAAAAAAGATTCGCCAATTTGCATTTTTTGAAGCCCCATTTCGCCCAATTTTGATGGAGTAAACTTTTTTCACTCTAAAAATCGCCAAATTATTATATAAACTATATAAAATCCTTATAAATTGAAATAATTTTAGAAAAATATCGCCAAATATTTTATAGTTGACATTTTAAGAATTGGTAATATTCACCAAGGTTTATACACTTTTAAATAAGTATGGGTCCTTAAAATTATCCCTATAGAAGAGACCAGTCTAGAAACTATGTGATCCCAGAATTCCTGTGTCATTTATTTTGTAAAAACATGGCTTCTCGAACTATCATTGTTAACCTTGGGAAAAGGTAAATCAATCATTGGTAGGCCCTCATCCTTCCAATCCATATCTATTTTAAAAGTAGACAAATTATCCTCATCCCTTCCAATTCTACAACATTGTATAATAGAGAATACTATAAATAAGTCCTTGGAGAAATCTCTATAAACTCCCTTGGTATGATTCTGCGTTACCTTTTTTTTTATTTCTTGCTGAAAAGTGTGAAAGCTTTAGAAATCAAACAAAATTTTTCCATATCAGCTAAAAAAATACAAGTACATGTTGCTTCATTTGATTCTAAGTAGTACAACAACACAAGCACATCTTCTTTTTTCCAGGGACTATCGCAATTACACATATCAGCAACAACAATTTCATAGCTGATTGTTGCACCAAAAAATGCAATGGATCTTAGTGTGTTGACCAAAGATGCAGGATAACAAAATTGAGAAGAAAAATTTGAACCATCTTTGATGGAATCAATGGACATGCTGATTCAATTTTTAGGGGGTATATGGTCTAAATTCGGATGTATAAGCCATAAATGCATTAAATGGAGAGGCTACCCTCTCCCATTTATCATAAAAGCATTAAATGGAGAGGCCACCCTCTCATATCCATGGTATTTTGTAGCACATGGTTTTGGGCCATGGTATGGCCTCAAGACACATTGTAATAATGCTATATAAAGGCCTAGCAAGGCTTCTCGTGATAACAAGTTACTCATTTGGTTTCTATCCTACATTTCTCTTATTTTATTGAGTTATTATTGGGGTATTGGTTCTGAGTGTCTTTCTTATTATAGTTTGAGAGGTGAGGCTCAAAGAACCATCTTTGAGCCTCACCCCTCCATGTGGCATATTTATTCTATGTTTGTGCATCTATGTTATTCATAGCCCAGATCTCACTACTTTGTATTTCTCACAGCTGGTTCATTGTTCGCTTCAGTTTTGAAGCTATCTCTTCTCCTCCTCTCTCGGCATTCAAATCTTTCCGGTCTCAGCCCCCAAGATCCGGATCACATTCCCATCCCCTCTTTATTGATATATATGTTCAATATTTTATCAACATCATTTGGTAATTTGGTATCATTATCCTCTTCAGATTCTTTCTTTCTCTTTTTACCCGGAGATTTTTCTTTCTTTTCAGAGCATAAAATACTGCATAGTTGTTGGAGATGATTTGGTGCAATTTTATAGATTTCAATGACATTATAGTCAGTGACAATCTGTGATCAAAAAGTTTAAATATCATGAACTTGGAAATATTCAAAGATCGAATTCCTGATTGACCCCTCGTCCTTGATTCGCTTGCAATATTGATATAAAGTCTCTGCACAAACATTTTTTTTTACTGCTGTGCTCATCCAAAGTGATCCTTTGATTATATTGTCTGCCACAGCAGTTAATTGATATTCATCAAGATCACACAATGGTATAAAAAAATTATATCCATGATTCGTTATTTTATTTTGAACAAAATCAACTTGAGTGATGCTCTTGGGTGAGCATGGAAAGGAACCACTTTTGTAAAGCTCAAATACATATATCCATTTGCTCCACAGATGATCTTATGTCAAAACAAGAGTTAGCTTTTCTTTAAGGTTGTCCTTTGTTTGAATAACAAAGATATCCATACATTCACCTTGGAAAGACTGCAAACATATAAAATAAAGATAATATTCAATTTACTAATTTCATAACACATGCAGCAATCTAAAGACTTTGATTGACAAGAATAAAAATTCTATACCTACCAATCATCACTGGAAGCGTTTCCCTTTCCCGGTAGGGATGGCCTACCATAGGATATCCATTTCTCCCTTGCTTTTACAACTTGAGAAATGAATGGAGTGTCTTCAAATTCCCTGTTTAATAAATTTTGTTGTTTGTATATAATTTAATGATAATGTGTTAAGGAACATCTTTATGTAGAATATGAGTTGCTCGATGCCGATACCTTGAATGGATCGATTGATATTTATCAGTTTCAATGATTTTTTTCTGCGTAGAAATAGTATGCCGCCCATCCAATATATACAAATTTACTGAAGGAAAATTAATTTCGTTTTCATTTCTGGGAAGAAATCCCAATGTGGTCTCCTTATCGAAAGGAAATAGAATATCATCTCTCAATGTTGTTGTAAAAGTTGAGAGAAGAGATAAAACCATCTTTGCCACGACCTCCTCATCAAATTTTCGATATTGCAAATGCGGAGGTGCAACAACACATATTGTTACGTCAATAAAAAAAATTTCTCATTGAAAAAAAAGTATTTGATCTGTTCTTGTTGAACTTCTTTTGAACTTTCGAAGCTCTTAGTTGCTTTCTGCATCATCGCTACAGAAGTACTTAATTTGAGTGCTTTGAAAGAATATTTGGTCACCTATTTTTCAATATGATTGAGAAATGTTCTTCTAAGGTAGAAAAGAATATTTCCATGGTATACATTTTTCAACTTCTTTTCAATATTCATGTACTACAATACAGACGAATTTTTCGCAGCCAAGATTCTTTTCTTCCATACCGACAAAATTCCTTTCTTCAAAGATGACACGGTATTAATTCCAGACTGATTAGAAACAACATATGAGGGAAAAACCCACCCTTACTTCACACAAGAAACCGGATATGAATCGGGACCACTTTTCATTAGATCTAGTTGAAAAATACAAACCATAAGATCAACCTGTAGAAGGAAACACTGGTCCCTCTCGACCACTTCAACTTAAACACATAATAAATCGTCATAAATGGGATCTGCAGATGTCAATATTCCAACTCGAGTTGGACCTCCTTCCTCATCCAAGAATAATAGATATAAATCCGGGTACAAATTATCTGGCTCGTCCATATCAACATACCATCCATTCTTGAATAAAACAAGGTTGTGATCTTTTAACAAACAAAGGAACGGGATTTCCTGGTATTGATTAAGGCTCAACAATGCAGACATGTTTTATCTTTAAAACAATAAATATTGTGTAGTTAATATAAGAATGCATACAATTTTTATAATTATCAATTAGTGTTTTAATATTAGATGTATACTTTCAAATGTTCAAGCTAATTATCGATGGAGAAGGAATGACCGCTCATTTCCAAAATCAATTGATTGATTAAGAACAATCTGCTAGCATTATCCATGAGAGATCGAATGCACATTTTATATAGTATTTTGAGATAGAACCAATCATAGAAGGGGCGATCATCATAGAAGGGGGGGTCAATCGTTCTTGTCGAAAGTTAGAAGTTGGGATAAATATTGTTTATATGTTATAACTTAGCCAATGTCGTGATCCCTACTATTTATTGCGGAAGTCATAAGTCAGGAATTGTCGCGATCCCTACTTTTTACATTTCTCTTGTAAATGAAGGGTCGACAGACCCTTCTTGTGCTCAATATTCTTCCAGTGTTCACCATTCTGGAAATACATGAATCGACATCCTATCCTTCGCAGGTTGAATATTTTTACAATTCCCTCATAAATGAAGGGGCGTCTGACACTTCTTCTACCCAATATTAATTTCATAATAGTTCTAGACTGCAAGAAGCATCGGTCGATCTTTCTTGTGTTCACCATTCTGGATACAGGTGAATTGATGGATATAGGTGTTCACAATTATCTACTAAATGAAGGGGCAATTGACCCTTCTTGTCGGAAATCAGAAGTCGGAAGTCGGAATAAATATTGTTTATATGTTATAACTTAGCCAATGTCTCGATCCCTACTATTTACTGCGGAGGTAAGAAGTCGGGAATTGTCGGCCTAGCCTTCGTAGATTAAATACTTTTACATTTCTCTCATAAATGAAGGGTCATCTGACCCTTCTTATGATCAGTATTATTCCAGTGTTCATCATTCTGCATATACATGAATTGACGAGCTTGCCTTCATAGGTAGAAT
The DNA here is from genome assembly GCA_027924585.1 of Larix kaempferi. Taxonomy (NCBI): domain Eukaryota; kingdom Viridiplantae; phylum Streptophyta; class Pinopsida; order Pinales; family Pinaceae; genus Larix; species Larix kaempferi. Next base: position 5,414,520 of record BSBM01000130.1, read on the forward strand.
ATTTTTACAATTCCCTCATAAATGAAGGGGTGACCGACCCTTCTTGTGCCCATTATTCTATTCATAATAGTTCTAGACTACAAGAAGGGTTGGTCGATCCCTCTTGTGTTCACCATTCTAGATACAGGTGAATTACTGGATATAGGTGTTCACAATTATCTACTAAACTAAGGGGCGAATGATCCTTCTTGTCGGAAGTCGGAATTCAGAATAAATATTGTTTATATGTTATAACTTAACCAATGTCTCGACCCCTATTATTTACTATAGAAGTCAGAAGTCGGGATTTGTCGGCCTAGCCTTCGTAGATTAAATATTTTTAAATTTCTCTCGTAAATGAAGGGTTGAACAACCCTTCTTGAGCTCGGTATTTTTACGGTTTTCACCATTTTGGATATACATGAATTGACGGCCTAGCCTTCAAAGGTTGAATATTTTTACAATTCACTCATAAATGAATGGGTGGTCGACCCTTCTTCTGCCCAATATTATTTTCATAATAGTTTTAAACTGTAATAAGGTTCAATTGATCCTTCTTGTGTTCACCATTCTGGATACAGGAGAATTACTAGATATAGGTGTTCACAATTATATACTAAATGAAGGGGCGGTTGATCCTTCTTGTCGGAAGTCGAAAGTCAGAATTCAGACTAATATTGTTTATATGTTATGACTTAGCCAATGTCCCAATCCCTACAATTTACGGCGGAAGTCGGGCGTCGAAATTCGAGAATTGTCGTCCTAGCCTTCATAGATTAAATATTTTTTACAATTCTCTCTTAAATGAAGGGTCAGTCGACCCTTCTTGTGCTTAGTATTTTTACACTGTTCACCATTCTAGATATACATGAATTGGCGGTTGAGCCTTCGTAGGTTGAATATTTTTACAATTCCCTCATAAATGAAGGGGCGGTCGACCCTTCTTCTGCCCAGTATTATTTTCATAATAGTTATAGACTGCAAGAAGGGCCAGTCGATCCTTCTTGTGTTCACCATTCTGGACACAGGTGAATTGCTGGATATTGGAATTCACAATTATCTACTAAATGAATGAGCGGTCGATCCTTCTTCTTGGAAGTCAGAAGTTGGGATAAATATTGTTTATATGTTATAACTTAGCCAATGTCTCGATCCCTACTATTTACTGTGGAAGTAGGAAGTTGAGAATTGTCATCCCAGTCTTCGTAGATTAAATAGTTTTACATTTCTCTCTTAAATGAAGGGCCAGGAAACCCTTCTTGTGTTCAATATTTTTCCAGTGTTCACCATTCTGGATATACATGAATTGACTGCCTAGCCTTCGTAGGTTGAATATTTGTACAATTCCCTCATAAATGAAGGCACGGTCAACCCTTCTTCTGCCCAGTATTATTTTCATAATAGTTCTAGACGGAAAGAAGGGTCGGTTGATCCTTCTTGTGTTAACCATTCTGGATAGAGGTGAATTACTGGATATTGGTGTTCACAATTATCTACTAAACGAAGGGGCAGTCGATCCTTCTTGTCGGAAGGAAGAATTTAGGATAAATATTTTTATATGTTATAACTTAAACAATGTCCTGATCCCTACTATTTACTGCGGAAGTCAGAAGTCGAGAATTTTCATCCTAGCCTTCGTAGATTAAATATTTTACATTTCTCTCTTAAATTAAGGGAGACTCTCTTAAACAGAGAGCAGAGTCCGCACACAACATTTTTGGTGTTTGGTGAAGTTCGTAAATTTGAAGATGTGTTGTGAAGTACACATAGTAAGTGAAGTCACGAAGTACACATAGTTCTAATTGAATTCATTTTAACAACATGAGAAAATATTTCATCAAAATCTATATCTTTCTTTCATGCAAACCCCTTTACAACAAGTCTGACCTTATACTGGTTCTTGCCTCCATATTCTTCCTTCATCTTGTAAACCCATTTATTCTGCAATGTTCTTTTACTTGCAAGAAATTGAACCAAATCACAAGCCTGGTTACTTCCCAGTGAGTCCATCTCCTCATTCATGCCTTACTCCAACTTCTTTCTAGTTCCCACCTGCATTGCTTCTTCATAACAGTATAGTTCACCAGAATCAATCATCAATACATTATACATTGAAGGAGAGTATCGTTCAGGGGGTCTGCTTAACCTAGTAAATCTTCTAACACTTGCAGGAGTTTGAGGTACCTTTTGTTGTTCTTGATTTTCTAGAACCTTTGGAAGTTCATTTTCTTTTATTTCATCAAGAACTATGTACTATGTGTTTTCCTTTTCTTGTTTCTTTCCCTACAACTGATATTTACACATGACCTTTTCATTGAATACGACATCTCTACTCCTAATGATTTGGTTACTTTCATAATCACATAAGCAATAACCAAAATCATCAAACCTGTATCCAATAAAGTTACATTTATTTGATTTATCCTCAAGCTTTGTTCTATTTTCTTTATGAATATGGACAAATGCTTCACAACCAAAAGTTCTAAAAAATGAATAGTTTACCTTTTTACCTGTCCATGCCTCCTATGGAATCCAACCATCCAAAGCGCTTGAAGGCCCTTTGTTTATTAAGTAAACAACAGTATCTACAACATATGCCCAAAACTATAAGGGAAACCATGTATGCAATCTCATACACCTTGCACGCTCCATGATCGTCCTATTCATCCTTTCTGACACACCATTTTCTTGTGGTGTTCCTGGGACTATCTAGTCTCTATGAATCCCATGGTATGAACAATAAATATCAAACTCCTTGCCACAAAACTCACCTCCATTATTCGATCTAAGACACTTCAACCTTTTTCCCGTCTCTTTCTCAACCAAAGCTTTCCATTTATTAAAAGTAGCAAACACATTAGATTTCTATCTAATGAAATAAACCCAAGTTTTTCTAGTTGCATCATCAATAAAAATAACATAATAATGAGAGCCACTAACGGATTTCACCTGAGCCGGTCCCCATACATATGTATGTCCAAGCTCTAACTTTTCATTCTTCTTATGTTTCCCAACCCCAAGAAATATGACTCTATTTTGTTTTCCATAAACACAGTTCTCACAGAATTCCAAACTTACCTCCTTCAGATATGACAGCAGCTTCCTAGAGTGGAGAATCTACATCCCCTTCTCACTCATGCGAAGAACCTGCAACAATTAATTAATGAAAATATATGAGATAGCGGTAATAACAGAACTCATAATCACTTTTATTGATCAGAGGCCACTTTGAGGGGGCAACCTCCTTTGAGCAAGCTCAATACAAATAACTTCACAGTACCTTCATTGGTCTCAACAAAAACTTATATACTAAGTCTAAGCGCCAATACCATGGGTCAATACCATGTGTCAATACAAACCATGGGCCAATACAAACTATGGATCAACAATTACTACGGGACTACTTATAAAGCATATGCGTCCAACAACAATATGACAAACTATGGATCAACAAATACTACGGGATGACTTACAAAGCATACGCGTCAAACAACAATATACTAACAAAGTAAATAGAAAGGTTGACATGGGTTCCTAACATCCCCTCTCCCTTAGAAAAATCTTTGTCCTCAAAGCTTTAGATGTGAAAATTGATGCAGAATCTGAAGGAGTGGTTCCCCTGTAGCATCCTCGGGTTGCATTTCGGGGCACTGACGCCTTTTGAGTTGTAGGGAGGGTGGCTTGGAAGTTTGTAGACGAAGAAGAACCATATCAGTTGCGTGAAAAGTGCGCTCAGAACGGTGTTGATCGGCTTGTTGTTTCAGCCGAATTCTTGCCATGTGAAGATTGTCCTGCAGAATGAGAAGAATCTGATCGTGGTGTCGAAGAACTGAGTCAATTTCCTGAACTGGAGAGCTGCTGAGGGTGTATGGAAGAAGAACTGGCAGTGCATGTCCATAGATTGCTTCATATGGTGTCCTTTTAGATGTGGTATTGTACCACTGGAGTGCTTCTAGGAAATCCATAGAAATAGTTGTCCAAATCTTTGTAGGGATGGGAAAGGGTTCGAGCAGTCCCGAAATGAGTGTCATTTCACCCTAGTTGACGTAGAAAGTATCACAGTCAGCCACCATCTGTTGAATTGTCATGTTTAGTCCCTGTCAAAATAAGTTACATTGTTCCCGGTCATACAATTTTAGAAACCCAGAGTGCCCTGCTGATGAAGAAGCATGGAGTTCATAGAAGAGATAGCCATGTTGAACAGGTTGCAACCAATTTGGAACAAGCAGAGACATAGATATAAGAGAAACTGGGTCATCAAATGTGCGAGAAGGAGCATCTACCACCATATTGTCCTTACCCTTCTTGTAAGTGATCGCATAGGCATAACCCATGAGTTGGATAACCCATTTCAAGTGTGTTGGGGAGGAGACCCATTGTTCCACAAAAGTTTCCAGACTTTGGAAATCAGTCTTGATGCATAAATAATTTCCTAATAGGTATGGATGCCACTTCTATACTACATGCAAAATAGCCATCATTTCTTCCTGAGATGTAGATGCGGATAAATTCTTACCGGAAAGGTTTCTTGAAGGAGACAACCCCACTAGTTCAGCAAGAACACCTACATATCTATCCAAGGAAGTAAGGGTGATCGTTGATGGGTGCATCTGAATGGAATGGAGTTGAGCGATGACACCATGTGAATTCTTCTTAAGGATATTTTCCAGGCGATGTGAACTGATGATGCAGAGAGACCCTTGTTGTAAGTCCTTCAATTTGTGTTGTTTCCCATTGACTGAAAACTGCATCCAAAGTTCAGCAAAATCACATAAGATGGGGCCAAGTGTGTGTAACCATTGAACGCCCAAAACCACATCAGATCCGCCTAGGGACAAGGAAAACATGTCAGAGTGCAGGTTATAATCTTCCAGAGAGATACGCACATTGTGACACTTCCCCTTGCAAGGTAAGGTGCCCCCATTGGAAACCATGACTTCAAAGTTGGAGAAAGGATGGACAAAAAAATCAGCATGTTTGGCGATCCCAGGGTCAATGAAGTTATGAGTGCTACCAGAATCAATGAGTATTGTAAGAGGAAGCTTCTTGAAGTAACCCCTGACCCACATTGTTTGGTGGGTGGTGACGCCGGATAAAGCATGGAGAGATATCTCTGGTTGTTCATCCTGAGATGGGAGGTCAATAGGTGGCTCCTGAATGTCGACCTGATCATGCATTGTATCTGGAGCTTCTTCACCAATTTTAGAGGTAGGCGGAGAATCCATATCCAAGAGATAGAGCTTTTGTTGAACACATCTATGTCCCTGAGTGAATTTCTCGTCACAATTATAACAAAGCCCTTTTTCTCTGCATGCTTGCATCTCTGTTTCAGACAAATGCTTGATAGGAGTTGGTCGAGGAGCTGGCGAGATGGGAGGTTGTTGAGAACCCATATTTTGGAAGGGAACAAAAGTGGGTTTGGAGCGTTGTTGGGTTGCAATCTTGTCTGCTTCCAACTTAGCCAACCCTAGGACTTCCATTATTGTGTTGGGACATAACATTTTAACCTCTGACCAGATTTCATCCTTAAGACCACTGATAAAACAACTCCTATAGAATTCATCAGACAATCCTTCTGTGTGATTTGCTAGTTTCTCAAATTCTGTCTGAGACTATCTTATAGTGCCACTTTGACGAAGTTTATTGAGTGCTCCGGTGAAGTCATCAAAAGAACTAGGACCAAATCATTTCAAAAGGAGTTGGCAAAAATTTGTCCATTTTGGCTCGTCATGAGCCTTGATGTACCAACGGTACCATTGAAGGGCTTCCTGTTCCAAATGAAAGGATGCAAGTGGAACTTTTTGGACATCAAAAGTATTATGCAGACTGAAATACTGTTCTTCCCGATAGATCCATCCAATTGGATCAGTACCGTTGAAGCAAGGAAATTCAAGCTTTGGACCACGAAAATTGCTGGAAGAAGAGAACCCATTGGCTGCAGAAGATTCTTGTTGTCGTTTATTGTTCATGGTTGAATGTTGAAGATGGACGCTGAGAAATTTGTCATCTAGATCTTGGAGTTTTGTTTGGATGGCTGCAAGTGCTTCCTCCATGGTTTTTTCTCCTGCGCGGGTGACAACCATAACCAGGAGTTTTTTTTTTTTGTAATGGATAAAAAAACACAAACAAAAGATTATTTAGTAAAGGGAAATTTGGATTTGAGAAAAACTCGGATGGGTAATTGGGGTTTGACTAGGTTTTGGACACTTTCTGATGGACATGGAAGCAAAAAATGGGGATTTCAGAAGTAGGGTGAAAGAATGAGAAAATTGGTCAAAGAGGGACAAAGAAGCAGAAATAAGGAATGAACACGGTGGCAAAATTTGGAGGCGAGTGAGTGAAAATTGAAGAAATTATGGAAAACCCTAAAAATAGACAAATGTGAGATTTCTGGCTTTGGGAAGTAGAATTTGATTTTTTATTTTTTATTTTTTTTTTTTCAGAATGGATTTGCTACTGCACAAAAGTGAGCGGAAATAGATGGATCAGCAACAAATGGATCTGAAACAATGCCGAATGGATGGAAAACGGCTGGATCTGAAACAACTTTCAGAATAGATCTGAAATGACTGGATTTGGAATGACTTTCAGAATGGATCTGAAACGGCGCGGAAGTGATCGGCAACAATTCGGTTGAAAATAGATATGGACCCCAGGTATGTGTGGCTTCCTAACAATTCAGGGTTTTCACTCGGCCACCAATGTTGTTTGACGACTTGCGTATTGGGGAAGTACCCCTCACTCCACGGCTCAGATAAAACTGATAACCGCTTTTCCACAAACGACAGCTCTTGGTTTACTTCACAGGTGGGAACTAGTCAATTAGGTAGGGGTCATTGCCCTTTTCACTAGAAGGTCCTCTCAATGGGCCAAATACTTCGGGGTTCCTGTGGTACTCCTCACAATGAGTTTTAGGGCTTATGCCCAAGTACTTCCTACAGTTAAGGGGATAGGGATTATTCCCAGATCCAAAGCTGCAACAGATGCAAAAAAAAAAATTTGGCAGAAATTTCACCCAACGAGCCCAAGAAAGTGCTATGATTCCAGATGTGAAGAACCTGCAACAATTAATTAATGAAAATACACGAGATAGCAGTAATAACAGAACTCAGAATCACTTTTATTGATCACAAGCCACTTCGAGGGGGCAACCTCATTTGAGCAAGCTCAGTACAAATAACTTCACATTACCTTCAATGGTCTGAACACAAACTTATATTCTAAGTCTAAGCACCAATACCATGGGTCAATACCATGTGTCAATACAAACCATGGGCCAATACAAACTATGGATCAACAATTACTACGAGACGACTTATAAAGCATATGCATCCAACAACAATATGACAAACTATGGATCAACAAATACTACAGGACGAATTACAAAGCATATGCGTCCAACAACAATATACTAACAAAGTTAATAGAATGGTTGACATGGGTTCCTAACAACTCATGTGTCCAAGCCTATGATGCCACAATGTTGTATATGTTCCCATGGAAGCTAAAAAGATAGCACAGACAATATTATGAGGACATAAATACAATGTACCTATCTTGTTTAATTTTTCTATCACCATCAATCCTTTAGTGATCTTCCACCGCGTTTCTCCAAATGTAGATAAACAACCACCATCTCCCAAATGCCTTGTTTAGATAAGATTTATTTTCATAGTAGGAATATGCATTACATATTCAACATCCATTTAGTTTCATTCTTTAATTTTATCTGTACCTTACCCATTGCAACAATTTTACATGGCTCATCATCACCCAATAAAACATGCCCAAAATCGCTTGGAACATAATCCTGAAAAAAAATTCTATGGGGTGTACCATGACATGAAGCCCCTGAATCTACTACCCAATAATCACTAGTATTATCTAATGAAAGAATCAAGGCATCTTGTAACACATCATATGCTATATTTGCTTCCTGAGTAGTCTCTTGTTGTCCATCTCCTTTCTTCTTTAGAGATTTGCAGTCTTTCTTTCGATGTACTGTCTTTCCATGATTCCAACACTCTATCTTTCCCAGTCTAGACTTGGATCTTCCCTTCCTGGACTTGCTGCGATTACCTGGGCTCTTTCCTCTCTCCCTTTGTTTTCCCCTACTCTCCATGTCAATATATTACTTAATGTCTCACCTGTGCTTTTCCTTTGCATTTCCTCGCTAAGAATAACATCATCAAATTTCAAAGTGTTTGAACTAGAGACAAAGTTACTTACAGCCATGACCAATTCATTCTATCTTTCTGGCAATGAACACAAGATTAGAAGATCCCTAACCTCATCATCAAAGTTCACTTTTACATAAATTAGTTGTTTTGTAATCGTATTAAATTCATTTAAATGATCAACAATAGATCCACCTTCTGACATCTTCATATTAAATAAACACTTCATTAGAAATACCTTGTTGGAGGCTGAGGATTTTTCATACAGCTTACCCAATACGCTCATCAGACCCTCCATTGTCTTTTCTTTTGAAATATTGAAAGCCACCGACGAAGCTAAGCATAGCTGTATTGTTCCCAGTCCCTTTCTATCAAGAACCTCCCATTCTTCTTCTCTCATAGTCGTTGGTTGCTTTTCTTTTCCTCCCAATGGTAGGAATATATCATTTTGATACAAATATTCCTCCATTTACATCTTCCATAATTGGTATTTTTGGCCGTTAAATTTCTCGACCTTAAACTTTCCTTCTTCCACCATTTCTCCCACTCAAACCAGGAACCCTTCTTTCCTATGAGTTTATCTTCCAAATAGACCTTTGGCTCTAATACCAATTGTTAGAAAAAACAGGATCGTAGAGAAATAACAATAAACAAGATGCAAATACAAATAACATAAAACACATACAAGAGAGACACCAATATAACGTGGTTCACCCAATTTGGGCTACGTCCCCGAAGAAATTTCCAGTCCTTTTATTATTATAGCATCCAACAAATGAAGGGATACAACCTGTAGCACATTCGTTGCAACTTTCTCTTCAATCTCTCTCAGTCTCTCTTACACAATCACAAAGATCTTTACAATGCTACAATACATTACACAACCATATTACATTGTTTTCCTTTTAAAGGAAATTACCATGGGAAAATACTACGGGCATCAAACTAGGGTACAAAAACGGATGAAACAACAACATATATGAATTAAGAAGATCAGGTTCCACAACCAACATAAATACTATTCCACCTGATGGAGTTTGTAGAGGATGTGTGATTACAAAGCATCATCGGGCACCCTTTGATTATGGGAGAGCATGGAGAGCACTTAACAAATTGGAACTTGTTCACATTGATCTATGTTTCATGAACAAACCTTCGTTAGAAGGTGTGAAGTATATTACATTGTTTTCCTTTTAAAGGAAATTACCATGGGAAAATACTACGGGCATCAAAATAGGGTACAAAAATGGATGAAACAACAACATATCTGAATTAAGAAGATCAGGTTTCACAACCAACATAAATACTATTCCACCTGATGGAGTTTGTAGAGGATGTGTGATTATAAAGCATCATCGGGCACCCTTTGATTATGGGAGAGCATGGAGAGCACTTAACAGATTGGAACTTGTTCACATTGATCTATGTTTCATGAACAAACCTTCGTTAGAATGATCCAGGAGGATCTAAGAAGGAAAAATTTTGAAGTCCTTCAATCTCAGCAAAACTAGCACTATATCGAAGGGCTCGTCGAGACGATTCCAACGACGTTCGTTTCACCTCAAACGGACTCCGTATGAGAAAGTTATCGCGTTCTGTTCCATAAGGTCAACAGGCAAATTTGGCAAAAAGAGGTGCCACGTGGCACCACTGACAAGGTGACACGTGGCATCCGTACTGTACAAACATGATGATGTGGCACCACTCAGAGGATGACACATGGCATCCATACAGTACAGACCAATCACAAGGTGACATGTGGCATGATGACATGGCATGCTAAATGGCATGATGATGCGGTATGATGACATGGCATGCTGATGTGGCATGATGACATGGCATGATAATGTGTCATGATGATGTGGCATTCTGACATGGCATGATGATGTTGCATGATGACATGGCATGCTGATGTGGCATGATGACATGGCATGATGATGTGGCATGGTGACATGGCATGATGAAGTGGCATGATGACTAGCATGCATGCATTTGTGCTTGAAATGAGTTTTAGGAAATTCATGCATTTACTCATGAGAAATTGTAAAATGATTAATATTTGAAGTGAGTGGAAAAATTACTCACATATTACTCATTTATTTTATTCCTTGAGTTGTTATGAAGTTAATGCATGGTTGTAACCAAAAACAAACATGCCATATTTGTAAAGAAGTTGTAACAAGTTGGTTTATGGTTGAAAAAACCAACATGCTATTTAAAAGAAGGATTTTGGTATGTAATGGATTATTGTTGGATTTTGTAAATGTCATTATGGGGAAGTAACTAAATGTGAAAACCCATGGACATGTGGGCATGAACCATATTTTTGGTTTATGTTCTTAAAAGCCCAACCACATGGAAACCAACTTAGGGAAGTTGTAACCAAGGCCAAGATAGGCAAATTAGTTGCAACCAAAGGAATCCATGAGAGTCATGTGAAGAAGGGAAAGCCAACCTATATAAACCCATTCATTTGCCATTTCCCACTCATGCTTTGGAGTAGAGACTTTGTATCTAAAGGAGAGAAGGGAGATTGTGTAGCTCTGCAGGAGGAAGGTACGAGTGTTTATACTTGTTTTACACCGTCTTCAGGCTTCGGAGTTGCTGGAAGCAGTCTTGTTGTGTTTTGGGCAGCGGTTCTCTTCCTGGCCATTGTCGCCAAGGTATCATTGTATTATTGCCATGTATTTTTCCTTTATGCTGAGATTATAGATCGGCCCTCCTATTGAGAAGCAGGCCCGGAGACGTAGTCCATCCTGGACGAACTCCGTTATCAACTTGTTGTCTTTATGTGTGTATTGTCTATGCTGTTTGGTTCTCTTCTTATGGATTTGTGAGCTTCATTCATGCTCTTTATGCAATTCATGTTAACGTCATAGAGTAGCAAAGATCTTGTTTCCGGATCATGGGTGTGAAGTATATTTTGACCTTTATTGATGGTTTTTCTAGATTTGCTTAGGCATATTTCTTGAAAAATAAGGGTCATGTCTTTGAAAGATTCAATAAATTTCATGCATTGGCTGAAAAGCAGTGTGACCGACCTATCAAATATTTGAGATCAGATAATGGTGGTGAATATGTGAGTCGACAGTTTGAAGAATATCTCTTACAAAATGAAATTTCTTGTAAGAGATATGTCCCTCACACCCCTCATTAGAATGGCGTCGCAGAGAGGAAGAATCAGACTTTGGCATAAATGGCCCAATGCCTACTGCAGACCAAATATCTTTCGACTAAATTTCGGGCATAAGTTGTTTACTATTCAAACTATCTGTTGAACCTTGTTCTGTCACGAGCTGTTAACAACATGACTACAGTTGAAAAGTGGAACGAAAGAAAACTTTTGTAGAACACCTTAGAACCTTGGGATGTGTTGCTTGGGAAGTAGTAACTGTAGGAGGAAATTGGATGCAAAGAGTCATGCTTGCATCATGATGGGCTATTCTAATGAATCAAAATATTATTGATTGTTTGACCTAGTCAAACAATAGATAATTTTGAGTAGAAATGTGATCATTCATGAGAATATTTTAGGTAATAAGTTGTTGAATTCCTCTTTTGTTCTATTGCATAGTGATCCTTTTGATATTATTGAAGAATCTGGATCGACTGTACCCTTCTTTAGATCCTCGACCAGACTAACACATTCTACTCTTGATTCGATTGGTAGTTGGTCTACCTTGACTGAGTAAATCCACACACTGACTCATTCGACTAACAATCACCAACATGAATCACCGCCAACTTCCTACCTCAGTGGGATGCTAACATAATTGAATACGTTGGACCAGATGTTGGAGATGCTAGTATTGAGCGACAGACTCGCAATAAAAAATAGCATGGCATTGTTTCATTGATGGCACGTGTTCTTGAAACCTCTAATCCTAACACTTATGTTAATTCTCATAGATTGCATGGATGGGAAAATGCTATGGCTGCTGAAATTGATTCTCTGAAGAAGAATTAGACTTGAAACTCATTCCTCAACTACAAAGAAATAATGTTGTGAAGTGGCTATGGGTCTATAATACCAAGTTTACTTATGATGGTGTTTTTGACGTAATAAGGGTCATTTGGCAGCCAACAGATTCTCTTAGTAGGAAGGCATTGACTACATTGGAACTTTTTCCCTTGTTGCAAAGATGAACTATGTTCGATTGATTATTTCCTTTGTTTACTATTTTGGATGGGAACTTCATCAAATGGATGTTAAAAGTGCTTTTCTTCAAGGTAATTTGTATGAATAAATTTATACGGAACAACCTCATGATTTTCTTCAGGAAGATATGATTATGGGGGGTGTTCAGAGAACATAATTTCATCTTTTGAATCCCAAGAGCATTGTGCTAATGGGGGGGTGTTGTAACTTAAGGCATGCTTAAGGCTATGCAAGTTCATCGCACTTCTAGATCTTCTAGAGACAAACATTCGATAGACAACAGTTGACTACCATAGCACTCGGTTGGAGGCTCAACTAAATGATCAATGGATTGGTCGACTAAATGGTCAACAAGGTCGTGGTCAGCTCGACTAGAATGGTCGACTAAACTACGGGACATTGTGGATTTCCTTGAAATGGTTAGAGCCAACGACCCGCATTTGTGGACTAGATCCTCCTCACTTCAAGGGAGTTTGTTAGCTCTTGAGATAATAAAAGAATGACCCTATGGATTGTGTTGATATCAAATTGAATCAATTTACCAAGGTTGAAGAGTGCATTGTGATGTTCTGATCATAATGCATTGTGCCTAAGTGTTGTAGTGGTGTCTTTAAACAACACCTCTTTTATTGGAATATAGTTCCCTTCTACTATTTTATTTTATGTTCTATGGTTCATATGAAGATGTTCTTATTGCGCCTACAACTACCCTTTTCTGGAGACTATGGGGTCCCTTCCTTCTAAATTTTCTTACCTTGAGCTAGACTTGGTTTATCCCCAAAAGTTAGTTAAGTATTCTAGTGAGGATTGGTGCATCCTTGTGAAAGAAGAGTCAAGTTTTTAAAGGCTTTAAGTTTTTTTGGCTAAGTGCACCATTGCAGTCGTGTTTCCCAAAATCCACCACTAAGTTGTCAATAAAAGTTGTCGCAATGAGAGCTGAGTTTTCAAAAAGCCATCGATATCCCTCATGGCATGGAACGACAACAGTTGTTGCAACAGTGGCCAAGTTCCCCAAAATTGGCTGCAATGAGTGGCCAAATTCTCCAAAAGTCGTCGTCCAGTCTTTCAAATAATCTTGTGGTGAGGTATTGAAAGTATGTCGATGGAGTCAACAAATAGGCAAATGCGGCGATAATTGGTGAATCTGTAGACGATTGCAGTAAGGTTCTTACAAACCTCGCCGACTAGCCGTTCCCATGTTGTGCGACCAGATATTAATGAAATATGTCAATTGTTGTGGCAATGAAGTCTACTTCCCACAACAACGTGAGTTAAGAGCTTATGACAAGGAAATAAAAGGTCGATATCCCTTGTGAGAAAGGAGTCATTTCTCACTGCAGCCAAACTCCATCTCCTCGCCACGCCTAACCAACCAATCTTGGAGTAAATGATGTTCACTACTGGATATAAATAAATAAAACAAACACAGACAACATCTCTGCGACTGCTCAACACGACGATAGAAAAGGCTGAGCATCAAGCATTGCAGGCCTGTGCTAATTAGTGTGTTGTCATTCCTTTATAACCATATTTGTGCTAATTAGTGTGTTGTCATTCCTTTATAACTTTATTGTGCAAGTCTTGGTCTTCTCGGGCCCATGGTTATTTTACACGGTGAAACAACATAACACGGCGTTCATGCTTTCCGAAGCAATATTTTCGTCTTGGGTGAGCGTCGGTTACTTGCTGCTCACCCTCTTCATAACGCACATGATAAAACAAACGACATTGAAAACTCTTGAGTTCCGAGGCAGCTGAAATGCTTCGCTTACCCTTCAGCAAACTTTAAAATGTAAACGAAGGCAGCGCAACACGATATCTCACACGGGAGGTAAGAAACTCGTACTGTACATATTTTTTTTTACTTTCATGCTAAGTCATCCAAGAACCTAACGGTGCGGCCTGGGCAAGTAAATTACGTTTAGATCCATTCATCACGATCCATTCATTACTGTGAAAGACCAGTGTCCTTCTGTCTGAGGTATGTTCTGTTTTTCTGCATACTTCCCTTACTTTCTTGTTTATTTAAATATATCAATGTTTTCTGAACCTAGCATCTATTGGAATAGATCAACCACCTATGATAGGTCCTCCTAGGCATCTCACTTCTTGAAAATCATACCAACTAGTAATAACATAGATCTATCATCTATCACTAGCAACCAATCAAATAAATATCACAGGTCCTTATTGGCATGACACTTGCTAAAAATACATATGTAGCAACCACCGATGTAGTAAATCCATCTCAATAGAAAGTCATGAAAAGTTCTTCTAGGTGCAAGTGCTCATCTCAAGCAACCCAGGGTATCGCACCTAGGAACCTCAGATAAAATCAAAAGCATTCCTAGGTATTTTGTAGCTAAAATACAATAACCTTTTTACAACCCAATATTCTAGGTAATTCAAGGAGCAAAGATACCGAGTGAATTGATAAGTTTCAACCCTTTAGGGAAATCCTATCATGCATAAACCAGATTTGAAAACTCTCTTTTATACCATTAATAATAGTAATAAAAAAACCTTTAAATTCTTCAATTATCATGTCAAGTCACTTTAGAAATTTTCCCTTTATTTATTCCAAATCAACAAGACATATATAACCATAAATAACAATTCATGAAGAACATAGATGGATGAAATTCAAATTTGTAATTAACAGAGGTCGTGGATATTTGAAAACTTCAATAATATATTGAAGGTGAATTTTTTCTACATGCCATAGCCTTATCACAAGGCTAGTACAATCCACTATCTTTCCAAAACCCTAGCTTAATCAAGGATATAAGAATGCATGCATCATTGAAATAAGTCCTCCAAGGAAAGACACCCTCTTCTCTTTTTCTTCTTCACCCAATACACAATAGATTTATATAACAAAACCCTAATCTCAATCTACGAGAAGAAACCCTAACCCTAAACATCGATATTCTCCAAGATTGTGACAAAACCCTATAGACTCCAAGAGAGAGAGATGAAAGTACAAATGAAGAGCCAAGAAAGAGAATATGACTAGTGTGCACTTCCTCCAAGTCACATCATTATAGAAGTGTGAAATAATAATAAATACAATGAGATGAATAATATATAGATCATCATCTCCAATGTCTTATTCTTCACAAGGTTAAGCGCTATTCACAAGAGAAATTTCCAACAAAGATGTCCTCCTCCCATGTATAACTTATCCTAAGGTTTCCTCATGAACCCTAGTGAACCACACCAACAATACAGGTAAAACTATAAGATTTTAATGATGATAATATATTTAAGGGATATTTCTTTTATATGTATGAGAGGAAAGGGAGGCCAACAATACAATGTGGGCCAATTCACTTACAAGAAACATAGAAAGAGACATGTTGAATGCAACACTCCAAGTTTACACATGCCAATATCAAAGGAAATATCATACACAATTTATTCCAATATTCTAACACTAAAAACCTCCATTATAGGGTGTTTTCCTTGTAGTGCTAGATTTGGAGACGACAGTTCAATATTTATGCTATGAACTGTAGTAGATGTGACCTCAAGTCCACTAGCATGACTTCGATGTCCCTAAGGTTATCCCACTCGCATCTCCCTAGGAGATTCTTCAACTCCTCTGTGAATCATGGAAACACTTAAGATCCTAGATAGGAGAATTGTAAGAACAAGTGGATGTCGTACACCACCAAGAAAACACTCAGCAATATTAGTTGTTGGCGCAAGTGCCAACTTTGTTAACCAAATTTTTGGCTAGTCACTTCCGCCTCTATTACATCAAGAAAGATAGATAGCATATAGTTTCCTCTTTGGAGGATTGGGATGGCCTATGAAAGAAACATCAACAATTGGTAGAGACTTTACAAACAAATATACAAAATATGCACCAGGAAGTGCAAACATCTACGATCCATTGGAGAAAAAGTTGAAGTACGAGGAGATTTAGGTTGTGGGTGATTAACTACACATGCTCCATGGCATTGTCGTGGTTGTGAAGGATACTATTGGAGAACTCCGACATGAAGCTCAATTGACCTACCTCCAATTCAAACAACTCAACTCCTTTAGATATTTTTAATGGAAGTAGTTGGAGCAGTAGAATCCCAATACCCACAACAGTGAGAAGGTGCAAACTTTTATCACAAGCGCTAATCTGCTAATAGGAAAGTGGAAAAATCAAGTTGATAAGTATGAAGAATTTTTTAGGCGCATTATAGACAAGGTTCCATAGTTTTCTCCTTCATTTAAAGGAAAAGAAGAAGTGTAAAGAGTAGAAACACATGTGTGGGTTGACTTGAGGGCGAGTAAATGGTTGTGTTCGGGGCCACTTCAGTTTGATAGTTCTAAACCATGGACGATAGACATAGTCAATGAGGCAGACATTGTGGAAGCAAGCCTGGCACAAGGAAAGGTGCATCATAAAAATGCCATCTCAGAAGCCGTTGGTTTGTAACAGTCTTGATGCAGTAAAAAATAGTTACCCTAGCAGGCATAAATTAATTGCATAAGGAAAAGAAAAGGGTTTTATTGTTGTTGGTGTGTTGTTCTTAGGTTTTCACTTTTATTGTGATCACCGTTGTTGTGGGTTGTGTTGGGAATATCCATTGATGGATGTGGTAATTGAGGTTAAGGGTCTATGGGCTTTATATTATGTATTTTGAGTGGATCTACGATGGACTATATTCCACATATTAAGAATGGATGTAGAACAACCACCAAACTTGACATTGTATAAGCTCCTTGGACACGAATAAAGAAAGATGAAGATGTTTGGACCACTTTCAATTTTTATTTGCATGTGTTATGGTATGAATGTATTGGCATTCATGGAATCCATAGCATTCATGGCATCCATGAATATATATTTTGGCATTCATGGCAAAATATTTGGGTGTTTATTATGTTAATCAAGGTTTGTTTCCCTTTTAGAAATAATTTCATAAGGTTTTTTCACCGAAATTTCAAGAAGAAAAAGGTTGAAAACTTAGTGTGGCTGAATTTTAACAAGGGTTTTTCATACAACTCAAAATAAACCCTTTCACATCTCCATCTATAAGATAACTTCAACAACCAAGGTATTGATATTTCTCTTACAATAATCTTCCTGCTATTTAAATGAATTTTAGGATTTTTCTTTTAACATTGTAGAGTTATTTTCCCAAGTTTGATAGATGGTTGGCCCCTTCTTTGTTTAACCAAGTATGAGGATGTGTTTCATTTTTATTTTACCGTTTTATTTTAATATTTGTTTAAATATGTTAACTTTATAGGCCACAATAAATATTAATACTTTTATATTTAACCTTTTCTAGTGTACATAGTGGAATCCTGGATGGGTTTAAGGAA
This sequence comes from Larix kaempferi, assembly GCA_027924585.1. Taxonomy (NCBI): domain Eukaryota; kingdom Viridiplantae; phylum Streptophyta; class Pinopsida; order Pinales; family Pinaceae; genus Larix; species Larix kaempferi. The sequence continues at coordinate 5,432,166 of BSBM01000130.1, forward strand.
ATGGGTTTGAATGGGGTCAATTTCTACAAATCTTGGTCATATTACAAGATAGAATTAAGTCTTATATGGTCGAATCATTTTATATTTAATTTCCTACTACAATTCTTAAGTAAGTTATTTTTGGTTTAGACAATAATATAAAAGGAGATAAATGTTCTCGGTTATATACTTTCTTATTATTTGTTAAAAAAAATATTTTTACTTATTCTCGATTTTTTTATTTTCTATTAATTTATATCAGATAAAATATTGTTGTTTAGAAAATTTACAAGTACATAAAGTTGTAACCTTGTTATAGTATGTCATGTGTGTTTTGGTTACACATTTATTTATTCAGAAGACTAACCGATTCTTTAGGATCTCAATACTTGATTTTGTTTCTTTTTTATGTTTGTCTTAAATATCTAAGCCAAAATTTATATAAATAGTAAAAAAAATTGTTGTTAATGCCTTTTCTTTTTACTCTACAAAACTATGACAAAGGTATTTTAAGAAAATAAACATCGATTTAAAAAAGTTTGAATTTTATATATATTTGAATCAAAATATTTATATTTTTAAGAAAAAGTAGGTCACTTAAACATTAAGAGTCTAATTTTTTCCTTTTATATCTTTGTACCAAAAGATCGCAAATATACATTAATAAAACAATTCTCATAATAAACTAATTCTTTAGTGTATCACAAATAAAGTAATGCATTTCTAAATCATTAAAACACAATATTTTAAGGGTTTGAATAATGTCATGTCCCAAATTGGCATTGGGTCACAATGGCCTAAGCACATTGGACATATTCAATAGAGTTTGTCAAATTGATGCTAAGGGTCAAATAATTGCCAAGGAGGAAAATTACTAGTTTCCTAGGTTTGGGGTGGAAGCTTTGGGATTTGGAATAAGGGGAACAATAAATCATGTTTGAACATTAGAATGGAATAAATATTTAATAAAGGAGCTAAATAAATATATACAAGTGAAAATCAAAATGGAATTTGATCATGAAAACACATGGAGGAAGGGGGGCCCACATATGGCTAGATTTCCCCACTACACTTGGCATCATTCTCTCACCAATTCGAATTCAATGTGAATGGTAACATACTTGGGAGAGTTCAAAAGGTATTATTAATTGCATGACTCATCCAAGGTCGAAATGTAGAGAAAGAGTAACTCACATGGAAGAGGAAGAGGCAATTTGGAGCTAGTGAGACACTTAGGCTAGATTCCCTATCTCTATGACAACAATGATGAAGATACTATGACACCTATGACACAAATCAGACCTGAAGGATGACATATGACATATATGACATGTCAGGGAGAAAAATAGCCTCCAAGAGGGTGCTCAAGGGAGTTAGAGCAGCTAAGATGCTTCCACATGTGATTTGGTGGAAGTGGGAGACTAGGAATTGTTGTACAAGTGGCGTTCTTTGGAATCTCTTCCCAAATTGAGTTGGAATGAGTCTCTTGGAAGGAATTCGACCCATGGAGGACATTAGAAGTTTATAAATTTCAATAACAAAGAATTAAACCAGCTTTTTTTCATTTGAGAAATTTGCAATTGCATTTGCGAAGAGGGAGAGCTAGTGGATAACTAGTTTCTTGCCTTAGCCAATTTGGAGGGTGAAAGATTCCCATCCAAGTTGGTAATTAGAAAGGAAATCCAGACCTTTCATTTGGAGCTTTAATGTATTTTTTATTTCTAGGTGTAATATACATGTAAGCTCATGGTTTCTTCTAGTGCAGCACACTCTCTCAACCATTTCCAGTTTTGATGGCATATTCTTGACCCTTAAGGGAGGGCGTTTTTGGTGAGCTCTCGTACTCTTTGGGAGAGATTATCATGATCTAATTTTGTTGTAATATGATTAATATACTCTTTTCTTAATCTACAGAAAATTTTCATGTCGAAATACCAACTGGTTATATGTAAAAGGGATTATTAATGAGAAAACAATGACCATTCCCCCACTAGATTGATGTATGCCAATGTATTGATGATGATTTCGAATGGAAGAATATTTATATGATATGTTTATGATGTAGGGACTGCCATTGATGAGTATTACAAGTTTCATGTTTCTCACTTAAGTATTTGGATCCATGTTGCTCAGTTTTATTTTATTTGAAGAAGATTTCATGCTATTTCCCCCAAGGTCGAACTAGTGATTTTTTGCTGCTGTTTGGAAGAAGGTTAGAACAAACTTAATAATTTATTAATGGTTCAAATGAGACCTAAATAATGTCCCTCAGACATCCCCTACCTCTTTTCATAATTTTGAGTGAGTTTGGAGGCATTTGGAGAGTCATTTTCAATACTTACCCTGGGGGGATTTGAACCCCAAATTGCTAGTTAAATTCCATACTTTGTCCAGAATATTAAACAAGTTTACATAAGTATTTTTATGGTCATAAATCATCCATGAACATCATAATTAAGTACAAATATCATTCATACACCTTCACTGAATATTTAGAGGCATTTGGAGCCAATTGTTGACCTAGAGACCAATACTAGTCAAAGGGAAATTACTAGTAAAGATCCCTACATTGGCCAGAATTGAAAGAGGATTTGCAGAAGTATTTTAAAGGTCCAAAAGCATCCATGAAACACATATTTATGTTCTAACATCATCCATATACCTTCCCAGATGATTTGGAATCATTTGGGGCAAATTGGAGACCTAAGCATCAAAACTAGTCAAAGGTCGAATTTGGGGAAAAAGTGAAAAATTGGTCCTTTTAATAAAAATTATTAAAAATGGACATTACAGTGGTATAAGACCATGATATTGGAACATGATGTGGTCTGATATTCATGAGGATAATAATTCAGGGACCGCCATTAGATATTGAAACCAAAATTGTTTTTTTTGAAGAGGAAAAAGTGAGGAAAATAAGCCAATTGGTGAGCATATTTTCTCAAGCACAGGACCCCATAATAGAGCAAATGAATTTCAGAGAAAACCAAGGCCTACTGTACCAAAATTTCTTGAATCCAAATATGTGGAATAAATTCATCTCGAATGGAAAAATTTGAGTGAAGGTTGCAGAAACACTATACCATTTTATCAATACCTCATTATCAAAAACAAGCTCAAGATGAAGGAAGGTAATAAGAATCCATTTCAAAATAGAGATTCCAAAGATATTGATCCTAATGAAAACAAGGGAAAAAATGCATCAGCGTGCTTGAAGGAGCAAAAGGAAGAGACATCACAAGAGCATAAAGAAGATTTTATTGAAAATATGGAAGATCATTTCGAGACACCTTCTACCTTAGACATGAACCAAAGAGCATCTACTGATGGATGCTTGAACTATGAAGAAGTACATACTGATGGGTGCTCACACCTCTATGTTGGTGACATAGAGATCACTTTTGAAAGTGTTTCTGCAAACCAAACTCGCATTAAACATTAAAATGAATACCTTGTAGCAGTTGAAGAATAAACAAGATCAACTTCTCCATCACCACTTGAGCTTCATGAAGTTGGTCCAAGCAAGAAAGAATAAGATGAGGAGGTTCATTTGCAAGAGCCTCATTTTCTTGAAGGGTCCTTAAAGATGAATGAAAAGAAGATCCAAGAGTCCCTCAGCATTCTCCATGACACCCAAGCATTGGTGTCAAATTCTTGTTGGAGAGCTGCTTCATTGGATAAAACATCCTTCCTTGAAGACATGGAGAAGATTCAAAGAGCAATGTGCCACATCAAAGGTAATTTTATGTCTTTGCTTTTTGATAGAAACCATTTGTTTGAGCTTAATGAATTGTTACATGATGCAGACTTGAAGAATAATGAGGATAATCATAAGCTCACAATTCAAAATGAGAAACTTCTTGGAAAGTTGCAAGATACTTGTTTTTCCTCTTATGTTTCAGATTGTCAAATGGTAGATTGTTTGGAGAATTCTCATGACATGGTGGATTATGAGAAATGTGGAAAATTGAATGTGCATGATGTGTTTGAAGATGAACTTGAAGAGATCCAAACACTTGATGTGGTGGAAGAGGAACTTGAATTGTCTCTTGATGAAGGTTATGCAATTTTTAAAGAAGAGCATGATTCCTCTACATTGGAACCAATCTATGACAAAGGTTTCACAATTTTGATGGAGCTACATGATACTACAATTTTTATAACTATTTATTTATAATTTGAAAATACTGTTATAAAATCAAAATCAATGTAAACCATATACTTGTCTCATCTTCATGCAATCTAAAAAACATAAATGCTATTCTACTACAAATTCTAAAGTATAAACATTTATAATTGTATTGATGATTAAAATGATAATTGAAATATTTTTTTAATAAAAATATGAAGATACAATCCCATCTATCTTTTGCAAATTTATAGTCCGTATTATAGAATATTATCAGCAAACATAGAGTGAAGAACTGGGTGCAGGTTGTCCTTAATTACCAATTATATGGGGCATGCAGTCCAATCTATCTTCTCCAAATATATATTTGTAGTGGAATGCGATCCAATATGTCTTTGATCATGGTCCCAATTTCTTACTGTTGGTGCCTTTGTATTATGTTGAGCGGATCCCTTCCAATTGGGTGGTTCATACCCATATAGAGCTTAAAAAGGTGTCATTTTTGTTTAAGTGTGGTAAGTGGAATTATACCACCATTATGTTAGATGTAACCATTGTAACCATTTGTTTTTCTTATTGGTGATGAAACTGTGAAGATATATTTCCAAGCATCTGTTGACAATTTTTGTTTGACCATCTGGTTGGGGATGGTAAGATGAAATCATGTTAAGAGATGTTCCAATTTTTTCGTAGAATTCCTTCCAGAATTTTCTTTTGTCTTCTTGTGATAACCTCCAGCTAATTGCTCCAAATTGGTCGTTGTATTCCACCCCTGGGTTTGTGATTTAGGTCGAGTGGAATAGGAAAGATGATGAGGAATATTGGGTTATAGAAGAACTGGGTTCATGCATTTACAAAGTTCCTTTCTCAATCGCATTGTTGTGGATACTTACAAGAGCATCTTTTTGTGTCATACAAAAGGGGATTGGAAGGATCTTTATATAGGAACCGAGAGTTGGAGACAAATCCCTCGCCCTCTGATACCTAGTTTCACGTCTTTCAATGCAATGACTTTTCATTCTTGTACTCGGAGTTGCACTCTGTTTCTTCATACCTGTCCATGCTTCCTGCAGAACTTTGTTCATACTTGTCCATGCTTCCTGCGGAACTTTGTTCTTCACGCTCTTCGTTGGATATCGATTCATGATGTATATAGCAGTTGCCACTGCTTCAGCCTAGTATTCATTTGACAAATGCATGGCTTCCAACATACTGCGCGCCATCTCCATAATGGTTCTGTTTTTCCGCTCCACGATACCATTCTACTACAGTGTATACCGGGCAGTGAATTGCTTCTTTATGCCATGATTTTTGCAAAAGTTTAAGAAATCATTTGAAACATACTCATCGCCTCTATCTGTTCTTAAGATATTGATGCTGTAACCACTCTGCATTTCCACAAGTGCCTTGAACTACTGAACACAACTAAATGCATCAGATTTATGTTTTAGAAAATATACCCAAGTTTTTCTTGTGAAATCTTTAATAAATGTGAGAAGATAAGTGCATCCTCCCATGGACGATGTTTGGATCGGTCCACAAATATCAGAGTGCACAATTTCAAGTGGAGTGCGAGCTCTGTATGACTTTCCGACTGGAAAAGTCTGTCTGTGTTGTTTTCCAAAAATACAGCCTTCACAAATTCTCTATGGCTTTTCAATCAGTGGCAATCCTTTCACCATGTCCTTCATGTGCAGTAGCTTCAGCCCACCAAAATTCAAATGTCTAAATTTGAAATGCCATAACTAAGATTCATCCCTTATTTATGTCTGAAACGCAACTTGTATTGCGCTGTCTTTTTCTTCCTTGTCGTAGTGAATGTCTGCTCTTTGCTTTCTACTCTGAACGTAGATCCAAAATTTTCATTCTGATTTTCATGAACAACTTGAGTTGTCTTTCCTTTTATGATGGGTCTTATACTCAAAGGAAACAAGCGATTGCTTGTCATCTGCACATTGGCTATCACCTGATTGCTTAGATATATGTCTTTGATCAGACAACGCTTTCCTATCATATGGATTCTGTAACCTTTTTCCATCAGTTGTCTAGTGCTCATCGAATTATGTTTCAAACCTTGAACATAATAAACATCAGACATATATTTCTACTCCCCCTGTTTGGTTAGAATATCAATAGTACCGTTACCCAAAACAGTGACTTGAAAATTATTTCCAAGTGTGACATCAGTTTGAACTGATTTATCTAGACTAGAAAATAGATTTAAGTTAACAGTCATATGATTGCTACAGCTTGAGTCTAAATACCATATGTCATTTGGACTTTCTTGGGCAGCATTGCATTCCAGCGGAGATGCGCATGCTAAGAATAGTGAGTTGTTTGAAGTGTTTCTGTTGCTTGACTGTATTTGGCCTTGCTTTCCTTGGTCTTACTGCTTCTTCCTGCATTCATATGCAAAGTGTCTATACTTCTTACAGTAATGACATTGAATTTTTTTGTTTATCATACCTTTTCCCACTTGGCTGACTGGGGCTTTGATTCTGACCTCTTCCCGTGACATGTGCAGGGCTGCTGCTACGACCTCCTCTGAAAGAACTTCGTCCTTTGCCTCTAGAGTTTGATCTTCCTCTGCTTCTTCCGCGACTTATGGATGAATGTGCTGCGAATGCACCTTCCAGCGATGTATCTGAATTGGTGATTCTATGTTCATGATTGAGTAATGAGGCTTGCAATTCATTAATGGTAAATGTGGATAAATCTTTGTTTTCTTCCAGGGTTACAACTAAAGATTCAAATTTCTTTCGAAGAACTCTAAGAACTTTTTCAACAACTCTTTGGTCACCTAGATTTTCTCCATAAGACTTTATTTGATTAACCAAACCAATAACACGAGTATAGAATGAGTCTACTGACTCTGTATCTTTCATTGATAGAGATTCAAAATCTCTTCTAAGAATTTGAAGTTTCGCAGTCTTTACCTTGTTCAAACCTTGATATGCAGTTTCCAGTGTGTCCCAAGCTTCCTTAGTTGACCCCGCTGTTGCTACTCTTGGGAGTATAGATTCATGTGTCGCTTGATGTATGTGGAACAATGCCTCTCCATCTTTCTTCCTCTGTTCCTTTAGAACATCCTTCTGAGCTTGTGTGAAATTGTTGTATGCTGCCAGATCTATTGGTTTTGCATAACCATGCTGGAATATTTCCCATACATCTTGACCTCTAAACAAAGCTTTCATGGTTAGAGACCAATATTCATAATTTTTTCCTAAAAATATTGGAGTTCGCAAATTACTAGAAGTGAAAGCCATCGCTTTTCCCTTATAGATAGAATTCCTACTTTCCGTAAACCAGGCTTTGATACCAGATCAAGGGAAAAGCACACCGCGTAGTAAATAAGATTTAACTGCGCAGTAGATGAATATCTTCTTTTTCTTCTGCTGCGGACTTCTCCGATCATACAATAAAGAACCCCAAATTTTACTTCGCAGTACACTTGCTTCACTAAGAGTTCACTTCGCAGTTTTTACTGCGCGATTTCGACTTTCTACTTTGCAGCGATTAACTGCACGATTTCGACTTTCTACTGCGTAGTAGTACTTCGCAGAGATGTGCAGTTAACTTCACAACACTTTACTTTGCGGAATTCACAAGTACTTCGTGGAGTACTTAAACAAAATTTTCATGAAATATATTTTCTAAGGCATAACAACTAAAACATCTTACGCGAAGTTACTCCTTGTAAAATTAGAACTTTCACTGTGGTGAACTATTTGTAAATCTTGATTTCTTTTACTACGGGTAAATGTAAACTAAATTCACACGAGTAAATCTAGAGATGATGTGCAATTTGCAATATAAAACATTCTTGGGAATGAAACATAAGAACTATGAACTTATATATTACTACAGTAAACTGCGCGATGCCTCAAAACATGGAAATGAGTTTTTACTTGATCTTTCACAGAGCTTGGGCTCTTGATACAATTCACGGGAGCTTCTTCTCCTTTCGCTCTTCGTACACATCTCTCTCTCTCTGAGTTTCAAACTATGAGCTTCTACTTATAGCATTTTCTAACAACTGACTTAAGATCACTTCACTTGGAAGCTATAGGATTGCATTAAACACAGTAATTAATTTTTACCTAAGAAATATTGATATGCGAACTATTAACACGGTTACATAAATACAAACATGACGTGCGCTGGATTGGCTACGAACTTACTGACAGACCGATATTGCAGACTGCGCGCTGACACAAAAAATAGCTTACAGGGTGATTAACAGAGCCGGCGCAATAGATACGCGATCAACTCATTAATTACATATTTTCCAACACTCCCCCTTAATTATGAGCGGCTGAGGATCTTTAAACAAAAATGAAATATTACAAAATGTTTCAGAGTAGAAAACATGCTCTGTGTATGACAAAGTTCACTGCACAGAACTTGTCATTCCCAAACAACTTCGCAGATATTGGAATGGGTCCTTTGCCAATGGTTTGGTAAAGATGTCTACTACTTGATCTTTAGACCTGCAAAATTCTAAACAGATTTCTTTGTTGTTTATCAATTCTCTGATAAAATGATACCTTGCGTCGATGTGCTTGGTTCTCTTGTGGAAAACATGATTCTTTGATAGTGCAATAGCTGAGTTGTTGTCGCAGTAAATGACTGTGGGTTCTTGTTGGTTCTGCGACAGATAACTGAACATCCTCCACATCCAAACTGCTTGACATGCAGTGCTTGTAGCTGCGACATGCTCTGCTTCTGCTGAAGAAAGAGTTACTATGGGTTGTTTCTTCGAAGCCCATGATACAACACCTGTTCCTAAATGAAATGTATTTCCAGATGTGTTTTTTCTATCATCTTTGCTTCCTCCATTGTCGCTTTCACTGTATCCAATGAGTTTGAAATTTTACGAGGTTGAATACAGAATACCAAAGTCTCTTGTTCCATTTTACATACCTCATAATTCTTTTACCTGCTTGCCAATGTGATTCTTTTGGTGACTCCATGAATGTTGAGATTAAGCTGACTCCATACATGATGTCTGACTTTGTTGCTGTAAGATACATAAGGCTTCCAACTAGCCTTTTAAACAACGTGGGATCTACATTGGATCCATCATCATCCTTGCTCAATTTCAAACCTGTTATTACTGCTGTAGGGGTTGTCTTATAGTTTAACATCTTAAATCTGTTCAAGACATCACTTGCATACTTTGACTAGGATATAAATATTCCTTTTTCAGACTGTTGGAATTCAATGCCTAGAAAATACTTCATAAGCCCCAAATTAGTCATTTTGAATTCACTTTCCATGACTGGTCTAAATTCTTCTATACCAAAATCACCAGTAAATATTAAATCATCTACATACAAGCAGACAATTAGTTTATTACCTTGTTGGTTGATTTTTGTGTACAGCGTTGCCTCACATTCACTTCTGTGAAATCCATTTTGAATGAGGTGTGAGTCAATGCGACTGTACCAAGATCTAGGAGCTTGCTTCAAACCATAGAGCACCTTCTTCAACTTGTATACTTTGTGTCCTTGTCCTGGAGCTTCATAGCCTTGTGGTTGCTCCACATATACTTCTTCCTCCAAATAACCATTTAAAAATGCATACTTATCATCTATTTGATAAACATGCCATGTCTTATGTGCTGCGATGGCCAAAACTATTCTGATTGTATCCATTCGAGCTACAGGTGCGAAAGTTTCATTGAAGTCTAGGCCAGGCTACTGTGTGAATCCTCTAGCTACCAATCTTGCCTTGTGCTTCTACACATTTCCATCTGCATCTTGCTTGGTATTATAAATCCATTTCACGCTTATGAAATCCTTGTCCTTAGGAACATCAACTGGTTCTTCTCAATGCATTTTATTTCTTCATCCATGGCTTGTACCCAGACTTTATCTTCAAAAACTTTTTCAAATGTTAGAGGATCATTAACTTGAGAAAATAATGAAAAACATGAGAATGAATTAGGTGTATCAGTCTCATATAGCTCACACAGACTTCTTGTCCTTGGCGGAGTTGCTGGTGTCGAACTGCGTGAACTGCCTGCTAGGGTTTGCTGCTCACTTGTAGTGCTTGCCAAAGTTGCTTGTACTGCGACTTGTGTCAGATTTCCTTGTGCTGGAACATGCTCGCAGTCCTTGGAGTAGATGGAGCTATGAAGTTCTGATTCACATGCGGAGTCTCAACCATATCTTCTGCTATGTCATCATGTTCGACATGTGGCACAATTTTAACATTCTTCTCTACAGTTCCATCCCATGCTTCATTCTCTACAAACTGAACATCTCGACTGATAATAACTTTTCTTGCAACAGGATCATACAACTTGTATGCTTTTGTTTCTTCAGAATACCCAATAAAAATGCATTTCTATCCTTTATTGTCTAGTTTCCTTCTTAGCTGATCTGGAACATGTGCATATACTACAGAACCAAAAAATTTCAAATGTGAAACACTATGTTTCATACCTGTCCATGCTTCCTGCAGAACTTTGTTCTTCATGCTCTTCATTGGACATCGATTCATGATGTATACAACAGTTTCCACTGCTTCAGCCCAGTATTCATTTGACAGATGCATGGCTACCCACATACTACGCGCCATCTCCATAATTGTTATGTTTTTCCTCTCCGCAATACCATTCTACTGCGGTGTATACTGTGCAGTGAATTGCTTCTGTATGCCATGAATTTTTCAAAAGTTTAAGAAATCATTTGAAACATACTCACCGCCTCTATCTGTTCTTAAGATCTTGATGCTGTAACGACTCTGCTTCTCCACAAGTGCCTTGAACTGCTGAAAACAACTAAACACATCAGATTTATGTTTTAGAAAATATACCCAGGTTTTTCTTGTGAAATCATCAATAAATGTGATAAGATAAGTGTATCCTCCCATGGACGGTGTTTGCATCGGTCCACAAATATCAGAGTGCACAATTGCAAGTGGAATGTGAGCTCTGTATGACTTTCAACTAGAAAAGTCTGTCTATGCTGTTTTCCAAAAATACAACCTTCACAAATTCTCTTTTTCTTTTCAATCAGTGGAAATCCTTTCACCATGTCCTTCATGTGCAGTAGCTTCAGCCCACCAAAATTCAGATGTCCAAATCTGAAATGCCATAACCAGGATTCATCCCTTATTTCTGTCTAAAACGCAGCTTGTATTGCGCTGTCTTTTTATTCCTTGTCCCAGTGAATGTCTGCTCTTTGCTTTCTGCTTTGAACGCAGATCTAGAATTTTCATTCTGACTTTCATGAACAACTTGATTTGTCTTTCCTTTTATGATGGGTCTTATACTCAAAGGAAACAAGCGATTGCTTGTCATCTGCACTTCGACTATCAACTGATTGCTTGAATATATGTCTTTGATTAGACAATGATTTCCTATGATATGGATTCTGTAACCTTTTTCCATCAGTTGTCCAGTGCTCATCAAATTATGTTTCAAAACTTGAACATAATAAACATTAGACATATATTTTTGCTCCCCCTGTTTGGTTAGAATATCAACAGTACTCTTACCCAAAACAGTGACTTGAAAATTATTTCCAAGTGTGACATCAGTTTGAACTGATTTATCTAGACTAGAAAATAGATTTAAATTACTAGTGATATGATTGCTACAGCCTGAGTCTAAATACCATATGTCATTTGGACTTTCTTGGGCAGCATTGCATTCCAGCGGAGATGCACATGCTAAGAATAGTGAGTTGTTCGAAGTGCTGTTGTTGCTTGACTATGTTTGGCCTTGCTTTCCTTGGTTATACTGCTTCTTCCTGCATTCATATGCAAAGTGTCCATACTTCTTACAGAAATGACATTGAATTTTTTATTTATCATACCTTTTCCCATTTGGCTGACTGGGGCTCTGATTCTTACCTCTTCCTGCGACATGTGCAAGGCTGCTGCTGTGACCTCCTCTGAAAGAACTTCTTCCTTTGCCTTTAGAGTTTGATCTTCCTCTATTTCTTCCATGACTTATGGATGACTATGCTGCGAATGCACCTTCCAGCGATGTATCTGAATCGTTGATTCTATGTTCATGATTGAGTAATGAGGCTTGCAATTCATCAATGGTAAATGTGGACAGATCTTTGTTTTCTTCCACGGTTACAACTAAATATTCAAATTTCTTTGGAAGAACTCTAAGAACTTTTTCAACAACTCTTTGGTCACCTAGATTTTCTCCATGAGACTTTATTTGATTAACTAGACCAATAACACCAGTATAGAATGAGTCTACTGACTCTGTATCTTTGATTGACAGAGATTCAAAATCTCTTCTAAGAATTTGAAGTCTCGCAGTCTTTACCTTGTTCAAACCTTGATATGCAGTTTCCTGTGTGTCCCACGCTTCCTTAGCTAACTGTGTTGCTGCTACTCTTGGGAGTATAGATTCATGTGTTGCTCGATGTATGTGGAACAATGCCTTTCCATATTTCTTCCTCTGTTCCTTCAGAACATCCTTCTTAGCTTGTGTGAGATTGTTGTATGCTTCCAGATCTGCTGGTTCTGCATAACCATGCTGGACTATTTCCCATACATCTTGACCTCTAAACAAAGCTTTCATGGTTAGAGACTAATACTCATAATTTTTTCCTGAAAAGATTAGAGTTTGAAAATTGCCAGAACTGGAAGCCATCGCTTTTCTGTTATAGATAGAATTCCTACTTTCCGTAAACCAGGCTCTGATACCATATCAAGGGAAAAGCACACTACGCAGTAAATAAGATTTAACTGCGCAGTAGATGAATATCTTCTTTTTCTTTTACGGCGAACTTCTCCGATCATACAATAAAGAACCCCAAATTTTACTTCGTAGTATACTGGCTTCCCTAAGAGTTAACTTCACAGTTTTAACTGCGCAATTTCAACTTTCTACTTCACAGCGATTAACTGCGCGATTTCAAGTTTCTGCTGCGTAGTAGTACTTCGCGGAGATGCATAGTTAACTTCACAACACTTTACTTCGCGGAGATGCATAGTTAACTTCACAACACTTTACTTCGCGGAATTCACAAGTACTTTGCGGATTACTTAAACAAACTTTTCATGAAATATATTTTCTAAGGCATAACGACTAAAACATCTTAAGTGAAGTTACTCCTTGTAAAATTAGAACTTTCACTGTGGTGAACTATTTGTAAATCTTGATTTCTTTTACTGTGGGTAAATGTAAACTAAATTCACGTGAGTAAATATGGAGATGATGTGCGACTTGCAATATACAACATTCTTGGGAATGAAACATAAGAACTCTGAACTTATATATCACTACAGTAAACTGCGCGATGCCTCAAAACATGGAAATGATTTTTTACTTGATCTTTCACAGAGCTTGAGCTCTTGATACAATTCACGAGAGCTTCTTCTCCTTTCGCTCTTCTTATACATATCTCTCTCTGAGTTTCAAACTATGAGATTCTACTTATAGTATATTCTAACAACCGACTTAAGATTGCTTCATTTGGAAGCTACAGGATTGCATTAAACAAAGTAATTAATTTTTACCTAATAAATATTGATATGCGAACTATTAACGCGGTTACATAAATACAAACATGACGTGCGCTAGATTGGCTGCGAACTTATGAACAAACTGATATTGCAGACTGCGTGCTGATACAAAAAAACAAATGGTAGGGTGAGTAGATACACGATCAGCTCATTAATTACATATTTTCCAACAAAAGATAGCTATTGTTTAGTCTCCTTTTAACTTATGCATTATGAGAGAGAGATCTGATAGTCTCGAAGGTTCCAAACTGATCATGTCCTCATGGTTCGTGTGACTGATGTTGAGATTCTTTGTTATTTTTTTCTACAGGTACATAATTGGCATCCGACGAGCCGAAATGGGATGAAAGTTTCACAAAAATCTCAAGGAGGAGGCCACACAAAGGATGCGACCGAAATGAAGTAATCACAGTTTCGGCTTCACTTTCATATTTTCCTTCAATAGAGATCTACGATGTCGAACCCACCCAAGTTGACACTTCCTTCCAATAGTCGGGGTTTGAGTCTGGGCAGTTCCTCGCTAATGGATAGTCTGACAGAAAGCCACAATGACATTTCTTGGGATTTTCTCTATGCCACTATTAAATACTTTTATCGCAATTTAAATACTGTTTCCATGAATTTGTATTATAATGTACTTAAAATATGTCATTTTCCTTCATGATTTTATGGATTGTGAAATCTATAATATTGATTGAAACTTGCACTTTCATGATTTGTATGATATGTATATAGATTATAAGAAAATTAAAAACATCTAAAACAGTGAAATTACTAGTTCATAGAGAATCTCAAAGGGCAGCGAGGTACAATACTCAACTAGGGGTTATGAGTCTAGTAGCTCTTGTGTAATTTAGCAATAAGCTTTTTCAGACATCGGCTTTTGTAGACTTGATGTTTATCATGGCAATGTACACCCAATTTAGTGTGCTTTAAAGTTTGTATTTCTGATTACATCCAGTGAACTTGTCCATAAACCTATAATTTCTAATTCCTTCAAAATAATAATTACAAATGGCCAATGGAACATGATACATTTGGGAGTTTTCTCTTTTCACCATCCTTCTTTCCATGCCACTTTTCTTTGTAAACTTCTAGTACACTTCAAATTCCCAGGTAGAAATTTTTATTTGAATTATGCACATAATCAACAGCTGGAAGAGTTAATCCAAATTATAGAGTGCCATCTATCTCTGGATGTTTCAAATTCTATTGACCAGTTCAGAAATCCTTCGATGGTTATGCATTCATCCTCGGCTTGGTTTCCATCCCAAGGATTTTTTTTAGCAATAAACACCATTGACCTTCATCCCACCAAAATGTCATATATTCATACAAGTACAAAAATGTAATCATCGTGCAAAATGGATCTCGTTTCAACTTCCCTGTCCTCGTATTTCACTTATGCCCAAACTACAAGATCCACAATAATATCCATGTTCATGAGATAGCCACGGGACCCCTTCCCGAGGACAAGGGAAAGGGTTGGATGGTAAATGAATGTAGGAATATCTTTCCGCCTTGGCATAATCACCGAAATCCCTATTGCATATGAGATACCTGCAATTAGAGTCTTAAGGCTTAGTGAGAAGAACAAGAGGAAAAAAAAATCCTGCATGCAGAAACCAATGGTTGCAAATTTTTTATTTCTTATATGGAAAAATTAGTGAAAATAATTTCATTGTTCTTTTTCATTATCTTGTCTACCATCATTACAATCCACATCTTGACTTACACCAAAAACCAAAATAAATCCAATGCTTTTCAAAATGCATGGTGAAAATGCAGCTCTTCAAAATTTAAAGTACAGGCCTACCGCATATATTATTTCAAAGGTAGATGAATGTATATCTGTCACATTATAGCTGGTCAACTTAACTTCTTTGCAGCTTGGTAAACAATAGATTTAAAATTGATCAAGCCTTATTTATTGTTCAACATAAAGTGCAGTAGTATGACAAGTGTTATAAGATTCATTGTGCATGTCCAAATATATTGTTGTTACTAGTTTTCCACTCCTCCCAATTGATATTTCAAGGTTTTGGCTCATATAGTTTTCTCAGACATATAATTAGGCATTGAAGTTAACTGCAAATAGAATGTAAAAGGACAAGAGCCAATTGAATTTTGAGAAATGTGTGGTTTTTTGGTCCTTGTCTAGAGCCATCGATGAAGAAAAACATGTAAAATCCAATCTATTAAGCTTAAGCCAAGAAAACATACTTGGGAATCTGTCACTTCAAAAAAATCATAAATGCTTCCTAAACTTTTAAATTTTTTATTGAATAATGCCATTCAAATCATAAATATCAATTACAATATCATTTCAAAATGGTCCAAAATATTTTATTCAATTACAATATCATTTCAAAATGGTTCATAAATATTTTATTCATTTCAAAATGGTTCAAAAATATTTTATTCATTTCAAAATGGTTCATAAATATTTTATCTAAAATCATATAATATAATATGTGTTGATGAAAGTACATTTATTATTTCCTTGACGGGGGACATGTATGTTGTTAGGATATTTTAATACTCCATCCTTTTCTGACCTAACATTATTTATTTTTATTAGTTGTTGATGATGTCATTTTCCCCCTAGTGGTGTGCAGATGTCATCCAGGATCCATCTACCACCTTCTGAGCCCTGCATGCATCATTTTAGGACTAGTTTAGTCAGTTCCCTATTTTATAGGAACCTACTGAGTGTTCTAGTGCATTCCACCTGAGTTAACTGACTCTTGTGGGGGGTTAGAGCTCCAGATGCCACTAACTATGACCTCATGCGCCCATTTCTAACTGACATGCATGGAAAACTCACTATTGTTCCCTCCTTAGTCACTTAACTGATTGTGATTTCAATTAGATGATTTTAGGTTCATTTCAGTTGAGTTTGAGTCTTCTAGCGCACTCCCGTGGTGACAATCCCTATGCTAGACCAAACGAGGTTCAAATTATCCCATGTGATTCTAATTCTCTCCATTGTGTCATCATTGCTGACTATACTGATTATTGGATCATGTGACATTCTACTCATATCTAAGTTATGCTACATAATTATTTCTCTTCTCTTTTTTACTGCATTTTTCACTCTTATTCAAATTTTATGCTCATTATTTATCTGTGAGGTATACTTATCTCTTAGATATGTTGCGACTTATCATTTCACATGGTATCATATCCATTGAGCGTAGGTTAAGCAACTTCTTTCGATAGTGCACAAGAAGCCTTTGGATTTCCATAACAAATCCGGGTTCCATTGCATTGAATTCATTGGACAAATACAATGAGGTCTATACAGGTGTGAAGGATCCGAAAAAATGTTCCCATTGTCCTAAATAAATGCTCAGTAGTAGTCTATCTCCAAAATTGAGATTTTTTTGCAGGTTATTCAAAGTTTTTGAGTGCAACAGTGGTTGTAACAGTTTGTTGCAGTAGCAGTAGTTTCACTTTGTATTCGCTCCAGCAGTTCTCATGGACAATTCGAAATCTACTCTCTCTCCCAAGATCTTGACACCCTTCAATTACCTTGATTGGAGGATGATATGCCGATGTTATTGCACAAAAAGTCACTCTACATGGTAACAATGGGGAAGTAGCTCGAACCACAAGCAGCTATGGAGAAGGACAAGTATCTGAATAGATTGGATGAAGCATTTGGTTTCATGTGTATTCATATTTCCAGATATCTACTCTTCCACCTCGACAAATCGAATACTCCGAGAGAATTATTGTTGAAGTTAGAGACCCTTTTCAGCAAACCAGATGAGCTAATAGGCCATACTTTGGAAAATGAGTTGATTTCTCTTCAACCAAGCAGTTTCGAGACCATTCGGAAATCCTTTTCAAAATTCAATTCTATGGTTATGCAATGCAAGTAGCATGGAATTGAGAAGAAGTATGAGCATCTAGTGCTATCCATTCTAAGCAAGCTAGGTCCCGAGTTCTCCATCTTTGTCTCTACCTTCCATTCTGGGTGAATGCCAATCCCTGGATGGAAGATTCCCTCCTCAGATGTTTTCACTGAATCTCTCATCCAAGAACAAGATAAGTTTATCCAGATGGGCGCCTTGAAGGGCCTCCAAAAATCAATCTGTTTTGGATGGAGAACCAAAACGTGCGAATGGGAAGCACAAGGGAAAGGATAAGAGTCCATATGAACCCAAGAAGAATGCCAAACC
Source organism: Larix kaempferi (assembly GCA_027924585.1). Taxonomy (NCBI): domain Eukaryota; kingdom Viridiplantae; phylum Streptophyta; class Pinopsida; order Pinales; family Pinaceae; genus Larix; species Larix kaempferi. The sequence continues at coordinate 5,449,962 of BSBM01000130.1, forward strand.
AATTCCATCAAAAGGAGCCTCCAGCTCCAAGAAGGACAAAAAAAAGAATTTTGAGAAATCCAAGTGTACATACTGCAAGAAGGGTACTCATCCTAAGATTTCTTGTATGAATAAGACCATAGATCTAATGGAAAAAATACTTGAGAAAAATAACATTTCCCTTCCTTAAGGTGCAAGGAATACTGATCCAGGAGGCAATTCAGAAGATCGTGAGAGATTCCATGCATTGAAGGCTGGGTTCTCACAATCCCAATATTTTCTTATTGATTCTAGAGCCTCCAACCACAGGGTTTCCTCCAGAGAGCCATTTTCTTCATTAGATATCACCGATGGACCAAGCATACACATGGGATATGAATCTCAAATATTTGTTGAAGGGAAAGCTTCCATACAGCTTGAGCATGGAAGTTTCAACAATGTATTGTACGTGCCCTCTCGAGCAGCTAATATGTTGTCTGTTTACCAGATGAAACACACAGGTCCTCCAAATAAAGTAGTATTTGGACCTGATTTAGTTGATGTTATTGAGATCTCATATGGGAAGATGATAGCCAAAGGAGTTGCAAATCATGTCTCCAAAAATTACGATTTCTCCTCCTTCTTTCCATACTCCCATCAAAGTGCTCTCTTGAATCGTGCAAATTAGACAAGTAGGTTCTGGCATGAAATATTCAGACACTTAAACTTCAAATATCTCTAGCAGTTGCACAAGGAAGAGATGGTTTAAGGCCTACCAAACATAAAATTCTTTCAAGGGATATGCAAAGGTTGCATGGTAGGGAAGCACCCAGAGTGAAAGTATGAAGTTGGGAATGCAAAGAGAGCTTCCTCCATCCTATATCTGATTCAAAGTGATGTTTCGGGATTGATGCCCACTGCTTCAATGAATGGATCCAGATATCTTCTGACATTCATTGATGACTACTCTAGGTTTTGTTGGATCTACTTTCTCAAGCAGAAATATGAGGTGTTTAAATGCTTCAAAGTTTTCAAAGCCCTAGTTGAGAACACTATTGGAAGGAAGATCAAAGCACTCAGATATGATAATGGAGAGTACATCAAAATAGATTTGCAGCAGCTATGTGCTTCCGAAGGAATTCAGATTCAACATTCTGTTCCATACACACCACAACAAAATGTTGTAGTAGAGAGGAATGATAGGTCATTGAAAGAGATGTATACCTTCTTGCTTGAAGCAAGAGATATCCCATCAAATATCTAGGAAGAAGCAATAAACTGTGCCACATACATTCAAAATAGGGTACCCCACAAATATTTTGATGGGGTAACTCCATTCGAAGCATCGAAGGGACACAAACCTGATGTCTCTTATCTGAGGGTTTTGGGATATAAGGCATGGTCCAGAATCGGGCCCACTGACAAGAGGAAAGAACTTAAGCCTCAAATTAGAGAATGCATCCTTCTTGGATATGCAGAAGATGCAAAGTCTTACAAGTTGATGGAGATTGCAAAAAAGAGATGCTTCATTGAAAGAAGTGTACAATTCAAAGAGGACCCATCTACAACCAGCTGAAAAAGAAGGTATAACTGATCTACCTCCTCCATTCACTCCTAATGATGTTTCTATAGGTGATCCATATTCAGATTCAGAGGAAGACGACCAATATGATTCAGATCTATATATTGAGAAAGAAGATATAGCAAATCCATATCTAGATCCAACACCTACTCCTAATCCAAGGCCTAAGTGGGATCAAAAGCTTATTGAGGCAGCTGGGGTTACTACTGGAGATCCATCTGACTACAAAGAACAAGATCTCAATACCAAGATGCTAGCATTGCACTTTTCCATACAGATCCACTTCTCCCTGATAGGTGCTTCATGATGGTAGGATTTGATCCACAGTATTACATAGAGGCTTGCCATGATTTGAGATGGAAAGAAACCATGGATGAAGAACATGAGTCACTGTAAAACAATGGAACATAGGATCTTGTCCCTCTTCCACCTAGGAGGAAACTTGTTCAGTGAAAATGGATCTACAAAACTAAGCTTGGATCTGATGGATCTACAACCAAGTACTAGGCTCGGTTAGTTGCAAAGGGGTACTCACAAGTCCAAGGGTTGGACTACAATGAGACATTCACTCATGTTGCAAGGATGGATTCAATGAGATTTGTTTCGGCCATTGTAGCTTCATATGCATGGGAGGTACATCACATGGATGTAAAGAGTGCCTTCTTGCATGGTGACTTGGAAGAAGAGATCTACATGATACAGCCTGAGGTTTACACTGATGATCCTTTCTTAGTATGTAGACTGTCAATATCACTATATGGCCTCAATCAAGCCCCAAGGGCATGGTATGCCAAGATGGATTCCTTCTTAGTATCACTGAATTTTGAGCGATGCAAATATGATTGCAATGTGTAGATGCAAAGGAAGGGTGAATGTATGTTGTTGATTGTTCTGTATGTGGATGACTTACTCCTCACTGGTGGATATTCTACTGGGTTGAATCACATCAAGTCTTCCTTGAACAAAGAATTCGCTATGACATATTTGGGACTGTTGAGACAATTCATTGGTATTGAAGTGACTCAAAATGATTCAGGGATCATGGTTTCACAATCAAGGTGTTCATTTGATTTACTTACAAAGTTTCATATGGATTATCGCAAAGCCACATCCTTTACCTTCCTATTTGGAATTAGATTGGAAGAACGTGGTTACACACCCTTGGTTAATAGCACACTTTACAGACAACTGATTGGTATCTTGTTATATCTGACACATTCGAGACCAGATCTAACATATGATGTTGGTTATATGGCTAGGTACATGCAAGATCCACATGAGCTGCACTGGAAAGAAACTAAGAGGATCTTGCACTATGTGCAAGGTACGAGAGAGTTTTGGATCCACTATTCCGCTAGTGCTCCACTAGATCTGGTTGGTTTTACTGACTCGGTCTAGGATGGATACAATACTAATAGGAAGTCCACTTCAGGGTACATATTCATGATTGGATCAGGAACAATCTGATGGTCAAGAAAAAAGAAAGCAACACTTGCACTATATTAAATAGAGGGAGAGTACAGAGGGGCTATGAATGCAGCCATGCAGGCAGTTTGGTTGCATGGGATCTTGACTGAGTTTGGAATTCAAACTTCTCCTTCAGTTGACCTATTCTTTGACAATCAGAGTGCCATGTAGATCTCCAGTGACTCAGTACAGAAGAAGAGGACCAAACATATGGAGGTTCACATGCACTACATCAGGGAGCTAGTTGTCATGTCCCCTTCCATCAATCTAGTGCAAGGGAGGAAACATGACCAAACATACCGGACTCATTAGGATATCTCAGTCCCATACATTACTAATAAATTCATGGATAAATAAAAAAATTATGTATACATGTTCATACTCAACAAACACAACGGAATTATAACATAATTGCACACTCACAAATAGTAATGCATCAACATATCTATATCACAAACAGAGGATGATTCAATCATGCAGGGAATCAATCCATTCCAATGCTATGCACAAATCTCATATCAACCATATTAAGATAATCATTTCAATCCATTAACATGAATAATTATCATTCATAATTAACACATTGCAGAACACATAATGCATATAATGTAAACCACAAAGAACACTTGTCTTGGAGATGAAGTTGTCCAAACAACTGGATATGTGAGAGAAATGTTCCACCCAACCATAGATCTTTGTCCAGCCTATATTATTTCAGCTGAGAGATCACCCCCGAGTTGGGTTGTGTATCCACTAAGGAGGAACTATACAAACTCACTCATAGCCATGGTTTCACTCAAACCATCATGCTAAGACAACACACAGTTGGGTTTATCAAGCATGCAATAAGCAAAGGAGGAGGATGCTAATCCAGTGAGCTCAACCACAGAGTTACAATCATCTCAAATGAACTCAACAGTCATGGCACCCACAATACCTACCTCACCCAACACAAGGAAGGTCCCCTTCTCTACTGCACAGTCCCTCAGGAGTCCCTTCCCTCCAGTGCTATTCAGGGTGGGCATAGAAAGGTCCGATTGCTAATTCCTTGAGATTCCATCCTTCACTGGGTTTATCAAGCAAACCCAACCTCTGTTCAATCATTCACACTTGGATTTCTCACAACTCTGCCATCAAATACTCCATCCCGTCAATGGACTTTTGGGCTATAAAAGCTGGGTTTTCCAATGGATTTCGAGGTATCTAATACTCTCAATTTCACCCTAGGGTTCATATCTATGGATCCCCCATTGGATTTTTCTTTCAATACCAAATTCTGGGTGTTTATGGCACTTCAAAACGTGGTTTCTTGCAAAGTTGTGATTTCTGGGTTTTCTCACTGATGGGCATTCGTAATGGATAAAACCAATGCTGGGTTGTTCCACCATGGAATGGGAATGAGGAAGAATGAATTCCCCTGAGGTAGGGTGACTTGTGGTACAAGAAAAATAGACCCCATATCTGCCATACGAATTTCTGGGCTACCCATGCTCCATTGAAGCCATGGACTGATTTCTCAACAACTTCCTTACAACTGAAATAAATGTCAGCAAGGAAAGTCAAATGGGTTCTCAAAATGACATTTGGAAGCATATGGTTCAATCCCACAACCCCCTCACCAATCCCTAGTGTAATACACATGGCCCCTTCTCATTCGTTGCTTCCATAGCCAGTTTTGGTATTTTATTGAAATATTAATATTTACATCATTTACAATGTTCCATGGCTTAATAGCACATGGATGGAAAAATGTCAAATACTTGTTCATTTTAAAATACGAACATACACTAGCGGGTCCTTGGCCTCGAGCTCCACGCTAGGGAAACATACATCACATGTACACAATATTTGCATAAAAGCCAATATATCACAAGGGCCAAAATTGGGGTATTACACTAGTGCACAATCATACCATCTATACATTAATGTCCTACAAAGGAGATGATTGCAGACATATTCACTAAAGTTTTCACTTAGGAGAGATTTTTCTTTCTCATATCTCTACTTGGTGTGAAATTTTTCTGAGCTTCATGCTGTCCTATTTTGGGGGGGGGGGGTTCCCATGAGGTTTTCCCCATTTCCTTGGTTCATGGACAGTTCTTTTTATCATTTATTTGATTGTATGGGTGACCTTTGGTATTAGTAACCAAGGACCAGGATGCAAAAGAATGGATTAAGGGGGGGTGTTATGATATTTTAATACTCCATCCATGTCCTACCTAGCATTACTTATTTTTCCTAGTTGTTGATGATGTCATTTTCCCCCTAGTGGTGTGCATATGTCATCCAGGATCCATCTACCACCTTCTGAGCCCTTCATGCATGATTTTAGGACTACTTCAATCAGTTCCCTATTTTATAGGAACCTACTGAGTGTTCCAGTGCAGTCCACCTGAGTTAGATGACTCTTGTGGGGGCTTAAAGATCTGGATGCCACTAATTGTGGCCTCGTGCACCCATTTCCGACTGACATGCATGAAAAACTCACTATTTCTCCCTCCTTTTTTAGTTAACTGATTGTGACTTCAGTTAGCTGAGTTTAGGTTCAGTTCAATTGAATTTGAGTCTTCCAGAGCACTCCAGTGGTGAAAATCCCTATGCTAGACTAACTGAGGTTTGAATTCTCCTATGTGATTCTAATTCTCTCCATTGAATCATCATTGTTGACTATACTGATTATTGGATCATGTGACATTATTCTTCTCCTATCTGATTTATGTTGCATAATTATTTCTCTGCTCTTTTTAATTGCGGTTTTCACTCTTATTCAACTTTTTTGCTCATTCTTTCTCTGTGAGGTATACTCATATCTTAGATCTGTTGTGACTTAGAATTTCACATATGATTCACTTAGGTGGATTAATCTATCTCCGACGAAGCCAATTTTTTTTATTTTCCAATCTTTCTGTAAGGTTTGTAATATCATGCATTAAATAGAATTAAAAAAAACATTTATTCAAGTTTTAATTGGTTATAACATGTTGATGTCAGTTTCACTGTATGGTTTATCATTGGAAAGTAATTGAACATCCTACGTATTGTGGTTGGAGTAATAAAGGATCATATAAAAAAATCCACGTAATATTTCATGGTACATACTCCAGTCTTGAGGCTTCATTGGAAATGATTATATTGATGGTGATGGAAGGAAACTTTCGCATGTCCCTCTCGTATTTATTATCATCATTGAGTCACTCTAGCTATTCCATCATAATCTAGAATTAAGGTAAAGGCTATATCCATGTGAAGCATGATAAATATCATGGATATTTAGAGAGGGTCATTTGAATTAAACTTGATGTTAGTTTTAAAAATTAACTGAGTTATAGATCCACATCTTTCATTATTTTTTCCATATTTCAAATTGCATGCATCAACTCATGACATTTTCAAGATTGGAGGGTTATGAATTGCTCGCTTACCAATAAAAATACGGATGGGTGAATTGATTCTATCTATCCTCGGGTTGAATGGTAGAGTAATTACTAGTAAAATTTGTCTTTTACACTTCCTTTTTCGTCTAGTGAAGGAGGATTTGGAGCTCCAAGGAATTTTCCCTTAGCTCGGCCTCTGTTTGATTGATTTATTCAACCTTTTGTGCATAAAATATTTGTAATAAGGTTTATAATATGAGAGTTATCAATTGATTTGTTTTTCTCGTGGTTTTAGCTCGTTGAAAGTTCATTTCACACAACTCGACGAGCTCAACAAAACATAGTCATTTAGTATAAGAAGGGTAAGCCTTATACTCTTACATTTCGTGGTCTTGAGCTTGTTGTGAATTATAGGGTTGAACTCTTTCCTATTTTCTCTGTACATATTTTAATTTCATTTACTCATATTGATTTCCTATTTAAAGTGTTCAGGTCGCCATGGACAAGGGGACATGGGAATGCTAACCCAGAACATGATTAAACTCCGAAAATATGGGTAAGTAAAAACCAATGATGCTTGCACCATACTATTCGCTTTATGTTTTATGTTTTCAAGTACCTTCTAAATATATATTCACTTCCATGATTTCTGTTTTCTTTTCTATTGCAATTTTGTGGCAAAAGTATCATATTATAGTAATAGATGTTAGCAATTGCCAAAAAAAACTGCGGGGACATTGCCACCTCATGGCTCTTGTTTTAAAATGATCTCAGAAATTTGGGCTTTTGATTGATATTTATCTCGATTTAATGATAATTGAACTGCGTCTTTTAATAAATATTTCTTCTTTTTTCCTTTGATGTGTAGTATTAACACAAAAAAAGTAAATCTTTTTCTTCCATTTATTAAAAAATATGGAAAATGAAGATATTTGGATTATTGATCTATCTTCGGTAGATATATCAGATTTATTTGAAGTGTTATAATAGAGATTATAGGGATTTATGTTTTGAACTTCTATGGTGTTGTAAGGGTTGTTATGTTATGCAGATTTAATGAGTAACATGTACCTAAATGAAAATATGTGTAGTGAGTATGTTGAAACTCAAATTTGTAACTTATATAACAAAACCTTAATATAAATCATTTAAGAGATGAAATCCTAACTCTAAACTTCAATATGTGCCAATATTATCAGAAAACCCTATAGGCTACAAGAAAAACCCTATAGACTCCAAGAAAGAGATTAAAGTACAAATGAAGAGCCAAGAGAGAGCACATGACTATGTGCACTTCATGTAGGCCACACTTTACATAAGTTTGAAATAATAATAAACAAAATGATATGAATTTAATATATAGATCATCATCTCTAGCATCTTATTCTTCACAAGATTAAACCCTAATCACAAGATAAATCTCCAAGAAGGATGTCATCCTCCCATGTATAACTTATCCTAGGGATTCCTCATGAAACCTAGTGAATCACACCAAGAATACAAGTAAAACTATAAGAGTTTAATGATGATAATAGATATAAGGAGTCTCTCCCTCCTCTATGTGTATGAGAGGCAAGGGAGGAAAGTAATAAAATGTGGGCCAATTCACTTAGAAGCAACCTAGAAAGAGACATGTTAGTGCAACACTCTAAGTTTAAATGCCTATTTCATTAAACTTGGACATATTCTAGTCCAAGTCACTTTGAAGACGGGTAAACCCCTAATTTCACTAAATATTGGGAAATACCTTCCAAAATCATTTTTTTTAACTCCCTCCCAATATGCCTTCCCAATTTAAAAAAACCCCTATTTTCACTAGATATTGTATGTATCATTTTTTTCATTAACATTTTTTTATACCCCTTTATATTTCTACCTAGTATATTGATATGATACCCCTCTTATGACCCCACATGCATTCTACAATGTACCTTTCTTCTTTCGATGTATATTGTGGATGCACATTACTTCACCCACAATGCAATTACTCAACCACATATCATTATGATTTGCAACATCTAATGGTTTAATGAAGAGATAGGAGATCACTTCTTATATGTCACTAGAGCCAATGCACATAGTACAACATTTAGATTGCATGTTGCAGTTCCCCAATCACTGACTAAGCCTGTTGTGGGCTAGGTATCCAAGCCCCTAGGGCCTGTAACAAGCTCTAGGAGGCTGACTAAACCTCCTAAGGCTTGTAATAAGCACGAGTGGTTGGGTATTCAAGCCCCCAAGGCCTATCGAGGGCCTATAACAGGCCTTGGAGGCTTAGAGCCACCCAAGGCTATTGGTAACAACTGGTTGAGTGTTATTGGTAACAATTGGTTGTCAATGACCACTGTCTCTCAACTATGATCGAATGGAAACCCACTTCGCCACAAAACCCTTGGCCTCAAGCATGCCTCAAGACGCGATTTCCCTGCGTATTGGTAAGCTCGAGCCTTGCCTCAATCCGATTTCTCATCCGGCCGTGATCCCGCCATCTCCATTTGGTGGATATTTGTCATCCCGCCCATATAAAAAAGACCCCAAAGTATTTTTGTATTGTTACATTAAATAAAAAAACCCTTTGCCCCTTAATATATAAGCAATATATTTTTTAGGTTTTCATGAATATTTAATACCGCAATATGAATGAACGTGATATTATATTGACTTCTGGTGAAGCCCCCGTGAAAAAAAACCTTTCTAAAACCCAAAATCAAGGTTTTTATTAAAGTGAAAAATCTGGTTCCAAAAGTGCCAAATCCGGTTCCAAAAGTGCCAAATCTAGGTTCCAAAAGCATACTTTTGCTTTTGATATCCCCACTTTTGAAATTGGTTTTTGCGCTTTTCCGATATGATAAATATGATAATGACACTTTTAGAACCTGATTTTTCCCTTTTGGAAGGCTACTTTTGACACTTCCAATAGTTAAATTTGCAATTTTGAAAACTGATTTTGGCACTTTCAAGCTCTGATTTTGCATTTTCAAAAACCAAACTCAACACTTTACAAGTATTATAATCACAGTGAAATTGAACATACTAGTACAAACAAACATAAGTGGATTATTTAACAAAATACTTTCATTTTCATTTTATTCACAATTGGCCTCACATCACTCATGCAATTCAGGTGCAACAAGCAAGGCCATAATCGATCTAACAAGAATGTGTCATTGACATCTTGGCAAGTATACGTTTTTGTTATAATATATTTCTTGTCCTCATTACAAACATGTTTTTCTTTCGAGTCATCTACAATCACTGTATTTGTACCATCCTAACCATGGATCAAAATTTCCCAAACTTTGTTTAAAGGCTTGAGAAATACATAAGGATTTCCATCACCCTGATAACCCTCTCTGGATATGCAAGAACAATATTCTTGTGTTAAAATTAATCTAAATTGTTTCATTTTCAATCATGTTCTTTGTAATAATGTTGGCGAAAACTCGTCAACGTTTTTTTTGTTGTATAGATGTCCATACCCCAACTTCAAATATACTAAAGCATTTTTCAAAAAATTCCCTAAATCCTGGACGTATAAAATAATACTTTGTGGTTGATTCAATATCCGGTGTTCATGGCAATCTGAATTTCCTTTTTTGTATGAATTGTGTGTAACAAAAATCCATTGAAATCGAAAATAATCAATGGCTTACTAGTAACAAATCTTCTAGTATCTGCAAACAAAACACATACACACACAACCCAGTCAATAAAATATTATGTTTCAATGTTTCTAAGTATATTGCTTTCATGTTCTGCAATTTTTGAAACACATCACCAGATACATGATACGATGTCCATAAATAATATGAGAATTGTCCAATAAAATTTACATCAATTAAATGTAGAAGTTGTCAAAAAGATACAAATCACTAAATGAATTGTTGTTTGTATAATATGACGGTCATTTGAAGTTGAATCTCTTTAACCAATGCCCGATTTTTTAATGAGGCCCCAGATAATTCAATAGAGAACACAACATTGTTTTTATAGTTATTTCTCTATCTTTTGAACTGTCAAATGTCCAACTAGTTGGCATTTTCAAGCAATTTTCCTTGATATTATCTATTGAATGATATTTCCCTTCATCTATAAACAACATGTCCATTTATATATATATATATCTCCATATTGGATAAGTACATCCTTGAACGATTTTTTGTATATGTGTAGTACTTCACCAACATTATAGTATGCAGACATTAAGTAATTATAAATAGTACTATGTTTACATTGCTCTCGACCCCAAATAAATACAAAGTCTTTATTATTCAACCAAATATACCAAGGAATTTTTTAAATTGCATGTTGTCGAGCATGGAAAACCACAGAGAAATGTGAAAATGTTCTCTGGCAACACTGATAATATCGAGGCGAACATCTGTGCATGATAACGATAGCAATTATGGACAAAATTACGTTGTTTGGAAAATCTTCAATGTTGGATAACATCTGAACTCCAAAGAGAAATTCCTCTACTCCAAGGACCAATAGTTTCTTTTGTGGTGATATCCAAACTGCATACAAAAACCGTGACTATATATATAACCACAACAACAACACTTCGTTCATGAATTTAATGATCACAAACATCCAACTGTAAATGAAGATTTTGATTTCCAAATATTAATACAAAAATCACCGAAAATTTCACAGATTCAAATGATGTAATAAAATCACTACACTGAACAAATAATATGTTAGATTCAAACGAAAATAGCAACGTCACCAAAAAAAACTAGAAAACACATTGAATGATTTAAAATATCCATAGGTTACATGTAGTGTTTCTCACTCTTGAAAGAGTAAATGATAGGTTACATTTGATGGTTGTCACTCAACTAGAAGAAGGCCATGAAGGTTATGATATTAGTTGATTCATTCATTTTACTAAGACCCTGCAGATATGATGTACCAATTCACTATCTGTCCTAGCGGACGATGCAATAAATGTTAAATTTTGAGCATTAATTCACAATACTCTAGGATCTTTGCTGAGAGAATAACATATACAGTATATCAATGCATGACAATCACAATATGACAAGCATAACAAGAATCAAAAGCATAAGAGACAAGAGACACAGAGTTTCCGTGGGGAAAACCCTAAGGTGAAAAACCCCACAACTTCCTCAGAGATAGAGAGAGGAATGGCTCAACCAAAGTACAACCAAATAACACTGAGATAGTCTCCTAGTAGCAGATGATCCTCCTCCTCACTAGTGCGCCACTTTCTGAGTGAGAGTGAGTTACTTTTCTGAGTGTGTAAAATAGAGATCTCCGATCTCTATTTATACTAACCTTTTTGCCCAGTGACCTTATGGGGCCGACTTGTCTAGCTAGTAACATCCACATTATAATATATATAATACAGGGCCAACCCCACATGGTGGTCTAATAACCCATCGGCAAGTACACACACTTGCGACACTTGTCAATCCACATGACAACACTTCCTTATAGAGGAATGACACATCTCTTATAAGGGTACAATAAATATATATAAAATACACAGATGAAATACATTCCGAAGTTACATATACATCAACACTCCCTCTTAACTAGGAAGGTATTTCTCGACACAGATCTGCTAGATAAGTCTTCTTCTCGGGATCATCATCATTGATGCATCGTCATCATCATCATCACTGCTGCTTCTATCTCAACCAATCTCTGACTCTACTCATCATAGGAAGTTCTACAGAGCCAGTCCTTTTTCATACTGGATATAGGCCCACCACCTGCAGGTCTTCACCATCACTGGCCATACTGTGGAAACCTTAGGACTTATTATGTGTGTCACAAAACCTGGCTACAGCATCCCAGGATATTACGAGCACATAGCTCTACCTGTAGGATCTCCTAGGAGCACATTACATGTGACCCATCACAAAACCTGGCTGAAGCATCCCAGGCTGTTACGAGCACACGGCTCTACCTGTCGGATCTCCCAGGAGCACATTACATGTGATCTCCCCACAAAACCTGGTTGAAGCATCCCAGGCTATTACAAGCACACGGCTCTACCTGTCGGATCTCCCAGGAGCACATTACATGTGGTCCACCACAAAACTTGGATGAAGCATCTGAGGCCTTTTTCATCCTGTCCAGATCTCCCGGGAGCAAATTACATTTGGTCATGGAAAAACCTAGAAAGAGCATCTGCCAGATATCCCAGGGCAACGAATTACATGCCATAGGAAAAACCTCGAAAGACTATCTGCAGATCTCCAGGGCCAAATTATATGTCCTCCCAGAGCAAAACCTTGAAAGAGCATTTGCCAGATATCCCAGGGCACCGAATTACATGCCATAGGAAAAACCTCGAAAGACTATCTACAAATTTCCCACGGCCACAAAGTATCATCTGATACTCACCATACATCATCCTGATGTACACATGATCATCCTGATCATCATCACTGTAACATCCTGCTGCATGTCATCTGGAGAAGCTCGTCATCCATGATTACCCTGATCATACAATGCATCCATCTGATGCACACCAAGTATCTACCTGATACATATCATCATACATAGTGTATCCACCTGATACATAGATACATGATCCACACAATGTATCCATCAACATACATGATCTACCTGATCATACCTGATACATATCAACATACATGATCTACCTGATCATACAATGTATCCACCTGATACATATACAGATACATGGTCCAAGCATCCAACATGATGCGTACATACATATAAATGATCCAACTAATCATATCCAGCAGAAACCAGAACATCATCCTGATGCTCATCATCCAGCACTTACATCCACAACCATGTGAAGGATCCTCCTTCCAACATGCTTGGAATGGCTTCATCAAATGTGTCCATCACTTCTTCCTCGAAGTGTCCTCGATCTGAAGAACGCCAAGCCTCTCTCTGAAGTACTCGAACTTCACTCTGGCTAGTGGCTTCGTCAGCACATCTGCAATCTGCTCGTCCGTCGCAACATACAGGAGCTTCACAACTCCTCTCTGCACCATATCCCTGATATAGTGATATTTGATCTCTATGTGTTTCGACCTGTCATGAAACACTGGCAGCTTCACACAACTCCAGCTATCACAGAAGATACCAGTAGTGTCACATACCCCAATTTTATTAAAATAATGTAATTATTTTTAATATTCCTGAGAACATTATGTTAAATTTAATGCTAAGTAGGAATGGATGACTCAGCAGAGTCTCCAGAAATGGAATGTAAATTCTGAATAATTATTATTAATAAATAAATTATGGAGACAACAGCATGGGAGAGCTGTTAAAAGAGGTTACTGGTCTAACTGGTGGATGGAATTAGGTGGAAGGACAAAAGACAAGTGGCAGCATCCTCAAACACTTCCTGAGTTGCAGGTGGCAACTTCCCTATATTTTGGGGTCATGATTCCCCAAGAAAGTGGAATCTGAGTAGGTGGCTCATTAATGACAGTTAGCCCAACTAAGACCTAGGCAATCTTTTAAATACTACTCAATGAACTGAGCTGGGGGTTCAGCAATTGTTCTAGAGGGAGAATACATTCAGGTGAATGCTATTCAGGAGTCCCATTGAGGAAGTGGGAAAACAGTAAGGAAGTGTTTTGAAGCAGGAAGTTGCAGTAACTTGGTTCCAGTATAACTGTTTTGGCTGAGGGAATTATTGGTCGTACTTAGATTCCAGCCAGTTAGACCAGAGCAAGCTCGGGGGTCCCGAGAAGTGTTGTCTGGGCACTCTCCAGGAATTGGTAGGGAGGAACAGCCTCCCATTGCTGTTATTGTCTACCATAGCTACAGGTTCTGTCACTCTTCCTGTTGTTGGTTTATTTAATTTTCATATGAGATAGACTAGTACAACTATGTTTTGACTGTATTCAACTTCAGTAAATCAGTCTCTGTACTTTCTTTTGGTATAAATTTCAGAACGCAGATGTTATAGAAATTTCCTATTTTTATTTAAATAGAGTATTTATCTTATATAGAACCTAATTGTTACTGTTACAGTTAACAATTATCATGTTTAGGCATATTCTAGAATTCCTGTTAATGGTTAAAATAATAGACAGAAATATTAAACAATAGATATTCCAGTAATCTACCTGTATATATATATATATATTGCATATTATAGTCAATTTTAGTTACAGGTTACTCTTATATCAAGTTAGAAGATAAACAAAAACTCATTTTAATATATTGTTTATACTCAGAATATGTTTTGATAGCTATCGATTAAATAAATGAGGAGACTGTAACAACATTTCATTGTTACAAGTATCCTTATAATCTTATTTATTAACACAGGAGTCAAATACAAACACTTAGCAACTGTATAGTATTATTTCCCTTCAACCTAGTATTATAATATATTAGCCATGCTTATTATAATAGAATTAACAGAGTTGTTTTAAACAAAAACAAACATATTACACAACAGAGAAACTGTCGACGAACGCAACCATTATTGGCTGTTACAAACCATCTTAATTATACACAGTAGTAATATTTATTCAGTATAAATGTCTCCCTTAAAGTAGTCCACAAACCCTACACGGCCGTAGCCTTATATTATTCCTTCGACAGACTAAAAAACAATTGAAAAGAATGCTTTTTATGACAGACAGAACCTACAGTATCTTTAAACATAGTTCTATGTATATATATTATTCTATCCACAGTTTATTTAATATTTATATAAGATTTAAAATAAATTTGTTACAACTCATTCCCAATCACCACCGAGTTAACAATACCATACATATGCTTTGAACACAAAAACAAAACCCCCAATTCACCAGAATAACCCTATGCTATTAACTATTACAGTCATAGTGGATAAACTTCCACAATCTTTTATTTAATACTCCAAAACGAAGAAAAACGCAGAGAGACAATTATAGGGTTTCATTTATAACAGAGTTAACATCCATTGCAGGTACCGAAGAACTCATCTATCCTTGCATTTCAAACACATTCGAATAATTTAACAAAATACAAAAATGAACACGGCCATGATAGGCCCAGTAATATATTAAGTATAAATTTTATACAGCGAGGATGGAACCCTACGCTTAGCAATTACAAAGTACAATAACAGAAACCCTGGCCTCATACAGTCTGAGCCGTGAAGGGCCCTCCAATAAACATAACAAGGTTTCAACCCTTTCATTCAAACAAAATAACTTATACAGATGACTGTAACCATGAACATCAAGTCGTCAAACGACCTCATTACACAGGAGTTTTCCTCCATGACACAACCCTAACCACAAAACCAGCAAAGGAAGAGACAGCCGTGGATAACCAGGCTTACCCGGATGATCCAGCGTTGGAGAAAGAACCCTGTACACCTTCAGAGCCGCGTGACCTGCACATTCAATGCTGAGAGATGTTAATACACTGTTTATGCCGAGAGTTTAAATAATTGTAAATCTACACTGCTTGCAAAACAGAAATTACGAAAATAAGGTTATTCATTACCTGAGCAATGTAGCCGTGGATATTCTGGAAGCCACCGGTGGGAGCAGACACTGAAACCCCATCACCCTCGTCGGTTGAAAGAGCAAGGAACACCCTCAAACTCTTCCAATGACGGCCACGACAGACAAACATTGCAGACGGAAACCTCAAACTGGAGCTGAATCAGTCGAGAAGCACACCCAAACCCTTACATGCAACCACCTCTGGATTTAAACAGGTACAAAACCCTGTCTCTTACCCACACCAGCACAGCAATGGACTGTAAGTAGCTGGGACCGAAACAAAGAAGGAACAACGAGACCACGAAACTATGAAAACAATAGCTGACGCCATCACCAGAGCCGAGGACTCATCTTACTACAGAATGAAACCACGAGACCATAACCACAACACTCTCCACCTTGTTACAGTGCCCTCACTATAAAACTCAGACATGGAGGGTTTCATCCTTAGGACCCGAGCCCGAAGGAAACTACAATAAGCTGGTAGGGTTTTCGAGAACAGCTTATATATCACCAATTGCATGGAGGAGAGTCAACCACGTAGCACCCAAATATATCAACGTAATATGGGTCGAGACCATATAGTTCAAATTGCAATCCAAATCATTATTCACCGATTCCAAAATCATTACATATATGTAAGTCAAACGTATAAGATAACATATGATATACAATCATTTAGCATGTAGTGCATGCCTTGTAACTGAATCGTCGAGAATCCCATGCACATGGGATGTATAATCCCTACAACGATAATAAGGAGATATAGTCAACATCAAATAGAGAGTTCCTATTAACTTAGTATGGTGGTTAATATCTTAAAACAATATTAATTATAAATCTTATCCATGATATGGGAAAACATTATGACTAATGCAAAATCATGATAATGTACACTTATATGAAACCAAGGCATAGGTTAACGCCATGAGCATATCACATTTTTTCAATCATTTAAACAATGAGGTGGTCAACTTTCAAATGAAAACACTTTGTCACTTACCATTTATATAATGAGTCACACTTTTGCCAATATATACTATCATCGTATTTCTACCGATATTATTTGTTAAACAGTAAACAAATAGGTAACATAGGTTAAACCCTAAAGTAGACATTGGACTTCGATATATAGGTTAATATATTGAAACAACGCTAGAGGCGCCACCTTCTCAACTCACGTTATCAATGCATGAACAAAACAGTAATCACCGGTATTAAATTGACAACATGTCACATGATGCTAAAACGCTTTATGCAGATAATAATTATGATACAAACAATTGTTCCAGTGATAGTTACAGCAGTAACATAGAGTCATATTCATAAAACAATAATTATAACTGAAACAATGTAATCTTCGCAAAACCTGATGATACTATCTGAATAAGAAATATCATGTCGATCTTTTAAGTTTAAAGTACAGGGAGTATTGATGCTTACCAAGTTTAATATACAGCAATCCTTACTTCACCGGCGCACCTGAGAAACAAAAGACGACTTATGCATTAGCTCGTAAGCTAAGTAAGCCAGTCAACTACGACTAGCTCTTCCCTTGCGGTTCGAAACAAAACAGTCATTAATTACAATCACCGAAATCAAAGTTTTTAATTAAGACAGAGTCTTTAAACAGATTATGTTAGTTATTTAAATTAAAACAAAATCAGAAATACTATCTAGTTAACATTTATTGTTATGAATAAAAATTTTAAATTTTTCAGAAATATCGGGTTCTGACAAGTAGCATCCAACGGGAGATCAAATAACTCAGATAGTAGCTTCCGTAGCTATACTACATCACAACTAGCTGAACAGGCTGCAACATACTCTGCCTCAGCTGTACTCAGTGCTACGCAGGACTGCTTCCTGCTAAACCAAGAGATCAAACCTGATCCCATACTGAAGCAGCACCCAGATGTGCTCTTCCTATATGAAACACTGCCAGCCCAATCTGATTCAACATAACCCTGCAGGTTAAAATTTTGATTCGCTTCATACTTGAGCCCATAATCCACTGTACCCTTCAGGTACCTCAGAAGATGCTTTACAGCAATCAGGTGAACACTCCTCGGATCCGTCAGGAACTGGCTCAATGTGTTCACAGCAAAGCAAATGTCCGGTCTCGTGTTCGTCAGGTACATCAAGGACCCAATCATCTGACGATACATAGAGACATCAACCGGCTCAGATGAAGCATCACATAGAAGCTTCAGATTCGATGCCATAGGTGTGGCCATGGCCTTGCAATCCATCATCCCAAATCTCTTCAGGATATCCACTGTGTACTTCCCTTGACCAAGGAAGATCCCACATGCACTCTGCCACACCTCCATACCTAGGAAATAGTGCATCATTCCCAAATCTTTCATATCGAACTCAGCAGCAAGCTTCCTCTTAGTATCTACAATCAATCTATCATCTCCTGTTACAAATAAGTCATCCACATATAGGAGTAGAATCACAGGATTCCCTTCCTCAACCTTGTAGTAAAGGTTGGAATCCGCTTTACTCTTGGTAAAGCCCAAACTAAATAGGAAACTGTCCATTCTACCATACCAAGTTCTGGGAGCTTGCTTCAAGCCATACAAGAATTTCTTCAATCTGCATACACATGTGACTCCCTGTCAAGTCTTGGGACTGCATCCCAAATATCTTCTTCATGATCGACGGATCATGGCATTCCATTTCTTCATCCCAGATCCTGGGAACTTCAATATCTTCAATAGATATCTTTGTTGCTGGAACAAATGTTGTAGTCCTTTTGTAGGTGAAGATATACGGTCTTTCCTACAAAACAAGTTAAATTGCATGATTAGAAACATCTCATAATTTTCAGAACAAATTCTTTACACATAAATAAATATGTCATGCAGTCATGCAGTTATCTTAGCCAATGCTTCAATACAACATTTATCCATGTTCCACAACTTTCTAGATGCCTTCCAGTCTCTACCAGAACATTGTTAAGAGTTTGCACTACTCCCAACATGTCAGCAAAGAGGTTTCATTCTAGATAAGTAGCACTGGAATGTTGTACAATTCCATAGGCCACTTACCCATCACATGCATATTAGTAGTATACAGTTCATTAATGCAATCATTCTAATATGCACAATACATCTCCTAAGTCTAGGAACATAAGCATAATATTATTTAAACAAACAAAATAGGCAAGAAATGATAATTGAAATACTTATCTTTGTTTGTTTGTTGGGTGGACTCCCTCTGAGTCTTTGCTTCCTGGCAGGAGCTGCTGAAGTAGCTTCTTCTACACCTTTCTATTGTGGAATGTAGGGAGATGGTCAGCTCCCTCTGAAAATCTGCATCCTTAAAGGAGCTGCTAGAGTGTGCTCCCTCTTGATCTTTGCTTCCTGGATTACCTGTCCTTGAACTTATATTCATCCTTGCTGACATCAATCTTCTTGAACCCAGAAAAGACCTCTTCTGGTGTCTTATTGTCCAACATCTTGTGGGGTGTTCTGTTCTGCACATATATAGCTGTTCTAGCTGCTTTTTCCCATAGATGCATAGGTAGATCCTGGTCATGCAGCATTGCTCTTGCTGCTTCCATGATTGTTCTATTCTTCCTTTCTGCAACTCCATTATGGTGTGGATCGTAAGGAGTAGTCAACTCCCTCTTAATCCCTGAATCACTGCAAAGCTTCTTGAAGTCACCTGAGGTGAATTCTCCACCATTGTCGGATCTGAATTTTTTGATCTTCTTGTCAGTTTGATTCTCCATCAAGGTTTTGATTTCCTTAAACTTATCGAACACCTCATCTTTGTTCTTCAAGAAGTATACCCAAGTCTTCCTGGCGAAGTCATCAATAAATGAGACATAGTAAACATACCCACTTAGAGAACTGGATGACATAGGACTACATACATCTGAGTGGATGATTTCCAGGATGTCTTTTGCCTTGCTTTCACTGCTTGGGAAAGCCTTCTTAATGTTCTTGCATTTTGCACATCCTTTGCAAACACCTTCATGTTTGGTATTGATTTCAGGAAGACCCTCTACAGCCTTTCTTGCATTTGGAAGTGCCCTATAGTGCATATGAGCAAGTCTTCTATGCCAAAGTTCACTTGGCTCCATGGATTCATGCACCATGGCATGTTCAGGTTGTCCCTTTAATTTATACAAACCTCTCTCTTTCTCTCCAATCACTACTGCATCATCTATGGTCTTTCCCTTTGGCCACATTAGGACTTGACCATCCACAAATGCAACCCTCATACCTTTTGCATCCAATGCAGAGATTGAGAGTAAGTTCTTCTTGAGCCCAGGTACATAAAGAACTTCTTTCATCTTCAAAGATTTTCCAGAATCTAGGTTGTAGGAGGCTTCACCACTTCCTTTGATTGGGTATTGATAATCATCCCCAAGTTTCACCTTATGGGGTGATTCATGTTCAGATAGATTCACAAAAGATTCCTTAAACCCAGTCATGTGTTTGGAATCCCCACTATCAATCAACCAATCATTACAACCATGGGAGATGATACCTATGAGAGCAGAGATTAGAACATACTCTTCTTCACTTGATGAGTTATCATCACTTTCTGCCCTAGCCTTCTTCTTGGGTGGTTCATCATCCTCGGCAGCATGAGCATGAAACCTTCTTTTGCTGCCCTTCTTCTTCTTGTTGGTGTTGTTGTTGTCATTCTTGTTCTTGGGACAATTTATGGCAATATGTCCTTTCTCATTACAGGTGAAGCATATTCTTCTTTCTTTGAAGTGATGTGAATATTTCTTGGAGTGAGATGGCTCTCTCTTGGACTTCCCTTTCTTGATGTGAGCTGTGAGAGCTTAATCTTCATTCCCCATCTTTTCTTCTCGTTCCACAAGCCTTTCTTCTTCTTGTGAGCATTCTTCCCGTAGTCTACTGAAGGAGATCAACTTCTTCCTTGCACAAATTCCTTGGATAAAGGAATCCCATGACTTGGGTAGGCCATTTAGAGTGGTCATCACCACTTCACCATTCTCCACCATTTCATCCACTGCTTCTAGTTGTTCCTTGATCTGGGAGACCCTTGAAAAATAAGATTGAATGGTTTCTCCATTCTGAAACTTTACTCCTTTCAATTGGTTCCACAGGGTCATCTTCTGATTTATGTTCTTCCCTTCAAATAGCTTGGTCAAGGAGTCAAACATCTCTTTGGGTGTCTTAAGAGAAGACACATGGGGTATGAGATGGTCTTTGATAGAATCAGCAATGATTCTCTTTGCCTTGACCAAGTTCTTCTTATGCAATACCTTGGCCTCTTCATCCTCTGGGATAGGGATGTCTTCTTTCACATATGAGTCCAACTCATTTTCTTCTAGGATTAACCCAATCCTATACTTCCAAGCTCGGAAGTTATCATCTCCTTCAAGCTTATCCTCAAGCTTGGTGTGGTGAGACATCTTAAAGAGTACTTCAAATGGAAATAGAAAAGATTTAGATCTTACCACTTGAAATGCTGAAAACTGGATCTGGTCCCGGATTAGGGTTTGTCAGAAAAACCCTAAAAATTCAAAATGTGAATTTCAAATTTTTGAAAGGATAGAAAGATGCGCCTTGATGAGCTGATCAGCCTGGGGCATTCAAAATTTGAGATCAGCAAAGTTTTGCCCTTCAGAATTGCCTTTTTGTCCTCTCGGGTTCACTAGGGAGAGCCCTGAATTAGGGTTTGAGTTTCCCGGAGATCTACCCAGCCAAAAATATCGATCCAAAGCTCTAAACTTCTATTTTTACAAGGAGCTTCTAGCCATGTCTTCAGATTTCAGAAATTCCTATTTTTGTGGAAACCCTAATTTTTAGGGCCAAATCTGAAAATGCTCGGAATTGAATTCTGACTGGACAAATAGATGTGCCTTGATGAGTAGAGTCAATCTACTATACGGATTTTCAAAAATTTGTGGAGAGAAACCCAATAAACAAGGAACTCAAGCTTCCGTCACTACAAAATGTCTTCTTTTCAGGTTAGCTCTGATACCATGTTAAATTTTGAGCATTAATTCACAATACTCTAGGATCTTTGCTGAGAGAATAAAATATACAGTATATCAATGCATGACAATCACAATATGACAAGCATCACAAGAATCAAAAGCATAAGAGACAAGAGACACAGAGTTTCCACGGGGAAAACCCTAAGGTGAAAAACCCCACAACTTCCTCAGAGATAGAGAGAGCAATGGCTCAACCAAATTACAACCAAATAACATTGAGATAGTCTCCTAGTAGCAGATGATCCTCCTCCTCACTAGTGCGCCACTTTCTGAATGAGAGTGAGTTACTTTTCCGAGTGTGTAAAATAGAGATCTCCAATCTCTATTTATACTAACATTTTTTCCCAGTGACCTTATGGGGCCGACTTGTCTAGCTAGGTACATCCACATTATAATATATATAATACAGGGCCGACCCCACATGGTGGTCTAATAACCCATCGGCAAGTACACACACTTGCGACACTTGTCAATCCAAATGACGACACTTCCTTATAGAGGAATGACACATCTCTTATAAGGGTACAATAAATATATATATAATACACAGATGAAATACATTCCGAAGTTACATATACATCAAAAATAAAGGGCTTACTCAAAATATAGTTTTCACATTGATGTGCTTTCACATCATTACCCTCCAAAACAATCACTGATGTATTAATTTGCAAAGATTTCATTGGGAACTGCTCCCACACACTCTCCATATTTTTTTGTGTGTTTCCTTCTTTATCATTGGTACATCTCTCTCGAAACCATAAAAACAAAATTTGTTCCCCATATGATTTTTCTGCACTACCCGCCCTCAAAATTTTTGTAAACAATGACTCCCCCTCATTGATCCCACATTTAGATGACCAAATCCCAACATTGAATTTGGAAAGACATAATCCCAAAAATTGTATGGCATATGTTCGTAACTCATATAAAGTTTATTTGTGTTTAAATTCAAATTCACCAACAATACTTTCTTCCCCTTTTTTTACTTTTTTCCCTCCATTAATATTTTTTATTTCCCTTTTTCTTCTATTTTGGAGTCATTTTTTGTGACTTTCTTGTGAAATAGAAAACCTTCCATTTCTAATATCAATAACATTTTTGTATGGGGAGTTGCACAAAAATATTACTTGTCATTATATATTTTGGGATAAATTTGTTTTATCAATTTAAGTAGAAAATAATGTTTGTCTTTTACCTGTCAACGCCAGGCTATCATTTGAGTGGTGAGTAACATTGCTGGAGATACCATGTTTTGACACCAAGCCCTCGTGTGGTTCATTATTATCCAAGCTCTCACCTATTTCATTATTATCCGAGCTGATTTGTTGGCTAATATCCACGGGCATTGTCAATCCCAGCTCTGGTTGTGGATGATCCACATGTTGAATAGAAATACAATCATATTGACCTGGAAATTTGCAGGTATACATTTTATATAACTTTTTGCAAGTATTCAAGGTCGCTATCCTTGTTCATAATTTAGTTAATTTAACCACGATCTTTGAAAAATAATTTTTTACCTTCTTGTCCATCTTGTTCTCCAGTTTGGTAGTTCTTTGTCGATTCTCCATCACATTCAATGTCGTCATCGAATAATATAATTTTATTGGACGATAAATGAGTGTGCTCTTTATTTGAAGCTGTAGCAGATTAGGAATTTGAAGAATTTATTGAACATAAGCGATCGAGAAAAATAAAATAAAATGATTTAAGACACCTAAAAATGTTAATACAAATACCTTTTAGACCCAATTCATGTTAGAAACTGTTCATAAACAAATCTTGTTGTATTGTCTAAATAATAGAAATCGTTATTCTATCTAGGGACCTGATCAACGAATGAAGAACTCTACCTCCTGCGTACAGTGAAATAATTGTACCTCGAGAAGAGACCAGTCTAGAAACTATGTTATCCCAGAATTCCAGTGTCATTTATTTTGTAAAAACATGGCTTCTCGAACTATCATTGTTAACCTTGGGAAAAGGTAAATCAATCATTGGTAGGCCCTCATCCTTCCAATCCATATCTATTTGGAAAGTAGACAAATTATCCTCATCCCTTCCAATTCTCCAACATTGTATAATAGAGAATACTATAAATAAGTCCTTGGAGAAATCTCTATAAACTCCCTTGGTATGATTCTACGCTACCTTTTTTTTTTTTTTTTTGCTGAAAAGTGTGAAAGCTTTAGAAATCAAACAAAATTTTTCCATATCAGCTAAAAAAATAAAAGTACATGTTGCTTCATTTGATTCTAAGTAGTACAACAACACAAGCATATCTTCTTTTGTCCAGGGACTATCGCAATTACACATATCAACAACAACAATTTCACAGCTGATTGTTGCACCAAAAAATGAAATGGATCTTAGTGTGTTGACCAAAGATGGAGGATAACAAAATTGAGAAGAAAAATTTGAACCATCTTTGACGGAGTCAATGGACATGTTGATCAGATTTTTAGGGGGCATATGGTCTAAATTCGGATGTATAAGCCATAAACGCATTAAATGGAGAGGCCACCCTCTCCCATTTATCATAAAAGCCTTAAATGGAGAGGCCACCCTCTCATATCCATGGTATTTGGTAGCCATGGTTTTGGCCCATGGTATGGCCTCAAGACACATTGTAATAATGCTATATAAAGGCCTAGCAATCCTTCTCATGATAACAAGTTACTCATTTGGTTTCTATCCTACATTTCTCTTATTTTATTGGATTATTATTGGGGTATTGGTTCTGAGTGTCTTTCTTATTATAGTTTGAGAGGTGAGGATCAAAGAACCCTATTTGAGCCTCATCCCTCCATGTGGCATATTTATTCTATTTTTTTCCATCTATGTTATTCATAGCCCAGATCTCACTACTTTGTATTTCTCACAGCTGGTTCATTGTTCGCTTCAGTTTTGAAGCTATCTCTTCTCCTCCTCTCTCGGCATTCAAGTCTTCCGGGTCTCAGCCCCCAAGATCCGGATCACATGCCCATCCCATCTTTATTGATATAAATGTTCAATATTTTCTCAACATCATTTGGTAATTTGGTATCATTATCCTCTTCATATTCTTTCTTTCTCTTTTTACCTGGATATTTTTCTTTCTTTTCAAAGCATAAAATACTGCATAGTTGTTGGAGATGATTTGGTGCAATTTTATAGATTTCAATGACATTATCGTCAATGAAAATCTGTGATCAAAAAGTTTGAATATCATGAACTTTGAAATATTCAAAGATCGAATGCCTGGTTGACCTCTCGTCCTTGATTCGCTTGCAATATTGATATAAAGTCTCTGCAAAAACATTTTTTTCGACTACTGTGCTCATCCAAACTGATCCATTGATTATATTGTCTGCCACAGTGGTCAATTGATATTCATCAAGATCACGCAATGGTATAAAAAAATTATATCCATGATCCGTTATTTTATTTTGAACAAAATCAACTTGAGTGATGCTCTTGGGTGAGCACGACAAGGAACCACTTTTGTAAAGCTCAAATACATACATCCATTTGCTCCATAGACGATCTTATGTCAAAACAAGAGTTAGCTTTTCTTTAAGGTTGTCCTTTGTTTGAACAAAAAATATATCCATACATTCACCTTGGAAAGACTGCAAACATATAAAATTAAAGATAATATTCAATTTACTAATTTCATAACACATGCAGCAATCTAAAGACTTTGATTGACAAGAAGAAAAATTCTATACCTGCCAATCATCACTGGAAGCATTTCCCTTTCCCGGTAGGGATGGCCTACCATAGGATATCCATTTATCCCTTGCTTTTACAACTTGAGAAATGAATGGAGTGTCTTCAAATTCCCTGTTTAATAAATTTTGTTGTTTGTATATAATTTAATGATAATGTGTTAAGGAACATCTTTATGTAGAAGACGAGTTGTTCGATGCTGATACCTTGAATGGATCGATTGATATTTATCAGTTTCAATGATTTTTTTCTCGTAAAAATAGTATGCCGCCCATCCAATATATACAAATTTACTGAAGGAAAATTACTTTTGTTTTCATTTCTAGGAAGAAATCCCAATGTGGTCTCCTTATCGAAAGGAAATATAATATCATCTCTCAATGTTGTTGTAAAAGTTGAGAGAAGAGATAAAACCATCTTTGCCACCACCTCCTCATCAACTTTTCGATATTCCAAATGCGGAGGTGCAACAACACATATTGTTACGTCAATAAAAAAAATTGCTCATTGAAAAAAAAGTATTTGATCTGTTCTTGTTCAACTTTCGAAGCTCTTAGTCGTTTTCCGCATCATCGCTACAGAAGTACTTAATTTGAGTGCTTTGAAGGAAGATTTGGTCACCTCTTTTTCAATATGATTGAGAAATGTTCTTCTAAGGTAGAAAAGAATATTTTCATGGTATACATTTGTCAACTTCTTTTCAATATTCATGTACTACAATACAGACGAATTTTTCGCAGCCAATATTCTTTTCTTCCATACCGACAAAATTCCTTTCTTCAAAGATGACGCGGTATTAATTCCAGACCAATTAGAAACAACATATGAGGGAAAAACCCACCCTTGCTTCACACAAGAAACCGGATATGAATCGGGACCACTTTTCATTAGATCTGATTGAAAAATACAAACCATAAGATCAACCTGTAGAAGGAAACATCGGTCCCTCTCGACCACTTCAACTTAAACACGTAATAAATCGTCATAAATGGGATCTGCAGATGTCAATATTCCAACTCAAGTTGGACCTCCTTCCTCATCCAAGAATAATCGATATAAATCTGGGTACAAATTATCTGGCTCGTCCATATCAACATACCATCCATTCTTGAATAAAACAAGGTTGTGATCTTTTAACAAACAAAGGAACGGGATTTCCTGGTATTGACTAAGGATCAACAATGTAGACATGTTTTATCTTTAAAACAATAAATATTGTGTAGTTAATATAAGAATGCATACAATGTTTATAATTATCAATTAGTGTTTTAATATTAGATGTATACTTTCAAATGTTCAAGCTAATTATCGATGGAAAAGGAACAACCGCTCATTTCCAAAATCAATTGATTGATTAAGAACAATCTGCTAGCATTATCCATGAGAGATCGAATGCACATTTTATATAGTCATTTTAGATAGAACCAATCATAGAAGGGGCGATCATCATAGAAGGGGGGGTCGATCGTTCTTGTCGGAAGTTAGAAGTCGGGATAAATATTGTTTATATGTTATAACTTAGCCAATGTCGCGATCCCTACTATTTACTGCGGAAGTCATAAGTCAGGAATTGTCGGCCCATCCTTCGTAGATTAATTATTTTTACATTTCTCTTGTAAATGAAGGGTTGACAGACCCTTCTTGTGCTCAATATTCTTCTAGTGTTCACCATTCTGGAAATACATGAATCGACATCCTAGCCTTCGCAAGTTGAATATTTTTACAATTCCCTCATAAATGAAGGGGCGTCTGACACTTCTTCTACCCAGTATTATTTTCATAATAGTTCTAGACTGCAAGAAGCATTGGTCGATCCTTCTTGTGTTCACCATTCTGAATATAGGTGAATTGATAGATATAGGTGTTCACAATTATCTACTAAATGAAGGGGCAATTGATCATTCTTGTCGGAAGTCGGAATAAATATTGTTTATATGTTATAACTTATCCAATGTCCTGATCCCTACTATTTACTGCAGAAGTAAGAAGTCGGGAATTGTC
Source organism: Larix kaempferi (assembly GCA_027924585.1). Classification (NCBI taxonomy): domain Eukaryota; kingdom Viridiplantae; phylum Streptophyta; class Pinopsida; order Pinales; family Pinaceae; genus Larix; species Larix kaempferi. The sequence continues at coordinate 5,477,529 of BSBM01000130.1, forward strand.
GACCTAGCCTTCGTAGATTAAATATTTTTACATTTCTCTCATAAATGAAGGGTTGTCTGACCCTTCTTGTTATCAGTATTATTCCAGTGTTCACCATTCTGCATATACATGAATTGACGGCCTCGCCTTCGTAGGTAGAATATTTTTACAATTCCCTCATAAATGAAGGGGCAACCGACCCTTCTTGTGCCCATTATTCTATTCATAATAGTTCTAGACTGCAAGAAGGGTTGGTCGATCCCTCTTGTGTTCACCATTCTGGATACAGGTGAATTACTAGATATAGGTGTTCACAATTATCTACTAAACTAAGGGGCGATTGATCCTTCTTCTCGGAAGTCGGAATTCAGAATAAATATTGTTTATATGTTATAACTTAACCAATGTCTCGACCCCTATTATTTACTGCAGAATTCAGAAGTTGGGATTTGTCGGCCTAGCCTTCGTAGATTAAATATTTTTAAATTTCTCTCGTTAATGAAGGGTCAGTCGACCCTTCTTGTGCTCGGTATTTTTACGGTTTTCACAATTTTGGATATACATGAATTGACGGCCTAGCCTTCGTAGGTTGAATATTTTTACAATTCCCTCATAAATGAATGGGTGGTCGACCCTTCTTCTGCCCAATATTATTTTCATAATAGTTCTAAACTGTAATAAGGTTCAATTGATTTTTCTTGTGTTCACCATTCTGGATACAGGAGAATTGCTAGATATAGGTGTTCACAATTATATACTAAATGAAGGGGCGGTTGATTCTTCTTGTCGGAAGTTGGAAGTCAGAATTCAGACTAATATTGTTTATATGTTATGACTTAGCCAATGTCCCAATCCCTACTATTTACGGCGGAGGTCGGGCATCAGGATTCAGGAATTGTCGTCCTAGCCTTCGTAGATTAAATATTTTTACAATTCTCTCTTAAATGAAGGGTCGGTCGACCCTTCTTGTGCTTAGTATTTTTACACTGTTCACCATTCTGGATATACATGAATTGACAGTTGAGCCTTCGTAGGTTGAATATTTTTACAATTCCCTCATAAATGAAGGGGTAGTTGACCCTTTTTCTGCCCAGTATTATTTTCATAATAGTTATAGACTACAAAAAGGGCCAGTCGATCCTTCTTGTGTTCACCATTCTAGACACAGGTGAATTGCTGGATATTGGAGTTCACAATTATCTACTAAATGAATGAGCGGCCGATCCTTCTTCTTGGAAGTCAGAATTTGGGATAAATATTGTTTATATGTTATAACTTAGCCAATGTCTCGATCCCTACTATTTACTATGGAAGTAGGAAGTTGGGAATTGTCATCCCAACTTTCGTAGATTAAATAGTTTTACATTTCTCTCTTAAATGAAGGGTCAGGAAACCCTTCTTGTGTTCAATATTTTTCCAGTGTTCACCATTCTTGATATACATGAATTGACTGCCTAGCCTTCGTAGGTTGAATATTTGTACAATTCCCTCATAGATGAAGGCACGGTCGACCCTTATTCTGCCAAGTATTATTTTCATAATAGTTCTAGACGGAAAGAAGGGTCGGTTGATCCTTCTTGTGTTCACCATTCTGGATAGAGGTGAATTACTGGATATTGGTGTTCACAATTATCTATTAAACGAAGGGGAAGTCGATCCTTCTTGTCGGAAGGAAGAATTCGGGATAAATATTTTTATATGTTATAACTTAGACAATGACCTGATCCCTACTATTTACTGCGGAAGTTAGAAGTCGGGAATTTTCATCCCAACCTTCGCAGATTAAATATTTTACATTTCTCTCTTAAATTAAGGGAGACTCTCTTAAACAGAGAGCAGAGTCTGCACATAACATTTTTGGTGTTTTGTGAAGTTCATAAATTTGAAGATGTGTTGTGAAGTACACATAGTAAATGAAGTCACGAAGTACACATAGTTCTAATTGAATTCATTTTAACAATAGGAGAAAATATTTCATCAAAATCTATATCTTTATTTCGTGCAAACCCCTTTACAACAAGTATGTCCTTATACCACTTCTTTCCTCCATATTCTTCCTTCATCTTGTAAACCCATTTATTCTGCAATGCTCTTTTACTTGCAGTAAATTGAACCAAATCACAAGCTTGGTTACTTCCCAATGAGTCCATCTCCTCATTCATGCCTTACTCCAACTTATTTCTAGTTCCCACCTACATTGCTTCTTCATAACATTATAGTTCACCAAAATCGGTCATCAATAAATTATACATTGAAGGAGAGTATCATTCAGGGGGTCTACTTAACCTGGTAGATCTTCTAAAACTTGCAGGAGTTTGAGGTACCTTTTGTTGTACTTGATTTTCTAGCACCTTTGGAAGTTCATTTTCTTTTATTTCATCAAGAACTATGTACTATGTGTTTTCCTTTTCTTGTTTCTTTCCCTGCAACTGATATTTACACATGACCTTTTCATTGAATACCACATCTCTACTCCTAATGATTTGGTTACTTTCATAATCCCATAAGCAATAACCAAAATCATCAAACCTGTATCCAATAAAGTTACATTTCTTGGATTTAGCCTCAAGCTTTGTTCTATTTTCTTTATGAATATGGACAAATGCTTCACAACCAAAAGTTCTAAAAAATGAATAGTTTACCTTGTTACCTGTCCATGCCTCCTATGGAATCCAACCATCCAAAGTGCTTGAAGGCCCTTTGTTTATTAAGTAAACAACAGTATCTACAACATATGCCCAAAACTATAAGGGAAACCATGCATGCAATCTCATACACCTTGCACGCTCCATGATCGTCCTATTCATCCTTTTCGACACACCATTTTCTTGTGGTGTTCCTGGGACTGTCTAGTCTCTATGAATCCCATGGTATGAACAATAAATACCAAACTCCTTGCCGCAAAACTCACCTCCATTATCCGATCTAAGACACTTCAACCTTTTTTCCGTCTCTTTCTCAACCAAAGCTTTCCATTTCTTAAAAGTAGCAAACACATTAGATTTCTTTCTAATGAAATAAACCCAAGTTTTTCTAGTTGCATCATCAATAAAAATAACATAATAATGAGAGCCACTAACAAATTTCACCTGAGCAGGTCCCCATACATATGCATGTCCAAGATCTAAATTTTCACTCTTCTTATGTTTCCCAACCCTGAGAAATATGACTCTATTTTGTTTTACATAAACACAGTTCTCATGGAATTCCAAACTTACCTCTTTTACGTCTGACAGCAACTTCCTAGAGTGGAGAATCTACATCCCCTTCTCACTCATGCAAAGAACCTACAATAATTAATTAATGAAAATACACGAGATAGCAGTAATAACAGAACTCATAATCACTTTTATTGATCACAGGCCACTTCGAGGGGGCAACCTCCTTTGAGCAAGCTCAATACAAATAACTTCACGGTACCTTCATTGGTCTCAACAAAAACTTATATACTAAGTCTAAGCGCCAATACCATGGATCAATACCATGTGTCAATACAAACCATGGGCCAATAAAAACTATGGATCAACAATTACTACGGGACGACTTATAAAGCATATGCCTCCAACAACAATATGACAAACTATGGATCAACAAATACTACGAGATGACTTACAAAGCATATGCGTCAAACAACAATATACTAACAAAGTAAATAGAAGGGTTGACATGGGTTCCTAACATCCTCTCTCCCTTAGAAAAAGATTTGTCCTCAAAGCTTTAGATGTGAAAATTGATGCACAATCTGAAGGAGTGGTTCCCCTATAGCATCCTCGAGTTGCATTTCAGGCCACTGGCGCCTTTTGAGTTGTAGGGAGGGTGGCTTGGAAGTTTGTAGACGAAGAAGAACCATATCAGTTGCATGAAAAGTGCGCTCAGAATGGTGCTGATCGGCTTGTTGTTTCAGTCGAATTCTTGCCATGTGAAGATTGTCCTGCATAATGAGAGGAATCTGATCGCGGTGTCGAAGAACTGAGTCAATTTCCTGAACTGGAGAGCTGCTGAGGGTGTATGGAGGAATAACTGGCGGTGCATGTCCATAGATTGCTTCATATGGTGTCCTTTTAGATGTGGTATTGTACCACTGGAGCGCTTCTAGGAAATCCATAGAAATAGTTGTCTAAATATTTGTAGGGATGGGAAAGGGTTCGAGCAGTCCCGAAATGAGTGTCGTTTCACCCTTGTTGACCTAGAAAGTATCACAGTTAACCACCATCTGTTGGATTGTCATGTTCAGTCCCTGCCAAAAGAAGTTACATTGTTCCCGGTCATACAATTTTAGGAACCCAGAGTGCCCGCTGATGAAGAAGCATGGAGTTCATAGAAGAGATAGCCATGTTGAACAGGTTGCAACCAATTTGGAACAAGCAGAGACATAGCTGTAAGAGAAACTGGGTCATCAAATGTGAGAGAAGGAGCATCTACAACCATATTAACCTTACCCTTCTTGTAAGTGATCACATAGGCATAACCCATGAGTTGGATAACCCATTTCAAGTGTGCTGGAGAGGAGACCCATTGTTCCATGAAATTTTTCAGACTTTGGAGATCAGTCTTGATGCATAAATAATTCCCTAATAGGTATGGCTACCACTTCTGTACTACATGCAAAATAGCCATCATTTCTTGCTGAGATGCAGATGTGGATAAATTCTTACCGGAAAGGTTTCTTGAAGGAGACAAGCCCACTAGTTCAGCAAGGACACCTGCATATCTATCCAAGGAAGTAAGGGTGATCGTTGATGGGTGCATCTGAATGGAATGGAGTTGAGCGATGACACCATGTGAGTTCTTCTTAAGGATCTTTTCCAAGTGATGTGAACTGATGATGCAGAGAGACCATTGTTGTAAGTCCTTAAATTTGTGTTGTTTCCCATTGACTGAAAACTGCATCCAAAGTTCAGCAAAACCGCATAAGATTGGGACAAGTGTGTGTAACCATTGAATGCCCAAAACCACATCAGATCCGCCTAGGGACAAGGAAAACAAGTCAGGGTGCAGGTTATAATCTTCTAGAGAGATATGCACATTGTGACACTTCCCCTCGCAATGTAAGGTGCCCCCATTGGAAACCATGACTTCAAAGTTGGAGCAAGGATGGACAAAACAATCAGCATGTTTGGCGATCCGAGGGTCAATGAAGTTATGAGTGCTACCAGAATCAATGAGTATTGTAAGAGGAAGCTTCTTGAAGTAACCCCTAACCCTCATTGTTTGGTGGGTGGTGACGCCAGATAAAGCATGGAGAGATATCTCTAGTTGTTCATCCTGAGATGGGGGGTCAATATGCGGCTCCTGAATGTCGACCTGATCATCCATTGTATCTGGAGCTTCTTCACCAATTTTAGAGGTAGGAAAAGAATCCATATCCAAGAGATAGAGCTTTTGTTGAACATCTATGTCCCCGAGTGAATTTCTCATCACAATTATAACAAAGCCCTTTTTCTCTGCATGCTTGCATCTCTGTTTCAGACAAATTCTTGATAGGAGTTGGTCGAGGAGCTGGCGGGATGGGAGGTCATTGAGAACCCATATTTCGGAAGGGAACAAAAGTGGGTTTGGAGCATTGTTGGGCTACAATCTTGTCTTCTGCCAACTTAGCCAACCCTAGGACTTCCATTATTGTGTTGGGACATAACATTTTAACCTCTGACCGGATTTCATCCTTAAGACCACTGATAAAACAACTCCTATAGAATTCATCAGATAATCCTTCTGTGTGATTGGCTAGTTTCTCAAATTTTGTTTGATACTCTCTTACAATTCCACTTTGACGAAGTTTAGTGAGTGCTCCGGTGAAGTTATCAAAAGCACTAGGACCAAATCATTTCAAAAGGAGTTGGCAAAAATATGTCCATTTTGGCTCTTCATGAGCCTTGATGTACCAACGGTACCATTGAAAGGCTTCCTGTTCCAAATGAAAGCATGCAAGTGGAACTTTTTGGACATCAAAAGTATTATGCAGACTGAAATACTGTTCTTCCCGATAGATCCATCCAGTTGGATTAGTACCATTGAAGCAAGGAAATTCAAGCTACCACGGAAATTGCTGGAAGAAGAGAACCGATTGGTTGCAGAAGATTCTTGTTGTCGGTTATTGTTCATGGCTGAATGCTGAAGATGGAGGCTGAGAAATTTTTCATCTAGATCTTAGAATTTTGTTTGGATGGCTGCAAGTGCTTCCTCCATGGTTTTTGCTCCTGCGCGGGTGACAACCATAACCAGGAGTTGTTTTTTTTTTGGGAATGGATAGAAAAACACAAACAAAAGATTATTTAGTAAAGGGAAATTTGGATTTAGGAAAAAATCGGATGGGTAATTGGGGTTTGACTAGGTTTTGGACACTTTCTGATGGACATGGAAGCAAAAAACGGGGATTTCAGAAGTAGGGTGAAAGAATGAGAAAATTGGTCAAAGAGGGACAAAGAAGCAGAAATAGGGAATGAACACGGTGGCAAAATTTGGAGGCGAGTGAGTGAAAATTGAAGAAATTATGGCAAACCCTAAAAATAGACAAATGTGAGATTTCTGGCTTTGGGAAGTAGAATTTGATTTTTTTTTTTCAGAATGGATCTGCTACGGCACAAAAGTGAGCGGAAACAGATGGATTAGCAACAAATGGATCTGAAACAATGCCGAATGGATCAAAAACGACTGGATCTTAAACGAATTTCATAATAGATCTGAAATGACTGGATCTAGAATGACTTTTAGAATGGATATGAAACGGCGCGGAAGTGATCGGCAACAGTTCGGCTGAAAATAGATATGGACCCCAAGTATGTGTGGCTTCCTAAAAGTTCAGGGGTTTCACTCGACCACCAATGTTGTCTGACGGCTTGCGTATTGGGGTAATACCCCTCACTTCACGGCTCAAGTAAAACTGATAACTGCTTTGCCACAAATGACAGCTCTTGGTTTACTTCACGGGTGGGAACTAGTCAATCAGGTAGGGGTCGTTGCCCTTTCCCTAGAAGGTCCTCTCAATGGGCCAGCTACTTCGGGGTTCCTATGGTACTCCTCACAATAAGTTTTAGGGCTTATGCCCAAGTACTTCCTACAGTTAAGCGGATAGGGATTATTCCCAGATCTGAAGCTGCAACAGATGCAAATAAAAACATTTTGGCATAAATTTCACCCAACGAGCCCAAGAAAGTGCTCTGATTCTAGATGTGAAGAACCTACAACAATTAATTAATGAAAATACACGAGATAGCAGGGATAACAGAACTCAGAATCACTTTTATTGATCACAAGCCACTTTGAGGGGGCAAGCTCAATACAAATAACTTCACGGTACCTTCAATGGTCTGAACACAAACTTATATACTAAGTCTAAGAGCCAATACCATGGGTTAATACCATGTGTCAATACAAACCATGGGCCAATACAAACTATGGATCAACAATTACTACGGGACGACTTATAAAGCATATGCATCCAACAACAATATGACAAACTATGGATCAACAAATACTATGGGATGACTTACAAAGCATATGCGTCCAACAACAATATACTAACAAAGTTAATAGAAGGGTTGACATGGGTTCCTAACAACTCATGTGTCCAAGCGTATGATGCCACAATGTTGTATATGTTCCCGTGGAAGCTAAAGAGATAGCACAGACAATATTATGAGGACATAAATACAATGTACCTATCATGTTTCATTTTTCTATCACCATCAATCCTTTAGTGATCTTCCACCGCGTTTCTCCAAACGTAGATAAACAACCACCATCTCCCAACTGCCTTGTTCAGATAAAATTTATTTTCACAGTAGGAATATGCATTACATATTCAACATCCATTCAATTCCATTCTTTAATTTTATCTGTACCTTACCCATTGCAACAATTTTACATGGCTCATCATTACCCAATAAAACATGCCCAAAATCGCTTGGAACATAATCATGAAAAAAAATTCTATGGGGTGTACCATGACATGAAGCCCCTGAATCTACTACCCAGTAATCACTAGTATTATCTAATGAAAGAATCAAGGCATATTGTAATACATCATCTGCTACATTTTCTTCCTGAGTAGTCTCTTGTTGTCCATCTCCTTTCTTCTTTAGAGATCTGCAGTCTTTCTTCCAATGTACTGTCTTTTCATGGTTCCAACACTCTATCTTTCCCAGTCTAGACTTGGATCTTCCCTTCCTAAACTTGCTGCGATTACCTGGGCTCTTTCCTCCCTCCCTTTGTCTACCCCTACTCTCCATGTCAATACATTGCCTAATGTCTCACCTATGCTTTTCCTTTGCATTTCCTCGCTAAGAACAACACCAACAACATCATCAAATTTCAAAGTGTTTGAACCAGAGACAAAGTTACTTACAGCCATAACCAAGTTGTTCTATCTTTCTGGCAACGAGCACAATATTAGAAGATCCCTAACCTCATCATCAAAGTTCACTTTTACATAAATTAGTTGTTTTGTAATCGTATTAAATTCATTTAAATGATCAGCAATAGATCCACCTTCTGACATCTTCATATTAAATAAACGCTTCATTATAAATACTTTGTTGGAGGCTGAGGATTTTTCATACAGCTTACCCAATGCGCTCATCAGACCCTCCATTGTCTTTTCTTTTGAAATATTGAAAGCCACCGATGAATCTAGGCACAGCCGTATTGTTCCCAGTCCCTTTCTATCAAGAACCTCCCATTCTTCTTCTTTCATAGTCGTTGGTTGCTTTTCTTTTCCTCCCAATGGTAGGAATAAATCATTTTGATACAAATATTCCTCCATTTACATCTTCCATAACTGGTATTTTTGGCCATTAAATTTCTTGACCTTAAACTTTCCTTCTTCCACCATTTCTCCCACTCAAACCAGGAACCCTTCTTTCCTACGAGTTTATCTTCCAAATAGACCTTTGGCTCTGATACCAATTGTTAGAAAAAACAGGATCGTAGAGAAATAACAATAAACAAGATGCAAATATAAATCACATAAAGCACATTACAAGAGAGACACCAATATAACGTGGTTCACCCAATCTGGGCTACATCCCCGGAGAAATTTTCAGTCCTTTTATTATTATACCATCCAACAAATGAAGGGATACAACCTGTAGCACATTCGTTGCAACTTTCTCTTCAATCTCTCTCAGTCTCTCTTACACAATAACAAAGATCTTTACAATGCTACAATACATTACACAGCCATATTACATTGTTTTCCTTTTAAAGGAAATTACCATGGGAAAATACTATGGGCATCAAACTAGGGTACAAAAACGGATGAAACAACAACATATCTGAATTAAGAAGATCAGGTTCCACAACCAACATAAATACTATTCCACCTGATGGAGTTTGTAGAGGATGTGTGATTACAAAGCATCATCGGGCACCCTTTGATTATGGGATAGCATGGAGAGCACTTAACAGATTGGAACTTGTTCACATTGATTTATGTTTCATGAACAAACCTTCGTTAGAAGGTGTGAAGTATATTTTGACCTTTATTGATGGTTTTTCTATATTTGCTTAGGCATATATCTTGAAAAATAAGGGTCATGTCTTTGAAAGATTCAATCAATTTCATGCATTGGCTGAAAAGCAGTGTGACCGACCTATCAAATATTTGAGATCAGATAATGGTGGTGAATATGTGAGTCAACAGTTTGAAGAATATCTCTTACAAAATGAAATTTATTGTAAGAGATATGTCCCTCACACCCCTCATCAGAATGGCGTCGCAAAGAGGAAGAATTAGACTTTGGCATAAATAGCCCAATGCCTACTGTAGACCAAATATCTTTCGACTAAATTTCAGGCATAAGTTGTTTACTATTCAAACTATCTGTTGAACCTTGTTCTGTCACGAGCTGTTAACAACATGACTACAGTTGAGAAGTGGAACGGAAGAAATTTTTTTGTAGAACACCTTAGAACCTTGGGATGTGTTGCTTGGGAAGTGGTAACTATAGGAGGAAATTGGATGCAAAGAGTCATGCTTGCATCGTGATGGGCTATTCTAATGAATCAAAATATTATTGATTGTTTGACCTAGTCAAACAATAGATAATTTTGAGTAGAAATGTGATCATTCATGAGAATATTTTAGGTAATAAGTTGTTGAATTCCTCTTCTGTTCTATTGCACAGTGATCCTTTTGATATTATTGAAGAATCTGGATTGACTGTACCCTTCTTTAGATCCTCGATCAGACTAACACATTCTACTCTTGATTTGATTGGTAGTTGGTCTACCTTGACTGAGTAAATCGACACACTGACTCATTCGACTAACAATCACCAACATGAATCACCGCCAACTTCCTACCTCAATGGGATGCTAAAATAATTGAATACGCAGATGTTGGAGATGCTAGTATTGGGCGACAAACTCGCAATAAAAAATAGCATGGCATTGTTTCACCGATGGCACGCGTTCTTGAAACCTCTAATCCAACACTTATGTTGATTCTCATAGATTGCATGGATGGGAAAATGCTATGGCTGCTGAAATTGATTCTCTGAAGAAGAATTAGACTTGAAACTCGTTCCTCAACTACAAAGAAATAATGTTGTGAAGTGGCTATGGGTCTATAATACCAAGTTTACTTATGATGGGGTTGTTGACATCATAAGGCTCATTTGGTAGCCAAGAAATTCTCTCTGCAGGAAGGCATTGACTACATTGGAACTTTTTCCCTTGTTGCAAAGATGAACTATGTTCGATTGATTATTTCCCTTGTTTACTATTTTGGATGGGAACTTCATCAAATGGATGTTAAAAGTGCTTTTCTTCAAGGTAATTTGTATGAATAAATTTATATGGAACAACCTCATGATTCTGTGATAGATTATGGTCTTGTTTGTTGACTCAAGAAGTTGTTGTATGGTTTGAAACATGCACCTCATGCTTGGAATGAGAAGATTGATTGTTTCTTTATTAGTATTGGCTTCAAACATTGTGAATATGATCACGGTATTTATGTGTTACAATTTCATGGTGATACTTTGATTGTGAAATTGTATGTTGATGATTTAGTCATAACATGAACTAATGTCAATCTGATTTTGGGTTTGAAGAAACAACTTGCAAATAATTTTGAAATGACTGATCTTGGTATGTTGATTTTATTTTTGGGAATTCAAATCTTGCAAATGGATGATGGTATCTTTCTTAACCAAAATTTGATTTTGATCTTTTGCAACAATTCAAGATGGATGATTGTAATTCTTGTGCTACACTTTATCAGTTGGGCGTAGAGTTGTTGAAAGACTGTGACTCTCTGCCAGTTGATGCCACTCTTTATCGGCAGTTAGTTGGTAGCCTGATTTGCTTAACTCACAGTCAAAATTATCTCTCCTTTGTTGTTAGTGTGGTTTCTCGGTTCATGCAGGATCTTTGAGAAAGCCACTAGAAAGACGTAAAGAGAATTTTTCTCTATATTAAAGGAACTTATTAGTGTGGTATTAAGTATACTTGTAGTACGCGTTCACTGATTCTGACTAGGGAGGTGACATTAACGACTAAAAATCCGCTTTTGGATATGTGTCTCGATGGAGTTTTGGACCCTTGGTTTCGTCATGTAAGAAACATAAGCTACTCTCTCTTTTGACTATAGAAGACAAATATCGTGGAGTTGTCCAGGCAATTACAGAGGCAGTTTGGATTAGTCAGCTTTTAAAAGAGCTTGGCTGTCCAGTTCCACTATAGTTCAGGCCTTGACTGTTATCCATTGTGACAATTAGAGTACAATACATGTTATTGATAATTCTATTGGTCACAGCAAAATGAAGCAGCTTGAACTTCATGTTCATTATTTGAGACAGTTGGTATAGGACAATGTTTTCACACTTATTTATTGCAGGACAAATGATCAGATCGTAGATATCTTCATGAAGCCTCTACTAGAAGCTAATTCGTGCAAATTTGGGATATGCTTGGGCTTCAGGAAGCTATGATTATGGGGGGTGTTCAGAGAACATAATTTCATCTTTTGAATCCCAAGAGCATTGTGCTAATGGGGGGGTGTTGTAACTTAAGGCGTGCTTAAGGCTATGTAAGTTCATCGCACTTCTAGATCTTCTAGAGACAAACATTCAATAGACAACAATTGACTACCAGAGCACTCGATTGGAGGCTCAACTAAATGATCAATGGATTGGTCGACTAAATGGTCAACAAGGCCGTGGTCAGCTCGACTAGAATGGTCGACTAAACTACGGTACATTGTGGATTTCCTTGAAACAATTAGAGCCAACGACCCATATTTGTGGACTAGATCCTCCTCACTTCAAGGGAGTTTGTTAGCTCTCGAGATAATAAAAGAATGACCCTATGGGTTGTGTTGATATCAAATTGAATCAATTTACCAAGGTTGAAGAATGCATTGTAATGTTCTGATCATAATGCATTGTGCCTAAGTGTTGTAGTGGTGTCTTTAAACAGCACCTCTTTTATTGGAATATAGTTCCCTTCTACTATTTTATTTTATGTTCTATGGTTCATATGAAGATGTTCTTATTGCGCCTACAACTACCCTTTTCTGGAGACTATGGGGTCCATTCCTTCTAAATTTTCTTACCTTGAGCTAGACTTGGTTTATCCCCAAAAGTTAGTTAAGTATTCTAGTGAGGATTGGTGCATCCTTGTGAAAGAAGAGTCATGTTTTTAAAGGCTTTCAGTTTTTTTGGCTAAGTGCACCATTGCAGTCGTGTTTCCCAAAATCCACCACTAAGTTGTCAAAAAAGTTGTCGCAATGAAAGCTGAGTTTTCAAAAAGCCATCGATATCCCTCATGGCATGGAACGACAACAGTTGTTGCAACAGTGGCCAAGTTCCCCAAAATTGGCTGCAATGAGTGGCCAAGTTCCCCAAAATTGGCTGCAATGAGTGGCCAAATTCTCAAAAGTCGTCGTCCAGTCTTTCAAATAATCTTGTGGTGAGGTATTGAAAGTATGTCGATGGAGTCAACAAATAGGCAAATGCGGCGATAATTGGTGAATCTGTAGACGATTGCAGTAAGGTTCTTACAAACCTCGCCGACTAGCCGTTCCCATGTTGTGCGACCAGATATTAATAAAATACGTCAATTGTTGTGGCAATGAAGTCTACTTCCCACAACAACGTGAGTTAAGAGCTTATGACAAGGAAATAAAAGGTCGATATCCCTTATGAGAAAGGAGTCATTTCTCACTGCAGCCAAACTCCATCTCCTCGCCACGCCTAAACCAACCAATCTTGGAGAAAATGATGTTCGCTAATGGATATAAAATAAATAAAACAAACACAGACAACATCTCTGCGACTGCTCAACACGAAGATAGAAAAGGCTGAGCATCAAGCATTGCAGGCCTGTGCTAATTAGTGTGTTGTCATTCCTTTATAACCATATTTGTGCTAATTAGTGTGTTGTCATTCCTTTATAACTTTATTGTGCAAGTCTTGGTCTTCCCGGGCCCATGGTTATTTTACACGGTGAAACAACATAACACGGCGTTCATGCTTTCCGAAGCAATATTTTCGTCTTCTGCATAGGAGGGTGAGCGTCGGTTACTTGCTGCTCACCCTCTTCATAACGCACATGATAAAACAAACGACATTGAAAACTCTTGAGTTCCGAGGCAGCTGAAATGCTTCGCTTACCCTTCAGCAAACTTTAAAATGTAAACAAAGGCAGCGCAACACGATATCTCACACGGGAGGTAAGAAACTCGTACTGTACATAATTTTTTTTACTTTCATGCTAAGTCATCCAAGAACCTAACGGTGCGGCCTGGGCAAGTAAATTACGTTTAGATCCATTCATTACTGTGAAAGACCAGTGTCCTTCTGTCAGAGGTATGTTTTGTTTTTCTTCATACTTCCTTTACTTTCTTGTTTATTTAAATATATCAATGTTTTCTGCATATTACTTTAAGAATAATTGTACATTTACTCATGCACATTTTAATGGCGTTTTGATTCACTTATGCATATAGGATCATTAACCGACTCTATGAATCTTGTCTAACTGAGGGTTTTAAATGCAATCCACGTTTCTATCCCCATCTTGTCCTTGACCATCTCTAAGGTTGTTTTCTGTGTTATTTTGAGCATCAACATAAAACGATGACTTTGATGGGGACATAGTTCCTAACTTTCTTTGAATATGATCTAATATAATTTCCCTGACTTTGAATATGATCTAATATAATTTCCCTGACATTAATTTTGTTGAATTTTTTTATCAAAGTCTTGTGATCACTACCAATGTTTGAAACCTTGTGAGTTATCGTTTCCCTTCATTAATTCATTTTCCAAGTCTATGACCTTTGTTCATCTTAGTATCCTATAGCCATGGATTTTTCTAGTAGTGTTGGTTCCTCGATATTAGTGAAAGTTAACAATGCCATATCCATCTTCGTACATTTGCAATATAATGAAGAATATCATCCACCTATCACAGGTGAAAAAAACCTAGCATCTATTGGAATAGATCAACCACCTATGATAGGTCCTCCTAGGCATCTCACTTCTTGAAAATCATACCAACTAGTAATAACATAGATCTATCATCTATCACTAGCAACCCATCAAATAATAAACCACATATCACAGGTCCTTATTGGCATGACACTTGCTAAAAATACATATGTAGCAACCACCGATGTAGTAAATCCATCTCAATAGAAAGTCATGAAAAGTTCTTATAGGTGCAAGTGCTCATCTCAAGCAACCCACGGTATTGCACCTAGGAACCTCAAATAAAATCAAAACCATTCATAGGTATTTTGTAGCTAAAATACAATAACCTTTTTACAACCCAATATTCTAGGTAATTCAAGGAGCAAAGATACCCAATGAATTGATAAGTTTCAACCCTTTAGGGAAATCTTATCATGCATAAACCAGATTTGAAAACTCTCTTTTATACCATTAATAATAGTAATAAAACAACCTTTAAATTCTTCAATTATCATGTCAGGTCACTTTAGAAATTTTCCCTTTATTTATTCCAAATCAACAAGACATATATAACCGTAAATAACAATTCATGAAGAACATAGATGGATGAAATTCAAATTTGTAATTAACAGATGTCGTGGATATTTGAAAACTTCAATAATATATTGAAGGTGAATTTTTTCTGCATGCCATAGCCTTATCACAAGGCTAGTACAATCCTGTCATGTCCCAAATTTGGTATTGGGTCACAATGGCCTAATCACATTGGACATATTCATTAGAGTTTGTCAAATTGATGCTAAAGGTCAAATAATTGCCAAGGAGGAAAATTACTAGTTTCCTAGGTTTGGGGTGGAAGCTTTGGGATTTGGAATAATGGGGATAATAAATGATGTTTGAACATTAGAATGGCATAAATATTTAATAAAGGAGCTAAATAAATATATACAAGTGAAAATCAAAGTGGCATTTCATCATGAAGACACATGGAAGAAGTGGGACCCACATATGGCTAGATTTCCCCACTACACTTGGCATCATTCTCTCACCAATTCGAATTCAAGGTGAATGGTAACATACTTGGGGGATTCCAAAAGGTATTATTCATTGCATGAATCATCCAAGGTTGAAATATAGAGGAAGAGTAACTCCCATGGAAGAGGAAGAGGCAATTTGGAGCTAGTGAGACACTTGGGCTAGATTCCCTAGCTCTATGACAACAATGATGAAGATGCTATGACACCTATGACACAAATCAGACATGAAGGCTCACATATGACATATATGATATGTCAGGGCTAAAAATAGACTCCAAGAGGGCGTTCAAGGGTGTTAGGGCAGCTAAGATGCTTCCACATGTGATTTGGTGGAAGTGGGAGACTAGGAATTGTTGTACAAGTGGCGTTCTTTGGAATCTCTTCCCAACTTGAGTTGGCATGAGTCTCTTGGAAGGAATTCGAACCATGGAGGACATTAGAACTTTATAAATGTCAATAACAAAGAAGGAAACCGGCTTTTGATCATTTGTAGAATTTGCAATTGCATTTGTGAAGAGGGAGAGCTAGTGGATGACTAGTTTCTTGCCTTAGCCAATTTCGAGGGTGAAAGATTCCCATCCAAGTTGGCAATTGGAAAGGCCATTCAGACCTTTCATTTTGAGCTTTAATGGAGTCTTTATTTGCAGGTGTAATCTACAGGTAAGCTCATGGTTTCTTCTATTGCAGCTCACTCCTTCAACCATTTCTAGTTTTGATGGCATATTCTTGATCCTTGAGGGAGGGCGTTTTTGGTGAGCTATTGTACTCTTTGGGGAAGATTTTAATGCCCCATTTCTTTTGTAATATGAAGTAAATACTCTGTTCTTCATCTCAAAAAAGTTTCAGGTCGAAATTCCAAGTAGAAATGTATAAATCTCATTTTTAATGGAAGAACAATGCCATTTCCCCACTACCTTCTTGTGATCCAATGTATTGATGATGATTTCGAATGAATGGATGATTCTCTGATATATTTGTGATAAATATACTGCCATGGATGTCTTATACAAGTTTCATGTACTGTACTTGAGCATTTGAAGCATTTTTACTCAGTTTAGTTGTATTGGGAGGTGAAATAGTGCCATTTCCCCAAGGGTTGAATTCGGGATTTTTGCAGTTTAATGGGAGAGGGTGAGAACAGTTGTAATAATCCATTAATGGTGCATATGAGACTTTAATAAAATAATGAACACATTACATACCTCTGTTCATAAATTCGAGTGGGTTTGGAGGCATTTGGGAAGCCATTTTCAGTACTTACCCCAGGGGGATTTGAACCCCAAATTACTAGTAAAATTGCATAACTGGTTCAGAATCTTAAGAGAGTTTGAAGAGGTATTTTGGTGGAAATATTTCATCCATAAACATCATATTCAAGTTCTAATATCATTCATACACCTTCCTTTAATATTTGAAGGCATTTGGAGTCAATTTGAGACCTAGAGACCAATACTAGTCAAAGGAAAATCACTAGTAAAGTTACCTACGTTGATCAGAATTGAAAGAGGATTTGCAGAAGTATTTTAAAGGTCCAAAGGCATCCCTGAAACATATATTTATGTTCTAATATCATTCATATACCTTCTCAAAATATTTGGGATCATTTGGGGCAAATTTGGGACCTAGAGATCAAAACTAGTCAAAGGTCTAACTAGGGAAAAAAGTGAAAAATTGCCATTTTAATAAAATTCTTAACAAGGGACATTACAAATCCACTATCTTTCCAAAACCCTAGCTTAATCAAGGATATAAGAATGCATGCATCATTGAAATAAGTCCTCCAAGGAAAGACACCCTTGTCTCTTTTTCTTCTTCACCCAATACACCATAGATTTATATAACAAAACCCTAATCTCAATCTACGAGAGGAAACCCTAAATCTAAACATCGATATTCTCCAAGATTTTCACAAAACCCTATAGACTCCAAGAGAGAGAGATTAAAGTACAAATGAAGAGCCAAGAAAGAGAATATGACTAGTGTGCACTTCCTCCAAGTCACATCATTATAGAAGTGTGAAATAATAATAAATACAATGAGATGAATAATATATAGATCATCATCTCCAATGTCTTATTCTTCACAAGGTTAAATTCTATTCACAAGAGGAATTTCCAACAAAGATGTCCTCCTCCCATGTATAACTTATCCTAAGGTTTCCTCGTGAACCCTAATGAACCACACCAACAATACAAGTAAAACTATAAGATTTTAATGATGATAATATATTTAAGGGATATTTCCTTTATATGTATGAGAGGAAAGGGAGGCCAACAATACAATGGGGGCCAATTCACTTACAAGAAACATAGAAAGAGACATGTTGAATGCAACACTCCAAGTTTACACATGCCAATATCAAAGGAAATATCGTACACAATTTATTCCAATATTCTAACACTAAAAACCTCCATTATAGGGTGTTTTCTTTGTAGTGCTAGATTTGGAGACGACAGTTCAATATTTATGCTATGAACTGTAGTAGATGTGACCTCAAGTCCACTAGCATGACTTCGATGTCCCTAAGGTTATCCCACTCGCATCTCCCTAGGAGATTCTTCAACTCTTCTGTGAATCATGGAAACACTTAAGATCCTAGATAGGAGAATTGCAAGAACAAGTGGACATCGCACAACACCAAGAAAACACTCAGCAATATTAGTTGTTGGCGCAAGTGCCAACTTTGTTAACCAAAGTTTTGGCTAGTCACTTCCGCCTCTATTACGTCAAGAAAGATAGATAGCATATAGTTTCCTCTTTGGAGGATTGGGATGGCCTATGAAAGAAACATCAACAATCGGTAGAGACTTTACAAACAAATATACAAAATATGCACCAGGAAGTGCAAACATCTATGATCCATTGGAGAAAAAGTTGAAGTACGAGGAGATTTAGGTTGTTGGTGATTAACTACACATGCTCCATGGCATTGTCGTGGTTGTGAAGGATACTATTGGAGAACTCCGGCATGAAGCTCAGTTGACCTACCTCCAATTCAAACAACTCAACTCCTTTAGATATTTTTAATGGAAGTAGTTGGAGTGGTAGAATCCCAATACCCGCAACAGTGAGAAGGTGCAAACTTTTATCACGAGCGCTAATATGCTAATAGGAAAGTGGAAAAATCAAGTTGAGAAGTATGAAGAATTTTTTAGGTGCATTATAGACAAGGTTCCATAGTTTTCTCCTTCATTTGAAGGAAAAGAAGAAGTGCAAAGAGTAGAAACACATGTGTGGGTTGACTTGAGGGCGAGTAAATGGTTGTGTTCGGGGCCACTTCATTTTGATAGTTCTAAACCACGGACGATAGACATAGTCAATGAGGCAGACATTGTGGAAGCAATCCTGGCACAAGGAAAGGTGCATCATAAAAATGCCATCTTAGAAGCCATTGGTTTGTAACAGTCTTGATGCAGCAAAAAATAGTTACCGTAGCAGGCATAAAATAATTGCATAAGGAAAAGAAAAGGGTTTTATTGTTGTTGGTGTGTTGTTCTTAGGTTTTCACTTTTATTGTGATGACCGTTCTTGTGGGTTGTGTTGGGAATATCCATTGATAGATGTGGTAATTGAGGTTAAGGGTCTATGGGCTTTATATTATGTATTTTGAGTGGATCTACGATGGACTATATTCCACATACTAAGAATGGATGTAGAACAACCACCAAGCTTGACATTGTATAAGCTCCTCGGACATGAATAAAGAAAGATGAAGATGTTTGGACCACTTTCAATTTTTATTTGCATGTGTTATGGTATGAATGTATTGGCATTCATGGAATCCATAGCATTCATGGCATCCATGAATATATATTTTGGCATTCATGGTGAAATATTTGGGTGTTTATTATGTTAATCAAGGTTTGTTTCCCCTTTAGAAATAATTTCATAAGGTTTTTTCATCGAAATTTCAAGAAGAAAAAGGTTGAAAACTCAGTGTGGCTGAATTTTAACAAGGGTTTTTCATACAACTCAAAATAACCCTGTCACGTCTCCATCTATAAGATAACTTCAACAACCAAGGTATTGATCTTTCTCTTACAATAATATTCTTGTTATTTAAACGAATTTTAGGATTTTTCTTTTAACACTTTAGAGTTATTTTCCCAGGTTTGATAGATGGTTGGCCCCTTCTTTGTTTAACCAAGTATAAGGATGTGTTTCATTTTTATTTTCCCGTTTTATTTTAATATTTGTTTAAATATGTTCACTTTATAGGCCACAATCGATATTAATACTTTTATATTTAACCTTTTCTAGTGTACATAGTGGAATCCTGGATGGGTTTAAGGAAATGGGTTTGAATGGGGTCAATTTCTACAAATCTTGGTCATATTACAAGATAGAATTAAGTCTTATATGGTCGAATCATTTTATATTTAATTTCCTACTACAATTCTTAAGTAAGTTATTTTTGGTTTAGACAATAATATAAAAGGAGATAAATGTTCTCGGGTATATACCTTCTTTTTATTTGTTAAAAAAAATATTATTATTTATTCTCAATTTAAACATTAAGAGTCTAATTCTTTCCTTTTATATCTTTATACCAAAAGATCGTAAATATACATTAATAAAACAATTCTCATAATAAACTAATTCTTTAGTGTATAACAAATAAAGTAATGCATTTCTAATACATTAAAACACAATATTTTAAGGGTTAAAATAATGTCATGTCCCAAATTGGCATTGGGTCACAATGGCCTAAGCACATTGGTCATATCCAATAGAGTTTGTCAAATTGATGCTAAGGGTCAAATAATTGCCAAGGAGGAAAATTACTAGTTTCCTAGGTTTGGGGTGGAAGCTTTGGGATTTGGAATAAGGGGAATAATAAATGATGTTTGAACATTAGAATGGAATAAATATTTAATAAAGGAGATAAATAAATATATACAAGTGAAAATCAAAATGGAATTTGATCATGAAGACACATGGAGGAAGGGGGACCCACATATGGCTAGATTTCCCCACTACACTTGGCATCATTCTCTCACCAATTTGAATTCAAGGTGAATGGTAACATACTTGGGAGAGTTCAAAAGGTATTATTCATTGCATGAATCATCCAAGGTGGTAGAGTAACTCACATGGAAGAGGAAGAGGCAGTTTGGAGCTAGTGAGACACTTGGGCTAGATTCCCTATCTCTATGACAACAATGATGAAGATGCTATGACACCTATGACACAAATCAGACCTAAAGGATGACATATGACATATATGACATGTCAGGGAGAAAAATAGCCTCCAAGAGGGTGCTCAAGGGAGTTAGAGCAGCTAAGATGCTTCCACATGTGATTTGGTAGAAGTGGGAGACTAGGAATTGTTGTACAAGTGGCATTCTTTGGAATCTCTTCCCAAATTGAGTTGGCATGAGTCTCTTGGAAGGAATTCAACCCATGGAGGACATTAGAAGTTTATAAATTTCAATAACAAAGAATTAAACCAGATTTTTTTCATTTGAGAAATTTGCAATTGCATTTGCGAAGAGGGAGAGCTAGTGGATAACTAGTTTCTTGCCTTAGCCAATTTGGAGGGTGAAAGATTCACATCCAAGTTGGTAATTAGAAAGGAAATCCAGACCTTTCATTTGGAGCTTTAATGGATTGTTTATTTGTAGGTGTAATATA
Source organism: Larix kaempferi (assembly GCA_027924585.1). Taxonomy (NCBI): domain Eukaryota; kingdom Viridiplantae; phylum Streptophyta; class Pinopsida; order Pinales; family Pinaceae; genus Larix; species Larix kaempferi. The sequence continues at coordinate 5,498,596 of BSBM01000130.1, forward strand.
CATGTAAGCTCATGCTTTCTTCTAGTGCAGCACACTCTCTCAACCATTTCCAGTTTTGATGGCATATTCTTGACCCTTGAGGGAGGGCATTTTTGGTGAGCTCTTGTACTCTTTGGGAGAGATTATAATGATTTATTTCTATTGTAATATGATTAATATACTCTTTTCTTAATCTACAGAAAGTTTCATGTCGAAATACCAAGTGGTTATATGTAAAATGGATTATTAATGAGAAAACAGTGACCATTCCCCCACTAGATTGATGTATGCCAATGTATTGATGATGATTTCGAATGGAATAATATTTATATGATATATTTATGATTTAGGGACTTCCATTGATGATTATTACAAGTTTCATGTTTAGCACTTAAGTATTTGGAGCCATGTTGCTCAGTTTTATTTTATTTGAAGAAGATTTCATGTTATTTCCCCCAAGGTCGAACTAGTGATTTTTTGCTTCTGTTTGGGAGAAGGTTAGAACAAACTTAATAATTTATTAATGGTTCACATGAGACCTAAATAATGTCCCTCATATATCCCCTACCTCTTTTCATAATTTTGAGTGAGTTTGGAGGCATTTGGAGAGTCATTTTCAATACTTACCCTGGGGGATTTGAACCCCAAATTGCTAGTTAAATTCCATACTTTGTCCATAATATTAAAAAAGTTTTCATAAGTATTTTTATGGTCATAAATCATACATGAACATCATAATCAAGTAAAAATATCATTCATACACCTTCACTAAATATTTAGAGGCATTTGGAGCCAATTGGAGACCTAGAGACCAATACTAGTCAAAGGGAAATTACTAGTAAAGATCCCCACATTGGCCAGAATTGAAATAGGATTTGCAGAAGTATTTTAAAAGTCCAAAAGCATCCATGAAACACATATTTATGTTCTAACATCATCCATATACCTTCCCAGATGATTTGGAAGCATTTGGGGCAAATTGGAGACCTAAGCATCAAAACTAGTCAAAGGTTGAATTTGGGGAAAAAGTGAAAAATTGGTCCTTTTAATAAAAATTATTAAAAATGGACATTACAGTGGTATAAGAGAATGATATTGGAACATGATGTGGTATGATATTGATGAGGACAAGAATTCAGGGACCGCCATTAGATATTGAAACCAAAATTGTTTTTGTTGAACAGGAAAAAGTGAGGAAAATAAGCCAATGGGTGAGCATATTTTCTCAAGCATAGGACCCCATAATAGAGAAAATGAATTTCATAGAACACCAAGGCCTACTGTACCAAAATTTATTGAATACAAATATGTGGAATAAATTCATCTCGAATGGAAAAATTTGAGTGAAGGTTGCAGAAACACTATACCATTTTATCAATACCTCATTATCAAAAACAAGCTCAAAATGAAGGAAGGTAATAAGAATCCATTTCAAAATAGAGATTCCAAAGATATTGATCCTAAGGAAAACAAGGGGAAAAATGCATCAGCGTGCTTGAAGGAGAAAAAGGAAGAGACATCACAAGAGCATGAAGAAGATTCTATTGAAAATATGGATGATCATTTCGAGACACCTTCTACCTTAGACATGAACCAAAGAGCATCTACTGATGGATGCTTGAACTATGAAGAAGTACATACTGATGGGTGCTCACACCTCTATGTTGGTGACATAGAGATCACTTTTGAAAGTGTTGCTGCAAACCAAACTCGCATTAAACATGAAAATGAAGACCTTGTAGCAGTTGAAGAATAAACAAGATCAACTTCCCCATCACCACTTGAGCTTCATGAAGTTGGTCCAAGCAAGAAAGAATAAGATGAGGAGGTTCATTTGCAAGAACCTCATTTTCTTGAAGGGTACTTAAAGATGAATTAAAAGAATATCCAAGAGTCCCTCATCATTCTCCATGACACCCAAGCATTGGTGTCAAATTCTTGTTGGAGAGATACTTCATTGGAGAAAACATCCTTCCTTGAAGACATGGAGAAGATTCAAAGAGCAATGTGCCACATCAAAGGTAATTTAATGTCTTTGCTTTTTGATAGAAACCATTTGTTTGAGCTTAATGAATTATTACATGATGCATACTTGAAGAATAATGAGGATAATCATAAGCTCACAATTCAAAATGATAAACTTCTTGGAAACTTGCAAGATACTTGTTTTTCCTCTTATGTTTCAGATTGTCAAATGGTAGATTGTTTGGAGGATTCTCATGACATGGTGGATCATGAGAAATGTGGAAAATTGAATGTGCTTGATGTGTTTGAAGATGAACTTGAAGAGATCCAAACACTTGATGTGGTGGAAGAGGAACTTGAATTGTCTCTTGATGAAGGTTATGCAATTTTTAAAGAAGAGCATGATTCCTCTACATTGGAACCAATCTATGACAAAGGTTTCACAATTTTGAAGGAGCTGCATGATACTACCCATATGGATCCTTCCCATGATGAAACTTTTGCACTTTTTTATCATTTGGGTGAGTTAGTTAATTCTCCTACATCCTACAATTCCATGTTTTGTAGGATTAGTCTCAATGAAGAATGGGTGAAAGGGTTCTTTTTGTAAAATTAGTCACAGCAGATATAAGGAACAAGTAAATCAATCACAACAGATGAACATAGAAAATATGGTGCAAAACTGTGCAAAACATGCAGCAGTGCTCTCTATCCCAGAAAGGGTGAATGAATTACAATACAAAACTGTCACAATGACTGAGCAATTCGAATTGACTAAGTAGGCCATTCGAATCACTGAATGGAGTAGCTTGACTCTGTCTAGGAGTCCTCATAAATCATCGGTGGTGCTCATCAATCACAACAACCAGTCATCCAGGTGTCAATCTGAGTCTAACTGAGTATAATAAATGTAACTGAAGTGTGTAGCACTGATATAGGATCTGGAGGCTCAGTGGGGGCGCATGGGAGGCTAACTGAAGTCAGAACAAGTCACCTAATCAAACTGGAGGTCAAACGGAAGTGATACAGTCAGTCGGGAGTGAAACTAGCCTCAAATCAGGGAGAATCGGAGCTAACTGAATGTAACTGAAGTGGAACTGCAGTGGTAGGTGAACAAGTGCGCCCTTCTCTGGAAGTAGGTGAGAAGTGGGCGCCTTTCAGCTCAGGAGGGCTAAAACTCTGTGGTAAGTGGCTCCCGGGTGCTAGAAGAAGGTGGATAAGGTGCTGGAGGCATCAAACTGGTGACTGGGATGCATGCCTGTGCATGCAAAACCCTAGATTCTGCATATCCTGAAATAGATCATGCAGGATCCCGAAATAGATGATGTATCCCGAAATAGATGATGTGGATATCCAAACACCCCCCCTCAAGCTAGACTATGATGTGCCAATAAAAATAATGTGGGGCCCTGGTAACTAAGACCAAAGGTCACCCCAATACAATAATCCAAAAACTAATAACAGTCAATAAACCGAGGAAATGGGGAAAACCTCATGGGAAAAATACCCCCCCTCAAAATAGACTGTAGTACACCAAAAGATTTAACTGCTCCAAAATCAAGTAGATATGTCTGGAGGTATCTTACTCTTGGGAGTAAATGGATCATGCTCCAAAAACATGTGCTTGAATTCTCCATCAATGGATGCAAGCGAATGAGGAGACTTTAAGAACTTGCTCTTCATACCGAAAAAGGTGAGAACAAATCTGAAAATATGAGGATGATCCTGGAACCTGTGATTCGAACCAAGTGAGGTAGGAATAGCTCCAATCGAATCAAATAGATCTTGAAACTTGAACTTATTATCAATAGAAGTTAAATCAGCTCCAAAAATAGATGAATGGTTTCTTGAGATCTCCTTTGAACCAACAAGGGTGAGATCAAAACCAAAATCAGCAAAAAGTACATGAGAATTGAACCCAAGCGAATGGTAGTGCTCTTCATCTTCAGTAAAACTCTGAGAAACTGTGCAAATGATAGAACAAAATTTTATAGGAGGCATGCAATCAAGGAGGACGAATGCCTCACCTCCAAAATCAGATTTTACCTCCAAAACATCAAGTAGATCATTATTCTGCATGCCGGAAAACTCATGTGAAAGAGAGGATTCAAGAACCTCTTCGGAATCTAGAGTATGAGCTTGTTTATCTTGCTCAGAATTCGAAATAGAAGACTTTGAGAGAATGAGTGTTGAATCTACAGTTTCTTCTTCATCTTGAACAATTGTTGAGGCCAACACATGATCGGAAAGAACACATAAGGAGATCTCACTGGGCTTGTTCTCCAAAAGGCTAGCATGATCCTCTTCTTCCTGCTTTCCAAATTCTCTGTCAAGTTGGACCCATAGATCACTTGGATTTTCAGCAGTATTACTGAGGTAGCGCATACAAGGAGACATAGCAAGACACATTGTTCCAAAAGCTCTATCACAATCATTGAGCCAATCATTCTCCTCTTCATCGGAATCAAAATCTCTTGTATTACCAATGCACATATCAAAAAGACATTGTCTCTTCAAGAATGCAATCATCTTTGGTTTCCATTCATCATAGTTGAATGGAGTAAGAATATTTTGTGAAGAAGAAGTCTCCATCTTTGCATTAGCGAATGCACATGGAGGAAGTAAGAAACCTGCAAATCACACACAAACAAACACTATGTTTTCAGCCTTGCATGCACATGAGCGAATGCACATAAGATTTTGCATGCTGCTGCTAAAATATATTGGTGAGCAAAGATTGCTCTCTCTTCATGTAGAACACCTGTAGAAAAGATATCTTGCCCCTGCCATGGCTCTGATACCATGTAAAATTAGTCACAGCAGATCTAATGAACAAGTAAATCAATCACAACAGATGAACATAGAAAATATGGTGCAAAACTGTGCAAAACATGCAGCAGTGCTCTCTATCCCAGAAAGGGTGAATGAATTACAATACAAAACTGTCACAATGACTGAGCAATTCGAATTGACTAAGTAGGCCATTCGAATCACTGAATGGAGTAGCTTGACTCTGTCTAGGAGTCCTCATAAATCATCGGTGGTGCTCATCAATCACAACAACCAGTCATCCAGGTGTCAATCTGAGTCTAACTGAGTATAATAAATGTAACTGAAGTGTGTAGCACTGATATAGGATCTGGAGGCTCAGTGGGGGCGCGTGGGAGGCTAACTGAAGTCAGAGCAAGTCACCTAATCAAACTGGAGGTCAAACGGAAGTGATACAGTCAGTCGGGAGTGAAACTAGCCTCAAATCAGGGAGAATCGGAGCTAACTGAATGTAACTGAAGTGGAACTGCAGTGGTAGGTGAACAAGTGCGCCCTTCTCTGGCAGTAGGTGAGAAGTGGGCGCCTTTCAGCTCAGGAGGGCTAAAACTCTGTGGTAAGTGGCTCCCGGGTGCTAGAAGAAGGTGGATAAGGTGCTGGAGGCATCCAACTGGTGACTGGGATGCATGCCTGTGCATGCAAAACCCTAGATTCTGCATATCCTGAAATAGATCATGCAGGATCCCGAAATAGATGATGTATCCCGAAATAGATGATGTGGATATCCGAACACTTTTTTATGGTGCCACATGAGGAGTATGGAACTCCTAGATTTACTTTTTATGATGATCTAGTTGGAGCACATTCTTAGTCACATTTGCAACAGCATCCTTTGTTACTTTCTGATGATGCACATATACATGGATGCACCTATGATATGCATTTGAGTCACTTGAAGACTCATGTTTTTTCTTGCTCAACACTTGATTCATTTGATGTTGGAGGAACTTCATCCAATACTTGGGTGAATAGATTTATGATTGGAGAACATTTTTGTTGTCAAGCACATAATTTTTTATATCTTTATGATTCTCACATTTAGGGATGTATGTGTGACACTTCTTTGAGTCATTTGAAGTCTCCTTGTTTTTTCTGCTCATTATCTAGTTCAAATTTTAGTGGAGATTCTTCATTCACTTCTTGGATGAAAGAATACATGGATGAATATTTTGATGCATATCACATCATTTTAGAGAAACATTATAGGACATGGTATCCTCACCTATGTCATTGGAGCAAACTTGATTGGTCACTTGAATCTTGTATGCACTTGGAAAATGGTAGTCTACTTGCTTGGAGGTATAAGCACTGTCATGATTCTTTGATGAAGCAACTCCTCGATGTACATTTTCATTATGTTGTGATGTACTTTGATGATATATATTTTTTACTCATAATGTTTGGAAGAATGCATACAAGAAAATGGGATCCATGAATCCTCTTATCTCATGGTATGGGTTGGAGAACACTCCTAATTGTTGGGGTGCAGTACAAGCAATGGGACTCTGGAATAATTTTTGTCTCATTGGTTTCAAATTTTTTGGGGAAACAAGCAGTATGGGAGATGGATTTCCCACTTAATAAAGTGATTTTTATCGGAGTAGTGCAGCAACAAGCATGGTGGTTCCTCTCTAAAATCTTCATGGAATCTCAAAGACTCAAGGTTGTGCAATTCAATGGCAACTTCAAAGAATTATACAGAAAGTAGGTTCTTAAACGCCCATGTTTGAAATTGCTTCAAGACAAGCAATATCGGGAAGGGAGGATTTGTCAAGTCCCAAATTGGCATTGGGTCACAATGTCCTAAGCACATTGTAAATATTCATTAGAGTTTTTCAAATTGATGCTAAGGGTCAAATAATTGCCAAGGAGGAAAATTACTAGTTTCCTAGGTTTGGGGTGGAAGCTTTGAAATTTGGAATAAGGAGAATAATAAATGATGTTTGAACATTAGAATGGAATAAATATTTAATAAAGGAGATAAATAAATATATACAAGTGAAAATCAAAGTGGCATTTTATCATGAAGACACATGGAGGAAGGAGGGCCCACATATGGCTAGATTTCCCCATTACACATGGAATCATTCTCTCACCAATTCGAATTCAAGGTGAATGGTAACATACTTGGGGGATTTCAAAAGGTATTATTCATTGCATGACTCGTCCAATTTCAAAATTTAGAGGAAGAGTAACTCCCCTGGAAGAGGAAGAGGCAATTTGGAGCTAGTGAGACGCTTGGGCTAGATTCCCTAGCTCTGTGACAACAATGATGAAGATGCTATGACACCTATGACACAAATCAGACCTGAAGGATGACATATGACATGCCAGGGCTAAAAATATCCTCCAATAGGGATCTCAAGGGATTTAGGGCAGCTAAGATGCTTCCACATGTGATTTGGTGGAAGTGGGAGACTAGGAATTGTTGTACAAGTGGCGTTCTTTGGAATCTCTTCCCAACTTGAGTTGGCATGAGTCTCTTGGAAGGAATTCAACCCATGTAGGACATTAGAAATTTAAAATTTTCAATAAAAAATAATGAAACCATCTTTTTTTCATTTGAGAAATTTGCAATTGCATTTGTGAAGAGGGAGAGCTAGCGGATGACTAGTTTCCTGCCTTAGCCAATTTCGAGGGTGAAAGATTCCCATCCGAGTTGGTAATTGAAAAGGCCATTCATAAATTTCATTTGGAGCTTTAATGGAGTATTTATTTGTAGGTGTAATCTACAGGGCAGCTCATGGTTTCTTCTAGTGCAACACACTCTCTGAGCCATTTCCAGTTTTGATGGCATATTCTTGACCCTTGAGGGAGGGAATTTTTGGTGAGCTCTTGTACTCTTTGGGAGAGATTTTCATGATCTAATTATGTTTTAATATGATTAACATACTATTTTCTTCATCTCCAGAAAGTTTTAGGTCGAAATACCAAGTGGTTATATGTAAAATGGATTATTAATGAGAAAACAATGACCATTCCCCCACTAGATTGATGTATGCCAATGTATTGATGATGATTTTGAATGGAAGAATATTTATCTAATATATTTATTATGTATGGAATTAAATTGATGATTCTTACAATTTTCATGTTCATCACTTAAGAATTTGGATCCATCTTGCTTAGTTTTATTTTATTTGAAGAAAATTTCATGTTATTTCCCCCAAGGTCGAACTAGTGATTTTTTTATGCTGTTTGGTAGAAGGTTAAAACAAACTTAATAATTGATTAATGGTTCACATGAGACCTAAATAATGTCCCTCATACATCCCCTACCTAGTTTCATAATTTTGAGTGATTTTGGAGGCATTTGGAGAGTCATTTTCAGTACTTACCTTGAGGGGATTTGAACCCCAAATTGCTAGTTAAATTCCATACTTTGTCCAAAATCTTAAAAAAGTTTGCAGAAGTATTTTGATGGTAATAAATCATCCATTAATATCATAATCAATTAGAAATATCATTCATACACCTTTACTGAATATTAAGAGGCATTTGGAGCCAATTGGAGACCTAGAGACCAATACTAGTCAAAGGGAAATTACTAGTAAAGTTCCCTACATTGGAAAGAATTGAAAGAAGATTTGCAGAAGTATTTTAAAGGTCCAAAAGCGTCCATGAAACACATATTTATGTTCTAAAATCATCCATATACCTTCTCATAATAGTTGGGAGCATTTTGGGCAAATTGGAGACCTAGGCATCAAAACTAGTCAAAGGTCGAATTTGGGGAAAAAGTGAAAAATTGGTCCTTTTAATAAAAAATTTTAAAAAGGAACATTACAAATAACTTATATAAAAATCATCCCAAATACATGAACTAGGTAAGTCCACCTACCACTCTACTATAGGCATTCCACAAAAAGCTATAACTCACATTACCTGCCCACCTAACACCATCTAGTGCTCATCAAGGTGTGATAGAGAAATTGCGTTCACTCCCAATACTTTCCTCATATAACACCAACATGTGCTTCTCAGAATGATCATAGAGAATTTATTATCCTAAAAAACGTTTTCTTAGTTTCTTTTAATCCAACCAACCAAGTGACCTAAAAAATTACTTTCTCCTTTGTAATATCATGGTCCTTCTATAATGGAAACATGTCGAGTGAATTTTTAGAATTCTACCATGTTTATTTACATAATGAAAATTGTTATCAGTAATCATGACTATCAAAACATATAATTTTTCATGATAACTCAAAACCAAGTCATAAAAAATTACATCTAACATGTTAATAACTAACAAATTGTACTTCATATTTAAGGGTATATAGGGTAATACTATCACAGGATATTACACAAATAGCTAAAAATAAATTCATATACATAATGACAATAAAGTCACATCATACTTCATTTCAAGCACTAACTAGAAATTCACTTGTTTAAATTAAAAAATATCAATATAAATGTGTTTTAACCAGCCTAGATCCAAATCCTATGCTCTATCAAGTGCCAAGAGGGATCAAATCTCCTGAGGTGCAAACCTCTACTCGAAAATATCCTTGAGTGCAATACCCGAGAAGAGGTTTGCACCTCGGGATATTTGATCCCTCTCGGCGCTTGATAGAGCCTAGGATTTGGATCTAGGATGGTTTCAGTTGTGGGCGGTGACACAAAACTAGAGTTTGATCAACATTGTAAGGAACAGATTAAGTTGAAAACATAGATACATTTACGAGGATTATCATAATGTAAGTAATAAGTATTAAGGATTGAGTAAATTGTTAAACTGGAAAATAGAGACAATTCGCCTAACTTTTTTTTCGATTCTCCTTTTGTTGATCTGCATTTTGTTTTGTTTGTTCTTATCCTTCTTTTGTCGTCATTTCGTCATTTCATACATTTTAATATATTTGTTGTTCTACAAACTGTTTTTTTGTTCTTCCAATTGCTTCAACTTTCTCTCTCGATACACTCTTTGTCGATCAACGTTTCGTTTTCTTTGTTCTTCTTGTTCTTCTGCTAGCAATTCGCCTACACTGAAATCAATACATCCATACACTGAAATCAATGCGTCCACAGAATAACATCTACACTGAAAAAAAATGCATTAAAAAGACCCCATACACTAAAATCTATGCAAGTCTAAAACTCACTTTACATGAAATTCAATATATTTACGAAATTCTATATTTTTTAAAAAAAGTAGGTGATCCGGGAGGATTGAACCTTGGACCTCACGGCCATTATCCCAACACCCTTACCACTCTACCACATGTAATTCTTACTATACAATGTAAAGAAGCTATATACGTATTTGTAAAAATTAATATATATATTAATTTAATTAAAAATTTAAATTAAATGTTAATTTAAATTGAAATTCAATTTATAATATACACTCTAAATATTACACTATATTTTTATTTTAATATAAATATAAATATAAATTTATATTTCAATTTCAATTCTAATCAAGCACCGACTGCCAATTTAATCTCGATACTTTAAATCTAATTATAAATTTAAATTATAAATTTAATTCTAATTTTAAATTCTCTTGGATTCTAAAATTTAAATTGATTATGTCTACACAAAAAAACATAACCGTAAAACTTCATTAAATGTAATTTTTTTTACATTGGTGATGGGAGGGAGGAGGACGGAGGGCCTGCGGTGGAGGTGGACTAGAGGGAGGAGGATGGAGGGGCTGCGGTGGAGGGATGCGGTGGAGGTGGATGGGAGCAAGGGCTGTAGGTAGACGGAGGGGCCGCGGTGTAGGTGGACGGAAAGGCTAGAGGTGGACGGAGGGAGGGGTGAGAGTGGAGGAGTGGACGGGAAGGATGCGAGTCGAGGGCTGTTTTGAAGGGCTGCGGTGGAGGTGGACGGGAGGGAGCAGTGGAGGTGGACGGAGGGACGACTGCGAGTGGTGGTGGACGGGAGGGACGACTGCGAGTGGAGGGATGGAGGGAAGGAGGGAAGCTAGAGCTGGGGCTGCGAGTGCAGATAGATTGGAGGATTTGTTGAAGAGTGGAGGAGGGATAGACGGGAAGGCGAGGTGTGATAGAGCCTTCATCATTTACCAAAACAACTAAAAACTATTTTTAATATAATATATTGCATTCTGGATAGAGCTGTAACTTATAGAGGCTTACAAAATGTTTTATGCCGGGAATGTGGCTTACAAAAGGCTGTGAGTTGAGAAGGATTAAAAATGTCGGGAATGTGGACGTCGTCGTATCTAAGAAAATATGCAAAAATATAATACATCCTTTCTTTCTCTTTTCTGCTTTTTGGGCTTTCTTCTTCCTCGGAGGCAGAAGTAGACTTGTATTTTTTTATGTTGTTTTGATTTCCATTATATAGCTATTGAAAATACACTTCGTTTTAATGGCTGACGTACTATATTACTTTTTACATTTTATTAATTTTGAGAAACGTTACATCTTAATTTTTACATTTTATTATTTTTTACTGTTTATTATTTTCTAACAAACTTTACATGTTACATCCCTTACATGTTACAAGATCTCCCTCATACTATTATTAATTTTGACAAACGTTACATGTTACTTTTTACAGTTTATTATTTTTTGCGGTTTATTATTTTAGAACAAACATTACATGTTACATCCATTATTATTTTTTATGGTTTATTATTTTCAAACAAACCTTACATGTTACATCCATTACATGTTACAACATCTCCCTCATACTATTACTTTTTACATTTTATTATTTTCAAACAAACGTTACATGTTACAAGATCTCCCACATACTATTACTTTTTACATTTTATTATTTTCGACAAATGTTACATGTTACAAGATCTCCCTCATATTCACTTTTTATTTTGTATTATTCTTTTTTCTTTATGGCCGACTATAAGGACAAACATGGACAAACTTTACAAGATCTCCCTCATATTCACTTTTTACTTTGTATTATTCTTTTTTCTTTATGGCGGACTATAAGGAAAAACATGAAAAAACATGGACAAACGTTACAAGATCTCCCTCATACTGGGCTATAGAGCGCCTCTTGTTGCAACAATAAATAAATAAAAATATAAAATTTGACTAAAACTTTGGAAATAGTTTAAAACTATTAAGAAAAGAAATCAAATGGTTCAAGATTGTGAGGTGAAAACTATACTCCATGTTTTTGGCATGGAAAAATAAAGTGGAAAAGGGGCTTATAAAGTGTATTAGATTCTTTTTAAAGATTTGAAATATCAATGTTGAAAATGGTTTAGAGGAAATAGTTTGAAACTACTAAAAAAATCAAATCCTTTGATTGTGAGGTGAAAACTATAGTTCATGTTTTGGTCTGGACTAATAAATTGGAAAAAGAGTTTATAAAGTGTATTAGACTCTTTCTAAAGATTTGAAATGTCAATGTTGAAAATGGTTCGAAGAAGAAGCCTAATAATGTTTATTTAACCATTTTCAAAGTTTCAATATAATAAAGTTTATGAAGTTTGATGGGCATATGAGACTATTTTTTTAAAAGTGCTAGATGAACACATTTGAAACTTCACAACATTGAATTTTAAGAGGGAGCCCAATGAAGCTTAATTGAGGATTTTCAAAGTTTCAATATAATAAAGTTTAAAAATTTTGATGGGGCATATGGAGCCATTTTTCAAAAAGGCTTGATGAATACATTTGAAGGTTTCAAAATATTCGAAATATTAATGTTGAAAAGAGGTTATCAAGTTTTTAAAATTCATAATCAAACGTTAAGAGTTCAATACCAAATTAGAACATGTAATACCAAACTAGAACATGTAACTTTCAAATGATAAAAACTAGTATAGATCCATCTTAAACCATAATATATCAAGTACCGAGAGGAATCCAATTTCTTGAGGTGTAAATTTTTTAATAACTTTTTATTTGGTTTTAATTTTTTATTTTATGAACGGATTTTTTTAATTATTTTTATATTAATTTTCCCCATACTACATCTTCCCCATATTGAGTTGTAGAGCACCTCACTACTCTAGATGCAATAATTGACATGAGCATTTGGCAAGATGTCAATAGGTTATATGGATTTATAAACCCATAACTTGTTAATATGACCTTGTAACTTTACAATTTATATTTAAATTTAGAAAAAGGACAACTTAGAAAATGTATTAAATAATGAAAACAAAGATTAAATGGCCATATTTTATGGTTCAAGTACACATCCAGAAGGGACTTCTAAAGTGAGAAACCTTTAGAAGTGAATGATACACATCGACCATCTTTATTTAAATGTGGTTCACTAAATTGGACAATCTGGTCTTGACGGTGTTTTTTATTTTGCAAAATTTGAATTTAACTATGTTTTAATGTCTATTTTGATAGTAAAAACGGATTCAACACCATCAAAAACCTTTGAATCACCCAAAATTTGCGAGTTTGAGAATTATAACTAAATTTTTTGAAAATCCTACCATAAAAATAAAAAAATTCCATTTAAAATAGTATAAATTTTTTACTACGCTAATCAATATCACATATATGAAATTTAAATTAATACAATAAAAAGTTTTGAATTGATGTATTTGATTATTTTATCTTTTGTGTATTGTTTTTAACTTCCATTACCATTTTTCAAAAAGGCTTGATGAATACATGGGAAGGTTTCAAAATATTGGAAATATTAATGTTGAAAAGAGGCTCATCAAGTTGTTTCTAAAATTCATAATCACATGTAACTTTCAAATGATAAAAACTAGTATAGATCCATCTTAAACCGTAATCTATCAAGTACCGAGAGGGATCCAATTTCTTGAGGTGTAAAATTTTTTAATAACTTTTTATTTGGTTTTAAAATTTTATTTTATAAATGGACATGAATTTTTTTAATTATTTTTATTTGGTTTTAATTAATTTTCCCCATACTACATCTTTTCCTTGCTACTCTCTATGCAATAATTGATATGGACATTTGGCAAGATGCCATAGGTTATATGGTTTTATAAACCCATAACTTGTTAATATAACTTTGTAACTTTACAATTTATATTTAAATTTAGAAAAAGTACAACTTACAAAATGTATTAAATAATGAAAACAAAGATTAAATGGTGAGATTTCATGGTTCAACAACACATCGAGAAGGGACTTCTAAAGTGAGAAACCTTTAGAAGTGAATGATACAAGTTGACCATCATGATGTAAATGTGGTTTGTCATCTTAATGTTGTATTTTATTTTGCAAAATTTTAATTTAATTGTGTTTTAATGTCTATTTTGATAGTAGAAACAGATTCAACACCATCAAAAACCTCTGAATCACCCAAAATTTCTGAGTTTGAGAATTGTAACCAAAGTTTTTCAAAATTTCTGTTATATCTTTTCAAATTCCTACCATACAAATCAAAATTTTCCATTTGAAATAGTAGAACCTTTTTACTAAACTAATCAATATCACATCAATGAAATTTAAATTAATATAATAAAAAGTCCTGATTATTTTATCTTTTGTGTATTTGATTATTTTATCTTTTGTTTTTAACTTCAATTACGAATCAAAATATTAAATTGAAGTTTACTCCGGTGATTCTTTCAAAATATTAAATTGAAGTTCACTCCGCTGATTCTTTCATTTGTTTGGTCTGAGAAGGTTCACTGCGTTGATCCAGAGTGGCGGCTGCAGCCTGAAGTAAAAGGAAATATGTATTATCTTTGTGGGAGAGCGATATTTTAGTAATGGAAGCAAAAATATGGCGAAGGCTTCTGGAAGAGTTGTTGTTCATTATTTTAGCGAGGTTGCCAATTAGGGTTCTTGGAAAAATGAGGTATGTCTGTAAACAGTGGAATTATCTTATGTCTTCCTGTGATACCCTCTAGCTAATTGCTCCAAATTGTTTGTTGCATTCGACCCCTAGGTTTGTGATTCAGGTCCAGTGGAATAGGAAAGATGATGAGGAATACTGGGTTATAGAAGGATTGGGTTCATGCATTTACAAAGTTCCTTTGCTCAATCGCATTGGTGTGGATACTTGCAAGAGCATCTTTTGCTATCATACAAAATGGGATTGGAAGGATCTTTACATAGGAATTCCTGGAACCGGCAGTTGGAGACAATTCCCTCGTCCTCCGATACTTGGTTTCACTTTCAATGCAATGACTTTTGGTTCTTCATTACATTGAAAGTGAAACCAAAATTCATTGCAATGAAAGTAAAACCAAGTATCAAAAGTAGAAGAATCAAAAGTCATTGCATTGAAAGTCAAAACCAAGTATCGGAGGATGAGGGAGTTGTCTCCAAATGCCCGTTCTAGGAATGCCTATGTAAAGATCCTTCCAATCCCCTTTTGTATGACACCAAAAGATGCTCTTGCAACTATCCACAACAATGTGATTGAGCAAAGGAACTTTGTAAATGCATGAACCCATTCCTTCTATAACCTAGTATATAAGGGTGTGCCTTCAGTAGCCAAAAGACCTATCAATGAGATCTATGTTGCCATTGCCATGTCTTGTTCTCAGCTTATACCCAATGCTTTATTTGGTCCCAAGCTTTCAACCATTAAGGCAAATTTTAATCATGAGATCATTATGCCTTCTATCTATGAGTCAAGACTTCCTCTGCCAATCAATAAAGCTAATATTTCTAGCATCACATTTCAATCAGTGCCAACATTTACCAACAGTTATGCGCATTAATATGTGGTCACCGATTTAGCGAACCTGAGGTCTAACATCAGTCTATTAGATTCCATTGGACAACCCGAGCGATATGAGAACTTGAATAGCGCTCTCGCTTCCCCTTCCTTGTCCACAAATTATCCTCAGACAACCCCATAATACATTCATGAGGTATTCTCTTTCTAGCTAATTCCAACATATGTGATTGTTACACAGTGCAACAATCACACAGGATACACCAAATTTAACATGGTTCACCCACTGAATGTGGGCTACATCCACGAGACAAGGGAACACAGTCTTATTCATCATCAAAAATAGTTTACAAGCTATCAAGGAGAGGGCTTAAAGCCCCAACTCAATATCTGCCTCAATGGGCCACATATTTAAGCAAACCTTAAGTTTCAAATAACTAATTATATCGTTCGTGAAACCACTGTGAACCAACTTGACCTAAACCGTCAATTGGTTGTCACATTCCAACAATCTCCACCTTGACAACAATTTACCTGATGCCCTTCCCTTGTCCATTTGTGCTTCTAAATACGAAATCACCCATTTCACTGCTTCACCTAAATTTGTCATGTATCCACCGACAACACCAACTGCATGTGAAAAGATCGCATTACATACATTACACTAGCGTACCATACATGAGACATATAACCCTTTTCTTCATTACATGGACATCAACCTGAAGAAAGCTTATGATGTTTACTGGTTTCATCGAATTTTCGGAGTATCATTATCATGTACTCTTGCTGTGATAACCAAACTTACCATCAATCCGTCTCTTGTTCATTTACGCTCAAGATTGTTTTGCAGCTCTCAGATCCTTCCTATAGAATGTCCAACAACCTGATCCAACCTGTTGATATTAAACCATGCTTGTCCTAGCTCAAGCATAACACCAACCTTGGCTCACCATGAAGTGATCCAACATCTTGTACTACACGCCTGAGAGACTGCTTCAGGCCATACAATGATTATTTTGAGCTTGCAAACAAATCTTCCTATGCAATCTAGAGCACCTTCTATGCTCCACCTTGAACTTTACATCCTAAGACCTTAGCCAAATCTGGCCAAGACAACCAAATGAGCCTTTACCGCTCACCTTCAGGTCTTTTTACAATGGAGTTAACCAAGCCTTTAAAATAGGCTTCATTACATGTAACCTCATGGGAAAAAAACAAATGCAACTAATACCATGCGCTCAACAACAACCAACTTAGGGTATGCATGCCATTCCAGGTCTTACAGTCATATGCCCAATTACATGTAAAAACTAAATTTTACAACTCCAAAAATAATAATAATTTTTATTTTTTTTTAACCATTGCTCTTTTTTACCCCGCCCTTACAAATGCCACCAACACTCTCACTCTCTTGAATCCGCTTGACTGCCCTTAAACCATGAACACCCATGAACCATATATGAGAGTTATTCTAAAACCCTTAAACTAATTGTTTTAATTCTCAATGATCTCTCCATGGGTATTTTAATATTTTAATTACACAAGCCTTTATTAAATGAATGATTTAAGCTCAAACATAGGTATTACAAACCATGCTTGTCTGTTCTCTTTCTCCACGACGGGATGCTCCACCTGAAGATGCTTCATGCAGGCTTCAGGCTGTACTCTCCACCAGCTGCTACAGGATGGCCTCCCTTGCTGTTCACGCAGGTTCCAAGACTCCTGCTCCTTAACACAGCTGGCCTCCTTCACAGACTTTCCAAATATTATATATGACCAGAATCTTTTCTCAGAAAAAAAACAAAGAAAAAATAACTCTGGCTGCACTCTGATTCTTTACCTTCACTCCAACACCACGGGAATGGCTCGATTTCTCTGCTCACAGAAAGAAAACTCTATGGACTTTGTTGACTCAAACCCAGTCGATAGGGGTCCACATCACTGTCGACACCAACCGCAGTCTCCCTGGGCATCGGCCCAGATAGGTTTTATCCCTCCCAGCAACACCTACAGAGCAGATGAGGTCTCACCTGAGGCGTCCAGGAAGAGCAGACGAAACCATGTTTCCGCCGAATGAAGGAGGATGGTTGTGGCTATGATACTTAACTTATTGCAGTACTAAGACATAGATCTTTAAGAATTCAACATAGTATTAAAGCGACATTCAACCAATACATTCATCATTGCAACAACACTAATTGTAAAGCAAGTATCGCATCAAAGAGACATGACATTATTCGTGTAGTGCAATATCACATCATCATAACTGAACAAATTGAACGTAGGGATTGCACCAAAATAGCTTCATCAATTATCATTGTCAACCCAGATACAACACATCTGCAAAAACTAGATCTCCATAATGACTCTTGACATCAAAACATACCCGGAAATCATACAACATCAAAGCTTCACATTCTCTCTCGTGAAATATATCTCTGCGAATTTTTTGAATCCCTTCAACACTTACAATTCTTATCTATATATAGGCTTCCACCTTACAACTCTTGTCCACTTACTACCAAATTCCTAACTGACACTATTGACAATTGACCCAATATCTAACTAACTTATCCAAAAATGACCAAAAACCCACATTCTGCGGTATAGCTGACTCAACATTACATAATATGTGGTCCAAACGACCCAAAACCCGCATTCTGCGGTACAATTGACCCAAAATGCATAAATAATCTTCCACTGATTGCCATTCTCGTCATCTTTTCACCATTCGCACCATCTTTTGCCTTGTCGCAGCATCGAAGATGTTGCAATAGCATTCTACCAAACCGCCTGCCAACAGGCCCCCAACATAATCTTGTGGCTCGCCCTCGAGCCACATCAACAGGATACTGTGTACTCCGTCGTTTTTACTTTGAAGTCTTGATACGGCTGTTCAACTGTCCGCACCACCTCCTTGGCTTCCATAGCTGCTGCCTGACTGTCAACCATGTCATCTGCAGATGGGTGATCTATAATATTTTCCATGACCTGCTGTCGACACTTCTACACTTCCTACAGAGCTTCACTAGCTTGCATCATAAATTTTCCGCCAGTGTACTGCAACTCTTGTAACTGGGCCATGCGTGTCTTCTGTCGCTCGTCTACCTTGGCGACATGGTGTTTCAAGTCTTTCATCTCTTGAGACTTAGCAACTTGCTCCAGTGGTGGCATTGTTCACATTACGGATTTTAATGTGGCCAGCTATCCCTCCGCTTCCTACTAGTACTTAGTCAGCTGCTCAACCTACTCGTTGTAAACAATGCGGCCCCAGAATTGTACCGTTGCAGCTGTGAGCCTGGTTTCCTGTGTTTCCAACTCCTCCATCTGAGTGGCAACTTCCTCAATTACCCTTCTTCATTCATCCACTTCATCCTGAGGTGTACCTGGTTTCATCTGGGCCTTCAACTCGTGATTCTCTCGTCGCAATTGAATAATGGCAGCCCCTAGTCACTGCACTCGTTGGAGCACATCTACCTCTTCAGTGGGCTCCAGTGCATGTTGATAAGCTTATGTGATCGCTCGGTCAACCCGTACACTTTCATCCCACATACGAGCCTTCTCCATAGTAAGGAAATCATGTTCCTTTTTCAGGCCTTCAATTTCGCGGGCCTTCTCAGCCCGTTCTTCCTTGATGTGTGCTTCGAGGTCATCCACGGCCTGCCTTGTGGAAGCAGCCCTGGTATTCAATTTTTCGATAGTGCTCTATGCATCGGCCTCGCTTTCCTGCATTCGGACACACATACCACTAATCTGCCGCAATCGGTCTGTCATTTCCTTGCTGGTAGTAGCCTGCAGAGTGGTCAATCCTTCCACGGGAAAGGCATTCACATTGATGGTCACCATTTTCAACTATTGAAGCAATGTGTTTACTGCCGCATCTTCGATCACAATCGTTGTCTGGGGAATCTCCACATTACTGACCCGCAGCTCAGTGATAATTGTGTCAAAGGTTGATGCTGTTGGTGCCTTGCTAGAAACCATGTCATACAGAGATTCTAACTGAGCGGTGATTGCATGGAATCCTTCATCTGCTTTCAATGCCATCTTGTCTGCTGCCGCAAAGGATGCGGTAATGATCGCTGTGACCAGGCAGCCCAACTATGCATCGGTGGGCAAAGACAATCTGTTGATCGTTGCATGCTCCTGATACCTTTTCGAGCAGTTCTCTTCAAGCTCCTGGTCGCTATCATCTTATATCGTTTTGGTCGATTGGTGCCCTGATTCATGGTGACTCTACTCATCCTGTGTCGATACTCGATCATTTGGGCCCAACACTGGGCCACCGACTTCTATCTCTGCTAAACTCATGGGTTGTTGCCATGCCTCTGGCCACTCATTCATAGTAGCCTCCAAATATTCAAACGTAACCTTATACAAGGTCGGCAACCATTTTCGACTAGGATCACTGCGGGCTTGGATATGTATGGTATGCGGCTAAATTGCAAATGCCATGAAAGGTTTGAACCGTGCTACAGTTTCTTCAGATATTCATAGGACCTATGTTACCGAGGCACAAAGCATCTCCCAATACAGCCAAAATTGCAACTGGAAATCCCGGAGTCTCTTTGTCTCCTGTACATACCATAGATTTTGATATCGCGCCCCCCATCATTCTGCTGCAACCGGACAGTCCATGCCCTAGTACATGCCGAGCTCTTTCCATGTGACGAAGGCAATCAACAGCAACAACCAACTGTATGTGAAGGCACCCTTTCCCGATTGGACCTCCACAACATCTTCCATCAATTGATTCAAGAGATACAGGGACTAGTTCATTTGGACCTCTTCCACACATTGCTCTATGCATGCAACAATCCTCGAGTTGCACTCGTTAGGTCGACCACCCCTAACCACCTTGCAGGATAGGATCTTAATTCCTGTGAGTACCGCCTGATCATTGTAGGTACTAGTGCGATACCCACTCCCATCCGTTTCTAAGCCGTATTTATGTGCCAACTGCAGCACCCACTTTTTGTCATTTTCCTTCCCTTGGATGAACTGCATCGGATCAACTCCATTCTTAGGCAGGCCAGTAATATATGAAAATAAGTCGACAGTGATGGGGACTTCTCTGTCCAACCAAAATTACCCACCATGGAAGCACACAAGGAGCTTCTTCACACACGCATTCACTTCCGCCAGCCACCCAAAATGTGGCATGTTAATAAGCCCTAACAAGCCGGCCTGCTTCAATCCTTGTGCCCAGTCATGTGCAGTCGGTGTCGGGGAAAGGCGCGTCTCCGGCACATATGGGGCAGATGCAATGTCAGGCTAGGACACCATATCACAGTCGTCGTAGCGTAGGCGCATCAACGTTAGCCCAATATCCACAGAGCACTCCATTCCAGTCGGGAGTGTCGACATCTTCACACCGTACTTCTGTCTTGGGTTTATCTTGCATGGGGTGGCATCCGGCCGAACGAGAGGGATATACCCAAGGATGTCACCGGTGACAATCCCGCCCATGGGGCAGACTCATGAATGGGGCGACTGGACTGTCCCACCTGTTCCTGAGCTTCACCTGCCATTGCAGTGGAGGATTGAAGCACCCTCTTACTCTGCGGGGACTCAGAGTGCTGACCTCCCCGTTACTTCTTAACGATGATTGATGCTCCCGCCGGCATATTGGAAAATTTAGCTCCAAGATCAACAGCTCCACATGACACAAATTCTTATTCAACAACCACTGGGATGAACGGAGACTCCACTTCACTGCTAATCTCAACTATCTCCAATTCTCCTAGCGTACCTCACAGCACCTCGTTATATGCTTATCAGCACCTTGCTCAATTCACGACTGCACTCTGCAACAACACTTCTCAATTGATTTCTTGGTGTCTTCCGACCAACTCCAATCCATTTTTATAGCATCCATCCAAATCCATCGTAATCATCATGAAATCATGCATTAACTCAACCAAAATCCTGTATTAATGACGCAAATCTGCCGTCGATCCTGTCCGCCAATCGACCGGATCTGCCATTAATGCCCATGATTTGAACAAGCCCTGTTAATTAACTGTCTTAACTTTTGGCATTTATTGCTGATTTGACTCGGTCGCAATGCTGCCATGTGTTTTCGACCACTCCAAACTTGCAGCAGAAGCCTCCCTGCTTCCGCATTCCGTCCTTGTTGGTGCTCCATCCTGCCACCAATCAATCTACTTCTCTTCTTTCTCTTTTTTTTTTTTTTTTTTTCCCGATGCGAGTCAAGCATCGCGGTATTCCAAGCCTGACTAATAGGGCTTCAACCTATGACCATTCACTAGTTTTGGGAGCACTGCCCCGTCCAGCTGCTGTAGCTGAACCGCACCCCCTGAAGTAATACTACTGATGCGATACATACCAAGCCAATGCATCTGCAACTTTCCTGGATGTTTCATAAACTTGCTGTCGTACAACAGCACCAAGTTTCCCTACTGAAACTATTTTTTTTTATGTGTCGATCATGCCATGATTTCTGGCGATCCTTCTCTACCCCCTAGTGGAACCCAACAATGAAACGATCTTCCTCCAACTGCACCAACTGCTGTAGATGTTCATCTAGTGCCGCTGCATCATCCAGACCTGTTGTGGCCGCGATGCGTAGACTCGAGACAATATAATCCACGGGCATAATTGCTTCTTGTCCATACACCAGCTTAAATGGTGTCTGCCTTGTCAACCGTTTACATGTGGTGAGATAGGCCCACAATACTGTTGGGATTTTTAGATCCCAGTCATCGCGGTTCACATTACACACCTTTGTCAGCGCATGCTCCAATACCTTATTGAAAGCCTCCACCATGCCATTCGCCTACGGATGATAGGGTGTACTCTTCTTATGCTATATCTACAACTCCTCTGTCAATGCACTGATGGTGTGATTAAGAAAGTGGTTGCCTTGATTGCTCAATAATATCTTGGGGTAGCCAAAGTGAGTGACAATGTGGTCAAAGAGAAACCGCACGGCTGTGGCCGCGGAGCAATCAGTGACTGGTGCAGCTTCTTCCCATCAAGTCAAATACTCTGTCGCAGTGATAATATAGCGTGCACCCATGCGCTTACCTGGTGGATTGATCGGTCCTACAAAATACACCGCCCATTTGTCGAACGGCTGCAATGTCAACTGGGGTATCAACGACATCTCATCGCGTCGGGATGGTTTTCCGATTCGCTGACAAACATCACAGGACTGTGCATAGTCTGTCACATCATTATGTAGTGTGGGCCACCATAACCTAGCATGCAGCACTTTCCTAGCAGTCGCCCTACCGCCATAGTGTCCTCTAGCTACTCCTCCATGTGCTTTTGCTAATATCTGCGATTGCTCTTGCGGCAAGACACATCTGCGTAATACCTCATTGGCACCCATTTTGTATAACTCTCCTGCAATTAGCTAGAAGTCTGCAGCTTTGACTACCAACTGCTTCTTATGACTGGTGGTGAACTCGTCTGGTGCGGTATCCATTGTCAGAAACTGGATGATTTCCACAAAGTAGCCATCTACAACCTCAATCCAGAACAGTTGAGCATCTGGTAAACCATCTTCAATGATGGTCGGCTCCTCTCCTGTATCGATCCACGAGAGATGATCAGGACCGGCATTCAACTGGCCTGGCTTCACAATGACTTCAAAATCAAACTCCTGAAAAATAAGTAGCCAACGACATATCTTCCCCCCCAACACAGGCTTATTGACTAGGTATTTAAACGTGGAATGGTCGGTGAACATTTTAAAGTGCCCACCCAACAAGTAGTGCCTGAAATTCTGCAGTGCGTAGACCATTGCCAGACCTTCCAGCTCAGTGGTAGTGTAATTTCTTTCTGTAGAGGACAACTTCCGACTTGCAAAAGCAATAGGATGATCAAGGTCGCTTTCTCCTGGTTGAGCCAATACGACACCCAACGCAATCGATGAGGCATCAACATGGACATGGAATTCCTTACTCCAGTCCGGAAATACCCATATTGGTGCAGACGCCATCTTCGCCTTCAGTGTTTCAAAGCTAGCCTGACATTCGGGGCTCCACTGGAATGCCGCATCCTTCTTCAATAACTTCTCCATAGGGGCAGTAATCGTAGCATAACCCCTGATGAACTTGCGATAATACCCCGTGTGTCCTAGAGTTGCCCGCAACTTCTTAACAGTGGTTGGTGGTTGCAAACTTAAAATGAGCGCAATCTTAGCTGGATCAACCAACAACCCTTTCTTACACACAATATGGCCGAGCAATATCCCAAACGGTGCACAAAAGATGCATTTCTTAAGATTCAGTGATATCTGGTGCTGTCAGCATCGCTCGAGCATCAACCACAGATTCACCAAATAATCACGGACCAAACCATAGACCATCCAATCATCCATGTATACCTATAAAAAAATTTGAATGAAGTATTTAAATGCAACAACGGCAACCCGCGAAAATATCACAGGTGCGTTCTTCAAACCAAATGACATTACCGTGTATTGAAAGCAGCCCCATTCAGTAACAAAAGTTGTCTTATGTCGATCTTCTTTGGCAATGCGAATCTGATGATAGCCAAAGAACCCGTGTGTGAAGGAGTACATCTCCTAGCCACCCACACCTTCAAGCACTTCATCAGTAAATGGAGTGGGGAATGGATCATGCAAACATGCATCATTTAGCTTCCTGAGGTCAACGCAAATGCGCACTTCACCAGTCTTCTTATCCTGTACCACCATAGGACTAATCCATTTCGACTCCTCAACTGGTTCAATAATACCAGCATCTAACATGTGATCCAGCTTAGCCTTGACCCGTTCCTTATGTTGCGGATTCAATCAATAGGGTCGCTGCCGGATCGGCTTAGCATCTGGTTTTAATGGAATCTTCATTTCTCCTAAGTCACCCAGAATCCCCTTCATGTCGAAAAACTTAGTAGGAAATATGTCTTGAAACTCATGGTACAAATCAGTGACCTTGTTTATCAGCTCATCATCCTAGTAGTCCCCGACATTTGTGAACTTCTGAGTGTCTTCTGTCCCAATATTAATCTTGCGGAGCTTTAGCGGTTGACTAATCGGGTCGCTTGGCGCATCAGGTGGTACCACAGCATGACTTCCTTCTGACTCTGGGATATTCACATTCCGCGGATCACCGCCATCTTCTGGTCCACCACTGATATTGAAACACTCCATGAGAGACTGCATCTGGTAGTGCATGTGCGGATCCACAAGATATGCTACCGGAACAACCTGCAGAATTACATCATGGATGAGCTGTAATGCATTATTAACCTCTGGATTGGCATCCGCAAAACTGAATGTATGGGTAAAACACACTGTGAGCTCTAGCCAAGTAGAAATTTCCCGTCGCAACTCAGGTGCAGTATACCATGAACATGGCATCTCATCCAAAGTATGGATAAAAGCATGGACCCACTCATCTTTTGGTCACGAAAACCATAGTTGCTGACATTCTATCAAGTGACCACCAGGATCGGTCCAACCATCATACTTTCTAGTTTGGTAAACCTCAGTATCACCAAAACATACCATCATTAATCTTTGGCATTTCGACCATCCATCAATTGATGCCTTGTGTGTCGCCCACCAACATGCTGGAGCAGCCTTTAATGCTTCATTCAATGCCAGCAAGCGCTGTGGTTCAGAAACTCTTTCTTCAAACTCCATCAGAAAGTCAGATAAGCTAGGTAGTCCTTCATATGCTGGTAGTGTAACCGTTTCAGTTGCGACATGGCATAATGACTGTGTGACCAGCCTTCACTTACGGAGCAACACTTCGTGCAAGCGGTTCTACCAATATTCCAGCGCATCATTAGAGTCGGAAGACATAGAGCTGTCACTGCGCCATCCCAGCTCACTGTTGGCAGTCGAATGTATATAATATTCAGAAATATTGAATGCATGGTCCCATCCGCTGGGATTGTCGTCCTTCACTGGCTCTATGTAGCGGCATCCTTCAATCGGATCCAACGGGGCGATAACTCTGAGATCGCGATTTTCAAAAGTCATCATCCATTGCTTGAAGTTGATTACAGCTCCACTATCGTTATCCCATCCAATCCCCAATAGTGTGGGATAAGAGATGCCACCTTCGACAACTTCTATAACATGAAATTCGGCATAGGTTTTCA
This sequence comes from Larix kaempferi, assembly GCA_027924585.1. NCBI lineage: Eukaryota > Viridiplantae > Streptophyta > Pinopsida > Pinales > Pinaceae > Larix > Larix kaempferi. The sequence goes on from BSBM01000130.1 coordinate 5,524,045, forward strand.
TACCCTCGATATCTACCACTAGCCGTGGAACTCGCCCAATGGGTGTTACTTTCGCATGGTTAGGAAATCAGAGCTGTATAGGAGACCAGCTCAATGGGGGGCTCCCCATCTTCTGCCAATCCTGCTTGGTCAAGATGTTGACATCCGAACCAAGATCCAGAATAACTGAATCAACATCATAGTCACCAATTTGAATATTCATCCGCATCTACTTACCCGTCTTCCGTCGTTGCAAGGAATTAACCGCAAGCTCTTGTCGATACTGGGCTGGTTGTCGCAACAAGGCTTCAATCGCAGCAAGAGCGTCGATATCTTTTTCCAGGGACAAACAATGTTCCAAATATTCTTGAAGTGTGTTGGACTGCCGCGACGAGCTAACCTCCGAAGTAGCATCAAAAGTAGAGGGCATGTCATACATGACAGCTTTACCTCAGTCGTTCCCTAAGGCCCGTCGTGCCTGAATAAATGTCTCTCATTCCGCATCAATGTCAAATGATACCTTCTTTTGTCCAGCTAACCAGATCGTTGAGCTGTCTTCTCTAGTTGTCTTTCCTCCTCAAGTGACCATAGCAATGAAAGCATCTTATGGTCTTGGTTCTGCAGAAATTGTCGTGATGTTTGCACCTTGTTGCTGATTCGGTGGTGCATTCCCTGGTTGATTTACATGTTGATTTATGTTCTGATTTGGCTGTGAATTCTAGTTTTGCACTGGTTGTTGTACTTGGTTCTGAATGTGCTATTGTTCCTGGGGCTATGACTGCAACTAGGGAGTGTTCCCTGCCTGCCGTCGTGTAATCAACTGTGGAGAATTCTCAACTGTATGATCGTTAACAAAACAAAACGTGCACTGGTTCTGCAGTAGTGGGAAGTCTCGATGATAGTGTCCCCATACAACACAGTGATAACATTGAACAGGTCCGCGACCAAATCCTCCCTGCTACTGGTACTGTGGTTGGCTAAACTGTTGCTGCATTGGTGCTGGTTGCATCCCTTTCCCTTATTGTGCATACTGTAGTTGCTGTATGTATTGTGGAGCCATCTGCAACGGAGTATATTGTGGCCTGAACTGCAGCGGTTGCTGTTGCTGCAGTACAAACTGCATCTGTGGTTGAGGTAGCGGCTGGGTTACCTGTGGCTATGGTTGTGATTGTTGTACGGCACGCTGATCATCCTTGACATAGAATACATCATACATTCTTTCTTGTAGCAACCCATATGCACTACAATATTTGTCATCATGACCCACCGACTTGCAAAATGTGCAATAAATATTTCTTGGGGTTGTGACCATTTTCTGCATATAAGGGAACTTGTCGTGACTATTCCCATACACGTGGTAGATGCGACACCATGGCATGCTACCACCATTCAATGGATTAGGCGGTCCTGAAACCAAATAATTGCGGAAGTCCTGGAAATTGTCCTTCGTATGCCCTTCTCCTTGGCATCGCGTACACCATACTTCTTTGTGCTGCTCCTTGCCCTTCTTCAAATCTTGCAGCTGTATAGTCAAGTTAGCGAGCTGTGTCTGTATCTGCGACATCCCGGCTGCATTATCTCCAATCGGCGACGCCTCCAATCGCATTGCAATCTCTAGAGCTTCACTGGGCTTCGAGATGTTTTGTTGCATCAATGGAAGCCAAATGTGTGGTAGCAGTGCCGCGATGAACCACTCTTTATGTTAGACGGCGCTCATATCGAAACTAACCTTTTCCATCATCATCTTGAGGCGCTGGTTGAAATCCCATACCATCTCATTGGGATACTGCTTAATTTCCTTCAATTATGTAATATATTGAGCCTCAGACTTGGGCCTTCTAAATTCGGCAATCAACCCATCCCGAATCTCATTTAGCGGTTTCTCTAGGGCTCCTGTAGGGACTAGAATGAACTTCATAAACCAATCTAATGCACGACCTTGCAAAGTTTTTGCTAACTGTTCTTTCTTAGCAGCATCATCGGTGATCTGTTTTATGGTCCAGACCGCTTCACACAAAAACCAATACTATTTTGGGTTGTCTGTTGCACTCCCGTGGAACAATAGTAACTTAGCATCATCGCCGGACATTCTGGGCTTCCTTCTTCCTTTCGCTATACTACTACCAATTAACTTCTGTGGAATTGACGAACTTGGCAGTGTTGAAGTGGTATTTCTTGCTATCTAAGAGATAGTGAGCGGAGGTGTGGGTACATTGGTGCCGGGGTTTGGTCCTTCCTCTATCCTGGGCATAGCCTGGTTTTCCTTGTCAGGTCTGTGAGGTTGCTTCATCCCGTGTGGCCTTCCTTCACGGTCTTGCGGTTCGACCGTAGCAGGACCTTCTCCTGTCCTTTGCCTCTTTTCTTGTCGAAACCTCACTCCTCCCCTTGTAAGACCACTTTCTTCCTCGGCTTCACTCATAGTCTCATCATTACTTGCACCCATCTACCCCTTACCATTCCATGTACCACCCCCCAATAGTTGCAGTACCCATGGCCTCCACCCACTAGGCTATCTACTGATCAAGATGCATCTTCAATATACCCTTTTCGCAAATAAGCATCTTGATCGATAGTTGAAGCAACAGTAAAAACCTGCCCCGAGGTTCGTAGAAAAAATATCTTTTGGCTTCACTATAGGACTTCTGAGTATCAACCACGAACTCTGTGATACAACCTTCTAGGATGTTATCGAACCACACTTCGAAAGCCCGCGATGCTTTATTATCAACTTCCTGCAGTTCCTAAATCAATTCGAGGGTCCAGGTCATCATTTCACCACCTTGGAAGTTCCTTTTTTGGAAGGTCACCTTTGCAACTGATCTACCCACCCAATGATCTATTGTCAATCGACTGTTCCTGATTTCCTCTTCAGCGAATTCTTGCAACTTCTGATCAAACCATTCTTGGATCTCCGGTTTCGTCGGGTGCCACAACATGTCCTCCTTTCACTCCATACACAGTCCTGGCAACAAAACCATTTGTTGACTCAAACCTAGTCGACAGGGGTCCACATCACTATCGACACCAACTGTAGTCTCCCTGGGCACCAACCCAGACAAGTTTTATCCCTCCCAGCAACACCTGCAGAGCAGATGAGGTCTCACCCGAGGCGTCTAGGAAGAGCAGATGAAACCATGTTTCCACCGAATGAAGGAGGATGGTTGCGGCTATGATACTTAACTTATTGCAGCACTAAGACAAAGATCTTTAAGCATTCAACAGAGTATGAAAGCGACATTCAACCAATACATTCATCATTGCAACAACAGTAATTGTAAAGCAAGTATCGCATCAAAGAGGCATGACATTATTCGTATAGTGCAATATCACATCATCATAACTGAACAAATTGAACGCAGGGATTGCACCAAAATAGCTTCATCATATTATCATTGTCAACCCATATACAACACCTTTGCAAAAGCTAGATCTCCGCAATGACTCTTGACATCAAAACATACCCGGAAATCATACAACATCAAAGCTTCACATTCTCTCTTGTGAATTTTTTGAATCCCTTCAACACTTACAATTCTTATCTATATATAGGCTTCCGCCTTACAACTCTTTTCCACTTCCTACCGACTTCCTAACTGACACTATGGACAATTGACCCAATATCTAACTGACTTATCCAAAAACGACCAAAAACCCACATTCTGTGGTATAGCTGACTCAACATTACATAATATGCGGTCCAAACGACCCAAAACCTGCATTCCGCGGTACAATTGACCCAAAATGCATAACTAATCTTCTGCTGATTGCCATTCACGTCATCTTTTCGCCATTCACGCCATCTTTTTCCTTGTCGCAGCATCGGAGATGCTGTGATGGCACTCTACCAAACTGCCTGCCAACAGACTTCACCTCTTTGTCTTTCAACACACAGGCGGCTGCTTCTCTGCTCATTGGCAGAGCTCCACGGACTCTCTCCTGCACAGGTGGCTGGCTCTTCACGACTGGTCTCAGATGGCTTTTTCACGCATAGCCTTATGCGCAGACTTGTTTGCACTCTTGGTTTCTCTCCTGGCGGCCTCCTCCACCACCGCACAACCTTCATGGCTTCACGCGTCCTCTGATCTCCTTTTCCACGATGGAAACAAAGCACAGGCAGTCTTTCCTATGCAGAAAGCAACAGGAAAATGGTCCTCTGCGCATGGGTCTCCAGCACGATCCTTCCACTGGACCACGGTTCCTCTACAAGCTTACGATGATGACAACCTTTCCACTTCTCTGGTCACTTCTCTTTCTCTCGAACGCGGGCTCCCAATGGCGGCTATGGATCCTCTTATTCTCTGCAACCTTCTCCTCTTCACCTGATCTCTGATACCACTTGTTGGGCATTAATCCCACATATATAAGAAATATGTAACTCAGAAAACAAAATATTTTATAGCAGATTTACACAATACAACAATCACACAAGAGACACCGAATTTAACATGGTTCACCCACTAAATGTGGGATACATCCACAGGACAAGGGCAGACAGTCTTATTCATCATCAATAATAGTTTACAAACTATCAGGGAGAGGGCTTAAAGCCCCGACTCAAAATTTGCCTCAGTGGGCCACATATTTAAGCAAACCTTTCAAGTTACACATAACTGATTATATCGTTGGTGAAACCAATGTGAACCAACTTGACCTAAACTGTCAATTGGTTGTCACATTCCAACACCTACTTGATTAAATTTTCTTCTTTCATCGAAGTAGGAGTAGGCATGCATTGCTAGTTCTAGGTCATTTTGGTTTCCTTCTTTTGCATTTTTCTTTCAATTTTCCACATCAGTTATATTAATTAGATAAGCCTTCGAGGTTTTTAGGAAGTACGGTATCAGAGCCATGATATTTTAGCCCCATGTATGTTTGAGGGCAAGTTTCAGTCTGAGTTAATGTTGCATTGGTGGATTCCCACTTGCATAGTTGAAGGTGAGAGAGCCATTTCCATAATCATTGTGGAAGTTTGAGGTTATTTCTCGACGTTGATTGTTTGAGGTTCTACCGATTGTCAAATACCAGATTGTCAGATATCAAGAGGCTCATGGGTCCTATTCGCTCTTTCATTGGAATGCATCCACAGAAACAGAAAAAAAATAAAAAATAATAATAATAATAATTCACATTGTCTCGATGCAGTGGTCGCTCTTCTTCTACTACCTCCAAAAGGAAAATTCACTCTAGATCAAGGTTTAAAATGATGATTTCAGTGAGGGTTTAGTCTATGGTGAATTACTGTGCATGAGCAACAAATATTTGCATGTGTGATGCCCTTTTGGAGGCTTTTCTTAATTAGAGAACTAGAGAAGATGAGTTGTTGTTTGAAACAAAGCAAGTTGCAGTTTCCAGAGGAGAATCTCATTTTGAGTGGGGGAGTTAACAAGGTCAAGGTGAGACTAGAATAACTGTGATGTCTATTTATGATTCAGATTCCAATGCGTGGATTGCAGTTTTTAGGATAGTCATGGACCATATTTAGCCTCATGGTAAGGGTATTTTTTCTAGAGGAAAGTTTTATTGTATGACCTTCACTCCCAAGGCCTCCCACATCGTAGTGTTCAATACTATTGATGGAATTTGGATAGGAATTCTATTTCCTGAGGGATGCTGAGTGATTTGCATAAAAATTTAGGCATATGTGAGGGAAAAGTAGTGCAAGTAGACCGGAAGGAAGTTGATGGTCTCCGTATGTGGAAGTTGAATGGAGGATAAAAATATGAAATATGGTTTGAGACTCGTGAGAGCAGTTCAACAATAGGTCTCTTTCCATCACCACCTTTAGTGATAGTGAACAACAATGAGTTGATAATGGTAACTGATTGGGACAGGAATGTGTCAATATTCAACTTCAAGGTGGGGAAATTGTTCATCTCGAAAATGAAAGTGAGAATACCAGGTCTTCGTACATCTCAACAACAAATCCAAGGATCTAGGTCTTCCTTCGAATCCAACAACATGTGGTGGGGCTTAGTCCTTATTTATACAAAGATCTCAGAAATTTGGGTTGTTAATTGTTATTTATGATGATTGTATTGTAGATGTTAATGGTGACTAAATTGTGTCTTTTAATAAATATTTCTTCATTTCTTTTTCATATGTTCATTAAAAAAAATCGATTATGAAAAACATCAAATTACAGATCTATCTTCTTATCAAAACTAGTAACAAAAAAAACATTAAATCCAACTTAAGAACATTTACTAAAGGTATTTGAAAGGAAATGGGGCCAACTCCTTTCACATGATAAGTTCCATAATCCCCAATCTCCATGCTCTTGTTTTTTTCTTGTTCCTACAATTTGTTGAATATTAACCCATTAGATTCCATATGTCTCGAAGCTCCATTCTCCACAAACCACCCAACACTAGACATAGTATTAGAGGGAAAGAAAGTTAACAATGCCATATCTTCGTACATTTTCAATATAATGAATAAAGATCATCCACCTATCATAGGTGAAAAAAACCTAGCATCTATTGGAATAGATCAACCACCTATGATAGTTCCTCCTAGCCATCTCACTTCTTGAAAATCATACCAACTATTAATAACATAGATCTATCATCTATCTCTAGCAACCCATCAAATAAATAAACCACATATCACTGGTCCTTATTGGCATGAAACTTGCTAAAAGTACATCTATAACAACCACCAATGTAGTAAATTCATCTCAATAGAAAGTCACAAAAATTTCTTACAGGTGCAAGTGCTCATCTCAAGCAACCTAGGGTATCGCACCTAGGAACTTTAGATAAAATCAAACCATTCCTAGGTATTTTGTAGCTAAAATACAATAACCCTTTTACACCTAGAGTGATCTAGATCATAAAATGTTTGATACCATGTGGAAGTTTCCAAAAACTCAAGGTTTAATGGAAATCATAAATTTCACCTCTTTGTCTAGAGGTTTCCTATATCTTAACTCTATGAATTTGAAATCTGAGGATGTTATAAGATATGAAACAAAATAGCAGTGGAAAGTGAACATTATTTCAATTCTTAACAACCCAATATTCTAGGTAATTCAAAGAGCAAAAATACCAAGTAAATTGATCAGTTTCAACCCTTTAGGGAAATCTTATCATGCATAAACCAAATTTGAAAACTCTTTTTTTTATACCATTAATAATAGTAATAAAACAACCTTTAAATTCTTCAATTATCATGCCATGTTAGAATTTTTCCCTTTATCTATTCAAAATCAACAAGACATATATAACCGTAAATAACAATTCATGAAGAACATAGATGGATGAAATTCAAATTTGTAATTAATAGATGTTGTGGACAGTTGAAAACTTCAATAATATATTGAAGGTGAATTTGTTCTACATGTCATAGCATTATCACAAGGCTAGTACAATCCACTATCTTGCCAAAACCCTAGCTTAATCAAGGATATAAATATGCATGAATCACTTAAATAAGTCCTCCAAGGAAAGACACCCTTGTCTTCGTCACCAAATACACCATAGATTTATATAACAAAACCCTAATCTCAATAATGTAAGAGATGAAACCCTAACCCTAAACATCGATATTCTCCAAGATTGTCAAAAAACCCCATGGAATCCAAGAGAGAGAGATTAAAGTACAAATGAAGAGCCAAGAAATAGAATTTGACTAGTGTGCACTTCCTCCACATCAAATCGTTATACAAGTGTGAAATAATAATAAACACAATGAGATGAATAATATATAGATCATCATCTCCAATGTCTTATTATTCACAAGGTTAAACCCTACTCACAAGAGAAATTTCCAACAAAGATGTCCTCCTCTCATGTATAACTTGTCCTAAGGTTTCCTCATGAACCCTAGTGAACCACACCAACAATACAAGTAAAACTATAGGATTATAATGATGATAATAGATTTAAGGGATATTTCCTTTATATGTATGAGAGGAAAGGCAGGCCAACAATACAATGTGGGCCAATTACTTACAAGAAACATATAAAGACACATGTTGAGTGCAACACTCCAAGTTTAAACATGCCAATATCAAAGGAAATATCATATACAATTTATCCCAACATTTAACACTAAAAACCTCCATTATAGGGTGTTTTCCTTGTAGTGCTAGGTTTGGAGAGGACAGTTCAAGATTTATGCGATGAACTATAGTAGATGTGACCTCAAGTCCACTAGCATGAGTTCGATGTCCCTAAGTTTGTCTCACTCGCATCTCCTTAGGAGATCCTTCAAGTCGTCTACGAATCATGGAAACACTTAAGAGCCTAGATAGTAGAATTGCAAGAACATGTGGATGTCGCACAACACCAAGAAAACACTCAACAATAGTAGTTGTTGGTGAAAGTGCCAACTTTGGTAACCAAAGTTTCGGCTAGTCACTCCCGCCTTTAGCAAGTCAAGAAAGATAGATAAAATATATTTTCCTCTTTGGATAATTGGGATGGCCTGCTTGAGAAGCATCAACAATCGATGGAGACTTTACGCACAAAGATACAAAAGATGCACTAGGAAGTGCAAACATCTCTTATCCATTGGAGCAACAGCTGAAGTACGAGGAGATTTAGGTTGTGGGTGATTAACTACACATGATACATGGTATTTTTGTGGTTGTGAAGGATACTATTGGAGAACTCCGGCCTGAAGCTCACACGACCTACCTCCAATTAAAACAACTCAAATCCTTTAGATATTTTGAATGGAATTAGTTGAGGTAGTAGAATCCCAATACCCCCAATAGTGAAAAGGTGCAAACTTTTATCACAAGAGCTAATCTTCTAATGGGAAGTGGAAAAATCAAGTTGAGAAGTATGAATAATTCTGTAGCTTCATTATAGACAAGGTTCCATAGTTTTATCCTTCATTTGAAGGACAAGAAGAAGTGCAAAGAGTACAAACGCATGTGGGTTGACTTGAGGGCAAGTCAATGGTTGTGTTTGAGGCTAGTTGGCTCCTTCATTTTGATAGTTTTAAGCCACAGATCTCAAATATACATTAATAAAACAATTCTCATAATAAACGTATTCTTTAGTGTATAACAAATAAAGTAATGCATTTCTAATACATTAAAACATAATATTTTAAGGGTTAGAATAACTTATCTAAAAATCCTTCCAAATAACTGAACTAGCTAAGTCCATGTACCACCCTACTATAGGCATTCCAAAAAAACCTATAATTTTTCTCCCTCACTATAATTGTTTTGCCTCATTAGAAGCTCCCCAAGATGATCCATGATATTACTAAAACAATAAACTTAGGATTTTCATAGAAAGATCATAGAGAATTTATAATCCTAAAAGAAGTTTTCTTAGTTTCTTGTAATCCAACCAACCAAGTGACACCTATCATTATATTTGTGGAGTCTTGGGATAAATTTTTGAAGAGAATGTTTCTGTAACTTTAATGTTTAGGAAAAATAATTACTTGACATGCAAGACCTAAAAATTTACTTTATCCTTTATAATATCATGGTCCTTCTTTAATGGAAACATGTCTAAGGAGTTTTTAGAATTCAAACATGTTTATTTACACAATGAAAATTGTTATCCATAATCATGAATATCAAAACATATAATTTGTTTATGATAATTCAAAACCAAGTCATAAAAAATTACATTTAACATGTTAATAACTAACATATTGTACTTCATATTTAAGGGTAAATAGGGTAATAATATAGGGTATTACATAAATAGCCAAAAATAAATTCATATTCATTGAACTAACTACAAATTCACTTCTTGAAATTACAAAAATATAAATATAAATGTGTTTTAATAAATATAAAATTTGAGTAAAATTTTGGAAATAGTTTAAAACTATTAAGAAACTAAATCAAATGGTTTGATTATGAGGTGAAAACTATACTCCATGTTTTTGGCATGGATTAATAAACTGGAAAATCGGCTTATAAAGTGTATTAAACTCTTTCTAAAGATTTGAAATATCAATGTTGAAAATGGCTTAGAGGAAATAGTTTGAAACTACTAAAAAATAAAATGGTTTGATTGTGAGGTGAAAACTATAGTCCATGTTTTGGTATGGACTGATAAAGTATAAAAGGGGCTTCTAAATTGTATTAGACGCTTTATAAAGATTTGAAATGTAAATGTTGAAAATGGTTTGAAGAAGAATCCTAATGATGCTTATTTGACAATTTTCAAAGTTTCAATATAATAAAGTTTAAGAAGTTTGATGGGCATATCGGACTATTTTTTAAAAAGTGCTAGATGAACACATTTGAAACTTCACAACATTCAATTTTAAGAGGGCACCCAATGATGCTTAATTGAGGATTTTCAAAATTTCAATAGAATAAAGTTTAAGAATTTTGATGAGGCATATGGAGCCATTTTTCAAAAGGCTTGATGAATACATTGGAAGGTTTCAAAATATTTGAAATATTAATGTTGAAAAGAGGCTCATCAAGTTGTTTTTTAAATTCATAATCAAAATTTAAGAGGTCAATACCAAATTAGAACATGTAATGTTAAGTTTAGCCTAATTTCACAAGGAAGATTACTGAAAGAAACACAATCACATGATAGACAAATATTTACCCTGGGAAACCCTCATGGGGTAGAAAATCAACAAATACAAAGATGTAGTCCCAAACAAGAGCTCCTCCTACTCCTATGCATATATCTCTCTCTCCTATGCCCCAATCACAAGTGAGTGAAATGAATGAGATAAATGAGGAACACACCTCCTAACTGACTTTTCACCCTAACGGGGTTGACTTCTCTTAGGAGAGTCTAATAACCCCTAAACAACTAACTCAGGGTCGACCCCACATGGGAGATCCAATAACCCTAGTTACCACATTCTCTCGTAGGATTAAACATCTCCGAATATACAATAGGGTCTTCATGGAGGAATGAAACATCTCCGGAATAATAAAGTACAAATATAATATTCTTGGAAGTTACAATATTTCAACACTCCCCCTCAATGAGAAAGATATTATAACAACATCTACAGGAGTAAGGAGTCATCAAATACATGATGCATGATACATATATAAATCATTGGAATCTTTCTTCATACATCATCAGTAACTCAACCAGTTACTGGAACATCTTCAAGATCTTCAATACTAGATCTTCATCTTCAGCAACACTCGAATAACTACAACAACATCATCATCTGGATCTTGATCAATAGCCTCGTCATCTAGATCCTCTCGATCAACAGCATCATCATCTGGATCCTCCCGATCAACGGCATCGTCATCTGGATCCTCTCAATCAACAGCATCCTCATCTGGATCCTCTTGATCAACAACATCGTCATATGGATCCTCTCGATCAATAGCATCATCATCTGGATCCTCTCGATCAACAACATCATCATAGCAGCATACTCTACAATACAAATGATCCTATTATGGGATGATTAATCCCTCTCACTTTAGGACATAGGTCCAAGGATGATACAATCCTGATCCACTTACGGGATGATCAATCCCTCTCAATTTAAGACATATCTCATGTCTATGGATGATGCAATCCAGATCAACTTACAGGATGATCAATCATTATCACTTTAAGACAACTCTCATGTCTAGGGATGATGCAATCCCAATCTACTTATAGGATGATTAATCCTTATCACTTTAATACATCTCTCATGTCTAGGGATGATGCAATCCCAATCTACTTACAGGATGATTAATCCTTATCACTTTAATACATCTCTCATGTCTAGGGATGATGCAATCCCAATCTACTTAAAGGATGATTAATCCTTATCACGTTAATACATCTCTCATGTCTAGGGACGATGCAATCCCAATCTACTTATAGGATGATTAATCCTTATCACTTTAAGACATAAGTCCAAGGACGATGAAATCCTGATCCACTTATGGGATGATCAATCCCTATCACTTTAGGACATAAGTCCAGGGATGATGCAATCCCACAAGTACTCTTAGACAAAGTCTAAGTATCACTTCATCGACCTCATCATTGGAACAGGAAACAAGTATCCTCATCATCGACAAAAGTATCCATATTATCAATACATGTATCCTCATCAATAAAAGTACCCTCATCATCGACCTTACAGTCAATATAGGCAATCTCATCATCGATACAGGTATCCATATCGATACTAGTATCGAAATATTATCATTGACCATATCACTCCCCCTTTCGAGGAGGGTCCTTCTGAACTACACCAAGCTTGTCTCGGAAATACTCAAACTTTACTCGAGACAGAGGTTTGATCAAAATATCAACAACTTGTTCGTCAGTGCTCACATGCTCAAGCTTGATAGCTCCTTTCTGCACCATATCCCGTATATAAAAATATCGGATCTCTATGTGCTTTGACTTATCATGGAATAATGGATTCTCTGTCATCTTGATACAACTTTGGTTGTCACACAGGATTACAGCTGGTTCCATCTCTAAGTCAAACAAACCTGATAATAGTTTCCGAAGCCATTTTACTTCACATCTAGCAGAGCAAGCAACAATATATTCCGCTTTAGCTGTGCTAAGAGCCACAATAGACTACTTCCTGCTAAACCACGAGATCATGGCAAATCCTAGACAATAACATCCACCCGATGTGCTCTTCATGTCTGATACACTGCCTTCCCAATAAACATTTGTGTAGCCATACAATCTGAAGTCATGATCTCCAAAATAACATAGACTAAAGTCTATCGTACCCTTTAGGTACCTCATAACATGCTTTGCAGCTATCAGGTGAACATGCCTAGGTTCCACTAGGTTTTGACTCAAGGTGTTCACAGCAAAGCATATATCTAGCCTGGTATTTGTCAGATACATCAATGACCCAATAATTTGTCTGTACAAAGTCACATCCACTAACTCTGATGAGTCATCAACTAACAACTTCAAGTTGGAATCCATGGGAGTGGCCATGTATTTGCATTCCAACATATCAAATATTTTCAAGATTTCCATAGCATACTTTCCCTGGTTGAGAAAGATTCCTTTTGAGCCTTGCCACACTTCCATACCTAGGAAGTAGTGCATCAATCTGAAATCTTTCATCTCAAACTCTAAAGAGATCTTCTTCTTGCACTCGATAATCTGTTTCTCATTCCCTGTCAGAAATAGATCATCCACATATAGCAACAATATGGCATGTTCATCATCCATAACCTTGAGATAAAGATTAGGATCAGCTTTACTTTTGGTAAAGCCCAAGCTTTTCAAGAAACCGTCAATTCTTCCATACCAAGCTTTGGGAGCTTGTTTCAACCCACAAAAATCCTTCTTTAATTTGCATACATGGGTTCTTATATCTTCCACCTCAAATCCTTGTGGTTGTTCTATGTACACTTCCTCCTCAATCACACCATTTAGGAAAGTTGTCTTTACATCCATCTAGTGTAATTCCCACTTCATCATGGATGCAAGTGCCATGATGGTTATGGAAGTGTATCTTGCAACTGGTGCAAATGTCTCTTCATAGTCAATTCCCTCTTTCTGAGAGAATCCTATGGCCACAAACCTTGCCTTATAATTTTCAATGCTACCATCTACAGCATGCTTTATCTTGTATATCCATTTGGAGGATACCACACTTTTGTCTTTTGGTTTGGGAACTATATCCCAAACATCATTCTTCATTATTGACTGGTACTCCTCTGCCATTTCCTCTATCCACTCTTTCTTATGAGATGCCTCTTCATAACTAGTGGTGGGTTCTTGATCTACGAGATCACACATCAAAGCCATATAGTTGGAGAATGACTTTGGTTTCTTGCTTACTCTGGTGGAGCCTTCAAGAGCTCCATATTTTTCTGCTCCTAGTATGATGTCTCTTGCCCATGCTAGCTTTCTCTTTCTTGATATGTTTATGGTAGGGGGTTCTTGTGGTTCTATTATAATGTGATGGTCTTCAGGTGTTACATCTTCAGGGATGGGTACAACCTCTGCAGTTCTGGGAGGTGTATCTTCCTCATATACTTCTTCATACTGGCACTTCCTAGATCTCTTGAGAGTTGTCTCTTCATCAAATGTCACATCTCTACTAATTTCCTTATGATGGAATCCTAGGATGTAGATTCTGAATGCTTTGGATGCTTCACAATATCCAACAAATATTCCCTTCTTCCCAGAAGGATCCATCTTAGTTCTCTTTTCTTTATGTATGTGAATATATACTGGGCATTCAAATATCTTGAGGTGGCTCACCTCAGGCTTCTTCCCTGTGAACACTTCTTCTGGGGTCTTGAATTCAAGAGCACTATGAGATAGTCTATTCTGCACATCGACTGTTGTCTTGGCTGCTTCAACCCATAGATACATAGGTAGGTCTTGATCATGTATCATTGTTTTTATTGCTTCCATAATGGTTCTATTCTTTCTTTCCGCAACACCATTTTGTTGAGGATTGTAGGGATTGGTTAGCTCCCTCTTGATTCCAGCTTCTCTACAAAAGACTTCAAAATCCATTGAAGTATATTCTCCACCATTATCTATCCTGAGTATCTTGATCTTCTTTTCTGAATGATTTTCTATCAAGGCTTTGAATTCCTTGAACTTTCCAAATACTTCATCTTTTCCCTTTATGAAATATATCCAAGTCTTCCTTGAGTAGTCATCAATAAATGTAAGGTAATATTCATACCCACTCAATGATGTGGATGGAATTAGTCCACATACATCTGAATGAATCAATTCCAAAGTACTCTTAGTCTGTGTTTCACTCTTTGGAAATGGATTCTTGATATTCTTCCCTTTTGCACATCCTTTGGATGTGCCATCATGATCAATCTTTAAGTCTAGTAGTCCTATAACTACCTTACTCACATGAGGTAGTGCTTTGTAGTTAATGTGAGCAAGCCTCCTATGCCATAGCTCACTTGGGCTAGTGGCTTCATGAACAAGGGCAGCTTCAAGATGACCCTTGAGTTTGTAAAGCTCTCCTTCCTCTTCACCAATAACAATTGCATCCTCAATTGATTTCCCTTTGGGCCACATGAGTACTTGTCCATTTATGAATGCAACCCTATAACCTTTCTTATCTAATGTTGAGATAGAGAGTAAATTCTTCTTCAAACCCAGTACATATAAGATTTCCTTCATCTTCAATGCAGTTCTAGAATCAAGCTTGTAGCTTGCTTCACCAACTCCCTTGATGGGATATTGATAGTCATCTCCTAAAGATACCTTCTGTGGAGAGGTATTCTCTTCAAGTTTTGAAAGAGTCTTCTTTTGTCCTGTCATGTGCTTTGAAGCACCATTATCAATGAGCCAGAGAGTGCAGAGAATAGAACATACTCTTCTGCATCTTCTTCTTCTACTACTCTAGCTCTTTTCTTTTGAGGTGTTTCCTCCTCTTCTTCTTCACTATCATCTTCTGCTAGACGTGCTTCATATATTTTGTGGTGAAAACCCTTTTTCTTCTTTAGAGGACAATCCTTAGCAATGTGTCCTATTTTGTGACAAGTGAAACATTGGAATGAGGAGTAATCTCTTCTTTGATTAGATCCTCTTTTCATTTGAAATATTTGTGGAGGTTGAGACTCCTTATGGCTATCCTTCTTGAAATTTGGTTGACTTGTTCTTCTCTTGGTATGGGTGGCCAATGCTTGA
The DNA here is from genome assembly GCA_027924585.1 of Larix kaempferi. Classification (NCBI taxonomy): domain Eukaryota; kingdom Viridiplantae; phylum Streptophyta; class Pinopsida; order Pinales; family Pinaceae; genus Larix; species Larix kaempferi. The sequence continues at coordinate 5,539,587 of BSBM01000130.1, forward strand.
TCATCTTCTTTGAGTAGTGCTTCTCTATTGGCTACTCTAGCCTCTTCTTGAATGTAATCCTCCATTACCACATCAAACTTCATACTTTCTTTCCCGGCACACATGGTTTGGATAAATGAGTCTCAAGGTCTAGTGAGATCATTGAGAGCAGTCATGACTAGTTCATCTTCATCAAGGTTGTCTCCAATGGCTTATAGTTGTTGTTTGAACTGGGAGAACCTTGTGAAGTAATCTTGAATAGATTCTCCTTTATTCATCCTGGTGCTATTTAATTGAGATCTCAAGTTCATCTTTTTGTTGATGTTCCTCCCTTCATGCATTCTGCCTAGGGAATCATACATTTCCTTTGGGGTTTTCTTGGATGCCACTTGGGGAATCAAGTGGTCCTTGATAGAATCAGGAATGATTCTCTTTTCCCTAATCAAGTCCTTCTTATACTTATCTTTGGCTTCATCTTCCTAAGGTTCTGAAACCTCATCTTTGATATATTTTTTTAGATCATTCTCTTCAAGAATAAGACCAATCCTATATTTCCATGCCCGAAAATTCTCTATACCCTCTAGATTTTCTTCAAGCTTAGTGGTTCGAGCCATCTTATCTAGGAGGTCACATAAATTAAAGTTTCTCAAAAGATAGAATAACACTTACCAAGAGATGTGCTTGATTGAATTGAGATGACTGGTGAACTCTGCTTCTGGAAACTTCAACTTTTCACCCTTCAAATATGATCAACAACTTTCGGATCTGCAACAAAATTTCTGGTTTTCTGGTTCACACTTTTTCGGGTTTATTGGTGCACAGGTGTGCACTTTTTCTGGTTTACTGGTTTTCTGGTTTTTTTGGTTTTCTGGTCCAGAAGTCAAACTAGGGTTTCACAAAGCCCGGGGTTCTACCCACTCAAAAAGTTCGATCTAGGGCTCAGAATTTCAATTTTTAGAAGGAGCATCCAACCATGCTCTTAGAATCCAAAAATTCCAACTTTTGCAGAAACCCTAATTTTCACCTTGTGAAAGATGTCCTATTCAGGCTAGCTATGATACCATGTTAAGTTTAGCCTAATTTCACAAGCAAGATTACTGAAAGAAACACAATCACAAGATAGACAAATATTTACCCTCGGAAACCCTCATGGGGTAGAAAACCCAGCAAAGCTTTCCTTAATATAGATAATCAACCAATACAAAGATTTAGTCCCAAACAAGAGCTCCTTCTCCTCCTATGCAGATCTCTCTCTCTCCTATGTGCCAATCACAAGTGAGTGAAATGAATGAGATAAATGAGGAACACAGCTCCTCTATTTATACTCAACTCCTAACTGACTTTTCACCCTAACAGGGCCGACTTCTCCTAGAAGAGTCTAATAACCCCTTTAAACAACTAACTTAGGGCCGACCCCACATGGGAGATCTAATAACCCTAGTTACCACATTCTCTCGTAAGAATAAACATCTTCGGATATACAATAGGGTCTTCATGGAGGAATGAAACATCTCCGGAATAATAAAGTAGAAATATAATATTCTTAGAAGTTACAATATTTCAACATGTAATACCAAATCAGAACATGTAACTTTCAAATGATAAAAACCACTATAGATCCATCTTAAGCCATAATCTATGGATCCAATTAAGGTGTAAATTTTTTTAATAACTTTTTATTTGGTTTTAAATTTTTATTTTATAAACATAATTTTCCTCATACTACATCTTCCCCATATTGAGTTGTAGAACACCTAGCTACTCTCAATGCAATAATTGACATGGACATTTGGCAAGATGCCATAGGTTATATGGCTTTATAAACCCATAACTTATTAATATCAAAATGTATTAAATAATGAAAACAAAGATTAAATGGCCAGATTTTATGGTTCAACTACACATTGAGAAGGGACTTCTAAACTGAGAAACCTTTAGAAGTGAATGATACAAGTTGACCATCATGATTTAAATGTGGTTCACTAAATCAATCAAGAGTTGTTTTTTATTTTGCAAAATTTGAATTTAACTGAGTTTGAGAATTGTAACCAAGGTTATCTCTTGTTTTTAACTTCCATTACCATTCAAAATATTGAATTGAAGTTCACTCAGCTTATTCTTTCAAAATATTAAATTGAAGTTCACTTAGCTGATTCTTTCGTTCGTTTGGTCTGACAAGGTTCACTGCGCTGATCCAGAGTGGCGGCTGCAGCCTGAAGTAAAAGGAAATATTTATTATCTTTGTGGGAGAGAAATATTTTAGTAATGGAAGCAGAAATTTGGCAAAGGCTTCCAGAAGAGTTGTTGTTCATGATTTTAGCAAGGCTGCCCATTAGGGTTCTTGGCAAAATGAGCACTGTTTGTAAACAGTGGAATTATTTTCTCTCTTCCCGTCAGACTCTGCAACAAGTTGCTCCAAATTGGTCGTTGCATTCAACCCCGGGGTTTCTGATTCAGATCCATTGGGATTGGGAAGATGATGTGGAATACTGGGTTACAGAAGGACTGGGTTCATACATTTACAAAGTTCCTTTGCCCGATCGCCATCGCATCGTTGTGGATAGTTGCAAGAGCATCTGTTGTTGTCGTACAAGAGAGGATATGTTGGATCTTTACATAGGCATTCCTGGAACCGGGAGTTGGAGACATCTCCCTCGACCTCCTATATCTCATTTCAGTTTCAATGGAATGGCTTTTAATTCTTCCATTGGGCGTTGCACTCTGCTGCTCGGCTATAGTCGAAATCAAGGTCAAAATAGAAGAATTGAGATGTGTATTTATGATTCAGAATCCAATGCGTGGACTGCAGTTTCCATGATGGTCCCCGACCATATTCAGCCTTTTGGAAAGGGTATTTTTTCTAAAGGAAAGTTTTACTGGGCGTCCTTCAGTCCCATTAACTCCAACATCATCGTAGTCTTCAATATTGCTGACGAACGTTGGACAGAAATCCCACTTCCTGAGGGATACAGATACATTAGTTTACCTCAAAAGTTATGTGGATACGATGGGCAGGTGGTGCTAGTAGAACGTAAGTGGTGGTGGGCAGGTGGTGGTGATTGTCTTCGCATGTGGAAGTTGAATGAAGCAGAACAATATGAAATGTGGTGTGACTTACGTGCAGAGAGCCATTCGACAGAAAGACCCTTTCCTTTCGTCCCTTCAGTAGCAGTGAACAACAGTGGGTTGATAATGGTAATTAATTCGAGAATGAAAATGTCAATATTCAGTGTTTCAATATTCAACACTGTGGGGGAATTGATCGTCCGGGAAATGAGATTACCAGGGATTCGCACGCAGCAACAAGCAGTTCGACAATCTGTGTCAGCCTTCGAATTCAATAACATGTGGTGGCCCTGATTTTAGAAATGTGGGTTGTTAATTGTTATTTACTATTATAGTTACTTTGATAAATATTGATAGGTTACAAATAAGTGAAGTGTTTATAAGTTTATCCATTTTCTATGTCTCAACTACATGTTTTTTTTAACTATTTTTTAGTTCAACTGATTGTCTATTAAGAACTGCCAGTCATCCATGTATAAGTTAAGAGTTATCTATGCATTAATTACCAGTTATCCTTGCATCAGCTACCATTGGTTTTTTATATTTTTTTTATAATTATTTATTTATAATTTGAAAATACTGCTATAAAATCAAAATCAATGTAAACAGTACACTTGTCTCATCCTCATGAAATCTAAAATGCATAAGTGCTATTCTACCTCAATTCTAATGTATAAACATTTATAATTATACCCCAAGGATAAGCACTTTAAAAATACCCCAGATTCCAAGCAGCTCCATTGGTATATTACCTATGGAATATAGGTAATATACCAATGGATATATTTAATTTAAACTCATTTTTAATATTTTTATTAATAAAGAAGGGAATTTGATTGATTTGAAAATACTTTTATTTTAATTTATATATTTTATTATTATATTTTAAAATAATTTTTATATAATTTTTTTTTATATAATCATGTGAATATCATGTCAAGGCATTTTCAAGATTGGTTTTTTTTGCATGTGGCATAATCTAGAGCATTTTCACTTAGGGATTTTCACCTTATATTTTTTAAGGTTTGGCTTTTTTATTAGAGCATTTTCATTGGGGTTTTTGAGTGCCTCACAATCTAGGGTATTTTTACTTTACAGAGCATTTTCATAAAGGCACTTTCACCTTTTAAAGGCTTGGTCATTTTCATGGCATGCCTCAAAAACCCTAATCCACTCTTAATCATGTATAGAAGTTCCTTCTCCAACCTTTGTTCTGATTTATTTTATTTATCATTTTATTTTATTGATTTAAATCCACTTAGTCTAAAAGTTTGACGATTTCGAAGTGAAACTCTCAAACTTTGAAATTTTGGGTGCCCTAACAGTTTTTGATGGTGTTGAATTTGTTTCTACCTTCAAAACTGCCATTAAAACATAGTTAAGCTCAGATTTTACAAAATAAAAAACACTAGATTCCGACAAAAAGCACTCGTCCGAGCCAAATCATAGAATATTTAGACGACTTCAGTTAAAACTTTGTTTTACATAGGCACACTACTTTCAAGATTGAAGTTTCTTTATGCAGCATAATCTAGGACATTTTCAGTGAGACATTTGCGTGCATCTCCACAAAGGCACTTTCTAATATTTGGTCATTTTCATGGCATGCCTACAAAACCCTATTCCACTCTTAATGCACAAGTTCCTTCTCCAACTTTGGTTTTAATTTATTTTACTTTCAATGGGGCATTTTCACAAGCATTTTCAATATTGGGGTTTTTCAATGGGGCACATTATTTTTATGATTTGAGTTTTTTTCACTATGGCATAATGTTTTCAAGATTGGGGTTTTTTCATGTGGCACAATCTAGGGCATTTTGTGAGGGATTTTTAGGAACCATTTTCATGGGATATTTTACGATTGGTCTTTTTCATTAAGGCACTTTTTTATCATTTTATTTTATTTATTTAAAACTACTTTTTATGGCAAGTATGAACAACTCACCGGATTTACCAAACACTACCAAAGGGAGACCAACACAGTTACCCTACAGCTTCTTTGTGATCATATAGAATATAGAGAAATGTAGGAAAGAAAGAGAAGCTAAACTTCAAAGTGAACTACAAGCCATGCTTGATAATAAAATTTCATCCTCTGAAGATAAGATTCAAAAACAAATAGACAATAAGATCATAGTGTTGGAGAATAAGTTGCACATAATGGAGATTAGATTACAATAAATGGAAAAGCAAAGCCAAGCAACAAAACAACCAACCCAGCAAGTAGAGATTGATAATTTATAAAATCTTGATATGAAGAGCAAGATTAAAGAACTAGAATGTGATGAACCTGCAATAATTAATTAATGCAAATACACGAGATATCAGAAATAACAAAACTCATAATCACTTTTATATTGATCACAAGCCACTTCGAGGGGGCAACCTCCTTTGACTAAGCTCAATACAATTAACTTCACGGTGCCTTCATAGGCCTCAACACACACTTATATACTAATTCTAGGCGCCAATACTATGGGTCAAAACCATGGGGCACTACAAACTATGGATCAACAATACTACGGGTGACTTACAAAGCAAATGCGCCAACAACAATAACACAAACTATGGATCAACAAATACTACAGGATGACTTACAAAGCATATGCATCCAAAAACAATATACTAACAAAGTAAAGACATGGGTTCCTAACATCCCCTCCCCCTTAAAAAAAATCTTTGTCCTCAAAGCTTTAGATGTGGAAATTGTTGTTGAATCTGAAGGAGTGGTTCCCATGTAGCATCCTCTGGTTGCATGTCGTGCCACTGAATTAAGACCTCTGTGATAGAGCGAGAGCGAAGCTGACGAGTGCGCCGATTGAGGACGGCCTCCAGCTCCAATAGGATGGATCCTTCATTATCCAGTTCGGGTAGAATAGTTTGTCCACTGATGTTGGTGCCAAGAACTTTCTTTAAACAAGAGACATGAAATACTGGATGAATGCGGGAAGAAGGAGGAAGTTCCAATTTATAAGCAACGGACCCAATCTTTTGAAGAATCCGATATGGCCCATAGAACTTTGGAGTGAGCTTATGATTCCCTTTGAGTTTCAGGGAGGATTGATTGTACAGATGGAGACGAAGAAAAACCATATCGCCTGCTTGAAAAGTGCGCTCAGAACAGTGCTGATCAGCTTGTTGCTTCATGCGATTTCTTGCCATGTCAAGATTGTCCCGCAAAATGTGAAGAATTTGATCGCAGTTTCGAAGGACCGTATCAACTTCCTGAACTGGTGAACTGTTGGGGGTGTATGGAAGAAGAACTGGAGGTGCCTGACCATAGACTACTTGATATGGGGTCATTTTAGAGGTATTGTACCACCATTCAGCGAGAGGGAGCCACTTTTCCCACTGATATTGTTGTTCAGAGGTGAAGCAACGAAGATAAGTTTCCAAGCATTTATTGATAATTTCAGTCTGAACATCTGTTTGTGGGTGATACCCTGAACTCATCTTCAGTTTGGTGCCAGTGTGGCGAAATAGTTCTGTCCAAAAATGACTGGTGAAAGTTGCATCACGATCCGAGACAATGGAAGAAGGGATGCCATGAAGATGAAATATCTAGTCCAGGAAAATTTGAGCGACTGAGGAGGCTGTATAGGGATGGCTGAGAGCACAAAAATGACTATATTTGGAGAGGCGATCAACCACAACGAGAATCACTGTCTTCCCACCTAATTTAGGGATCCCTTAAATGAAATCCATAGAAATATCTATCCAAATCCGTGTAGGTATGGGCAAGGGTTCGAGCAATCCTAGAAGGAGTGTCGTTTCACCCTTATTGCACTGGCAGGTATCACATTCAGCCACCATCTGTTGAATTGTCCTTTTCATGCCGTGCCAAAATAAGTTATTCCATGCCCATTCATACGTTTTGAGGAACCCAGAGTGCCCTACTGATGGAGAAGCATGGAGTTCATAGAAGACAACCTGTTGAAGATCTGTGCTCTGGGGAAGCACCAGACGACCCTTGTATCTCGGGGAAGCACCATCCCAAGAGTAATGTGGTACAACAGAAGGGTTGTTGGTCAAGCGTTGGATGATTTGAGATAAGGAAGAGTCATTGACATAAACCTGTTGAACAGATTGCAACCAATTTGGAACAAGCATAGAAATAGTTGAAAGAGAACCTTGGGCATCAAATGTGCGAGAAAGAGCATCTGCCACAATATTGTCCTTACCCTTCTTGTAAGTGATCTCATAGTCATAACCCATGAGTTTGCTAACCCATTTCTGTTGTGCTGGGGAGCAGACATGCTGTTCCAATAAATATTTCACACTCTGGTGATCAATCTTGATGCAGAAATGATTCCCTAATAAGTATGGTCGCGACTTCTGTACTGCATGCAAAATAGCCATAATTTCCTTCTCATATGTAGAGGCAGCTAAATTCTTACCTAAAAGGGCTTTGCTAGTGAACGCAATAGGGTGTTCATCTTGAAGGAGAACAGCACCAAGTCCATTGCCACAAGCATCACTCTCAATAGTGAAGGGCTTGGAAAAATCAGGCATAGCTAGAACATGTGTAGTACACATAGCTTGTATCAGTTTGTCAAATGCACACTGAGTAGCATGTGTCCATGTAAAAGCATCCTTTTTCAATAGGGCAGTTAATGGAGCTACAATCTTCCCATAATCCTTGACAAACTTGCGGTAGTAACCAGTCAACCCTAAAAAACCATGAAGGCTCTTGAGTGTCAGAGGATGTGGGCAATTGTTCATGGCATCGATTTTGGCAGGATCCATGCGAACCCCTTTTGCTGAGATAATGTGCCCGAGATACTCAACTTCCTTCTGTCCAAAAATACATTTAGATTGTTTGGCATGGAGATGATGGTCAGAGAAAAGTTGCATGACAAGATCCAGATGCTGGAGGTGTTCAGCCCATGTTTTACTGTAGATGAGGATATCATCAAAGAAAACCAAAATGAATTTCCGCAAGTAGGGCCGAAATATTTTATTCATTAAGGCCTGGAATGTGGAAGGAGCATTAGTGAGGCCAAAGGGCATGACCAAAAACTCATAATGGCCATCATGTGTGTGGAAATATGTTTTAGAGATATCATCCTCATGAACCCGAATTTGATGATACCCAGAACGAAGATCCAACTTGGAGAAAAATTGAGCCCCATGAAGCTCATCAACAACAAGAATTGGAAACTTATCCTTGATGGTGAGGTGATTAAGTGCTCGAATTCAATGCAGAGGCGCCAAGACCCATCTTTTTTGCTGACAAGAAGAACTGGAGAAGAAAAGGAACTAGTGCTTGGGCGAATAATACCTTGCTTCAATAAGTCCCGAACGAGCATTTCAATCTCTGTTTTCTGGTGAAATGGGTAGCGATAGGGCCTGATGTTGGGAGGAATGCTTCTAGGAAGGAGCTGAATACGATGGTCTTCTGGCCGTGAAGGTGGAAATCCCACTAGTTCAGCAAAGACACCTGTATATCGATCCCGAATTTTTTGTAGATCCAAAGGAGTAGTGGAGACCGTTGATGGTTGCATCTGAATAGAATGGATCTGAGCGATGACACCATGTGAATTCTTCTTGAGGATTTTTTCCATGCGATGTGAATTGATGATGCTGAGAGACCCTGGTTGTAATCCTGTCAATGTGTGTTTTTTTCCATTGAGGGAAAACTGCATCCAAAGTTCAACAAAATCCCATAAGATAGGGCCAAGTGTGCGTAACCATTGAGTGCCAAAAACCACATCACATCCGCCTGAGGTCAAGGAAAACATGTCAGAGTGCAAGGTATAATCTCCCATAGAGATACGCACATTTCGACACTTCCCTTTGCAAGGCAAGGTGCCCCCATTGGAAATCATGACTTCAAAGTTGGAGCAAGGATGGATAAAACAATCAGCTTGTTTGGCGATCCGAGGGTCAATGAAATTATGAGTGCTACCAGAATCAATGAGTATTGTAAGAGGAAGCTTCTTGAACTTACCCCTGACCCGCATTGTTTGGGGGATGGTGATTCTAGCTAAAGCATGGAGAGATATCTCTGGCTGGTCATCCTGAGACGGAGGGTCAGTAGGCGGTTCCTGATTGTCGACCTGAGCATCCATTGTATCTAGATCTTCGTCACCAATTTCAGAGGCAGGCGGAGAATCCACATCCAAGAGATAGAGCTTCTGTTGAACACATCTATGTCCCCGAGTGAATTTCTCATCACAATTATAGCAAAGCCCCTTTTCTATGCGTTCTTGCATCTCTGTTTCAGACAAACGCTTGATAGGAGTTGGTCGAGGAGCCTGCTGTATGGGTGGTCGTTGCGAACCAATATTTCAGAAGGGAACAAAAGTGGTCTTGGAGCACTATTGGGATGCAATCTTGTCTTCTGCCTACTTAGCCAACCCCAGGGCTTCCATCATTGTGTTGGGACAGAACATTTTGACCTCAGAGTGGATGGCATCCTTTAGACCACTCATAAAACAACTCCGGTAAAAGTCATTAGACAATCCTTCAGTGTGGTTGGCTAGTTTCTCAAATTCGGTTTGATACTCTCCCACAGTGCCAATTTGGCGAAGTTTAGTGAGGGCTCCTGTGAAGTCATCAAAAGCACTAGGACCAAATCGTTGCAAAAGGAGCTGGCAAAAGTCTGGCCATTTTGGCTCTTCATGAGCCTTGATGTACCAACGGTACCATTGAAGAACTTCATGTTCCAAATGAAAGGATGCAAGTGGAACTTTGTTGACATCAAAAGTATTATGCAGACTGAAATACTGTTCTACACGATAGATCCATCCAGTTGGATCAGTACCATTGAAGCGAGGAAAATCAAGCTTCGGACCACGGAAATTGCTGGAAGAAGAGAACCCATTGTTTGAGGAAGACTCGGACTACCGTTTGGTGTTCATGGCTGAATGTTCAAGATGGAGACTGAGAAACTTTTCATCCAGATCCTGGAGTTTGGCTTGGATGGCTGCAAGTGCTTCTTCCATGGTTTTTGCTCCTGCGCGGGTGACAACCATAACCAGGAGTTTTTTTTTTTTTTGACTGGGTAGAAAAACAAAAACAAAAACTGCTTCAGTAAAGGAAAATCTGGATATGGAAAAAAATCTGAAGGGTAATTGGGGTTTGACTAGGTTTTGGACACTGTCGAATTGACAGGGAAGCAGAAAAGGAGGATTTTAGAAGCGGGGTGAAAGAATGGGAAAATTTGACAAAAAGGGACAAAGAAGTAGAATTAGGAAAGGAACTCTATGGTAAAATTTGAAGGTGATTGGGTGAAATCCGTGGAAGTTATGGGAAACCCTAAAAATAGACAAATGTGAGATTTCGGGTTTTGGGAAGTAGAATTGGGGATATGGTCCTCAGGAAGGAAATATGCAGAATGGGATTACAAGGGTTCCCAGGAAGTTTCAAGGGAAACGGAGTGAAAACAAGGGAGATATGGAGAAAAAACAGAATTTGCAGAATGGGATTACAAGGGTTCCCGGGAAGTTTCAAGCGAAACGGAGTGAAAACAAGGGAGATATGGAGAAAAAACAGAAAAAAAAAAAAAATTTCTTTAGAATGGAGCGGCTATGGCTCGGAAGAGATCTGAAACAGATAGATCTACAACGACCCAGAAGTGAGCAGAAACAGAGGGATCTGAAACGGCGCCGAATGGATTGAAAACGGCTGGATCTGGAATGGCTTTCAGAATGGATCTGAACGGCTGGATCTGAAACGACGCAGCAGTGATCGACAATAGTTCAGCTGAAAATAGATATGGACCCCAGGTATGTGCGGCTTCCTAACTGTTCAGGGGTTTCACTCGGCCACCAATGCTGTATGACGGCTTGCGTATTGGGGCAGTACCCCTCACTCCATGGCTCAGGTGAAACTGATAACCGCTTTGCCACAAACGACAGCTCTTGGTTTACCTCATGGGTGGGAACTAGTCAATCAGGTAGGGGTCGTTGCCCTTTTCGCTGGAAGGTCCTCTCAATGGGCCAACTACTTCGGGGTTCCTATGGTACTCCTCACAATGAGTTTTAGGGCTTATGCCCAAGTAATTCCCACAGTTAAGCGGATAAGAATTATTCCCAAATCCGAACCTGCAACAGATGCGAAAAAAAAAATTGGCAGAAATTTCACCCAGCGAGCCCAAGAAAGTGCTATGATACCAGATGTGATGAACCTGCAATAATTAATTAATGCAAATACACGAGATATCAGAAATAACTGAACTCAGAATCACTTTTATATTGATCACAAGCCACTTCGAGGGGGCAACCTCCTTTGACCAAGCTCAATACAATTAACTTCACGGTGCCTCCATAGACCTCAACACACACTTATATACTAAGTCTAGGCGCCAATACTATGCGTCAAAACCATGGGACACTACAAACTATGGATCAACAATACTACGGGCGACTTATAAAGCATATGCGCCAACAACAATAACACAAACTATGGATCAACAAATACTACGGGACGACTTACAAAGCATAGGTGTCCAACAACAATATACTAACAAAGTAAAGACATGGGTTCCTAACATAGAAGCAAAGGTAAATGACAATCTAACCCTAAAGAGTCTAGAAGGTAAATTGGATATCAAATAGGAAATAAAGCTGATTGAATTAGACCATGAGCATAACAAATGAGCCTTGAACCTTGTAATTTTTGGTTTGAAGGAGTAGGATCAATAGGATACACTAGCTCTAGTCATCTTGACGGAGGAGGCTCAAGAGGATTAGCTAGCTCGGTTTTCTAGCTTCTGGTTCTAAAATGACTTTCCATTCCTCATTCAAGGTATGATGTATCATTTGAGCTGATTGATGTTGTCCCAACATTTTTTGAGACATGAAACATGAAAAACGTTGTGAATCCAACTCTTATCTAGTAAGTCCAATTCATATGCTACTGAGCTGATCTTCTTGCTAATCTGATATGGCCCCTAAAATTTGGGCATCAAAGTATTTTTTCCATGTTGTTTAAGTGATAATTGTTAGTATCATTGGAGCCTTATGAACACCCAGTCTACTAATTCAAACTCTCTCAGTATTTTGTGTTGATCTGCTTGATGCTTCATACAATTTTGCACCATTTCTAGGTTATCCTTGAGTAATTGTATAACCCATGATTTTCTTCAAGTTGACTTCTTACTGCTGGTACCTTTGTATTATTTTGAGCAAATCCCTTCCAATTGGTTGGTTCATACCCATATAGAGCTTAAAAAGGTGTCATTTTGTTGGAGTGTGGTAAGTGGAATTATACCACCATTCGGTTAGATGTAATCATTGTAACCATTTGTTTTGATCATCAATGATGAAATTGCGAAGATATATTTCCAGGCATTTGTTGACAATTTTTGCTTGACCATCTATTTGGGGATGGTAAGATGAAATCATGTTAAGAGATGTTCCCATTTGTTCGTAGAATTCCTTCCAGAATTTTCTTATGTCTTCCTGTGATACCCTCCAACTAATTGATCCAAGTTGGTCATTGCATTCCACCCCTAGGTTTGTGATTCAAGTCTAGTGGAATATGAAAGATGATGAGGAATATTGGGTTATATAAGTATTGATGCCTAGAAAAGCTTAGCATCGACGGTAGGGATGCTCCCAAATGAATAATCCCAATTAGATCACTCACTGTTTGGTATGGGGAATCCATCCAGTTAATAGTCCAGCTATCGTAGGTGTGTATGCTTAAATTATGTACCAGTTGCGGCCCGACCCACCGTTTATATTTTATGTTTAAAATATGATTATGCATGTGATTCTAATCTAAATAATGCATCTAACCTATAATTGACAGGCAAAAGCCTCCCAAGTGATGTGTAGGTTCTTGCTGTTGATGTATATGTAACTTCCGAATGTATTTCATCTATGTATTTATTGTACTCCTATAGAGATGTATTATTCCTCTATATGGAAGTGTCGTCATTTGTATTGACAAGTGTTGCAAGTGTAATAACTTGCTAATGGGTTATTAGACCACCAAGTGTGGGGTCGGCCCTGATTAAGTTAACCATGGGTTATTAGACTGAGTTAGACATGTCGGCCCCACTAGTTTATTAGGCAGGTCAGAACAAGTATAAATAGAGATCGGGAGATCTCTATTTCATCATTTCATTATCTCACTCTACACTACTCAGAAAGTGGCGCACATGTGAGGAGGAGGATCAACTGCTAGGAGAAGACTATCTCTGTGTACTTGGGTTGTATTATTGCTCTATCTATCTCTGAGGAAGTTGTGGGGTTTTTCACCTTAGGGTTTTCCCCACAGAAATTCTGTGTGTCTATTATGCTTGCACCTTGTGATGATTGACATGCTTGATATGATTGATATGCATTGTTATACTTGATATGTTGTACATGTTATTCTCTCAGTAAAGATCCTCGAGTATATTGAATTAATGCTAAAAAATTAACATGGTATCAAAGCTTCCTTGAGAAGAAGACATTATGCAGTGGCGGAAACTAGGGTTTCTTGTTTATTGGGTTTCTCTCCACAGATTTTGGAAAAGCAGCAAGGTATATTGACTCTACTCATCAAGGAGAATATTTCTGTCTAATCAGAATTCAATTCTGAGCACTTTCATTTTTGGCCCTAAAAATTAGTGTTTCCACAAAAATAGGAATTTCTGAATTCCGAGACCATAGCTGGAAGCTCCTTGGAAAAATTGAAGTTTAAAGCTTTGGATCAAGATTTTTGGCTGGGTAAAACTCCAAGAAACTCAAACCCTAATTTAGGGTCCTCCTTAGTGAATTCAAAAGATTGAAAAGCATTTCTGAAGGGTGAAACTTTGCATTTTTTAAATTATGAGCACACCAGGCTGATCAGCTCATTAAGGTACATCTTTCTATCCTTTCAAAAATTTGAAATTCACATTTTGAATTTTTAGGGTTTCTCTGACAAACCCTAATCCGGGACAAGATCCAGTTTTCAGCAAAACAAGTGGTAAGACCTAAATATTTTCTATTTCCATTTGAAGTACTCTTTAAAGATGTCTCGCCACACCAAGCTTGAAGACAAGCTTGAAGGGGCTGATAACTTTCGAGCATGGAAGTATAGGATTGGGTTAATCCTGGAAGAAAATGAGTTGGACTCTTACATAAGCTCTGAGGTCCCTGTCCGAGAGGAAGAGGAAGCTAAAGCCCTTCACAAGAAGAACTTGGTCAAGGCAAAGAGGATAATTGCTGATTCTATCAAGGACCATCTCATCCCACCTGTGTCATCTCTGAAGACACCCAAGGAGATGTTTGATTCCCTGACCAAGATTTTTGAAGGGAAGAACATATATCAGAAGATGAACCTGCGGAACCAATTGAAAGGGGTAAAGCTTCTGAATGGAGAGACCATTCAATCTTATTTGTCTAAGGTCTCTCAGATCAAAGAACAGCTTGAAGCTGTGGATGAAGTGGTGGAGAATGGTGAAATTGTCATGACCACCTTGAATGGCCTATCTAGGTCATGGGATTCCTTTATCCAAGGAATTTGATCTCCTTTAGTAGACTATGGGAGGAATGCTCTCAAGAAGAAGTGAGGCTTGTGGCACGAGAAGAAAAGATGGGGAATGAAGATCAAGCTCTCACAACTCACACCAAGAAAGGGAATCCCAAGAGAGAGCCATCTCATTTCAAGAAATATTCTCAACACCATCAGTATAAAGAGAAGAGAATATGTTTCACATGTAATGAGAAAGGACATATTGCTATAAACTGTCCAAAGAACAGAAAGGACAACAACAACCTCAACAAGAAGAAGAAGGGCACCAAAAGGAGGTACCATGCCCATGCTACCGAGGATGATGAACCTCCAAAGAAGAAGGCTAGGGCAGAAAGTGATGATTCATCAAGTGAAGATGAATATGTTCTAATATCTGCTCTCACAGGTACTTTCTCTCATGGTTGTAATGATTGGCTGATTGACAGTGGGGCTTCCAAACACATGACTGGGTTTAAAGAATCTTTTGTAAATCTATCTGAACATGAATCACCCCATAAGGTGAAACCTGGGGATGATTATCAATATCCTATCAAAGGAAGTGGTGAAGCCTCCTTCAACCTAGACTCTGGAAATTCCTTGAAGATGAAAGATGTATTATTTGTACCTGGGCTCAAGAAGAACCTACTCTCCATATCTGCATTGGATGCAAAAGGCACGAGGGTTGCATTTGTAGATGGCCAAGTACTCATGTGGCCAAAAGGTAAGACCATAGATGATGCAGTTGTGATTGGAGAGCAAGAGGGAGGATTATACAAATTGAAGGGACAACCTGAACATGCCATGGTGCATGAATCTATGGATCCAAGTGAACTTTGGCATAGAAGACTTGCACATGTGCACTATAGAGCACTACCAATTGCAAGTAAAGTTGTAGAAGGTCTTTCTGAAATCAAGACCAAGCATGAAGGTGTTTGCAAAGGATGTGCAAAAGAAAAGAACATTAAGAAGGCATTTCCAAGTAGTGAAAGCAAAGCAAAAGGGATCTTGGAAATTATCCACTCCGATGTATGCGGTTCGATGTCATCCATTTCTCTGAGTGGGTATGTATACTATGTCTCTTTCATTGATGATTTCTCTAGGAAGACTTGGGTCTACTTCTTAAAGAACAAAGATGAAGTATTTGACAAGTTCAAGGAATTCAAAACCTTGATGGAAAATCAAACTGATAAGAAGATCAAGACATTTAGATCCAACAATGGCGGAGAATTCACTTCAGGTGATTTCAAGAAACTATATAGTGATTCAGGGATTAAGAGGGAGTTGACTGCTACCTACAATCCACAACAGAATGGAGTTGTAGAAAGAAAGAATAGAAAAATCATGGAAGCAGCACAGGCAATGTTGCATGACCAAGATCTTCCCATGCATCTATGGGAAGAAGCAGCTAGGACAGCTGTATATGTGCAGAACAGAACACCCCACAAGATATTGGACAACAAGACACCAGAAGAGGTCTTCTCTAGTAAGAAACCTGAAGTCAGCCATCTCAGAATATTTGGTTGTCTAGTATATACTCATGTCCCAAAGGAAAAGAGGAATAAGCTAGATCCTTAAGCAAAGAAGGGTATCTTTGTGGGTTACAGTGAAAGCTCAAAGGCTTATGGAATATACTTTCCAGGGTTCAACAAGATTGATGTCAGTAGGGATGTAACATTTGATGAAAACTCAGCATTCAT
This sequence comes from Larix kaempferi, assembly GCA_027924585.1. Taxonomy (NCBI): domain Eukaryota; kingdom Viridiplantae; phylum Streptophyta; class Pinopsida; order Pinales; family Pinaceae; genus Larix; species Larix kaempferi. The sequence continues at coordinate 5,555,762 of BSBM01000130.1, forward strand.
CAAATCAAGGAAGACACCTGTTGAAGATCATGAAGAACCAAAGGAAACCAGATTTCAAGACACTACCATGACTGAAGCAATTCCAAATGTTGATCGTGAAATTGAAGATCCGCAAGAACCTGTAGATCCACCTCATGAGAAGGACTCTCATAAGAGGAAACCTGCATGGGCTAGAGAGCTCATTCAAGATGCAGAAAGATATGGCATTCTAGAAGAAGAACACAGAGCAAAGAAGAGAACTAGATCTCATACCAGTTATGTTGCTTTACTCTATGATATTATGAACAAAGAACCTTTCAGTTATGAAGAGGCAACGGAAAAGAAAGATTGGAAGGATGCCATGGTCGAAGAATATAAATCGATCATGAAGAATGATGTTTGTGATGTGGTCCGAAGACTTGAAGGGAATTCTGTGGTGACTTCCAAATGGATCTACAAGATCAAGCATGCTGCAGATGGCAGCATAGAAAAATACAAAGCAATATTTGTAGCTCGTGGCTTCTCCCAGAAAGAAGGAATAGACTATGAAGAAACTTTTTCTCCTGTGGCCAGGTACACTTCCATCAGATCAGCACTTGCTCTAGCTGCAGTGATGAAATGGAAGATACACCAGATGGATGTCAAGACAGCCTTCTTGAATGGTGTAGTCGAGGAGGAAGTGTATGTGGAGCAGCCACTTGGTTTTGAAACACATGACAGGAAGTCATATGTGTGCAGGTTGAAGAAATCCTTGTGTGGCTTGAAGAAATCTCCTAGGACTTGGTATGGTAGGATGGACAGTTTCCTATCTAGTTTGGGCTTTACCAAAAGTAAAGCGGATTCCAACCTTTACTACAAGGTTGAGGAAGGCAATCCTGTGATACTACTCCTATATGTGGATGACCTATTTTCTACAGGAGATGATAGATTGATTGCCGATACCAAGAGGAAGCTTGCAGCCGAGTTCAAGATGAAGGACTTGGGGATGATGCACTATTTTCTAGGTATGGAGGTGTGGCAGAGTGCAGATGGAATCTTCCTTGGACAAGGGAAGTATGCAGTAGAGATCCTGAAGAGGTTCGAGATGATGGACTACAAGGCCATGGCCACACCTATGGCATCAAACCCGAAGCTTCTGTGTGATGCTTCGTCTAAACCGGTTGATGTCACTGTGTATCGTCAGATGATTGGGTCCTTGATGTACCTGAAGAACACAAGACCAGATATTTGCTTTGCGGTGAACACATTAAGCTAGTTCCTAACGAATCCCAGAGGTGTCCACCTGGTTGTTGTAAAGCATATTTTGAGGTACCTGAAGGGTACGGTTGACTATGGGCTCAAGTATGATGCGAATCAAAAGTTTAACCTGCAGGGTTATGTTGATTCAGACTAGGCAGGCAGTGCTGCAGATAGGAAGAGCACCTATGGGTGCTGCTTTAGTATGGTATCAGGTGTGATCTCTTGGTTTAGCAGAAGCAGTCCTGCATAGCACTGAGTACAGTCGAAGTAGAGTATGTTGCAGCTTGTTCGGCTAGTTGTGAGGAAGTATGGCTGAGGAAGCTACTGTCTGAGTTATTTGATCTTCCGTTGGATGCTACTGGTATCTTCTGTGATAACCAGTGTTGTGTGAAGCTGTCTGAGAACCCAGTGTTCCACGACAGGTCGAAGCACATTGAGATCAAATATCACTATATCAAGTATATGGTGCAGAGAGGAGCATTGAAGCTCCTATATGTTGCGATGGATGAGCAGGTTGCAGATGTCCTGACGAAACCACTAGCTAGAGTGAAGTTCAAGTACTTCAGAGAAAGGCTTGGTGTTCTTTAGATTGTTGACACTTCGAGGAAGAAGTGATGGACACATTTGTTGAAGCCATTCCAAGCATGGTGGGAGGAGGATCCTTCACATGGCTGTGGATGTAAGCATTGGATGATGAGCATCAGGACGATGCTCCAGTTACTACTCTGTATATGCATCATGTTGGATGCTTTATATGATCAGTTGGATCATGTCTCTGTATATGCATCATGTTGGATGCTTTGTATGATCAGGTGGATCATGTATGTGATATGCATCAGCTAGATGTATGATATGCATCAGGTGGATGCATGATATGTATCAGGTGGATACATTGTATGATCAGGATGATCATGTGTGATGAGTATCACGATGATGCTCTGGATAACTTGCATCAAGACAATGCATTGATGATGATCAGGATGATCATGTACATCAGGATGATGTATGGTGAGTATTAGGTTGATACTCTGTGGCCGTGGACAGGTTGTACAGATGAGCATGTAAGTTGACCTAGGATATCCGATAGGTTGGGATGTGTTCCCGTAAAAAGTACTGGGATACTCTTTCGAGGCATTGCTCTGGGAGGACATATAATAGAGCCCTGGGAGATCCGATAGGTTGGGATGTGTTCCTGTAATAAGTCCTGGGATGCTCTTTCGAGGTTTTGTCTTATAGCATATAATAGTGCCCTGGGAGATCCGATAGGTTGGGATGTGTTCCCGTAATAAGTCCTGGGATGCTCTTTCGAGGTTTTGCCATGACCACATGTAATGTAGTCCTGGGAGATCTGATAGGTTGGGCTGTGTGCCTGTAATAAGTCCTGGGATGCTCTTTCGAGGTTGTGTGGAGGAAATCCTAGATGCGTTCTAGGTCCCATCCAGTATGGAAAAGGACTAGCTCTGTGGCAGGAAATCCTAGATGTGTTCTAGGTCCCATTCAGTATGAAAAAGGACTGGCTCTATGGTAGGAAATCCTAGATGCATTCTAGGTCCCATCTAGTATGAAAAAGGACTGGATCTGTGGCAGGAAATCTTAGATGCGTTCTAGGTCGCATCCAGCAGGAAAAAGGGTTGGCTCTGTAGATGATGAAGACCTGCAGGTGCTAGGCCTACATCCGGTATGAAAAAGGACTGGCTCTGTAGAACTTCCAATGACGAGTAGATTCAGAGACTGATTGAGATAGCAGCAGCAATGACGATGACGATGATTTGAGGACGATGCATCAATGACGATGATCCAGAGAAGAAGACTTGTGTTAGAAGATCTGTGTCGAGAAATACCTTCCTAGTTAAGAGGGAGTGTTGATGTATATGTAACTTTGGAATGTATTCCATCTATGTATTTATTGTACTCCCATAGAGATGTATTATTCCTCTATACGGAAGTGTCATCATTTGTATTGACAAGTGTTGCAAGTGTAATAACTTGCTAATGAGTTATTGGACCACCAAGTGTGGGGTCGGCCCTGATTAAGTTAACCATGGGTTATTAGACTAAGTTAGACAAGTCGGCCCCACTAGTTTATTAGGCAGGTCAGAACAAGTATAAATAGAGATCGGGAGATCTCTATTTCATCGTCTCATTATCTCACTCTACACTACTCAGAAAGTGGCACATACGTAAGGAGGAGGATCAGCTGCTAGGAGAAGACTATCTCTATGTACTTGGGTTGTATTATTGTTCTATCTATCTCTAAGGAAGTTGTGGGGTTTTCAACTTAGGGTTTTCCCCACGGAAACTCTATGTGTCTATTATGCTTGCATCTTATGATGATTGACATGCTTGATAGCATTGTTATACTTGATATGATGTACATGTTATTCTCTCAGTAAAGATCCTAGGGTATATTGAATTAAAGCTCAAAAATTAACACTTACCTCCTCTCTTACCACTTCTACCTAATCAATTATTTAATCCTACTCTAAACTAACTAATCTATCCTTGCAAGGAGCAAGTTTAAATAAGAGTAATAATCTGAGAATGCTTATACAAAATCAACAGATATCCATTAAGATAAAGTATGCACATTCACAGCAGAAAATTACCAAAGATAGCTTTGATTATAATTAAAACAATTTATTACTCTGTTAACACATAGATATTTGCATAGATAAGGAAATCATTCATCACCATTGAAATAGTTCAACAAAGTTAGAAATATCTCAAAGCAAGAACATAAATAGAAAATAAATAGTTCTGATTTGTCCATCACAACTTTCCACCCAAACTCTGTGCAAGCTTTTCCCAGCGAATAAGTCCTTCTTCATTAGCAGAAAAATAATTCTCTTACACAATGTTTCCAGTATCTAATTCACTAGCAAAATTCCACCTCTGTCTAGTACCATTTCCCCCATATGTATATTACAAGAGAATTGTTTGTACGTGACTGATAATTTCGGTTTCCTCTACGTTCTTTGGCTTGCTAAATTTGTCTTTTATGTCAACCGTTTCCTCTGAGCACGGTCTTTCAGCTTCCTTCGCATTATGATTAATCAATTTGGCTTCATCTGCGTCCTTTGGATTACCATTCTTGTCTTTTATGCCTATTGTTCCTTCTGCTCATAGCCTTTCAGCTTACAAGCGTCCTGAGGAAACAACAAAACCAATGTATAAGCAAAACTCATTATTAAGCAAAATCCTAATGAACATAATACAATTTCAGAAGCTTTATTTGTCAATATGATTTGCAAAAGAAAGATTTAAAATTCCACGATCTTGTTTTGGCCTGAGAATGATAAATAATGCAGAGGTGGAAAGTCAGAAAAGGCTTAAAAAATGGTTGAAATCATCCTTCCGCAATCTGCAATGTGGGCCTGCAGGAGTGCGGAATTGCAGGTGCCAATTTCCAACATTCAAAAATTCCATCCGCAATACGCAATCCGCAATGCGGGATTGCGAGAGTGCGGGAATGCGGAAATGTGGAAAGCAATTCCAAAGTCGGAAATGCAGTCTGCAATCCGTAATCCACAATCGAAAATGCGGGAACATCGAGGTGCGGGGCCGCGAAATGCCGAACAACAGTATGTGGGATTGTGGGCATGCGGATTTCGGAAATGTGGGAAACCATTCAACAAAATGAAAAATCAATCCACAATCTGCAATCCACAACCGGAACTATGGAAAAGTGGGATTGCGGCATTGCGGGATTGCGGAAAAAAATTTAGAAAGTCGGAAATACAATCCGCAATCCGCAATTCGCAATTGGAAACGCGGGGAAGGAGGAAATTTGGGATTGAGGAATTGCAGGATTGCGGATACAGTTTCAAACGGTTGGAGATGCAATCCGCAATCTACAACTTGACATTGGACATGCAGAAATGCGGAAAAGGCATGATGCAGAACTTAGTAATGAGGAAGTGAAGAAATGCCTTTTCTTTTGTTATTTTTCAAGAAAAACTAAGTGTCAGGGGTAAGATCAAACAAACTCTGAGTAATATCAAAGGAGGGGCCCTACAATTTTACAAAAAATTCGGGGTCCACATTGCAGCTGCAACAATTGGCGACTAGATGGTGAACACAGATCTCAAAACAAACTCATTTTAGGATCACAATTGCTTATCTGTTATTAATTCTGATTGTAAAATTGTGCCCTTATCATTTTACTAGGATTTTAAAATGCTAAAGTTTTATACAGGGAGAGGAGCTGTCTTGAATCATATTGGTCATTTATTTTGGGAAATAGGGAAACCTGGACCAGATTTCCTGACCACTCTCCCGAGGCCATAATATGGAGTTCATTATTAGTCCCATCTTTTGGTTACCTCTAAATATGACTCCATAGGATCATAACAAAATCAAACAGATGTATTTGTTTGTTCTTCATTCCCATGTTATCAGCATTTCTTTAGATGCTTTCTTTTGACGAGTTTTATCATTCGATTATTTCATCAATAACCTTCTTCAATCTTCAACATTTGACATTCGTTCTTCCATCCATAATGTCCTTTTGTGTGAGTGATGAGTTTTCTTTGTTTTTCATACTCACGGACGAAGAAGAACCTTTTGGAATTATCATCTGGGCGATCTTCTTGATTGGATGTATTTATTTTCAAAACATTTCTTTGATGGAGATGAAACTTTTCAGAAATTTTGACTCTTCATTATAAGCCTTTTGGCTGTAATGGGATCATTTTAATTGCCATACATCTACAAGACTTGCTTCCTTTACATGGGTCAATTATAGTAGGCTACCTGAGATGGTTATTTATGTGTAAGTGAGCGGAGCCCCAAGATACTAATTTAGAATTCATAGATCCTGGTTATTTCACAGGGCTTACATTAACACAACATAAAACATGAAGTAGGTTTCCCCTTTTAAAACAAAGCAACAATTAAAATCACTAACGACATTATTTTTTACAAACATAATTCCTTTTGTTATGAAGCCAATTCTAATCCTTCTGTGATTATAAGCATTTCACATTAGCTTATTCATATGTTTGTAATTTTGTACATCTCTCTGAAAGTTGAGCTGAGGTTTATTTCAATCAAGCAAAAACTAGTTAAGCAAAACAAGATCAAACCAAAATGAGATAAGGCTTAAACTAACTAACCTAAGAAGAGAATAAATAAAAATCAAACGGAAAGTTAGGAATCAACAAAAATATTTATGTACAACAGGTCTCCCTAGTGTGCCATCACTTACTTCCCAAATAAATTATGATAGCTTCAGGATGAGGGTTGTTTCAACACGAAGAAAACTAAGTTCATTTGGTGGGGTCAAGATTAAACTGTCTTCTAAGATGGAAGAATGAAAAGGAGAGCCAAAGTGCTGTCAGGGGGTTAGAAGGCATTTCAATACCTCAGGTTTTGGAGCATCTTTTAAGATTGTGCACAAAGATCATGGGCTTGAGGTGTAGTTTGATTGTTGTTTGTTTTGTCATGATATCATATGCATTAAGTTTGTCGAAACAAGAATCATACATCTTCAAAATATTCAATAGAAATGAAATTATCAAGGATTAGTGTGCTAAGTGACCGAATACTTTCCTGTGAATATGAGCTAGACATCCCCTTAGTCTTCAGTTGGCTAGTGCATATTCTTCTAGCAAATATCTTTCACTGGTGAGCACTAATAATCAAATCCTATTGCAAAATTACCATGTCAGTTAATGAAACATTTCAAACCATATTCATAAATTCAATCTCAGAATGCATTTCAAATGGTAAAATTTTAGAGGTGTCATTCACATTTATGGGGCAGTAAGATATATCAACCAGATAGAAAGGATACCATGCTCCCTAATCACCTAAATTATGATAAAGTTTGCTAAAGTCTGTCTAATGTAATCTTACCCAATTGTACTCATAGGAATGCTTCAACTCTAACCAAGTACCCTTTACCAATTAGTAACTCCGAGGCTTCAAAATATTAAATTCCTTTATCCCGAATATCTTCTTATGAGTTATTGTTATGTCATTGAAAAACTATCTTCCTTCTTCACAACTCAAATTTTCTTTATGAATTTTGTACGATCAAACTTTTCAACCAGTGGTCTATGGGGTACCAGATCTCAAAACTATTTTCATACATTTGTACTAATGATGTCATGTCACCATGTTGTGATCAATAGAAATTCTAATGAAAACATCCTTGTGTTATCAATTCTCCAAGAATCTTCATGAAATTGTTTTGATTCTTCAATCGGTACATTATTGAGTGTTCATCGATGATTTAACCTTTAATAGTGCAAGTGATTTCTTCTTTCATCGTTAACTAAATAATTTAATGGTATCAACACTAATTGTATCTTCAATGATCTTCCTTCCTTTTTTATTTATGTTGTTAACTTTTATCTTGCATTCAAAATCAAAGAATGTATTTCCATAATTCTGTAGACCTAGAATTTCTTCAGTTTTGATATATTTTGAATGTGGCCTCCTTCATAAAGCACATATGTGTTCATACTCATTCTCATGAAAACAAATAGATGCAACTAGTGTTATAGGTCAAACTTGCACCTCTCCGTTCGTGATCACCTTGAGCTGCTGATCACACAAAAGGACAACTTGGATGGAGGACCATGTTGACCTGAGATGATACTTTGACTCACTCCATTTCCTGATATTACTGGAAAACCCAAAAAATATCACTTTGAGATATGAGTGCTACTCTACCTAGAGAGACTAGCGCCCATACGCTACTCTAGTGTATAATAGTAGCGCCCATATCCTAATATACGCTACTCCTTCTCAGCATAGTAGCGCTCACCATTTAAAATTGAATGAGCGCTAGTTGATAAGCACTAAAGTAGCGCCCTATATGCTACTCCATTGAAGAAGAGTCGCGTACATCTTAAAAGATGATTAAAAAATAAATTAATTTCTCGAGGAGGATTAGTTGCTGGTAGTTTCCCAACTTCCCCAACTTCCTCCATAACCATACATCAACCTGAACTACTTCTCCAATCTTATAAATACAAAAAAGATTAGAGGAGAAGGGTTAGCTAGAGATAGTGAGATGGATTAATGGAGAAAGTTTGAGACATAGAGAGAAGCTTGCATTGGAGGAGTTGATACTGAAGACATCCAAGCCAGAGAAGAGCAAGAGCCCAGAATCAAGTTGCAGGAGCCTGTTACATGATCAGGTATACTTGTACATCATTTTACTTTTGACAAATAAAGGTTGAAGTGTATTTCTTGTTCCAATTAAAATGTGTTATGAAATGGCATCTTAATATGGATTTATTTTGGTCAATATTGAATGTTAAGCATTGTTTTTGTTTCTTTCAAAGCTTTATATATTGCCCAAAGTGCTTTGAGAAAGGTATTGCTATTGCAGGTTTACTGAAAGGAAAGTGGATTTGAAGGTTAAACACGAGATCAAGTCAAGGCTAGGATCAAACTTCGATTGAAAGGTGTGTTTTCAAGATCCACAACTTATTTCTTTTCGTAAATATCTCTGTAGTACCATCAATACACTTACCCGTCACCCCAACCAAGCTGATAGCATTAGTTTCCTTGCTATAGGGTAGATTTGCCCGCCAACAGACTGGCGACTCCGCTGGGGAAAGTTGAGTTTTGGCTCTAGGAAACCTTGTTCTTGTTTGTCTTCCTAGATTGTTTTGACTTCTTTGATGTGTTGAGAAAACCTATAGGTATCCCTTGCCTGTTTCTTTTTTGCTTCCATCAGTTTTTGGTACATTTTAAAGTCAGTTTTTAAGCTTTTGAGATATGAGCGCTACTCTGCTATATATACAGTAGGGCCCATACACTACTGTGCTATATATACAGTAGCGCCCGTTTATGCAGGGGCGCGAGTTTCCCTACTGCACAGTAGGGTATGTTTCCTGAAGCTGTTCATTAACAGTTTGCTTGAGTATTAGCCATTCTTGTGGTTTGTTGACTTTGCTTTTAGGTCTCCGCGACTGGTGTACGAGGTTTTTAACTGTTGTTTAAGTCATAGAACCTTTTCTTGAAGTCTTTTTCCATCTTTTGAATTGCTTTCTTGCCTTTGGAACTTTTGGACTGTTTGTGACTTTTTGGAAGACTAGGTTGTGTTTGGTGTTGAGCACTTCCACTTTTTTAGACCCTGACTGCATGTTGCTAGTTTACAAACCTGCATACTCTTGTATCCGCTATTTGTGGCAACGTTTGTCTGCTTTTTACTCATCCTGTCCTTTGTTTTAGGGTTTGGTCCGTTTAGAGCTTATAGGGTGCTTTTCGATTTGGTTCATTTCCATTCTTCCTGGACTTATTGTCTTTTTCTGGTTGCAAGTGCATTTAAACAGCTGTAGGCTAATTCATTTCTCAGTTTCTTTGTGTTAGTAGGGCAGCTTGCTTGTCTACTTTTGCTTGGCATAGTGGTCTTGCTAGGGTTAGATACTTTAGGTTAGTCCTTTTGTGTTTTTCTCCTTTGTTTTATCCCACTTTGTTTCCAAGTTTAGAGGTTTTTTCTTTGAAAAAAACCTGTAGATCAAGTCTTTTTTGAGCTAATGTCTCGACAGTTATAAGCTTAAGAATACTTTTAGCCATACTTACACACATTGCACATAAGTTTTATTTTACTTTCCATTTTTCATAGTTCTTTTTCGTTTATAGAAAAAGCAAAAAAAAATTGGTAGTTTAAGTTTAATAAGACTTATTTTTCTTGTTACAAGATAGCATAGGATATTTTGTACAATTTCAAAAAAGAAAACAAAATTTTTTTTAAGTAAGTTTACTCAAATTTTCAGTTTTGGAAAGAAGTAAATGAAAAAATGAAAAAATCTTTGTTGTAGAAAGTTTTGATTTTATTGCACTTTTGTTTCCTTGTTGCAACCACCGCCACACAAAAGCACTACTCTTTTTGAGTAATAACAGCCCTAAAAATATTTTAATAAAATAAATTAGAAACATTTTTTCTTTTTAGGGATACACTACACCAACTAGTTTGGTTAGGATCTTGAGTTTAAATCACCTTAAACCACTCAAGATCACACATTGCGCAAAAATCGTAGTAAGACTATCACAGGTAAACCCACCTCACTCAAAACTTGCCTGGGATCTATGCAGTAGGTCATTGCGAGATCAGATTGTTGGGAATACTCCTCCTACTTTCTGTTTGAGCATACGCCAGGATCGGATTGCGTATTGGGGACTCTTTCGATTTTCGGGCTTAGCTACCCTGCCCACGCTTTCTGATTCGACCGGTGACTGTTCCCCCAGGATTTTTCGGTGTTGTGGTATCCTTAGTATCTGACTCTAGGTTCATACACAGGTGACAGCAGAGGGTATATCTGTTGTACCTAAGACAGATGTGGGAGGAAACCCCTTGCAGGTCTTTAAGAGGGTGGTTGGGTGATTCCAGCACTTGCACCCTTAGTCATTGTATTGTGGACCCCGGGTAACTATCTTTCTTCCTTCGTTGATCTGTTCTGGGCCCTCATCATCCCAGACTCTTCTCCGGAAGGCATCTTTGTTTTCCTGGTTTGTATACTTAGGACTTTTTAGTTGGCGTGCTGTTTGCCCCCTAGTTGTAGTGGCCACTAGGTTTTAGTCTGTTATTTTATATTTATAATCATGGAGAATCAAGAGCTTCGTAGATCGAGGAGGTTTCAAAACCTTCCACCACTTAGGACAGAACCTTTACAGCCAGCTAGACGACAGCGGGTAAACCCCGGTATTTCTTCAGAAATTACTCCTGAAACAGAATTTCCTGAAGAAATTCTTGCAACAGAAAAATTTGAAATAGAGGTTCCTGAGGAACCACTACCAAGTACCACAGATCAGCAACACTTTAGTACAGTTGAGGTGGAAGATCTTACATATGCGGAGTATAACACTCCTTTCAATCCTCCTTTAACCAATACTAGAATTCCATTTCTATCACCTGTTGGTTTCCAGCAGCCCCATTTTAGTGCAGATCATTCCTTTCCAGGACATCTGATGTCTAATCTAGGAGGTGAATAGGGAGTTCCCCAAACTCACACTTTAGGTATGAACACCAACACAGTAAATCCTTCTTTTACTGCTACACCAAGTCAGGCACAAACCTCTGTGTCTACTCCATCTTTCAGTTTCAACACTGGTACATTAGGTATGCCTAGTTTGAAAACGATGGCATCTATCCCTACACCTATTGTTGGACCTAGCAGTACGGCCAACTGTGCAACACCTTCTGCTTCTCAACCGCTATATCAGATACCTTGTACTTGGATTTCCACACCTGTTGTAGGACCAAGTGCTTCTGCAAACATTTCAGTCATGGGCACCATGACTCCACCGTCCACATCAGCTTCTACTGGTTTCAATACCTTTGCAGGACCAAACATGAATCAATGTAACATGCCTACAGGTAATGTCCCTTTTTCCTTATTCTCAGGGGGAGGGGGTAATATTTTTAACCAGCAATATGGTGGGGCTAATACCCAGCCACATTGGACGAACCCACAGAGCACCAATCCACTTTCGTATGGGTGGGGAAATTTTAATAACTCTTTCGTACAACAACAGATGGCAGGGGGCAACCCCTACCAACAAATAGCTGGGGGAAACCCCTACCAACAAGTAACTGGGGGCAACCCCTATCAACAGATGGTAGGTGGCAACTCCTATCAGCATATGGCCGGGGGCAACCCTTATCACCAGATGGCTGGGGGCAACCCCTACCAACAATTTATGGGTCAAACGATGGGTGGTTCCCCCTATCAAGTACCATCTTACTGGCCTCGTCTACCATTTCTGGCAACTTTAAATTTTCCAGATCTTTCCAAACTGATGAACAATCCTGTGTGTCATAATGCTACATGTCCATCAGTTCCCACCAAGTTACCTTCGTACATTCCAAAGTTCGAAGGCAAAACAGGTGAAGACCCTGGTGACCATGTCACTACCTTCCACTTATGGTGTTCCTCCAATTCTTTAAATGAAGATTCCATCAGACTGAGATTGTTCCAAAGGACCTTAACCAGTGCTGCAGCCAAATGGTACATTGAATTACCTGCAGCAACATTCTCTAGTTTTGGAGATCTCGCAGCCATCTTTTTGAATCACTTCCAGCTTCCTATTCGGTATGATGCCGGAATAGAACTTTTGTCTACTTTTAGACAAAATAAAGCCACTCACTAATCTGATCACATTTAGGAGTGGCGAAGACGGAAGAGGCTCATTAAGGCCAACATACCTCCAGAGTTCCTTCTTGAGTGGTACTTGAAATCACTCCTTCCTTATATTTCTAAGGAAGTAGCTACATATGGAGTATCAAACGAGGAGGAAACCATCCTACAGACTCAACAGTTAGACCTTGTTTATGCACAATCTGGGTTACTGTATGAGATTATACTCGACACACCGAGATCAAACACCGATCTGAGTAGACCCAAACCTGGACCACATGCTGACGGCATAGTAGGTTCAGTTGACTCTACAGCTTTCGAAGCGCTGACTAAACAAGTTCATGCCTTATCAGTCAAACAGTCGACTGCAGAGCTTTATTCCGTCACAACCTCTCCTTCTACTTCTGAGCCTGTCAATCAGGTCTAGAAAAATCAAAAGGGCCCTCGGCAGCCCAACAACAAAAAGAAGGGAAAGAAAGGAGAGGGGAACCAACAAAAGCCCAAAAAAGACAATGCCGAAGAGGGTAACAAAGAGGAAAAGAAGGTTAAGTTCCCTTGTAAACTTTGCAAGTAGAACCACCTTACTCACCAATGCCCTCTGCTTGAAGAAGCCCGGAAGCTCTTAAGAGAAAAGAAGCCTGCCGTCCTGAAAGATCCATTTCCTAAAGGGCAGGGCTCAACTTCTGGCACCTCCAAAACGCAGGGCACTTCACATGCTATGGTTGATCAAACTTTCATTAACATGGTTAATTCGGATGCACTTTTGCAAACTAGAGCCAGGAACTATACCCCGGACGCACAGAAAAAGGATAAGGAGATTCCAGAATCCTCCACTCCACTCCACATACCTGTGGACCCAATGCCCAAGATTCTGAAAGGTGTCTTGAAGAGGGCATCGCACAATCCCAACACACGGGATGCTTCTAACTACAATGTGGTTGAATATTTAGCCCAGACCCCTTGTGCCATGTCTACTTTAGAAGTCTTGCAGAGTTGTCCTTTACAACGAAATGCACTTCTGGAAGCTATTGGGAGTATGGAATCCTCTAACATGTCTGCGCGATTTGATATGACTGATGTCAAATACCGGTTTCCCTATCACGTTGCCCTTCAGATTGAAGTCGTTCATGGTCCAATGACCATCAGACGAGCTATAGTAGATGAGGGAGCATCGACTTGCGTAATGTCAATTTCCTATTGGAAAGCTCTAGGTTCTCCTAAGTTAGCCCCTTCCAACACACTGCTTACTGCATTTGATGGCAGAACTTTCCGTCCACATGGATTTTTGCCATCATTTGATGTCACTTTGTCCGGTAAGACAGTTGCTGTTGAAGTAGAAGTTCTGGATGCTCCGCTTGATTACAATATGTTATTAGGAAGGAGTTGGACATATGCCATGCAAGCTATTGCATTGGCAGTTTTTCGAGTGGTCATGTTCCCATTTGAAGGTAAGATCGTTACAGTCGATCAACTTTCTTTCACTCAAAGAAACAACCAGACTTCTTCGGAAACCACAGTTCCATTGATTGATCAAACCACCCCGGTTGGTGAGAGTTTAGGAGCAGGACTTTACGGATCACTAATTGGCACTTTTGACGTACCCGCTCCTACCTTATTAGTTGGTACTGAGGGATGTTCATCGCCTGAAAATTCCATGGTTAGTTTAACAACTGATGCTGAGTTTCTCCCAACTAATACAAACCCCTCCATGCCTACCCCTGGTGTAGAAGTTACTCACCTGGATTCTTATCAAACTACAACAGAACATATGTTGACTCCATTGGTGTCGGTCGAGTCAAACATAGATTGTGCCACTACTCAAACACCAGACCCGATCCGCTCTCTTGATAGTTTAGATACTACTTTACCTTCTGAAGAGCAAATGTTAGAAGCCATGACCGACCCAGATCTTCCTTGGGAACATATAGATCCTAGGTCCTTCTTGTTTCCTGTTCTTAAATTGATAGAGAGAGGTGAATTTTGTTCACCACCCGATGAAAATACTGATTTCACTTCTTCACAAGTTGGTATTGTTGAAGCAAATAGATTACATACCTCACTGGTGAACATTTTCATTGGGGTCAACAGAAACATTTTCTTTGAAACAGGCTGTTATCTCGATGAGATCATTCCGTATACCAACCTTTTCCGTGATTTCCATAACATCTTTGCCCGGCCTCATGAGGAGGATCCAGGCATTGACCCTACCTGAAGAAGTACTATGCCTAGGCTGAAATACTTTTTCTTGTAACATAGCTGTATATTTTTGTAAAGCTAGTTTTGTTTTGCTCGTTAGGTAATCTTATGTGTGTTTCTCGTTTCGTGTACCAGATGTCAACCGAACATTTCTTAGGATTTGCTGATGGCGCCAGTCGCCACACCTGTCAGTTGGCTGCAACAGCTTGGGTCATTTATTCACCCGCTGACCAACTTGTCTCTTCGGGGGGGTTTGTTTGGGTCCTACCACGAATAATGTGGCTGAATACAGTGCAATTATAGAACTTCTCCGAGATGCTCTCAGTCATGGCATTTCACATTTGGAGGTAAGGCTTGACTCACAATTAATTGTATTTCAGTTAACAGGTGTCTATCAGTTCAGGGATCCGGGATTGCTACGTCAGTTTCTACGAGTTAGACTATTGGAAAGACAATTTCATTCTATCAGATATGAACACATTCCAAGAAGTTTAAACACTTTAGCTGATTCATTAGCAAACTATGTGTTAGACTGGCATTTGCATCATACATTGTCATAAAAAACATTTCACACATAAAATTAAAACGCATACACATGTAAATAACCGATACTGTATATAGCCGATACCGTATTAAAAAATATATGAGTTTTGAGTCACAAGTCTATCAAGTTAAGTCATAAAAGTACAAAAGCTGGGCATAGTAGCCTCAAAAATATATACATAGAATGTATTCCTCTCCTATGGAAAAGGAGGGACCTCATCATCATCTACCGCATTGCAATAGCATATGACTAGCCTAGCGATCCTCCACAGCACCCTAAGCCATGCTGGGGGCACCCCAACAACATCTTCCTGCATATCAACAGGTATCTGATCCATACGACATGCAGGAACTTCGTGAGTCAACCGACTTATTTTTCTCTCCAGGGTTCCCAACATAGCATCTGTTGCAGTAATATCAGCTGGCCTCACATAGATGGTAGGATGTCCCTCAGGACGAACAGGCCCCAGATCTGCATATGACACTTGATTAAAACTTCAAAACTCATTCATAAAAATCAAATACTTGAAAATTTTTGAAAAAATTAAATAAACCTCAAAATTTAAACATACCAATATCTCTCCAGGCTCCACCTGGAGGAAGCACCAGTTCTGGATCATGACGAAAATCCAATCCAGCATATGGAAACTGCTCAAAAGCGGGTACTTGCCTCTCCCACCACCCCCAGAAATCATCAGTATGATAACAGTAGTGACTTTCCCCACCACCCTGGCGGAGGAATATGTCACCCCAATGGCCTAGTCTAGGCTCACGGGGGTTAACCTGAGGTAGAGGAATCCCCAAACTGATAGCAGGCATCCTCTCAAAGAAGAAAGTACACAAAATGCTACCGTACCCAAAATTCTTCATCGTGCCGGATTTGCAACCTGTCAATTGAGATTTCATGTTTGCCAATAAACTAGTACTCCAATCATAGACATGACCATGTAAGCATTGTACACCAATATGCATAGAGTGCCTGGATGCTAAGTGTTGTGAAGCACTACCTGCTACTCGGTTGATCATGCTCACTATCACTTTCAAAGGGAGACCGTCAATAGTTGAAATCAAGACTTGGCTTCCTGATTTCTCAGCTCCGGCAACACAATATGTATTTACATACTCTTGCACAGATCTTACACCCACACGAGAAGACCCTTTCAGATTGATTACATCTCCTCTCCTTGAGAGACCTATAATGAAATATATGTTATCAACTGTAAGCTCGAATGTTTTCCCACGGATGACAAAGGTGTTAGTATCCACATCCCAATACTGAATAAGTCTTCGAAACAGTTTGTTTAAAGCCCTCATGTTTACGGTTCGATAAAACTTCAACAAACCGCATCTTCGGAGAGCATGGAGGGTGGCCGGGTCTTGCATGGCCAACCTATCCATGTCCTCATGCTCCCTCTCCCTCCATTGAAGGACCATCCTGCACAAAAAACCAAAAATTTTTGAGTCCCGGCGCTTGTAGGTAGGTTTGCAAAAGTGTACGCTACTGTGTATACTACACAGTCACGTATGGGCGCTACTTTGCTTCAGCACAGTAGCGCCCATCGCGTTTATACGCTACTGTTGCAGTTACATAGTAGCGCCCGCGCAGAAACACTTATGAACATTGCGTTGCAAGCTATTTTTTGCTCAGAAATTGAAAAATAAACCATGAAAATGCAAGTCAGGTGGATTTTAACTTACTTGGTGGAGGAAGATTGACATTTGGATGCTCAGCTTGATCACCACGGAGATTTGAAAATTGCAAAAGGTTGCCCCAATCTTTGCCCTACAAAACAAAATTGAAAATTGATTTTTAAAACAATGAAATTATATATAAATTGGATTTTGATTTTTACCCACAATTGTTAATTTTCTATAGTTTCAAAACTTTCAAAAAATCCCTAATTAATCAATTGAAACACACAATACGGTATAATACTGATCCAAGCTCAATTTTCATTTAATTTTTGTCAGATTCGTCTCCTAAGTTTAAAATTTCTTGATGATATACCTTGTCAATTAGCTAAATATTTCAAATTCATATATCATTCGAGATTTTTTTTGCCGCATCGACTAATATTTTGTTGAAGACCTAGTTTTGGCAGAGTATGAAGCTATGATCCGAGAAGCTGACCTTTAAGTCATTTTAAGCTCTTGTTTGGACTATTTAAACCTAAACAAGATTGCCGAGCAAGCTTGTCCTCTTCGAGCTCGTTACAGTACTCGAAGGCTCATCCACTCAGGTATAGAATTACCCATTTTCCGGGCCTAAGTGGATTAACTACGGAAAAGGTATACTCTAGGTATACTCCTGTATGCGCTAGAAGAGTTCTCCTTTCATTGTTTTATACTTTTTCGGGGGAGGAGACTAATTGCATGAAAAAGGACCTTTTGGAGCCTCTCTTTAGGGTTTTCAGGCTCTCTAAACATGAAAATACCAAGCGAGCATTCACCTACTCGGGCTCGATGTGAAATCCATGAGAGGGTAAGTAGAGGACTGTTTAAGTTTTTCAACTCTATAAACAAGAAAACACTTCCGAGCACAGACCAATCCGGGCTCGATATAAAATCCACGGATAGGTAAAAAGAGGATTGTTTAAGTTTTTCAACTCTATAAATAGGAAAACACCGGCGAGCATTAATCTGCTTGGGCTCGATACTAAAATCCACGAGCAGATATATGGAGTTATTGTTTAAGTTTTTCAGACTCCTTAAAATTGAAAACACCAGCGAGCAAGAACAGATCTCGGCTCGATATTAAAATCCAGAGATCAGTAAATATAGAGTAATCTTCTATCTCTTCTTCAAACTCTATAAATAATGAAGAAGGTCCTAAGTCTTCCTCCCATGGGCTCGTTAAACTTTTTACATGGTTGGATCTATTGAGTTTTCATTCTTTCTTGGACTCATTAAAACAACAAGAAGGGTATTCTTTTATCTAAAAAGAATAAGGAATGGGAAAGACATATCATATCTTCATTGTCAAAGGCAGTTTTCAGTCAAGTTCTATCCTTGAACACAACACCTACTTAAGTCTATCTTTTCGGTTGGGTTTAGTTTTTGACCTCAGGGTGAACCTTTCCTCCGAGTTATTTACTCCCCCGGTTGGTTATTCTTCCAACCATATGGAGGGTCTGCTAATGTCTCTTACATTTCAGACTTATGATTTACCCCATTATGTCAGAAACTGCCTGAGTCACTTTGTGTCGTGCTCAATGTTCAAGGATATACCCTATGTCGGCCATTCTGCAGTTTACCTTGACCTCATGAGTCGGCCTTCCTAGTGTGAGTCTTGTTACATATTATTCCATATCATCTCTTACCAGTTGAGTGTTCCTCGAGTTGGATGATGGAGGATGTCTTAAGGCCTCCCTTCCAACGGACTTCTTCCCATCGACATCAACTCATTATTATGGGATTGAAGTTTAGAGTTTCGGTTAGTACCTTGGAGATTGCAGTCACCAGTGGCAATTTTCCTCGCTGTTGAATGATGAGAATACATCAATGTCTCTTCTTCAACAGGATTCCCAAGTGTTCGACTCCAAGTCCATCTATTCACATTTGGTGAATCGTACTTGGTACCTTGGACCCCATCATCATTATCGGTGGAAGTCCTCGTGTTTGTTAACGGTATACATCAATGACCGGTAATCAAACGATACCCCCCATGTTCGACTATCAGCTCATCTATTCACATGGTTAGGGTTTGTACCTAGGGTTGTTTTGGATGAAGACCTTGGGATTTTGGATGACATTACCTCATTTTGTTATCACCCAAGTTGCGCAAGACTGAGCCTCACTTATATTCGGCTCTCCATGAGACATAGATCCAGTTTGTTGTTATGGCTATGATCTCTCAGTTTGACATGGATCCACGCTTGTATTCCAAGTGGCCATGATTTATAGACATCTCCTTGTTATGTATCGAAGATCATGTTGTATCACACTGCACATCTATATGATGTCAACAATGTAATTGCTAGCTGACCTTGATCTTTGTTGCAGGTTTCTTGTGACTTGTTTTATGCGGTTCTTTGCTCCTCCTCTGGCTTTGGATTATAATGTATTTCGGCCATCGTTTCCCTCTGACCTCACACATTAGGGGGCATCTGTTATAGGTCAAACTTGCACCTCTCCGTCCGTGATGACCTTGAGCTACTGATCACACAAAAGGACAACTTGGATGGAGGAGCATGTTGACCTGAGATGATACTTTGACTCACTCCATTTCCTGATATTACTGGAAAAACCCAAAAAATATCATTTTGAGATTTGAGCGCTACTCTACCTAGAGAGACTAGCGCCCATACGCTACTCCAGTGTATAATAGTAGCACCCATATCCTAATATACGCTACTCCTTCTCAGCATAGTAGCGCTCACCATTTAAAATTGAATGAGCGCTAGTTGATAAGCACTAAAGTAGCGCCCTATACGCTACTCCACTAAACAAGAGTCGCGTACATCTTAAAAGATGATTAAAAAATAAATTAATTTCTCAAGGAAGATTAGTTGCTGGTAGTTTCCCAACTTCCCCAACTTCCTCCATAACCATACATCGACCTGAACTACTTCTCCAATCTTATAAATACAAAAAAGATTAAAGGAGAAGGGTTAGCTAGAGATAGTGAGATGGATTAATGGAGAAACTTTGAGACATAGAGAGAAGCTTGCATTGGAGGAGTTGATACTGAAGACATCCAATCCAGAGAAGAGCAAGAGCCCAGAATCAAGTTGCAGGAGCATGTTACATGATCAGGTTTACTTGTACATCATTTTACTTTTGACAAATAAAGGTTGAAGTGTCTTTCTTGTTCCAAATAAAATGTGTTATGAAATGGCATCTTAATGTGGATTTATTTTGGTCAATATTGAATGTTAAACATTGTTTTTGTTTCTTTCAAAGCTTTATATATTGCCCAAAGTGCTTTGAGAAAGGTATTGCTATTGCAGGTTTACTGAAAGGAAAGTGGATTTGAAGGTTAAACACGAGATCAAGTCAAGGCTAGGATCAAACTTCGATTGAAAGGTGTGTTTTCAATATCCACAACTTATTTCTTTTCGTAAATATCTCTGTAGTATCATCAATACACTTACCCGTCACCCCAACCAAGTTGATAGCATTAGTTTCCTTGCTATAGGGTAGATTTGCCCGCCAACAACTAGTGAAGACATATATTGTGAATAACTTTTGAATGTTTAGTTCATTCCAACATATGCATCAAATAAGGGTATCATCTTTCATTTCCAAAACTCCAACAAAAAAATGATAGTAAAGGGGAAAATTTAAGCTATCGAACAAAACTCAAACGACTACCTAGAAGCTAACTTATTCAAAAGAAAAGAAACTACATGAGTCAAACCCTTATTCTGCAAGCTTAGAAAAATAAAATCTATGCTACTCCTAACCTAACTTCACTGGTTCAACGAAGTAAAATCATAGAGCTAGTGCAGCCATCGAAAAAATTTCAGTCCCATAGGGAAATGAATACCATGCATAGGTCTGTACGACTGATGCATTATGCAATTCAAGGTCAGAATAGTAATACCAGTCCTAAATCCATTCAAAATAGAAAAAATCAGGTACATGTTGCATTGTGGGAACTTTTCATAAAATGACAATTCTAGCCATATATCAACATAATCATGAAAGTTATGTGAATCGTGTGAAAATTTTGAATATGAATAATGTATATCCATTGGACCATGTGATGAAAATCCAAAGCCAGTTTTCATAGATATCGTCTCGTTATTGGATTCAGAGTGTGGATCAATGATGTGAGAACTCGACATAACCATCACCGGATGATTAAGTGCCTTATCATTATCATCAATGCATTCTTCCTTACCATGAAACTCTTTAATATCAAAAATTTCAACTTCATTATTATACAATCGAGTATTGTAGATAACCTCTTGTTGTTCCACATCATTAGTATGATCTCTATTAGCTTGAGTTTAATTGAATACATTTGTGGAAAACAATTCTACTTCATTACAACCTTCCAAGTGAGCATTAGAGATCTCTACATACTCACCCTTGTTAATATTCCTTGACATGCAAAATTCAGACTCAAGGTTATTCAATCTAAGCATATTTTTGGCTTCTATTTTAGTTGTACAGTCTATAAATATGTTTGGGTTGAAAAATATTCTTTTAACTTTTGCATATTCAAAGAAATCATCAATCACTTGCTGCTCCAATAATAAATTATCAGTCAAAGCATTATGATTTTGTTCAAGATGTGTTTCAGCAATAGAACAATCATCAATAATCATATTTTCCACAATTAGATAATCCATTCTCTGATCAAATATTGATTCATCCTCTTTTACAATATCAACAAACAAGTCTGAATACATAGAGTAAAAATTTTCAGAATGTGAATCCATCATTGTTTCCTTATGATTAAACAAATTTCCTTCAACACTTGCATGTTCTAGAGAATTGTAAGTTAACAAATTATCAATCAAATCAACATGATTCCGTCGTGTTTTGGAAACAAAATGGTCATTACCATCAATCATATTTGCAACAATTGGATCATCCAGTTTCTCAGCAAACATGGATTTATCTTCTTTTACAATTTTAGACAGAGGTGTTATTTGACAGTATGGGGCATCCATCCCTCTAGCTAGAGATTCATCTTCAACATTTCCTTCTATTATTTCAAATGGGATGTGAGGACATAATAATTCCAAATCATCATCGAATAAATTCAAATAACCTAATTTATCCACATGTCCCAAAGGTTCCTCACAAAATTTTCCATTCAACTCACTTTCTGATGGAGTAGAAATTTCTTCATGTGCACCACAACATAAAATGGACACTCATTCTGAATATCAGACCTTTTAAGAAGTTTGTTTGGGAAATTAATCTCTTCTATAATTTTCTTCCCACTATAATTTAACATCCCTTGGTCCAAAGGTCCTAGGTTAGTATTATTCAAGCAACTACAATTTCCTTCATCATCAAGTGAAACTTCATCATATTCAGTCAAATCAAGGAGGTGCAAAACCCAGTCAATGAATTCTTCTTCATTGGGCTTGTCTTCTTCACGAAACCTATGATATTTATCGGAGCCATTCTCAAAATAAAATCGTCATCTGACTCAACTTTCTTTGTTTGAATCCCTTCAAGCTCAACACATAAATTCTCATAGTCATAGTATTCATGGGAAGTGATACAAATTTCCATGAACTGTTTCCAGCTGTGAATAGACTTAGGCTGTAGGGTTTTGAACCAAGACATAATTCGTCCTTCGAAACTGAGGGTAAAAAACCTATATATTTCAGCATATTGCTCAATTTTGAGATTTCGATGAGTGACATCAAAATGAACAATATGCCTAAATGCAGAGGTGTTTCCTTCACCATCAAATTTATATTGTGACAAGAAATCAACTGTCTTCTTGGAAATACTTCTGGATGGTCTGGCTAAACTGAAAGCATGTTCCAATACAGGGATATAGGAAGAAGCCATAAATAATATGTCAACCTAAACAAAAATGACTTCATGTAGGCCGACTTGTCATCCAGCCGTCCTTCTAGCACCAAAACTATTGATGTCCAAAAAATCCTAGCATCGACAGCAGGGATTCTCCCCAATGAATAATCCCAATTAGATCACTCACTGTTTGGTATGGGGAATCCATCTAGTTAACAGTTCGGATACCGTAGGTGTGTATGTTTAAATTATGTATCGGTTGTGGCTCGACCTACCATTTATATTTTATGTTTAAAGTATTATTATGCATGTGCTTCTAATCTAACTAATGCATCTAACCTATAATTCACATGCAGAAGCCTCACAAGTGATGCGTAGGTTCTTACCTACCATCTTACCACTTCTACCTAATCAATTATCTAATCCTACTCTAAAATAACTAATCTATCCTTGCAAGGAGTGAATTTAAATAAGAGTAATAATCTCGGAATGCTTATACAAATCCAACAGATAGCCATGAAGATAAACAATGCACATTCACAACAGAAAATTACCAAAGATAGCTTTGATTATAATTAAAACAATTTATTACTCTGTTAAAACACAGATATTTGCATAGATAAGGAAATCATTCATCACCATTGAAATAGATCAACAAAGTTAGAAAGATCTCAAAGCAAGAACATAAACAAAAAATAAATAGTTCTAATTTGTCCGTCACAACTTTCCACACAAACTCTGTGCAAGCTTTTCCCAACGAATAAGTCCTTCATTAGCAGAAAAATAATTCTCTTACACAATGTTTCCAGTCTCTAATTCACTAGAAAAATTCCCCCTTTGTCTAGTACCATTCCCCCATATTTATGTTACAAGAAAATTGTTTGTACATGACTGATCATTTTGGCTTCCTCTGCGTTCTTTGGCTTGCCAAATTTGTCTTTTATGTCAATTTTTACCTCTGCGCGCAGTGTTTTAGCTTCCTTCGCATTATTATTGATCACTTCGGCTTCCTCTGCATACTTTGGATTACCAATCTTGTATTTTATGCCTATTGTTCCTTCTGCTCACAGCCTTTCAACTTCCACGCGTCCTGTGGAAACAACAAAACCAATGTATAAGAAAAACTCATTATTAAGCAAAATCATAATGAACATAATACAAATTCAGAATCTTTATTTGTCAATATGATTTGCAAAACAAAGATTTAAAATTTCCATGATCTTGTTTTGGCGTGAGAATGATAACTAACGCAGAGGCAGAAAGTCCGAAAAGGGTTAAAAAATGGCCAAAAAGCATCCTTCTGCAATCCAGAATCTGCAATGCGGGCCTGCGGGAGTGCGGAATTGCGGGCACGTTCAAAAATTCCATCTACAATCCACAATCCATAATGTGGGATTGCAGGAGTGCGGGAATGCAGAAATGCAAAATGCAATTCCAAAGTCGGAAACATGGTTCACAATCCTCAATATGCAATCAGAAATGTGAGAACGCCGAGGTGCAGGGCTGCGAAATGCGGAACAACGGGATGCGGGATTGCAAGCATGCAGATTGCGGAAATGAGGGAAACCATTCAACAAACTGAAAAAACAATCCACAATCCGCAACCGAAATTGCGGAAAAGAAGGATTGCGGCATTACGGAACTGCGGGATTCTGGAAACAAATTTAGAAAGTCGAAAATACAATCCACAATCCGCAATTGGAAACACAGGAAGGAGGAAAGTCGGGATAGCGTAATTGCAGGATTGCGGATACAGTTTCAAACGGTTGTAGATGCAATCTGTAACCCAACATTGTACATGCGGAAATGCGGAAAAGGCATGATGCGAAACTTAGGAATGAGGAAGTGCAGAAAATGCCTTTTCATTTGTTATTTTTCAAGAAAAACTAATTGTCAAGGGTAAGATGAAACAAAATCTAAGTAAGATCAAAGGAGGGGCCCTACAATTTTACAAAAAAATTCAGGATCAGGTTGCAGCTGCAGCAAGAAGGATTGGTGGTGAGCTCCTAGAATGGATTCCTAATGAGGGCAGCTAGACCAGGAGCCTACTTTAATTATCAACCCGGGGGACGTACAAACTTAAGAGGTGCTAACACTGTATGTGCTCTATAGGATAGTCTTTTGTCGTGTTTGGAGTGTTGGTATATATGTTAAAGGTTTCTCTAATCAAGAAGGAAGTAAACTAAAAAGATAGTGAATCTATAAATGACAAATTCCTAAACTAAGAATTGAAATGCTGAAAGCTGATATTATAATTCCTAAACTAAGAATTGAAATGTTGAAAGCTGATATTATAATTCCTAAACTAAGAATTGAAATGCTGAAAACTATAAATCTACACTAAGAATTGAACTGTCGAGAGTTGAGATCTTAATCTAAGAATTGAATTACTGAAATTAAATGCATAAAACTACAAGTATAACCTAAAATATTCGAATGCCAAAAACTAAGTTCAGAATGCAATTATCTAGTGCTACGAATTAATCAATATTTTATCTATTGGGATTTAAGCACTAAAAAGTGATAATCATCATTTAGCCAGAGTACTGAAAGTAAATAATCTTTATGAGCAAACTCTAAGAAGGAAAAAGTGCATGAGCTTCGAGATCTGGATCACTGTTTTAGAACTAATGCAAGAACACAAGAAAATAGATATCAAAATATGTCTTAGCGGAATGCTGCTATAGGACTATGGAAACAACATTACTGAACTACAGAATGCGCTATAACCAACTATGGAATCAAAATGGTCGCTTTACTACAGAAATCGAATTGTGCTATTCAAATGCCATCAAAATACTTTTATATGTGATATAGATTAAGTCAATACAAAGCACATAATGAAAAATACCTGAACAGTAAGATCTCTTGACTTACATGTTGGAGGGGCCCTCTCCAACCCGTAGTCAGGAGTAGAGAAAACTTAAAAACGCCGAATTCAAAGCAACATCAATGTCTTTATTCAAAATAGTAACTTCATTGTTTAATAAAGATCTTTAACACAAACTGTCTCAATAGTACAAAACGTAAAACGATGGTTCTACAAAATGGCAGCAGGATCCCCTCGCTACCCGAGAGGTCCATATATATATGCCTCTAATGCTAACCTAACTACATGTTTAAATTGTCGATCCTACTGAACAGGAGTTCTTCTCTATAAATCAAGGGAAAATGGCGCTGAGCCTTGTATGGTCCTTCAGTCTCTCAACAATATTTGAGTGTTGTCCCTTAGTGTACCTGCTGTTAACACCCAAAATGACCCCCTAGGTTGTGGGAGAGGGAAAACTGGGGTAACCACTAACCAATATTTGGCTTATGTTTCTGACCTCAAACAAGCAAAGAGGGCTCTCTCTATAAACTCACAGAATACTGGAAATTATCAAGATTGTCAATAGTGAAAACATGTACCAGCATTCATCATTCAAGATATTCAATTACAACAATATAGAAGATCAGATTTATGTGGAAAAACAAAATGGTTTTAAACGTAGCTTGGCTGAAACATACGAATCTTTATTTGGGCAATGGAGTCACATTCAAACAAACTCTGAAAATTCATTTACAAATGCTTCACAAATGCATTAACACAGGGGCGAGATAGCAAACAGCTCATAGTCAAAGTGATTTTAATTGGTGAAACAGAAGAGAAAGAAACAATCCATTGACATAGGGCATACAATGATGAATCCTATATCAATTTTAGCAAAGAAGTAATGGTGGAACAGTTGGAAAAAGATAAGTAGAGCATAATATCTATGAATTCTACTTAGCTATCACACTGCACCAAGTATGAAAGAATGTTACAGACTAGAATTAACAATGAGAGATACACAATTCACATAGAAAAAAAGAAAGAACAGACTACAAGACCACTTACACAAGAATCCCTGAGAAACATTGGCTCAGCTCTGGAAATATTTATTCAAAATGTCTTACAGAGCAATACACAAAAAATCCCATAAAAGTTTTCAACCCTTTATCATTCTATTACATTGCATATATAGATGCCGGGAGTCCTCTTGCTCGACTCATCTAAAGCAAAAACAGCTATATTGGAGTGACACTTCATCCAGGTTGTTTTGCCACTATCACAACAAAATAGAAAACAGGTAGAAACTGGCCTAACTGCTTTTTTACATCTAGCAGTATTTTTCACTAAATAACATTTACTTCAAGTAAAAAAGTAAAGACAGTAAAATAATAGTTCCAACTGGCCATTTATATAGCCGCCTAGAAGAATATTACAAATTATCAAAAATAGGAAAGTTTCTTAGAAGTCCTGGATTCCAAACAAGTCTCAACAAAGAAAGTCAAACATCACTGTGGAAGATGGAGATAGTATAGCGATCTACTATACTTTTCTACATTAGCCCATTGGTCTGTAGGTGGGAGGTCACAGTCCACCATTTTCTTTACCATCACTCATATTTCGATATGTTATGTGTAGGAAAAGGGGGGAAGCCTTTCGCCAATGGCGATCAACCTATTCAAGATTTAAAAGTCCTCTTCGACAAACTCCATCATAGCCTTGCCTATAAGCAGCTGGTTCAGATGTTTGAACTTTGCATGATCCATTCTTATCGCCCACAGTAGGTTTTTATAAGCCTTAGGGGAGATTAGCTCCTGGTCATCTTTCCAGAATGAAGGTAACCCCATTTCGACCAGTTTATCAAACAGTCCTTTGAACTCTGCCACTTGTCCCTTCATTTCTTCGACTTTAGCTTCCACACTCTCGATCTATGCATATTTCCCCAGGACTCTTCGTGCTGCTGCAAGTGTTGCGATCCGGTTCCCAATATTCAGCTTAAACCTTCCTTCTTCAGATAAATCATTCAGGAAAGTGATGGCATTTAGTGTCGTTTCTTTAGGCCTTTGGATTAGGGTTTCCTTTGAAACTTCACAACCTTCTAGAACATCACTAATGGTTTTCTCTTTTATCCTTATAAACTCAAGGTAGGGTCTAAATTTTTTAGCTTCCTTAATGATCCTATCCCATACCAAGTGTTTACATCCTTGCAAAGATGCCTACCCGGTAACCTGATTAGTGAGATTTTTATTCATGTCAAACAATTCCTTGTGCTTCTTTTGGAGGGCTTTCAGGTCTTCTTCTTTTTTACTACTCTCCTCTTCCAACTTGTGAGCTTTTTCTTTCAGCTCCTTGATTTCCATGTCTTTCCGGATAATGTCAGACATAGCCTGCACCAGAGTGTCGGTACCATTTCTTTCCCCGTCTTGGTTTGAATTGGTAGACCGCATGTCCAAATTGGACAAGTTAATTTTCAAGTCATCAAGCTATTTTTCTAAATTTACTTTCTCTTTTTTCCAGCTATCTTCCTTCCCTGCAAACTTCAGCAATTCTACTTTGCAATCACATATTTCCTTAGACAAGTCTTCCTTTCTCTTTTCGAAGTCCGTCTCTTCGGGAGCCTTGGTTAACCGGATATTTGGAACTTTTTCCTTCTTCTGTAGCTTCTGAATCATCTTGTCTTTTTTCGCTAACATCTTGCTCATGTTTTTTCCTCCACCATCACTTATGACCAGGTCAGATTGTACCTTTTTGACTTGTTGTTGGAGTGTTTGGTTTTCACTTTTCTCCTGCTTCAATTGGTTTTCCAATTTTTTCACAGTAACCAGCAAGTTATCACTTTTCAAGGATGCTTTCACAAAATAATCATACACAAGGTCAGTAAGCTGTTTGTGGAACTGGATTTTGTCTGGTATTGGTATCTTTTCCCAATTGATCCTTTCCTCGGTCACTCCATCCTCCGTCAATACTGCTAAGTCTAAGATGTTATCATTTATACTTCTGTTAGTCATCAGGGAAGTCTTAGACAGACCTCTGGCGATAGGCATTGAATCAAACAACCTCTGGGCTGAGGCCTGCTTGTTTTGATCGTACTGTTCACAGAGGTCGGCCTTGGACCGAAATTTATTGCCAACATCTCCTTCTTGAACATCTTGAAACTTATACTCTACCACCTGGATCTCAGGATCCGAGGGCCCCTCATCTTCTGCCCCTCCACTATCCATTTGGATAGTTAGTCCTTCTTGGGCTGCTGCAACCACCAGCTCCTCTTTTGTTGGGGAAGCAATTGATTTGGATTGAATAGCTGCAACAACTAACTCATCCTGTACTTATAATTTAGGCCATTTGTTTATATCACCTTCTTCAGTATCCACATACATGACTTCTTTGAAGTCTCTTTTTCGGCCCACCTACATGGTGTCCAGCACTTGATCTAAATCCATCATTAAATCGGAAATCATGAACTCTCCTCCCTGTGTCTCCACTGCTTCCTCCACTTCGGGTTCCCAACACAACAAATTTCGCCCCTTCAACACCCCTTCTGGTTCTACATGCTCAAAAGTGCTGAGATTACACTCCTTCCTTCTCTGGGAAATTATATGCAAGGGGTCATATTGATGGCTGCATCCTTCCTGAACCCTAGTGACTTCAATAACTCTTCCACTTCTGACAAAGCATCTTTATTATTCAAAATAAAAGGCCCTACCTTCCAAGGACATTTCACATCTCTGCTCTTCTTATGTTTCAGGAATTGCATCTCTTCTAGGGCCAATTTCTGTCTGATAAATTCAAGAGCAAAGATCCACAATGTCAGAAAAGCGGGTAGAACATAAGGCTCCTGCACAAAACTGTACAATCTAATAATTGTATAGCTTCTTTTAACAAAAACCAGTCACCGACTGTCAGTTCGTCCTTCAGCTGCATCATTATTTTCATTTCAGGTAGCACTCTAGGCAATTCTTCTTCAAAAATGATTTTATAAACAGGGGGCAAAACATAGTTCAAATAATTGAAAACATTGTCTACCAGAACATCGGCCTCAAGCAGTGAGGAGAAGTGTGGGCTTTCGGCACTGCTGTACATAATCATTTTCATCAACTATGTCTAATATCTAAAAAACCTAGTACTCGGGAAATTGCTTAACTGTACATGTATCTTTTCCGCCAAAAATTCCTCAAACCTCGGGGGTGGGATAAGCCCACTTTCGAACCTTTCCAAACTGACGCTAATCCTAAAGAGTAAACCTAATTGGACTTCAGTCACCCACAAATCAGTATCCAACCCTACAAATTGAGCTAACAAAGAAAGAACCAATTGGGAATTGTCATCAAAAAGGCTGACATTTAGGGGGTAGGGTTCCTCGAAGATTTTGGAGTCGGGTTTCAGGCATGTGGCTAGGAAGGCTTGACGGCTTTCGGGGCTGATTTGGCGGTATAAGGAAACCACCAACTCTTTAGAAAACCCTCCTACTCTTGGTATTGAGACTCTGGAATAAAAAAGGAATCCCTAACGGCTGACGCATCTATATTACAAATGACTTTGGACCTACAGGCATCCATAATTACTCTTTGCAGTTCTGATTAGTTAGAAGAACACCATGCTACAAACTCAAGAAAAGAGAACACTTGTTCAAGGAAAAAGAAAATGAACGATGACCTAAAGACTCCATGGATATCCATTCCCTGTTCATGCAAGGATTCCAGTCTCTTCTTAATTTCTGAAACTGAGAGCCGAATGCATGTGTCAAATATATCTGCGTCTCTCTCTTCCAGAGCTATCTTAACCCTAGAACTAGTAGAAACTTCTTCTTCCGCCATCTTATGACCGTAAAAGCCAGATTTTTCAGAGAATGGTGGTTACAGACCCTACCTGTCACCTGGGAAGCCCTGCACACACCCTGTGGAAGGTCCTGTCACCTTCATCGTCTGCCACACACCGACAGGCTCCCTGACTTCGACAGGCATCCGAAACGAATGTCAACCCTCACAGGCGTTCCTTATGTATATAACCGGGTTTCTGTAACTTTCACCCTCTTTGGCCTCCTGTCCTTTGATATCAACCGTTGAATTCTCACGTGCACATTTTCCGTCATTGGATATGAGTTTCCTTTTACCCCCTGATTTGACAACCTATCCCTTTCCACCATCAGATCATCTCCGCTAGTCTTCATCTGGGCCGTTGATCTCATTTGACTACACCTAATGGGTAGCATCGCATGCACCCAAAAAGCTTCTCTTATATCACCCTTTCTCTATGCGACAGCTGTGGAGCTGACACCTATCCGACGGGACTCGGTCCATCGCATCTACCCTTTCCGCTATTTATCATGCTACTTCCTGATGCAACTATCTATGAGGACCATCCATTTCTTCTCCGACGTGCGTTTAGGGTGATTCCTAATACTCAACTTAGCCTTTAGCTTTTTCGTATGCTGGTGGGGTCTCCCCTGTTATACCTTGTGCATTTTAGACTACTCCCAGCCGTTGATCTGGATCTTCTTTCCTTCCAAACCGTAGATCTGTCGGAGACTCAGGCCCCTTTTTTCAATAAATAGACCGGAACCCTTGGATCTCAAAGAGATCATCTCCGCCATAGATCCTTGCATATGTCCCCACGATCGCATGCACCTAGTCGGGCCTCATTCACTGCTCTTTCCTCTTTGCGACGCGCTCCTAAGACAACACCTGTCTGGTGGGATCCTTCCCATCGCATACTTCATATTCCCTTTCTTCCTCGCGACTTGGCCATGCGACGGTCATTTAGAACCATAGATCTTGCTCCTGCCCTTGATCAACGGTGCAGATCCGGGCAACATTTAGTCTTTCATAAATTTTCCCGCGGACTATAGGTTTTAGGGTATTTCTCCGTCTACCTTGAGTCATTATTTTCTCCTATTAATACTTAGCCCTTGACATTTGACCCTTTCTAGACCATTCTGTCTCCTGCCTTAGCACCTGGCCACTACCGATGGGAATCACTTCAAGCTTATTCTCAGGTAGTTGTCTGACCCTTTCATCTTTCATGTACAGGTCTTTATGCTATAAAAGAGAAAAACTATATAGGTACTAACAACTGGCTCCAACCAGGGATGCTATCCTCCTAGTGAGGTAGCAAAGAAATCCGTAGACTAAGTGCTTGATCCATTGGGTAGGTTTTGCAAACCCTAGATTGAAAGATTTCTCTAGCAAGTGAGACTGTGCCTATTTTCTTATCCAGGTTGAAAATTCAAACATGAAACATGGCTTTCCCTTCCAGACCTTAGGGCCTTCAGTTCGGGCTTCAAGTCCTTCTATTTTCGCCATTAAAAACCCTAACACAAATGTGAAAATTTGAAAATATATATATACAGGCTATGGTACATGGGTTACCTGCTTCCTCTCAGGACAGGTAGTGCTTCAAGAACCTTCCATTGACTGGACCCCCCGACCAGGCGGACCCATCTTGGTGCTCCAGGATAAAAGAATTTTCTCCTCGGTTTGCTGCAATAATATAGGGACCCATCCACATATGGTCAAATTTCCCATGCTTATCTTCCCTCAGAGCATCCCACTTCAGGACCAGGTCATTTACCTGAAATTGATCTTCTTTTGATTTTCTGTCAAAAGCATTCTTTATCTTTTCTTGGTGCCCCTGTACCTTGTCATAGGTGCTACTTCTTAACTCATTCAGTTCAACTATATGGTTTACCCTTCTCTACATGTGGTTTGGTTCTTCTTCTATCCCTTGTAGCAACCTCATAACCGACAATCCTAGAGAAACTGGAAAAACCACTTCGGATCCATATACCAGCTGGAAAGGGAACATCCCGATGGCCCTCTTTGTACTTATTCTATCGGCCCACAGGGCATATTTTAGCTTCGTGTGCCAAGCCTTCTTATTATCCTACAACAGCTTCTTTATGATTCTTACTAGACTTTTGTTGGATGATTCTGCTAGTCCATTTCCCTAAGGGTAGTATGTCGTTGAATGATTCAGATTGATATGGTATTTATGGCAAAAATTTATCATTTTATTAGAACAAAATGTTGGTGCGTTATCTGTCACTATTCTTTTGGGACACCCAAACCTTGATAGGATATTGTCTTCCAGGAAATCCATGATAATGCCTTCGGTTTCTCTTCTAGTTGGTATGGCTTCTATCCACTTAGTGAAATAGTCAGTGGCTGTCAATATCCATATGTGCTGCCCTGAAGAGTGAGGGTTTATTTCTCCAATGAAGTCTAAACCCCACTACACCAGCTTAGGGTTTATCCTCCTCAACTGTTGCTTGAAAGGCTTCTCCCCTGGTCTGATTGGAATAGAATGTTGTATTATTGAGGTATCATATTCCTTCAACTCTTCATAACTCCACGCAAATGCAGCAGCATATTTCTTCATCAACTCTACATATCGCTCCTTCTTTTCAACAGGTAATTTCTTAGACAAGTTTACCATCCGAGGTTCTTCTGTAGTGCCCAGGTTTTGTCCTTCTACCGTCTCTTTGTGGGGTTCAAATTTTGGGTTTTTCGCCACATCATTCTGGTCAAACAACCTCTCCAGGGGTATCAATCCTTTGGGGATATAATTAGTTTTCAATTGAACGATATCTTTTCCACCCAACATGTTTTTCCATTGTTTGCTTTCTCTGTTTTCTCCCTCTGATTGCTCTTGGTCTATCAATCCTTCTATGTTCTCATTTTCAACATCAATCTGAACATTAGCAAACTTGTCAAACAAATCCAAAAATCTTTTGATTTGTAAGTCATCTACAAATACTTGCCAGTATTTAGCATTGTCTAGGATAGAGGGTCTATTCACCACTTCTACCTCGTATTTTTCTTGAGAAAAAATAGGAGTTTTAAAACCACCGGTAGTGGTGGCCAAAGAGTCTGTTACCTGATTTTAAAATCTCGGGATCACCCAGATCTTATGTTCAATGAAAAAGTTCCCAAACTTCATTCCTATAGGCCCTCATCTTGGGGTGTTTTTCCTGATAACTATCATTTAGTTTGATTGACCACCAATTCGGAATCTCCAAAAACATGTATCCTTTTTGCACCCAAATCCTTCAAAGCTCTCAGTCCCAAGAGTAGAGCTTCATACTCAGCCACATTATTAGTACACTCAAAAGTTAGCTTGTATGGCAAAGCTCTAAACTCCTGATCAGGAGGTATAATCCAAACTCCAGCACCAACACCATTCTTACTCAGTGATCCATCAAAGTACATCTTCCATAGTCCTTCTTCGTTTTTCTTCCTTTCTGATGCCTCATACCTTGCTGCAAACTCCTTGTCTTCCTCGACTTCGTGGAAAAATGGGGGCACAGGATCAGTATGTGGACCATCATTGAAAAGGATAAAGGAACCTATGTGTGTATCTACAACAAATATAGGGTGATTTTCAGGTTTGTCATCATTGCTGACCACATAAGCCATTATTTTCTCTCTGTATAGTTTCCTATTGCTTCCAAAAAGTGGTATAGTAGCGTAAGATAAGTCCATCTGCATAGTCCCTTTCAACTTTTTCACCTAGGATCTTGATAACAACATCCCAAACTTAGCAGGCAAATCAGCCACTACTATGTCCATCATGACACTCTTTGTTGGGATCTGGGCAAGGGTTACCACCACATCTTTAATTAGACCCAAACATGGTACCTTTATGGAATCGAAAGAATATAGGTCTTTGTAGGGTCTGGTGACTTCTAACCCCAATTGGTCCACTACTGATTTCGGCATCAAGTTGTGTGAAGCCCCAGAATCTATCAGGGGTTGTGTAATAACTTATCATGGATATTCAGACTCAAATAAAAGGGAGGGACTTCTTCATCATCTGGCTCTTCCATCTTGCAACCAAAGATTATAGTGGGGGCATCATCTGTCACTTCCAACATGTCATGTGTACTTTCTGTCGTTCCTTTACCAGGCTATTTATCTCTTCCCTATATTGATTGTTTCTTAACATCTCATTCAAGGGGATAGAGATCTTTACCTTAGACAGTTCAGCCTTCAAGATGAATGTTGAAACTGGCTTCCCTACTTCAGTGACTTTTGGCTGTCTACCTTCTTTAGAATGTTGTCCTTTGTCTTCCGAGGTTTTCTGTGTAGCAACTTCTAGCTGCTTTTCTTTTAATTTCTCCATATTCTGCTGAGTCTTGGAAGACTAAACAAGGGCGGCTTTCCCTTCACTAATCGGTATCTCCCTGTTCCTTAACTTCATCTTCCTTTGAATATCATCCACAGCATTCATTAACCCATTTGGTACTGCTCATACTCAAATTCAACAACCTTACCAACATTCCCCATGTTGAAAAAGTCATGCTCCCTTTGGGTTAAATGTATTTCATGGTCCAGAGTGTTCAGATCCTTCCTCATTCCCCAAATTATCAAGGAAACGAGGCCTCATTTGGTGGTCTTCCTGATTTATTGAATTTCTTGGAGGGGGCAGCCTTCTAAAGTTAGGGTTTCTCATTTTATTTTCGGGTTGTTCCCTAACGGGAGGTTTATTTTCCATAGCTAACCTATCCATCAGCTTTTCCATGGTTTTCATCATAGTATCAAACTTGGCATCACTATAGGAGGAGGAGGCAGGGGTTTGGTTTTCTTGCTTCTTTTTATTGGCTTATGTTTTCCCCTTTATTTTCCTTGAAGCCATCATGTTGGCTTCCACCTCTACTGCATCTTTCAGCATAGCAGGCAGGGTGGCATATTTCCTCTCTCTTAACGTGCATGAGAAGTGTCCATCAAAATCATCTGCGTAGTGGAGCTTTGCAACGCCTACTGAGGGTTTTAGGTCACCTGGAATAGAATTACAGTCTTTCATAATCCTGGAAGAAAACTCATGAACTGATTCAAAACCTCCTTTCTTCAGGTGGTTATATTGGGACAAGACTAGGGCGGGGCTCCCTATTGTTTCCCATCTCTCCAAGAACGGGGTCTTAAAAGCTGCAAAATCATTTATAGAAGCATTGACAACTGTCTGAACCATTTATTGGGTTCTCCAAACAGACTTTGAGTAAATAACCTCATCTTAGCATCATCATGGTCTACTTCCTCCAATTCAATGAAATCTTCAAATCTGTCTACATGCTGCTTGGCAGAAAACCCCCTTCTCCATCATAAGAGACAATTCTCTGGGCGTAGTTTTGAGGGAGGTCATGCAAAGCAGCTGCCAAGGCCAATGGTGTGAATCTAGCAACCATGGGTCTAGGTGGATTCAGAGCTTGGGGATGAATATTCAGGGCAGAATTACCTACAGGAATTATGGTATTGGGTTGAGGGATCTGAGAACCAGCTATAGCTCTTTCTGCTTTGATAATATTTTGTAACTAGAGCCAGACAGGATCTAACAAATAGGTTTCAGGGGCATTCAGACCTCCTTCACCAAGACTTAGATAAGATTCAAATCTTGATCTTGCCAAAGTTTTCACGATATCTATCTCTATATCCAATTCTTGTAAAATAGGTAACTCTTCTTTAGACCCAATTATTTTAAGGTTGGAAGTATTAGCCTCATCCTTTCCGATCTTATGTCTAAGTATTATTTCTGGATTTTCCACACTTAACAAAATTTGGGAAATAGGATTACCTCTTGTATGGATCCTTCTTGAGGCCAGGATTCCTGTCTCAAGATCTCTTCAAAAATGAACTTGGCACATCGATCTTCCCTAGTGGAGTCTTTCTTGAATGTGGATCTTTACGAGTGGAGTCGCCAGGGATAAATCACACAACCCTTTAGAAATTTGGAAATCTCTATTCGCCCGCAGGGATCTCTCTTTTCGTCGAATCTTTAGAATTCTTTGTCGTTCTTCCAGGGATAATAAATCAATCACGGTCCCCGGCAATATCGCCAATTTGTTAACACCCAAAATGACCCCCTAGGTTGTGGGAGAAGGGAAACTGGGATAACCACTAACCAATCTTTATCTTATGTTTATGAGCTAACACAAGCAGAGAGGGCTCTCTCTTTAAACTCACATAATACTGGAAATTATCAAGATTGTCAACAGTGAAAACATGTACCAGCATTCATCATTCAAGATATTCAATTACAACAATACAGAAGATCAGATTACTGTGGGAGAACAAAATGGTTTTAAACGTAGCTTGGCTGAAACATACGAATCTTTATTTGGGCAATGGAGTCACATTCAAACTTACTCTGAAAATTCATTTACAAATGCTTCACAAATGCATTAACATAGGGGCGAGATAGCAAACAGCTCGTAGTCAAAGTGATTTTAATTGGTGAAATAGAAGAGAAAGAAACAATCCATTTACATAGGGCATACAATGATGAATCCTATAGCAATTTCAGTAGAGAAGTAATGGTGGAATAGTTGGAAAAAGATAAGTAGAGCATAATCTCTATGAATTGTACTTAGCTATCACACTGCACCAAGTATGAAAGAATGTTACAGACTGGAATTAACAATGAGAGATACACAATTCACATAGAAAAAAGAAAGAACAGACTACAAGACCAGTTACACAAGAATCCCTGAGAAACATTGGCTCAACTCTGCAAATCTTTATTCAAAATATAGCTCAAAATGTCTTACAAAGAAATACACAAAAATTCCCATAAAAGTTTTCAACCCTTTATCATTCTATTACATCGCATATATAGATGCTGGGAGTCCTCTTGCTTGACTCATCTAAACCAAAAACAGTTATGTTGAAGTGACACCTCATCCAGGTTGTTTTGCCACTATCACAACAAAATAGAATACAGGTAGAAACTGGCCTATCTACTTTTTTACATCTAGCAGTATTTTTCACTAAATAAAATTTACTTCAAGTAAAAAAGTAAAGAGAGTAAAATAATAGTTCCAGCTGGCTATTTATATAGTTGCCTCAAAGAATATTACAAATTATCAAAAATAGGAATGTTTCGTAGAAGTCCCGGATTCCAAACAAGTCTCAACAACTATAAATAAAGTCAAACATCACTGTGGAATATGGAGATAATATAGTGATCTACTATACTTTTCTACATTAGCCCATTGGTCTGCAGGTGGGAGGTCACAGTCCACCATTTCCTTTACCATCACTCGTATATCGATATGTTCTGTGTAGGAAAATGGGGGAAGCCTTTCGCCAATGGCGATCAACCTATTCAATATTTCAAAGTCCTCTTCGACCAAATCCATCAGAGCCTTGCCTATAATTTGTTGGTTCAGATGTTTTAACTTTGCATGATCCATTCTTATCGCCTACAGTAGGTTTTTAATAAGCCTTAGGGGAGATTAGCTCCTAGTCATCTTTCCAGAATGAAGGTAACCCCATTTCGACCAGTTTATCAAACAAACCTTTGAACTCTACCTCTTGTCCCTTCATTTCTTCGACTTTAGCTTCCACACTCTCGATCTGTGCATATTTCTCCAGTACTCTTCGTGCCGCTACAAGTGTTGCGATCTGGTTCCCAATATTCAGCTTAAACCTTTATTCTTCGGATAAATCATTCAGGAAAGTGATGGCATTTAGTGTTATTTCTTTAGGCCTTTGGATTAGGGTCTCCTTTGCAACTTCACAACCTTCTAGAACGTCACTAATGGTTTTCTCTTTTATCCTTATAAACTCAAGGTAGGTTCTAAATTTTTTAGCTTCCTTAATGATCCTGTCCCATACCAAGTGTTTACATCCTTGCAAAGCTGCCTGCCCAGTAACCTGATGAGTGAGCTTTTTATTCATGTCAATCAATTCCTTGTGCTTATTTTGGAGGGCCTTCAGGTCTTCTTCTTTTTTAGTACTCTCCTCTTCCAACTTCTGAGCTTTTTCTTTCAGCTCCTTGATTTCCACGTCTTTTAGGCTAATGTGAGACATAGCCTGCACCAAACTGTCGGTACCATTGCTTTCCCCATCTTGGTTCGAATTGGTAGGCCGCATGTCCAAATTGGACAAGTTAATTTTCAAGTCATCAAGCTATTTTTCTAAATTTACCTTCTCTTTTTTCCAGCTATCCTCCTTCTCTGCAAACTTCAGCAATTCTGCTTCGCAATCACTTATTTCCTTAGACAAGTCTTCCTTTCTTTTTTCGAAGTCCGTCTCTTCAAGAGCCTCGATCAACCGGATATTTGGAACTTTTTCCTTCTTCTGTAGCTTCTGAATCAGCTTGTCTTTTTTCGCTAACATCTTTCTCATGTTTTTTCCTCCACCGTCACTTATGACTAGATCAGATTGTACCTTTTTGACTTGCTGTTGGAGTGCTCGGTTTTCACTTTTCTCCTACTTCAATTGGTTTTCCAGTTTTTTCACAGTAACCAGCAAGTTATCACTTTTCAAGGCTGTTCTCACAAAATCATTATACACAAGGTCAGTAACCTGTTTGTGGAACTGGATTTTGTCTGGTACTGGTATTTTTCCCAATTGATCCTTGCCTCAGTCACTCCATCCTCCGTCAATACTGCTAAGTTTAAAATGTTATCATTTATACTTCTACTAATCATCAAGGAAGTCTCAGATAGACCTCTGGCGATAGGCATTGAATCAAACAACGTTTGGGCCAAGGCCCGCTTGTTTTGATCGTACTGTTGACAGAGGTTGACCTTGGACCAAAATTTATTGCCAACATCTCCTTCTTGAACATCTTGAAACTTATACTCTACCATCTAGATCTCAAGAGCCGAGGACCCCTCATCATCTGCCCCTCCACTATCCATTTGGACTGTCATTCCTTCTTGGGCTGTTGCAACTACCAGTTCCTCTTTAGCTGGGGAAGCAATTTATTCGGCTTGAATAGCCGCAACAACTAACTCATCATGTACTTCTAATTTAGGCCGTTTGTTTATATCACCTTCTTCAGTATCCATATCCATGACTTCTTCTAAGTCTCTTTTTTGGCCCACCTCCATGGTGTCCGGCACTTGATCTAAATCCATCATTAAATTGGAAATCATGAGCTCTCCTCCCTGTGTCTCCACTGCTTCCTCCGCTTCAGGTTCCCAACACAACAAATTTCGCCCCTTCAGCACCCCTTCTCGTTCTACATGCTCAAAAGCGCTGAGATTACACTCCTTTCTTCTCTTGGAAATTATATGCAAGGGGTCATATTTGATGGCTTCATTCTTCCTGAACCCTAACGACTTCAATAACTCTTCCACTTCTGACAAAGCATCTTTATTCTTCACAATAAAAGGCCCTACCTTCCAAGAACATTTCACATTTGTGCTCTTCTTATGTTTCAGGAATTGCATCTCTTCCAAGGCCAATTTGTGTTTGATAAATTCAAGAGAAAAGATCCGCAATGTCAAAAAAGAGGGTAGAACATAAGGCTCCTGCACAAAACCGTACAATCTAATAACTATAGCTTATTTTATAAAAAAACAGTCAGCGACTGCCAGTTCGTCCGTCAGCTGCATCATTGTTTTCTTTTCAGGTAGCACTCTAGGCAATTCTTCTTCAAAAATGATTTTATAAAGAGGGGGAAAAACATAGTTCAAAACAGAGGAGCACTGCTGTACATAATCATTTTCAGCGCATCGGCCTCAAACAGTGAGGAGAAGTGTGGGATTTCAGCGCTGCTGTACATAATCATTTTCATTAACTACGTCTAATATCTAAAAAACCTAGTACTCAGGAAATTGCTTAACTGTACATGTATCTTTTCTGCCAAAAATTCCTCAAGCCTCAGGGGTGGGCTAAGCCCGCTTTCGGACCTGGCCAAACTGACGTTAATCCTAAAGAGTAAACCTAATTGGACTTCAGTCACCCACAAATCAGTATCCAACCCTACAAACTGAGCTAACAAAGAAAGAACCAATTGAGAATTGTCATCAAAAAGGCTGACATTTAGGGGGTAGGGTTCCTTGGATATTTTGGAGTCAGGTTTTAGGCATGTGGCTAGGAAGGCTTGACGGCTTTCGGGGTTGATTTGGCGGTACAAGGAAACCACCTACTCTTTAGAAAAACCCTCCGAATCTTGGTACTGAGTCTCTGGAATAAAAAAGGAATCCCGGCTGACACATCTATATTACAGACGACTTTGGACCTACGGGCATCCATAATTACTCTTTGCGGTTCTGAGTAGTTAGAAGAACACCACACTGCAAACTCAGGAAAAGAGAACACTTGTTCAAGTCAAAAGAAAATGAACGATGACCTAAAGACTCCATGGATATCTAGTCCATGTTCATGCAAGGATTCCAGTCTCTTCTTAATTTCCAGAACTGAGAGCCGAATACATGTTTCAAATATATCTGTGTCTCTATCTTCCAGAGCTATCTTAACCCTAGAACTGGTAGAAACTTCTTATTCCGCCATCTTATGACTGTAAAAGACATAGATTTTTCAGAGAATGCTGGTTATAGACCCTACCTGTCACCTTGGAATCCCTACACGCACCATGTCGAAGGTCCTGTCGCCTTTATCGTCTGCCACACGCCGAGAGGCTCCCTGACTTCGACAGGCTTCCGAAACGAATGTCAACCCTCATGGGTGTTCCTTATGTATATAACATGGTTTCCATCACTTCCTCCCTCTTTGGCCTGCTGTCCTTTGATCTCAACCATTGAATTCTCACGTGCTCATTTTTCGTCGTAGGATATGAGTTTCCTTTTACCCACTGATTTGACAACCTATCCCTTTCCACCATCAGATCATCTCGGCTAGTCTTCATCTGGGCCGTTTATCTTAGTTGACTGCACCTAAGGGGTAGCATCGCATGCACCCAAAAAGCTTCTCTTATATCACCCTTTCTCTATGCGACAAGCTGTGGAGTTGACACCTATCTGACAAGACCCGGTCCATCGCATCTACCCTTGCCTCTATTTATCGTGCTACTTCCTGATGCGACGATGTATGAGGACCGTCCATTTCTTCTCCGATGTGCATCTAGGGTGAGTCCTCATACTCGACTTAGCCTTTATCTTTTTCGTATGCTAGTGGGGTCTCCCCTGTTATACCCTGTGCGTTTCATACTACTCCCAACCGTTGATCTGGCTCTTCTTTCCTCCCGAACTGTAGATTTGTCAGAGACACAGGCCCCTTTTTTCGATAAATAGACCTGAACCATTGGATATCAAAGAGCTCATCTCTGTCATAGATCCTTGCATATGTCCCCACCATCGCATGCACCTAGTCAGGCCTCGTTCACTGCTCTTTCCTCTTTGCGACGCGCTCCTAAGACAACACCTGTCTAGTGGGCTCCAGCCCATCGCATACTTAATATTCCCTTTCTTCCTCGCGACTTGGCCATGCGACGATCCTTTAGAATCGTAGATCTTTCTCCCACCCTTGATCAATGGTGCAGATCCAGGTGACATTTAATCTTTCATAAATTCGCCCACGAACTATAGGTTTTAGGGTATTTCTCCATCTACCTTGAGTCATTCTTTTCTCCTATTAATACTTAGCCCTTGACATTATCCCTTTATCACATCGGACCCTTTCTAGACCATTCTGTCTCCTACCTTAGCACCTGGCCACTACCAATGGGAATCACTTCAAGCTTATTCTCTGGTAGCTATCTGACCCTTTCATCTTTCATGTACAGGTATTTATGCTGTAAAAGAGAAAAAATGTATAGGTGCTAACACCTGCGCCTGCTCAACATACTCTTTTTCATGTATTAGTTTATAAAAAAATGCCCTCTAAGCATAAAAAGAATAATCTTAAAACAATCTTCATTAAATAATCAAAGTAAATCATTTTTCCCACAAAACAAGTGTGTTTCTTCACCCTTTCTTGTGTTTCACTGTGGGAACAAGGCTTATAAGATACTTGTACTTTGGACTCATCATCTCCCCCATGCTTGAAGGATTCACGCATCCTTGGGTGATGCATTCAACTCTTCAATAACTTCTCTGATATCCCTTGCTACTACTGTGGGGGTCCCTGCCTACTTGTAGTAACGCATGCTCTATTCCTCCTTGACCCATGCTCTCCTCTCTTCTTCCTGATTAATATGTTCCTTAATAACCAGAGGGAGGAAAAATGGGGGATTTAGCCTCATCCCAATCCATCTGAGCTGATTCTTTATCAAGGATTCCTTGTATAGTTTAGCTTTAACGAGAGCAGCTTCAAGTATGAGAGGGGAGTGAAGCTCTTTTCTTTTTAGATCATGTGCTA
Source organism: Larix kaempferi (assembly GCA_027924585.1). Classification (NCBI taxonomy): domain Eukaryota; kingdom Viridiplantae; phylum Streptophyta; class Pinopsida; order Pinales; family Pinaceae; genus Larix; species Larix kaempferi. The sequence goes on from BSBM01000130.1 coordinate 5,598,112, forward strand.
TTCTGCGCCATCTTTCACCAATAGACTCATGAACCTCTTTGTGTGTGCTCTAGAGAGTAACATCAAAGTGTGCCACATCCTCCTGTCGTTTCTCAAGGAGAATAGGAATCAGCTGCTCTTCCTCGGTTATGTTCCTATGGTCGTAAATTATTCTTTCAGGGTGAGTCGCCTCTACCTTGATCCATAGTTGATTTTTCCATTTTGCTGCAACGTAAATGTGGTAGTCCTGAGCTCGTTCAATTTCGTGATTCATCCATGAACACAGTGCCCTCAACTGGAAATCGCCCATGTAAGGGTTTGGCGACCAGTTGGACGAGCTAGGAACTATGAAATTATGTAAGAAAAACTCACACAGCTGGTCCTTCTCCAACTCTGTGGAGCTTAGAGATGTATCCACAAATTCCTTGTGGGATTTTATCTCTAATGGGAGTCCCTGTTTTAACCTTTGGAGCTGAAATTTGCCCCACTTTTCTTGTAGATAAACTGCATAAATTGTTGATGGCAGCCTGAGCTCCAGTAGTTTATCATATATTTTAGTGGTAGTAACCAAAACGTCCCTCAATTGAACAATCTTATGGTCCTTTTGGGCTAACTCCTCTTGTGCCTCATCCAATTTCTCCTTAAGTGCTAAAGTTTTATGTTCATCTAGTTTTAGCTCCCCTGCATGATGCATTTTCAAATTTGTGTATTTTCATGCATAAACAGTGGGGAAGTTGGTTGGCTTCTCTGTGTCCTTGCCTCAATTTTAATTGCTGCCAATTCCCCTCTGATTTTTTCAAGTTATGCTCGTGCCTCAGCGAGCTGGTCATTGACCCCAAGGTTTTCATTATGCGCAGGAGGGTTCCACTGGAAATCATCTTGCTCTTCTTGTGCATTCTGTTCTTCTGGTGTGGTGGGATCTTCTTATGTATCCTACTCTTCTGGTGTAGTGGGATCCTCCTGATCCACCCCAAGATCATCATCATCATCAGACACATTTTGAATTTTGGGGCTGGACTCCCTTTCCACCTCCTTCATAAGCTTGATTCTAGATGACTATGTAAACCTTTTACTTCGTCTCTTAGGCCCTTGCCCACTAGTGGAAACTCCTAGTTCCTTTTCAAGGCTATCCCTGGAATGCTTAATTTTCATCAGGGTATCAGCCATGCTGTCCAAGTCAATTTTCCTCTTAGCCCCTGATGTGGAGGCGACCTTTTCTTTTGAGGGTATGCCGACAGCAGGTGCACCCTTCATTCTTTGAACATCATCAGCCGATACCAGCATGAATTCTTTCCAAGAAAGTATTGGGACCTACACTCTTAATTCTTCACAAATGATTAATTTGATTAGCCCATGATGGGCTAACACATCTTCCTTTCGTTGAACCACTTTCCTGCTCATTTCCCCTAGAGATAGAAGAAGAAAATAGGGAATATTGATGTTGTTGTTTGGTGAGAGATGGCCTCTGTGCCTCAACAGTTCCAGAATTTGAAAATGAAAAATAGGGACATAGCTCAGCCTACAAGTGCATGTAATGTATTTCTAGACAATGGCAACCATTTCATCCCACGGTGCCGGCATGGAGATTCTTTTGACTCCATTTTTATCTTCTTTGTAGACCTCTCCTTGTTCGAATAATGTTGTGTTTGCTTTATGGTTTGCTTCCCGGTCATCTCTACCCCAATGCAGACACATTGGCAGACTAGTGTATTTGGAAATTGCTTCATCGTCCAACCTTATATGTAATCCCTTTACTCGGGTGACAAACTATTCATCCTTGATGTGCTTTAAATTTCTTGCAAATCAATCCCTGCATTTTGTTTCATCATTGTACATTGCACTTCTACTCCGATTTTTGGGAAATATGGTGGCTAGATGCGGGTTTCTCATTTGCTGACATGACAAAGGTGGTTAATCATGATCGTGTGAGGTAATTTGAACCTTGCCGTCGATTCTATTTAAAAGTTGTCCTCAGCTTCAGAAATAACCGTTTTGCGGGATAATGATTTGACTTTAAAAATAAAACAATGATATTTAGAGATTACCTCGTTATGCTTTAGCGTACCTGAGTTCATTATCTAGCCCGATTTTTATGTGTGTTGGATATTGTAGTAGATTTGGAATTGTTTGTAGTAAATTTTGGCATGTCAGTAGTTACGTGCGTGTGCTACATTTTCTTTGGTTCGTTTGAAATTGTTGTATTTACCTGCTTTTGAACTTTGTGCCAATTTGTGATTTGACCTTGTGATGATGCTTTTCATTGAGTTTCTGATTCTTTTCTGCATTGTTGTAATTTATGCTGGCTCGCTTGAATATATGGCAGGCTCGCGTGAATATATGGCAGACGTGATTGAATAGTTGTTTGCTATGATTGAATTCTGTAGTGGTCGATATTTTTGTTGGCTCTCTTGAATACATGGCTGGCTCACTTGATTGTTGTAGTGGTTGATGATTTTCGGGCTCACTTGATTTGATGGTTGGATCGCTTGAATATTCATTTGCAATACATATGGTGCGTCTTCATGGGGATATATGATGCCCTGTAATTTTACCTGTGATTACCTGAGCGGATCATGTTGGATTTTTCTTTCAGCTCTTTCTTCTTTTCTCTTGGTTTTTCTTTTTTCTCTTTTTTCTTTCTCTTTATTTTTCATTTTTTTCATTTTTTCTCTCTTTTTTTCATTTTTTTCTTTTTTCATTTCCTTTTTTTCATTTTTTCATTCTTTTCATTTTTCTTTTCATCATTTTTTTTTTAGAATTGGTATTCAATGATATTCCATTTTCTCTATCAGCATCAGTTGTTGCTGGTAGAGTACTTGTGTGCACTCCTCCCTTGACTGTGGATTTTTGTAAAGTTTGAGACTATGTCCATTCACTATCATGGGAAACTCTTGTTCATCAATTGTAATAATTTTGACAGCTCCATTTTCATATATTTTCTCAATGATGTAAGGTCCGAGCCATCTAGTTGTTAGTTTTCCCTTGAAAGTATGGAACCTTGATTCATAAAGTAGTGCCCAGTCACCTTCCTTGAACTTTTTATCCTTTATGTGTTTGTCATGCCACTTCTTCCTTTGTTGTTGGATGATTTCAGTATGGGCAAGTGATTGTTGGCATTGCTCATCTAGTTGATTTAATTGTAGCATGTGTTCTTGTTGGATCTCTGATAGTTCCATATTTAATTGTGCTACAATTCTTAATGTCTTTCAAATTCAGTTGGCAGCATAACTTTATTTCCGTAGACTAGCTCATAAGGTGTGAATCGTGTTGTTGTCTTCCATGTGGTATTGTAAGCCCAAACTGCCTCACTTAGTCTGTCTGCCCAATCTCTTTTGTGGAGTTGGACAGTCTTTGTCAAAATTCTTTCTAATTCTCTATTGGTTACCTTAGCTTGACCATTTGCTTGAGGGTGATAGGAGGAGGACTGTCTGTGCTTGACATTGTTTCTTTTAAGCAAATCTTCTATTAAATTTGATGTGAACTGTGGGCCTTGATCAGAAACTAGCTCTCTTGGTACTCCAAACCTGTGGAAGATTTTCTCAATGAAGAATTTTGCCACGTTGGTTTCATTTGTTGCAGCAAGTGTTGCTATCTCAGTCCACTTTGTAAGGTAGTCAGTGCATACCAGATTGTAACTTTTTTGATTTGATTGTGGGTTAATTGGAACAACGAAATCAAACCCCCATTTCTCAAATGGTTCTAAGGAAATTTGTGGATTTAGAGGAATCTCTTCTTTTTTGGTAGGCTTCCCCATTCTCTGACAGTCATCACAGAGTGAAACATATTCATAGGCATCCTTGTGGAATGTTGGCCAATAATACCCTGTTTGAAAAATTTTATAGGTTGTCCTCTTAGCTGCATAGTGTCCTCCACATGGCTCATTGTGAGTGGCATGCATTATGTCATGCACTTCATCTTCTCTGATGCATATTCTGAGTATTTGATCTGGTCCTTGTTTGAAAAGCATTCCTTCTACCCATGTATATGTGGCACTTTGTCTTATGGCTTTATTCTTCTCTTTATAGCTGTAATGTACTGTAAATTTTCCAGACACCAAATAGTTTTCTATGTCAGCGAACCATGGGCTCCTTGTGGAGATTGCAAAAAGATGCTCATCAAGGAAACTGTCATTCACCACTTCACTGTCTTTTCCATAGGTGATCCTAGATAGAAATTCAGCCACCACATTGTGTTTTCCTAGCTTATCCAAAATTGTGATGTCAAACTCTTGCAGGAGGAGTAGCCACCTAATGATTCGAGCACTTGTATTAGGTTTGTTTGTGAGATACCTTATTTTTTAATGGTTTGTATGGACAAAAAATTGGTAACCAGTTATGTAGTGCCTGAACTTGTTAATGGCATGTATGACAACCAAAAATTCTTTCTCTGTCACAGTATAATTTAATTCTGCTCCTGCCAAATTTTTACTGGTATAATATATTGCATATGGCTTCTTATCTTTTTCCTGACCGAGGACTGATCCAATTGCTTTGTCTGATGCATCACAATGTATATAGAATGGAAGTGCCCAGTTTGGTCCTTGGAGTACTGGGGCTATGATTGTTTTCTCCTTAAGGTTATAAAATGCTGTCATGCAATGTGTTGTCCAATTGAACTCAGTGTCTTTTGTTAGAAGGGCAAACATTGGTGCAACAATCCTACTATAATTTTCAATAAACCTCCTGTAGTATCTTGTTTTCCCAAGGAAACTTCTCACATCTCTTTGTTTGACAGGTGGTGGCAGCGTTCTGATTACTAAAACTTTTTCCTAATCAACCTCAATTCCCCTCTGTGATATATGGTGTCCCAGAACGATGCCTTCTTCCATTAACAATCTGCATTTGTCATTGCTCAGACATAAGCTCATCTCAATACATTTTCTCAAGACTAATTCCAGATGGTTCAATGCCTGATCAAATTTTTGGCCATAGGGTGTGAAGTCATCCATGAAGAATTCCATTTGATCATTTATAAAATCAGAGAATATACTTTAATATGGCCCTTTGAAACGTTGTTGGAGCGTTGCATAATCCAAAGGGTAGTACTCTATATGCATAAGTGCCCCATGGACATGTAAACGTTGTCTTATCTTGATCAACTGGGTGTATTAGAATTTGGTTGTACCCACTGAACCCATCCAAAAATGAGAAAAAAATATTACCTACCATAGTATCTAGTACTTGGTCTACGAATGGCAAAGGGAAATATTCCTTCTTAGTGGCCTTATTAGGCTCTCTGTAGTCCACACATATTCTCCATTTGCCTCCTTTTTTAGGTACTATAACCAGTGGTGAGACCCATTCGCTATCAAAGATGGGATATATGAACCCTGCATCTAATAAGTTTTGTATTTCTACTTTAACTATATCCTTTAATGCTGGGTTGAGCCTCCTTTGTGGTTGTCTAATAGGAATAGAGCCTTCTTTGATGTAAATGTAATGTTTGCAAATATCAGGATGGATTCCCTTCATGTCAGCATACGTCCATCCAAAAGCTTTATTTTGTTCTGAGAGTACCTTCATTAGCTGCTTTTCTTGCTCTAGCTTCAGATTGGAATTAATGTTGACTATCTTTCCAGGCATAATTTCCATTGTTTTTATCTTTTGTGATTGTTCTTCCAGTGAGAGCATTTCTGCCCACATCTTAGTCAATTTTTGGTTTGAACTTTCACCTTCCTGCTACTGGTCTGCGTCAAAACAATCTTCAAGGACATTATGGTTAGAAGATGCATTTTGAATAAACATATCCAGATGGTTGTCCTCATATATGGATTTTAGTGATTGTGCAACATCGATTGTAAGCATAGGTTGTATGTTTTGATTTGATATGTCATTATATTCATTAGTCCAATTTTGGTACTCTAGGTCTGAAGACTTCCTGGATGGAGGGTAAATTGTGATTTTCTTCCTCGCTTGGCCACTGGTGATTGTCATGTTTCCTTCTCTACATCCTATGTAAGCATCTGCAGTTTCCAGCCAGGGTCTCCCTAGTATTATGGGGTATCCACTAAGTTTTCTCTTCACTTCGATGACTATAAAATTGGTTGGGTATTGCCAGGATTCTATATTGATTATTATGTCTTCGAGCATTCCTTCAGGTCTCACTATGGATGTGTCAGCTAGCTGGAGCACTGTAGTTGTTGGTCTGACCAATGATTGGAGTCCTAGGTGTATCATAATATCCTTAGTCATGACATTGATATCAACTCCTAAATCGATTAAGCTTCTGTCTATTTGTCTGTTATTGATGAGCACGTTGACTACTGGGCTCCCTGGATCAAGATATTTTGGGTTTACGAGGACACCTAACATTAAATCTGCCAGTTGACCTACTACATTGATCATGGATGGGTCACGTTTCTTCCTACCAGGTTTCTTTAGACAATTCTCTTTGATAAATTTGTTATAGATGGGCACATCCCTTATGGCCTATAAGATCGGAATTTGGATGTTTAAGTGCTTTAATTCATTTAAAATTGCGTTTTCTTCTTCTTCTTTTGTACTTCGTATGAGTTTTTCTGGAAATGGAGGGTTTTTATTCTGTGTGAGTGGTCGAATTTCTTCCTCCTGGGGGTTTCGTTCATCTAGATGTTGAATATGAGGTTGTGTCGTTTGTTCGCGAGGCTCCTCTTCTAGATTGTTCTGTGTGTGTGTATTTTGCAACGTTTTCCTAGACCTTAAATTAATTTCGTTTATTTCCAGTGTATCCACCACATAGGTTGGAAACTGTACCATTTCAGTATTGTAGTCTTGTTGCTGTGGTGGCCTGTTGTTGTTAGGGTTTGAAATTGGTTGGGCAGGAATTGGTGGAGGTCTGGGGGGTGGTTGATTTGGTGGTGGCGGCATGACGAGTGGTTGTTGCTGCTGCAATGGAGCTCTCCAATTCGATGAATAAGGATATGGGTTGCCATAATTCGTGGTTGGTTGAGCAAATGGTGGGGGGTATGGAGAGTAAGATTGTGGGTAATAAGGTTACTGATATGGTTGGCTTTGCTGCCACTGGTTTGGACTTGGATGGGATGGCCATTGGGCTGGTACAAAGTTCCAATTTTGCTGGTTGTTTCCCTGATTGTGGTAGGGTTGGTTGCTTGGCTGGTAAGGCCTAGGAAAATTATTCCTCCTTTGATTCACGAAACAGATCTGTTCGATTGCTCCTTCAGTTATGGGATCTTGAATGGTAGCCTTACAAAAGGGAAATAGAGGACATTTATCAGTGGAGTTACTGTCAGTGCAGAGACCACATACTTCTATGGTGTTTAGTGTGCACTGCCCCTTCTCATGTTTTTTTCCGCAGCGTGGACAAAAGACTGCCAAGGCTTGGTTTATTTCCTCATGTTTCTTCTTGATCTGAAGTGCATCAAGTTGCATGGCCAGATATTGTAGGATATCGGTCTTCATGTCATCTAAAAGGTTCCCTAAATCTAATTTTGTAAGGCTTGGCCCTGAAGATGTTGATCCCCAGTAAATGGGTGTGAATCTCTTGTTCCATTTTTTCCTTTCCTAGATCTAGAGTAGTTTTTGAAAATTTGCAAGATTTGGTCAAATGTTTTCTGGAATATATCTCCATCTCCTAGAAGGTTCAAAACTTCTAGATTTTCCTCTCTTATCCCTCCGAGAAGGACGAGTTTCAAGGATTGGTCTAAGGTGCAATGACTAGCTCACTTTTAGCTGAGCTGAAATCTTTTTGCATAGTCTTCTAATGATTCCCTTTCCCCTTGTTGCATTCTTAAGATTTCATCTCTTGTATCCTTTGCTTTGCAATAGTCCCTATATTTTTCTAAGAAGGTCTGTTTCAATTGTTCCCATGAAAAGATGTTGTTTCCATCTAGGCTCATGAACCATTTAAGTGATAGATCTTTCAATGTAGAGGGGAAAAGTCTCAATTTTTTAGCATAAGTGGTGTAGCCAAATGATCTACAGATTACCTCAAACTCAAATAGGAATGTGTCAGGATCTTCAGATGTTAAGCCATGAAAGTTTGGTAGGTTATTAGGGTTGGTATTCTTCATTCTATCATCCTCAAGAGGTATACTAATGGGAAAAGTGAACAGTTCTCTAGGTTCCTCATCTTCTTCTGCCATGCTAGTAGTGGAGCTAGAGCTAACAAAAAAGTTGTCCCTGCGTGGGTCGTAGCTAGAGTCACCCTCCTCTTCAGAGTTGAGGAATTCAAATTGAGATTTATTAGAACTATTGTTGCTCATAGGAGGGGCAGGTAGAAATTGTCCAAACCTATCTCTCTGTCGTCTAGGCATTCATAGTAAACTTTTTATGTTTTCTAGTTATTTTTGTTTCTATTTTTTTATTTCAAAGATGTCTCCTAAAGATTAAGCACCTCCTCGGGAACGGCGCCAAAAAGTGGTGAGCTCCTAGAATGGATGCCTAATGAGGGCAGCTAGACCAGGAGCCTACTTTAATTATCAACTCGGGGGACATACAAACTTAAGAGGTGCTAACACTGTATGTGCTCTATAAGATAGTCTTTTGTCGTGTTGGTATATATGTTAAAGGTTTCTCTAATCAAGAAGGAAGTAAACTAAAAAGATTGTGAATCTATAAATGACAAATTCCTAAACTAAGAATTGAAATGCTGAAAGTTGAGATTATAATTCCTAAACTAAGAATTGAAATGCTGAAAACTATAAATCTACGCTAAGAATTGAACTGCTGAAAGCTGAGATCTTAATCTAAGAATTGAATTACTGAAATTAAATGCATAAAACTAGAAGTCTAACCTAAAATATTAGAATGCCAAAAACTAAGTTCAGAATGCAATTATCTAATGCTACGAATTAATCAATCTTTTATCTATTGGGATTTAAGCACTAAAAAGTGATAATCATAATTTAACGAGAGTACTGAAAGTAAATAATCTTTATGAGCAAACTCTAAGAAGGAAAAAGTGCATGAGCTTCGAGATCTCGATCACTATTTTAGAACTAATGCAAGAACACATGAAAATAGATGTCGAAATATGTCTTGGCGGAATGCTGCTACAGGACTACGGAAACAACATTACAGAACTACATAATGCGCTATAACCAACTACGGAATCAGAATGGTCACTTTACTACAGAAATCAAATCGTGCTATTCAAATGCCATCAAAATACTTTCATATGCGATATAGATTAAGTCAATACAAAGCACATAATGAAAAATACCTGAACAGTAAGATCTCCTGACTTACATGTTGGAGGGGCCCTCTCCAACCCATACTCAAGAGTAGAGAAAACTTAAAAACGCCGAATTGAAAGCAACATCAATATCTTTATTCAAAATAGTAACTTCACGGTTTAATAAAGATCTTTAACACAAACTGTCTTAGTAGTACAAAACGTAAAACGATGGTTCTACAAAATGGCAATAGGATCCCCTCTCTACCCGAGAGGTCCATATATATATGCCTCTAATGCTAACCTAACTACATGTTTAAATTGTCGATCCTGCTAAACAGGAGCCTTGTATGGTCCTTCAGTCTCTCAACTAGATTTGTGTGTTGTCCCTTAGTGTACGTGCCCTTGCTCAACATACTCGTTTTCATGTATTAGTTTATAAAAAAATACCCTCTAAACATAAAAAAAATAATCTTAAAACAATCTTCATTAAATAATCAAAGTAAATCATTTTTCCCACAAAACAAGTGCATTTCTTTACCCTTTCTTGTGTTTCACTGTGTGAACAAGGCTTATAAGATACCTGTACTTTGGACTCATCAACTGGGTTCATGCATTTACAAAGTTCCTTTGCTCAATCGCATTGTTGTGGATACTTACAAGAGCATCTTTTGGTGTCATACAAAAGGGGATTGGAACGATATTTACATAGGCATTCCTGGAACCGAGAGTTGGAAACAACTCCCTCGTCCTCCGATACCTGGTTTCACTTTCAATGGAATGACTTCTGATTCTTCTACTCGGCGTTGCAATCTGCTGATTGGATTAGTTCAAGGCCGAAGTCAGAACAGAAGAACTGTGATGTGTATTTATGATTCACAATCCAATGCCTCGACTGCAATTTCCACTATGGTCTCCTACCATATTCAACCTTCTGGAAAGGGTATTTTTTATAAAGGAAAGTTATACTGGGCAACCTTATTGCCCAGTACCGACAGCGTCATAGTAGCCTTCAATATTACTGACGGACGTTGGAAAAAAATCCTAGGGCTTGACAGATGCAGAAGCATTTTTCATGGAAAGTTCGGTGGACATGATGGGCAAGTGGTGCTAGTAGACCGTAAGCAATTTAATTGTCTTCGCTTGTCGAAGTTGACTGAAGCAGAAAAATATGAAATATGGTGTGAGTTACGGGATAGCCGTTTGACGTTATTATCTTTTATGGCAGTGAACGGTGGTGGGTTTATAATGGTAATGGATTGGAATATGAAAATCTCAATCTTCAACTCCAAGGGAAAATTGATCGTCGGGGAAATGAGATTACCGGGGCATCCTACGTCGCAAAAAGCAATGTGAGATCCTGGTTCAACCTTCGAATCCAACAATCTATGGTGGCCTTAATGCTTTATGCGGGGACTATATAGTATCCGCGTAGTACTATTAGTTCATTCTTACAAACACATTTTTTTTTACTTTTGCATAGTTTAACTTTATAAAATCTTTTTTTATTAAATATAATTTTTAATAAAAATTATTTATTTGAAATTTTATTGGCTGCTACACTATGACGTTAGCCTTGATATTCCACGTCCACGATGGGGCGGCATGCTGGCATCATGGCTGTCGTGTGGCATGTCATGGTTGTCGTGCGGCAGATCTGGTCCTTCACTCAATTCTGCATGTACTCTACCTTCCACCTGGGGCCTTGGCGCGAATATCATAGAGTTTCCTCTTCCACATGTCCACATTCATATTCATTATTCGACCATACGTACTGGATAAAGAATGCTTATCACTTAACGAGGGGGTATTTGACATCGATATGGTACTTGAAGTAAAATATAACTATTGTTTAGTCTCCTTTCACTTATGCATTGGTTTTCCACAAACAGAATGTGAAAAATCCTCAGAATCCCTGCTGCTGCGGCGTTCATCTGCAAGTACGCCATGTCCTTCCCCAGGCTGGCAGGCACGTCCTCGTCCCTGTGTTGAATGCCAAGAAATTGTACATGGACTCGTTTTTCATCCTCGGCTTGCAAAGTTGAGAGATTAATAGAGAAACAAATCAAAGAATTATATTAACCGAATGAAAGAATGGTAGATTCTAGAGAAATGTGGAGACACACTGACAACAACCAGAGTGAACTGCCACCTAGTTCTAGTTAATTGGTCATCCAATCAATAATTAACTAGCTCATACACAAGTGGAGCTGAGAGAATCCCATGCATGCACGTGCATGCAATAGGTGTAATAGGTGTAGTGCATCCCTACAATAGGTGTAATAGGTGTAGTGCATCCCTATCTTCATTGTTGATTCCCAACATCAACATGATTCTCAAACATTTGAACATGATGACTAAAATGAACATATTAAAACATTGATGATGTGCCATTCCGTCTTCACCATCAGGTCCAAGGCGTCATCCTCTTTCCATCCATCCTCACTTTGATCATTTGTGTCGTCATTTGGTCTTCATATCTTTTGCATGAAGTGTCGTCGTAAGTGTCGTCATAGCGAAGTTGTGTCAAGCTTTGAGGTTGTGTCCTTTCTCCCAGTATCTATATGTATCGTCATGTCACAAAGTCATTGTCATTACATTCACGTTGCAGTGTTGGTCACGTCCATAAAATCTACTCCGTTTGACCCCTTCAACACTCAATTGAAGTCTCGTCTTGAAAGGGTCTTGTGTCATATCAGTTAAAATTTTCCAAAGCCGCGCCCTCCGTTAATTCACCAGCTACATCCGTTTGTCATTTTCATTACTATGCCGATGTCGGAAAAGTTAAAAATACCTCTTCCCTTGGGTCTCCTTGAAAAAAAAAGAGATACAAAGGTGCCCTCACCTATTTTGGCAGACCACAACCAGAAAATAACGCCCTAACCCTAACGCCAACAAATGTATTGACCGAGGGAGCCGAAACGCCAGGCTACCCATCGCAGGACTTGGCGCACAGATGGAGAATCCGCAGTCCAAGATGACGAGCGGCACGAATTATACGCCTGTGGGGAGAGTAGGATTAGCAATGGCAAACACTAGTATTGCACACCTGGGAGAGGCGTTTCACAAAATATCGTAAGGGAATATACGAGATAGGCGCAGATGAGCAAATGGATAACAACATAAGACTGACAAACGCAGAACTAGCACACAAGGCAACGAAAGGAACGTTACAGAGAGCAAATGGATAAAAACATAAGACTGACAAACGCAGCAGTAGCACACCAGGCAACACGCAGCAACGGGCTTGAAGGTAGAGAGCAAAAACCTAAACGCATAGAAGGAAGATGAATATTTGAATTCTTTAAAGGAACACCTTGCTGTATATAGAGAATGCACATAAGGTCAGTTGCAGCAGTTTGAAGGACTGGCAGCACTATTGTATTCGCCGAAAGTCATTTTAGTGCAAAGATTTTTAATTGATCCCCTAAGAAAACAGTAAATGAAGTTCGCTAATGGATATTGTCTCGGGTTATTATAACTTCGGCAAGAGATAAGATTTTAATGTTAAATCGATAGTAGCCGATCTCTGACCATATACAGACAACATCTCTGCGACTACTCAACACGAAGATAGAAAAGGCTGAGCATCAAGCATTGCAGGCCTGTGCTAATTAGCGTGTTGTCATTCCTTTATAACCATATTTGTCTACTTTATTGTGCAACTCTTGGTCTTCTCGGGCCGATGGTTATTTTACACGGTGAAACAACATAACACGGCGTTCATGCTTTCGGAAGCAATATTTTCTTCTTCTGCATAGAAAACTCTTGAGTTCCGAGGGTGAGCGTCGGTTACTTGCTGCTCACCCTGTTCATAGCGCACATGATAAACCAAACGACATAGAAAACTCTTGAGTTCCCAGGCAGCTGAAATGCTTCGCTTACCCTTCGGCAACCTTTAAAATGCCCATGATATCTCACACATGAGGTAAGAAACTCCTCCTCCAAGAACGACAGCGCGGCCTTGACACCGAAATTAATTTAGGTCCCATTCATTCGGGTGAAGGCCCACTGTCCTTCTGTTTGTTTGTCTAAGGTATGTTTTGTTTTTCACACACTTCCTTTATTTTCTTGTTTATTTAAAATTACTGATGTTTTCATGATGCATGGATGTTACCTTCATGACAATATAAGCCCAGAATTTAATTACTCCTTCTGTTTAGTTGAACTAATTGAACAAACCTTCTCTTCTCAAGGGTTGAAACCTACCACAACCTATTACTGATGTTTTCATGATGCATGGATGTTACCTTCATGACAATATAAGCCGAGAATACTCCTTCTGTTTAGTTGAACTAATTGAACAAATCTTCTCTTCTCTCTTCTCCTTTAATAAAAATCTTATACATAATGTTATTTTTTTCCTTTTAATATTTATCTTTATGATGTCATTTATTTCCAATTTATTTCCAACCAAAGTAGTTACTTCTCATAGTTTTCACCATTCATTCTTATTATGTAAATCACATAAATTAGTAATCTTTGGGCACTAATATTTTACTTTCCATTTAAAAATTCTTGATTTGAATCTAATTGTCAATTTCTTTTTGCAAATTGAAAGTAAGTGATTTAATTACATCTTTTTGCTATTTTGAAATTAATTTATTTTCATTAGTTAATTAATTTAGTCTTAAAAATAAATTCAAAACTTTCTAGATAACATATATGTAGTTCTTTTTATATATTCTATTTCAAAATAATTGTATATTTGCACATGCATATTTTATTTCATCACCATCTTCCCCTTGACCATCCCTATAAGGGAACCATGTCATTTTGAACATCAACATAAAATGATGACTTTGATGGGGACATTGTTCCTAACTTTCTTTGAATATGATCTAATATAATTCCCCTAAAATTAATTATGCTGAATATTTTTATCAAAGTCATGTGATCACTACCAATGTCTGAAACCTTGTGAGTTATCGTTTCCCTTCATTATTTCATTTTCCAAGTATATGACCTTTGTTCATCTTAGTATCATATAACCATGGCTTTCTATGGTAGTGTTGTTCCTCAATATTAGGGGATTTATTTAGCCAATACAATCATGTCGTTAACCCAACTAATCCTCAAAATTTCATGAAGAAAATGGACATTTTCCAATATGGGGTTGATGATGATCATACATCTTGGTGCGTACCTTCTCTTTTGAATCTAACCTCAGCTATGAATCATTTTCCAAAATTCAAAGATCATCTTCATAAGTTATCGGGAAATGGCATTACATCCATAAACAAGCATTTATATGCATTTTCCTATGCTTGTCCAAATATTGGTGCACATGACAATGATACTCAAGTATGTGCCTTTCTGTCAATTCATGATACTCAAGTATGACTTACCTGATAAGATCTTTACTACCTAGAATGAGCTCATTTATTGGTTTAAATCCATGTTTGGGAGTGTTGATAAACCAAATAAATACTTGAGGAATTTTAACCGCATATCTCTTAAAGAGAATGAATGCATCAAATATTTTAACCTAAGTTTTATGAAGCTTTATAACAAGATTCTCGAAGCTATCCAACCTTCCTAGCAAGCGTCCCTTGTCCAATATTATGATTGTCTTCCTCCTCCTTACCAACACCGATTAGAGGAGAGGAATGCAACTTCTCTTAGTTTCACTCTACATGTATGGATCGATTTTGAAGAGAAAAACCAATGGATAGGGTTTCTCGTGGACCATTTCAGTTCTAAGACCGACATGTCTTCCATACTCTAAGTGATACAAGAAATGCAAGATTGGGTGATTTCATTAAAGCATAGGCTTATAAATGAGTCTCAACCAAACTTTGCTTAGCTTCCCTGCTTTCTAACCTGACCCAAGATGATACAATATTCCAATATTTATGCATGGCATTGGTTCAATTTGTGCGATGAGACCCATGGCCCTTCGACTTGCAAGACTTTTCTTAAAGAAAAAGAGTGAGAAAAGGGGAATAAGGGTGTGCCTTCGGTAGCCAAAAGACCTATCAATGAGGTCTATGTTGCCATTTCCATGTCTTGTTCTTAGCTTATACCCAACGCTTTATTTGATCCCAAGCTTTCAACCATTAAGGAAATTTTTAATCATGAGATCATTATGCCTTCTATCTATGAGTGAAGACTTCCTCTACCAATCCATAAAGCTAATATTTCTTGCGTCATATTTCAATCCACACCAACCTTTCCCAATAGTTATGTGCCTTAAGTTGTGGTCACCGATTTAGTGAACCTGAGGTCTAACATCAGTTTATTAACCCATTAGATGCCATATGTCTCGAAGCTCCATTCTCCACAAACCACCCAACACTAGACATAGTATTAGAGGGAAAGAAAGTTAACAATACCATATCCATCTTCGTACATTTGCAATACAATGAAGAAGATCATCCACCTATCACAAGTGAAAAAACCTAGCATCTATTGGAATAGATAAACCGCCTATGATAAGTCCTCCTAGGAATCTCACTTCTTGAAAATCATACCAACTAGTAATAACATAGATCTATCATCTATCACTAGCAACCCATCAAATAAATAAACCACATATCACAGGTCCTTATTGGCATGCCACTTGATAAAAATACATTTGTAACAACCACCAATGTAGTAAATTCATCTCAATAGAAAGTCACGAAACACTCTTACAGGTGCAAGTGCTCATCTCAAGCAACCTAGGGTATCGCACCTAGGAACCTCAGATAAAATCAAAACCATTCCTAGGTATTTTGTAGCTAAAATACAATAACCCTTTTACACCTAGAGTGATCTAGACCATAAAAGGTTTGATACCATGTGGAAGTTTCCAAAAACTCAAGGTTTAATGGAAATCATAAATTTCACCTCTTTGAGTAGAGGTTTCCTATATATTAACTCTATGAATTTGCAATCCGAGGATGTTATGAGATATGAAACAAAATAGCAGCCGAAAGTGAACACTATTTCAATTCTTAACAACCCAATATTCTA
The DNA here is from genome assembly GCA_027924585.1 of Larix kaempferi. Classification (NCBI taxonomy): domain Eukaryota; kingdom Viridiplantae; phylum Streptophyta; class Pinopsida; order Pinales; family Pinaceae; genus Larix; species Larix kaempferi. The sequence continues at coordinate 5,614,159 of BSBM01000130.1, forward strand.
GCTAATTCAAGGAGCAAAGATACCAAGTGAATTGATAGGTTTCAACCCTTTAGGGAAATCTTATCATGCATAAACCAGATTTGAAAACTCTTTTTTTATACCATTAATAATAGTAATAAAACAACCTTCAAATTCTTCAATTATTGTGTCAAGTCACTTTAGAAATTTTCCCTTTATTTATTCCAAATCAACAAGACATATATAACCATAAATAACAATTCATGAAGAACATAGATGGATGAAATTCAAATTTGTAATTAACAGATGTTGTGGATAGTTGAAAACTTCAATAATATATTCAAGGTGAATTTGTTCTACATGCCATAACATTATCACAAGGCTAGTACAATCCACTATCTTGTCAAAACCCTAGCTTAATCATGGATATAAAAATGCATGAATAAATGAAATAAGTCCTCCAAGGAAAGACACCCTCTTATGTTTGTCGTATTCACAAAATACACCATAGATTTATATAAAAAAACCCTAATCTCAATAATCTAAGAGATGAAACCCTAACCCTAAACATCGATATTCTCCAAGATTGTCACAAAACCCTATAGAGTCCAAGAGAGAGATTAAAGTACAAATGAAGAGCCAAGAAATAGAATATGACTAGTGTGCACTTCCTCTAGGTCACATCGTTGTATAAATGTGAAATAATAATAAACACAATGAGATGAATAATATATAGATCATCATCTCCAATGCCTTATTCTTCACAAGGTTAAACCCTGCTCACAAGAGAAATTTCCAACAAAGATGTCCTCCTCCCATGTATAAGTTACCCTAAGGTTTCCTCATGAACCCTAGTGAACCACACCAAGGATACAAGTAAAAATATAGGATTTTAATGATGATATTATATTTAAGGGATATTTCCTTTATATGTATGAGAGGAAAGGCAGGGAAACAATACAATGTGGTCCAATTACTTACAAGAAACATAGAAAGAGACACGTTGAGTGCAACCACTAGTGCAGAATGAGAAATTAATGACTAAAAAAATGACTAAAATTTGACTATAAACGACTATTTTTTAATCGGTGACTAATAGTATCCGATTTCCACTATCTTATCTCTAGTCGTATTTCACTAGTCATTAATTGGTTGACTTATTAGTCATTGATTTAGTCATTGATAGTCACTGATTAATCATTGATTTAGTCATTGATACTCACTGATTTAGTCACTTATTTAGTCATTGATTTAGTCATTGATTGTCACAATTAATGACCAAATATATGACTAAATAAACTACTAGATGATAACATATTAAGGACTAAACTAAATACGACTAAACGTTAGTCGTGCTATAAGATACTGGAAATTATCTACTAATAGTCATATATATGTGAATTTAGTCGTTTTCTTAGTCACTAATTTATGATAGGGTATGAAGGAATCGAACCACCAATCTCCTACCTATAATTAGGAAGGTGCTCTACCATTGAGCTAGCACCCTTTAAGAAGTTGTTATTGCTTGACAATGATGATATTCAAACAAATTTTGCATGGGAACAAAATGAATGTCAAACATATTCAAGAATAATGCTTCAAGTACTAAAAGAATTCTAAGATATAGCAGTTCAACTGTGAGAATGATGAAAATTCAAAGAAAAATGATCTTACAAACTACGCATGAGTACAATAATCCATGGCACACAAACATCAATTACACCATTACACACAATTAAAATTAGGGAGTCAAACAAACATCTAACATAAAAATTGTATAATATAGGCGCTTGTTAAAGGTTGGAAAACATCATAACAAAAAAGTGCACTTGTTATTTATCTCAGCAGCCATGGTCATGAAAGCCTGCTCCACATTTGTTGCATTCTTCGCACTTGTCTCCCAAAATGGAATGCCAATCTCATCAGCAAATGCCTTGAAGAACAAAATACACGAAGCATGTCAAGAAAAATGTAGACTGAAAAGTGGAAAAAAACTAACCCTTGAGATTAATAAAAAAAAGAATCTACAAGCCAAGTCAACAAACTTAAGACCAAAAACTGCCATAGTGTTGCAATTAACAAAAAACAGAGCACCAACAGCTTCAAGGCACACTCATATTTAAATCCTCATCAAGTCAATGACGATGATGCATACAGTGAAACACATAGCAGTGCACATGATGCCAAAGCTACTCAACATTTAATATTAACTTGGTTGTATCATGATCAACAGCTTTATTAGCAGTCAAATCACATTTGTTTCCAACAAGCAACTTGTTGACATTCTCACTCACATAGCGATCAATCTCATTCAACCATTGTTTCACATTATTGAAACTCTCCTGATCAGTAACATCATAAACAACCTGCCAACAGAAGAAAAATATCATTATAAAACCATAAATTTAAATAAATAATGGAGTATACCAAGGATAACATGTTCTCTTGGGTGCTGCCTTCATTTGGAGCATGTTATGTTTCCCACGAGATTGTTCTGGATTGGGACAATAATTCATCTAGATACAAAATCAAACTGGGCAATCATCACCTACCTAAAAGTCCCTCAAATGTTTTTTGAAATTTTAATCATGTTGTTTTTCCTTCCCTAGTTAACTTAGATTTAGCCATAAACAAGCTTAGACATCCAAACCATATCCAAATTGATCATTTGTGGCGGGGAAAATAGAAAATTCATCCAAAAATGCGATGAAAAATGACACAAAACTAAATATGGAAAACCAATAGCAATTGTGTTTCATAATTGATCTTTCATAAACAATTTTATTAAATTGGAAATATGAAATGTCAATGCAAGAAAATAATACAAATCCATACATAACGAATCTTTTTAGTACGTGCAGAACCATATTATTGGGCCGTGAAGGATAAGCAAGCCACACGTCATCCAATTCAACCTTTCCATCATCTTGATCTCTGTCACAGCCAGTATCCATATTATCTTGTTATAATTACTTAAGAACCTAGCAGATCTGCCTAGTTATGTGTATTTTGCTACTCCATCCATAGTTTCTAACTTATAGCAGGTGTGATTAGTTACTCTGAATTTGTATATACTCTTATTGTCAACAAAAAATTTAAACAATAATATTGCTCCCAGTGCATGAAGAACATCAGAGTGCAAAACTATCTCTATTTCCGACTCTTACTGTAAAGGACGTTTATCTCCTGATTTTGGCATGGTTGAAGTATGATCTAGAATCTGGAAAAATCGTCGACTTGATCCAGCAGTCTTCATGGTTGTTGTATACAATCCTAAATAGGGAATATACAGATGAACTGACTAAATAAAGCATAAGATAAATGTTAACAAATCTATTAATTTGAACTGAACTATATGTCATACCTATATTTTTATCACTTGCAAGGAAGAACAAATCGTTTAGACAAAATAAGCCTGAAAATATCATTTTTTCTTTAGATCGATACTAGTAACTACCATGCACCATTTATTTTGTTTTGAAAAACACATCATATATTTATAGATCTATATTTAGTATTTACAAATGGAGAAGCAAAATGTGTGAGGTTATATACAATGGACCTATGAGGCTATAAATAATAAAAGAAGTGATATTTCCAGTCATCATGGACCCACAAATGGTCAAGAAAGCACCATAGATAACCACAATAACTACAGACAATGTGGATGCTCCATTCATGCCTCCATAAAATAGCCCAACAAACTTCTACTCATAGAAAGGATAAAAATAAACCAACCTGCACTCTTTGGACTTAACTAATATTTCACAACATGTTCTACAAAATTATTTCCATTCTTGGTAAAGGAACATACACAAACCCATAATTTTCCTAGAATATTTGGAAACTTGCAGCTTGTTTAAGGCCAAGCTTCAAAGTCTCATCTACTTTTTCTGCATAACATAAGTTTTTGAGTCCTTCCTGTGCAAAGGATCTTGTTGTGTGCACTACACCAAAAGATTCCTGCAAGAGACAAAAAGTATTTTCATTGGTTGCAACAAAATCATGTTATGAAATTGGATGCAATGGACACTATGCTACAAGATTTAGACATTTATTTGATTGTCAGTCAACCTCATTTTTTATTTTTGTTTTCTCATCTTGTGAATTTATTAAAAGGATCTCTTAACTATGTAAGTCATGACTTGTGCCATTAAATTTGAAATTTAAACTTAGCATTGTTTGAATACTATTGAGTTCCAGTGGTTTGGTACCAAAGTTCTAGTGTGTAAGAAGTAAAACAACCATTTCCTGGTGTATTATACAGCAAGAGTTTGGATTTATTCCCCATTTGTCCACTCGCTAGCCTAATATTATGATGACAGTTTCCATATTTAAACTCAACATTTGGCATGCAAATCAGAGTGGTTAGGGTTGAAAGAGTAAATTTTGTAGCCTATATGGTTAGGGAAAATTAATGGGTGTTGGTACTCTGTCCTAGTGAAATTTTATCCTTATATGTGTTTAATATTGGACAACATGCCATGGGTTTTCTTTCTAGATACATATTCATGTGAACTATGCTACTTTTTATCATTCATGTTTTTAATTTAACCAACAACCACACCTATGAGCCCTGTTTTTCTCATCATTGTGTTGAGATGTGCATTCAGCTCAGTGTTGTGGAGATGGGGGAAATGTGAAGTGTAAACTTACAATTTTTAAACCTTCAAAATCAGATAAATTAGATGGATCTAGGATGGTTTAGACGGGACTTCATAGTTGGTTGCTAGTTATATCCTTTAATAAAAGATGAAAGATTAGTTATCACATGTACATGAATTCAATTGCTTGAAGAGGCTTGCATAGGTAAGACATATCACTAGGAATTTAATATTGTTGAGAGGGATATAACCATATAGAAAAGAGTGTACAAGAAGAGCGATCTCCTAAAACAAGGATGTCAATCATGCGAAGGTATCATCCTCATGCCAAAGCTCAAAAGTGCTAGGTCATTCCTCCACAAGAACCATGTATCACCTCATACCACCATATTCTAACCAATGTGAGAGTTAGATCATCATACAACATTGTGCATAATGGAGTGCTTTTTAGAAATAATGAGCAAGTATACCTACATAAACACCATAATGCTAAGGAAAACCATGTGAAGTAAGACTCTCCATTACCTGAGCAAACATCTCATGAAAGTCATCGGAAATAATCTACTTGAATGTTGATCCATCAAGAAAAGGTATGCAATAAGAAGAGAGCACCAATAGATGAGCCATCAAAACATGACAATCTAAAAAGGGGGAAGTGAGTCTCCTCCAACCAAAAGCACCAAATCAATCAAGTGATAGTACCATCTCCAAGCTAATCACATGGGTGAAATCATAACTTTCATAATGGAAACAATATCAATGAAAGTGTGTACCCCTATTCCATCTAATGGAGTATGCTCCATGTCATCCTGCAAACCCCTGTCATGTTGTAAAAGTCACAAATTTTGTGATGAAAATCACAAGTGTAATAGGAATAACTCAAGGCAGTCTGTAAGGAACTTCGAAGATGTGAACACACTGCACAAATGGCACACTCCCTTGCAGGCCTGATGGCACATGGAAATAAAGCCACCCTAAATTTTCAAAGTACAAATCAAAACACACTGTCAAAGTACAACTTTCTCATGATAATCCACCTAGTGTAGTTTTCTCCTCCAATTTTAAACCTTTGGAACTCTAAGGTCACTCCCAAGTACAAAGCACATCAACTGGATGGCTTCCTCTTTTGGCCATACATATTTACTAAAAAGACTTACTGAACACAACTTCACAATGATCTTTAGAAAAAAGATGCTAACCCTACGCTCTAATTAGATTTATCAACTCCTTACAGCTTACATTCACAGAAGTTCATATTCACTGGTACATAAATGATCCCAGCAAAAAGAATTTTAAGCAACATTTAGGTTTTGCTTAAAAAATTCCATGCTTCTGTTATAGTAGAGGGATCCTTTGGGACAATTTATATCATCTCTTCATCATGAAACCTTGCCTCAGTCTTCGGGAGATCTCTCTATACCAGAGAGTTGAGTTCCTGGCCTATTTTCTATGTATAGCTATCTCAAAAGATTAAACAATTTGTTATTTTTGAGTCCCTTCACTCTTGATCATTTTGTGGGAGATTTAAACTATAAGTATGCAAATACACTTCTAGACAATGTGCACATTTGTATTCTAAAAGTTGTGTGGTGTCATCTAGAAACACTTTCAACTCAGGGAAATGATAAGGCATCAAAATGTTTTAGGAAACTTGATTGAATTTCCTAGAGCTAGTAGCATGGCCAGTTTATCTTGTAGAATATATTTCAACTCAAGGTTTCAGTAGTCAGTTGGGATAGAAAATTTCTCATTTAAAGCTTTTGAATGTCAAGTACTACACCATATTTCCTTCCACAAAGCTAATAATTTTTCAGTTTATTTGTGATGAAAACATGGAGGCTGAGGAAGTTCGAACAAAAAACAACACACGGGTAAACTTTGAACAAGATACAAATGTAGATGGGAAAGTTAACTTTTCTTCTGGTGCATCTGGATTGATTGGAAGAAATCCCTACTATTTGAAAAGAAAGACGGTTTCTTGTACCAAAGTAGATGGGAAAAGGAGGTTCAATCCAGGTCAAGTGACACTTGAAAACACAAATTTTCATTTAGATAATTCCATCTCATAATACAAGCATAGTTATTGTAAAAATGGATAGACCGAGTTTACAAATTCTCAGGTGAACGATGGAGAGGATTTTAACAGTGGTGAATGCTGCCTAATACCTATGTGGAATGGATGGGAATTTGATTTGTTGTGATGGTTTCCCTTCGGCATATCATTTTGAAAGGAAAGGTCACAAATAATAGATGAGATAATTTTATTAATATCCAACGAATGACCACAATAAGTAGGTTAATGAAAGAAGCACATCAGGTGTCAGGTAACAGTATAGTAAATCTGAAGAACAACAAAAAAATACAGACAGTAGACTACAAATTTCTCCATCCCAGAATAGATGCAGAGCATATGGGGCTGGAGACCATCATGCAAAGCAGATCATGGAAATGCATAGGAGACCATCTTGCAAACCACATCATGGAAATGTCGAAGGAAATGACAACCTATTACACAATACAAAAAGGGAAATTGCAAAATATCTCCAAATCTCAATCCACCAGCACGTTTGAATCTTGCAAAACATGATGTGTCCAAACACTTTGGAAAAGCTTCACTAACTGTTTTTGGCAAATCTACCTAATGTAATATTGCAAACAATCTTAAACAAATTAGTATTACAGCAAGGGGATCACTTTTCTAGTCTCCATTAAAGAAATGAAGACTAATGCAATAATTGTATAGCACATCAACTATATGAACAACCAGTAATGGTGATGTATCTGTTTTAGTCAATTGTTGTATTGAAGTTAAGGAATTCTCAAGACTAGCTACTATATCACTTAGGCCATTCTCACTCAAATTTGCAACCCTTAGTCACATTTGTATAATTTTTAGTCACATTTTGAACAACACTCCTATGTAGACAGCAGTAAACCTGCTAAATCACGTGCATAGACCTTGGTTGGATGGTCTATGCAAGTATATCTTATGATATTGTTTGCAATGTGCATCTATAAGGAATTTGGGGCAAGTACATAATTTTGGGTATGAAAGACAATTTGAATAACTTGCCAACTGACCACATGCCCCTTTCCAGTGATGATATAAACTTCAGTGGCTATTTTCACCAGTTTCCCACTTTCACAAAAATAATTAAAATGAAATTCATGAATAAGCAAATTTCTCCGAAACGTTGGCCTAAATGATTGATATTTTCCAAACAAACTCTTCAGCTGAATTCTCTATAATTAATGGATAAAGATTGTTTTTCTTCAACATTCATTTCTGCAACAAAGATTCCCGAGGAATCCCTCAAAATTTTCCCTGCAGGTATCTAAACTAATTGATGGAAAAATATACAATGGGTATCAAATTAGCAAACAGAAGATACTAAAGGCCATAATCATCAATAATCTTAATTCCATGTGATCTCAAAGAATTGATTAATGCCAAGATTTTAGCTTGTTTTTTGAAGCCTTTGTTGAGATCCTTCTGAACATTGGAGTAAATTTCGGGAAGACCCTCCACTTTTATCCGCATTGCCAGAACATCTCCAACTACTGCTATAGCTTTAGCATTACATGTTATTTTACATTCAAAATTATTTTTGAGCTCCCTGTCTATTGATGAAGCAGTTGCAACTATGTGACCTATGTTCTTGTCCACCACATTTGCGGTTATGTATCTGTGTGAAAAAAATAGCCTCAGAACATAGGGCTTTCTATGCTAAAAGGCTAAGCGTCAAAAGATGAATCACTCTAAATTGGCCAAGCCTGTTGACAGATAAGTCTGCCAACAAGACATGGGAAAAATAAAACTCAGGAAAAAAAACTCAAAAAAAGGCCTATGTTGTAAAGGGACGCATCACCACCTAAAAAACTGATGTGCTTGCCTTGCCAATCCCACATTTTGGTGAACATTGGAACACCTTGGGAATGTTTAATTTTCTCAAGGACATCATTGGGGACTGCAGAGCATTTAGCCCGTACTCGAGCCATTCTGGTCCAAAAATCGGGAAAATTTAAGACACAACTCCCTGGTCCCTTGAAAATTCAGGCTCACCAGTTCATACATCACACTACAATGGCTTATGGAGATTTAAAAACAAACTAAAGTGAAAATAAGTGCAATACAAGAGAAGGTGATTAAATCCCTAGACACTCAAATCCCTACTCTAACACTCAAACCTCTCATTTTACTTCTCGTTCCTCATTCACTCTCACAGAGACACCATATTTCCCTTACATGCAGCCTGCAATTTCTGTTTGGAGCCACCTCTCACACTGCCTCTCTCACCCTACTAGGAATCAACTTTTCCTTTGCAAAGACGTAAGACGAGGCTTCCTCAATAGTTAAAACCTCAAATGCAACGGTATCTCTTGACTCTTCCTGTGAGTGTTGTGTGCAAACTTCAGAGAGTTTGCCTATGCAAACAACAGATTGGATTGGAGCCCTTGGTGTATTGAAGACTGAAGTGCATTTTGTAGACCTCCAGGTTCTTATTGTTTATTGTGATTATCAAATATTTTCTTGGTTAAATAAGTGGTTCCCAAAGACACTGGAGTTTGCAAAGGTAGCAGCAAAGGATATTGTTCCCTTCTTTTTGTGCATTTCTTCCAAAATCTCAAAAAAATAAAAAAAATGGAAAACAATGGATGGAGTTTCAAGTATCTGTTTTTTAGGCAATGTTGATCTTTCCATATGGAGCACATTTCTAACTTCGTTGTCATATTTCTAGAGCCATGTGTTTCCCTTAGCACAAAAACTATTTGCAGTTTCAGAACTCCACCATAAAATTTCTAACTTCTTTTTCCTATTTCTAGAGCCACGTGTTCCCCTTAGCACAAAAAATATTTGCAGTTTAAGAACTCCTTTATGCCCTTCAGTAGTTGACTAAATAACTTCCATCATATCAAGAAATTAGAATACAAAGCTATTTTACTTACATGCTCATTAGACTCATGCAGAATGATATACTGATTTAAAGCTCACTGAGTAATTGATATACTGATTAAAATCCCGATGAGTTAATTGAAGCTCAAACACATGGAACCAGCAGAAGAATAGAAGAACATATTGGCACTCAGTCCCGGAAGAAAATTGAAGAAGAATAGAAGAACATCTTGGCACTCAGTCCCAAAAGAAAATTGAAGAAGAATAGAAGAACATCTTGGCACTCAGTCCCCAAAAACAATTGAAGTAGTAAAATGAAAGTATAATCTATTCCCTACAAAAAGTCCTCGGAACATTCACTATTCACAATCAATTCCAAATACTGTCATAGTTGTTCTTCTCAACTATGCTCCTTTCTAACAACTTTAATATTTATGATCATAAATCAAAGGTGTAAATAGGAATGAGAAAGAAAAGAACTTATAAATCCAAAAACATGAGAAAATTTTATACCTAAAAGAACTTATAAATCCAAAAACATGAGAAAACTTGATACATAAAAGCAATGGAAAATACAACAACACTTGAACTAGAACAAAGACTAACTTGAATACAAACTAATAATTCATTATAAATCACTTTTATCACTAGAACTTAAAGTTTTAAGCGCACACGATTCGAATTCAGAACATCATTTTATTTTCAGTCCAATACATACAATTTGAATTCCAGTACATATATCTGGAATTTTTGTACTCAATTGAGCATTTGAATTGCAACATTCTTATAGCCCACTCTTATTATTTTTATTCATCTAGAGCTAGAATGCATGTTGATAGAATGTCAACTACCTGTTCCAACTCTTGTTGTGAAATAATAAGAGGTGGTGCAAGCCTAAGAATATTACCCTTCCCGGCTGTTAGAATTAGGAGGCTAGCTCATAGAGAAACATCAACCATAGGAGCAATAGGAACATCAATCTCAACACCCACAAGTAGTCTTGAGCCCCTAATTTCGACTTTCAGATGAGCATTTGTCCCGCGTTTTTCTATTAGTAAACCTTTTAAATACTTCCCTTTATTAGTTACACTTTCTAGAAACTAAGGCGCTTGAATTCTATCCAACACTGCAAGGGAAGCATGGAAAACAAGAGGCCCTCCAACAAATGTACTTCCATGATCCCCGGGACCTATATCCCCAGGCACCTTATCTATTAATAGAACAACACCAATAGGGAATTTGCCAAAGTCATTATGTCTGGATGCACATCATACACTTGATGTCCCCAAAGATATCTGGTTCGACCCAACCCACATTGAACCCGAAAAATTATGAATTATAGTGATTATTCTTGGAAAAAAGAGTGGTATGCATTATGAATGTAACTATATCCTCCACTAATAAAAACTCTGGTAAAATCCCAATGGAAAACTTTCAATATATAGTTTATGTATATCCTATGATTCAAGATACATTATATTCAACTTTCATGAATAATGACTGAAATATGTATAAAAATGAGATATGTTAAAGGTATATACAATTATAAACAACATTATGAGGATGACAGACATCTTGAAAAAATGTTATTTACCCACTAAAAGACTATCTCACTAAGGATAACTCAAATATTGTACAATACTATACATATTTTTAACAATAGTCTAAGTTCCAGATAACTTAAAGTGAATGAAGAACTTTAAATTTTTTTAAAACCCTGCCAAGACATTATCAAGTTCATATACTCCAAATAACTTGTGTAAGAAAATGGTATGGACCAACATCATCAAGTTCATATACTTCAAGTAGGTCATGTAAGAAAATGTTACGGTCCAGTGTATCAGCTTAAAACATAACTATATATATGTGTGTGTGTCTTTCTTTCCTGGAATCAAGCGAAAGAGCAGTCCAATGCAGAAGCCATGTCTTGTACTCTTTCAACAGAGTATATCATTCATAGGAATTTTACTATAAGGAATAATTTTGTAAGTTGAATTCCAAGACTCTGGATTAAGACATCAAAGTACATAATCATAGAAAGGTGAAGGAAACTTTTAACATCAGACAGGACCAAGACCTGTGATAAGTGAAAGGAACAACAAATGTGTGCATCTGCAGATTTAATTGAATCCTGCCACAGACACATCTTCCAAAGAAAAGTACACACATAACAGATACCCTTCCAACCCAACAACTATTTCTACGGTTGTAATATATGATACTGATAATCAACATAATTAATATAGTCTAAAGAAGAAAAAATGGCTTGGCATTTACCTCGTCAAAAACAAGCAAGGCACCTGCAGCATCACAAAGAGTCTGCAATTCTTTGAGAAAATACTTCATGGCACTATATATGCCTCCCTCTACCTGAACAGGTTCAACAAAAACAACTGCTATCTTTCCAGGCTGAATTGCTTTTTTTGTCGCCTCCACGTTTCCAAACTCAATAAATTTCACTCCAGGCATGACAGGCTCAAAGGGAGTTTTGTATTTCTGTTTACTGGTTAAAGCAAGGGATCCCATTGTTCTTCCATGAAAGCTATTCTTGAAAGAAAGAAATTCTGTGACATTCTCTTCTTTAACAGACCTCAAAGTTTGTTGGTATTTCCTTGCAAATTTGATTGCTCGGCTTCATTTGCTTCGGTACCAGAGTTTGCAAAGAAAACCTTATCAGCAAATGATGATTTAATTAAAATCATGCCATGGGTTTGGGGCTTACCTAAAGTGGTGGTGGTTCATAGGTCTCGTAAAAATCTCAATGACAACTAGTAAAGGACCAAACCCTTTCTTACAACAGAAGTCCAAATTGAAACAAAACCAAAAAAGTCTAAACACTCCCCCAAAACTCCCCCAATTTTTCTTTTCCCCTAGTTTTTCTTCAGCCCAAATATTTGTCCGCCAATATGAATTTGATTTTTTAAAATTATTAATATTATTATATATAATATAATATAATGTTTCACTATAATATATTTATATGTTTTTATATATTAATATTATATATAAGCTTAACATAATAATTTTATAGTAACATTAGTATATATTAACATACTATAATATTATATATAAAATATAATTAATATATACCTATATATTAAAATATATTGTTAATACAAATTAATTATGAAAAAAAAAGATGAAACCACTAAAACAATGTCGGTGTAGCTTCCCATTAATTTTTCAAGCTTTTGTTTAATGACCTAGCAAACGTGCAACACCATCACTCTAAAGGTCTAGAGAAGGCCCTACCATTTAGCGGATAGGAAGAGGCCTCCATACCTTGTTCCTTATACTTTTCCCAAAATATGGATAGTAAGGAAATTTCATTCTCTTAATAATAAGTTTTATTTTTTGAAGTTTTAGATTATAATTAAATTTTATAATAAGGAATTTTGTTTTTTAAATAGTAAAAAATTAAATAATAAATTTATTCTTTAAAAGATTAGAAAATAAAATTTAAAACAGAAAAGATTATTTAAGGGAAAAGGGATTATAAAAAAATATAGAGTTTAAAGGGAAAGGTAAAATCTTTCTTTATTTTTTAAATTGGAGGACATTGGTTATTTTGCACAAAGACATGCCAGGGGATATTATCAATATTTCTAGACACATACAAAGTGAGAAAACTGATGATAGACTTGAATGGAAATTTTACCGATGGATGCAAAAAATGGTGGATTTTAACTGACAAGACACAATTTACTCCAACTTGTCGAAACTTTGACCGACTGCTGAAAGGGTCAAAGGTCACGGTTTTGGAAAAACAAAATTTGAGCATGATCAACGTGATGAGATGAACAGAATGGTACCGTGTAACTGACATGACAATGACTAGGCGAAAAGATGACAAATCCCCATAACTTGACTTGACCATGACATGGTA